>CM018681.1:32643715-33843715 GCA_009363875.1 Mikania micrantha
CACTATGTGTTGGTGGAGACTAGTGGTTATAGACTAGTTCACTAAATGCAAACCTAATTCGCAATAACCAGGAGTCTCTGATACCAATCTGTCGCACCCCGAGAAATCCCGTCCCTTCGGGGGCGCGAGCAACAACAGATTGTCAGGATCGCAGTCTCCGGTCACACAACATGCGAGACCTACATGTCTGGTTATATACGTACATCCAATTACATGGATAAATCAATTTGCAAAATCAGAGTTGCGGAAGTTATACAATCTCAAAACAAATACAGTTCGTAAGTTGCGGAAGCGTTATTTTAAAACAGTTTTCAGAACATCATAAATTTAAAGTTTGCGGAAGCGATTGAAAGTTGTTTATCAATACAAGACATAACCAAGTAAAAACGTTAAATGTTATCGATGATCTAAGACACTAAAGCTGATGCATGGGACTCCATCCTAGCATCCTATCCTTGTGCGCGTGCCTTAGCTACCTGAGAAAACATGCGAGTAAAAGGGTCAACACAAAGGTTGGTGAGAGCACAGGTTTTTCATAAGCAGTAAACATCAAAATGTTTAAAGTAAGAGTTTTGCATATTTACATATCATACAATGCAGTATCGATTGATAGCTAGTCAATACAGTTATATTATATTGTGGATGTACCGAAGCTGACAGATTGTGCCTCCCGCCATGTTATCACAGACAATGGCAAAGTGTTGGTCAATATTGCACTGTTCCGACCTCCAGTCGGGTGTAGTGGGGCTTGTCAGGCCCAAATAGTACTATTCAAATTACCACGCTAGGCGTTATGCTATTAACGGTCCGAGGAGTATCGCGAGGACTTTTAGTTGTGATAGGGGCCCACACATATACATATAATGATAAAGCATGTCCATAAAATGAGTTGTTGTTCTAAAACAGTTGTAGTGCAGTGTTTTCTCCCCCAAAGGTTAGAAAAGTAAAAAGGGGCCGTGAACTCACCTGGTAGTGCAGTTTCCGGTTTTCGTGTGTTCGCGTCTGCGAAAGTTAGCACCTGCTAGTAAGCACCTATGATCATATAGGTGTAAGTATGTGTTTTGTGATGCGTTGTATTCCATACAACTCCAAGTGTCGGTGTGCTCAACCGAGTATGTGTGTGTTGACTTGTGTTGACTCGACGAATCGTTGGTGACACGATTGTTGTGTTTATGTGCCTTGACGCACATAAGACACTAATATGCATCCTATGACTCTAGTCACATAAGTTTCCATTTTTAGAAAGTTTCCAATTTAGGAAAGTGTGGTTATGAAATTCCATTTCATAAAACTAATAACTCTAGTATGTTTGTAAAAACACGTTTATACACTTAAAACACATTGTTTGCGCATAAACCACCATTTATGCCGTTTTGCCCAAATAAAGTTTCCTAAAATAGTAAGTACTTGTTTAAAAGCTCGTTTTCACAAATCAAGGTTTCCAAATATGTTAGAAATCATTTCTAAACATGTTTCAATAATCAAAGTTCATCAGAACTCTTTAAAACATCAAAAGCCCTCTTTTGATTTATAAAAGTTTCCATTTTTAGCAAGATTATACAAAACCATGTTTTTGACAAAATCAAATATTCCAATGTGTTTCTAAACACTTTAATATGCATTTAACAACATCTAGACATGTCTAACATGTCTAGATCATCACAAATCCAAGACTTGCACATAAAAGTTTCCTTTTATGGCAAGTTTGCCCAAATCATCATCAAATCAAACCTAACTTAACCAAAACTCAATGCTAACATTACTAAACACTAAAATCAGTAAATCTACAACAAGTACTCATCAAATCACCAACGATTTCAAGCACAATAATCATATGGAGTTGCATGTGGGTTTTAACCCATTGCATGTACGATCTAACTATAAGAAATCATGTAAAACTACCTTAGAATGCAAAATCCAGTGGAAACAATGGCTGGGAATGAAGGTCTAGTGGTTGATGGTCGTTCTAAGCTCCTAGCTTCTTTCTTCTCCAAGTTTCCAAGAGCTCCAATGGTTCACAAATACAAGGAATGGCTCCACCAATGTTTCCAGAAGGTTTGAAAGCTTGTTTTCAGTGGTTTTGGTCGAGAATGAACGAAGAAACTCGGAGAAATGGTGAAGGAGTTCGACTGAAATGAAGTGGGTTGGTTTATATTGAAATTTTGATCTGCATGGCCTTCGCGTACCGCGGAGGCCGATCAAAATTTATCATCGCGTACCGCGAAGTAATTCGGGAGTCCCGATCCCCGGTTTTCTTCGCGTACCGCGAAGCCGTTCGCCGAGGGACTTGTCGCGTACCGCGACGGGTCCATATCCTTGTTTTTCGATTTCGTTGAAACGATTTCGCTCATACATGATTCCTAACGTTTATCTAAAGCATCTAATGCTCGTTTAAGCACGTAAATACAAATAGCACATAAGTTTGATTGATCACCAACGTTCGTGAGTCTCGTGTGTGTGTTTTGATAATTCCTTGAATTATCTTCGATAGTTTGTGTTCGTGTTCTACGAAGTGTTTGCACACTTGATTAATCTTAATCAACGTGTAATGCACAATAATAGTCCAAGCTATTGTTTTGTGTTTGTGTTTAGCTCATCTAATTAAACATGATTAAATGAAGTACAACAAGTATGAATGTGAAATACGTAGAGTTCAAGAGTTGCAATTTACCTGAAATTGCCGGGTGTCACATCATCCCCTTGTTGAAAGAAATTTCGTCCCGAAATTTGGTTGTTGTTGATAGTGTTTGAGAAGCAAGAGTGGTTGAGAAACAAAAATTTTCTGGTTGTCACATCATCCCCTTGTTGAAAGGAATTTCGTCCCGAAATTTATTCGTTGTTGTCGATGTTCGACGTTGTTTGGAGAGATGGGGATATTTGCGCATCATCTGCTCTTCACGTTTCCACGTGAATTCAGGTCCGCGTTTCGAGTTCCATCGGACTCCGACAATCGGAATCCGACTTTGCTTTAGTTGTTTGACCTTTCGGTCCAGGATCGCTACCGGCTCTTCTACGAACCGTAGTTGTTCATCCACCTGGATTTCATCTGGTGGAATTACGAGTGTCTCGTCAGATAAACACTTCTTTAAGTTTGAGGCATGAAATATGTTGTGAACTCCATCGAGTTCCGCTGGAAGGTTGAGTTGGTATGCTACCGGACCAATCCTCTTCAGGATCTCGAATGGTCCAATATATCGTGGGTTCAGTTTGCCTCGTTTACCGAAATGAATGACGCTCTTCCAAGGTGAAACTTTTCAGAAGGATTTTGTCTCCTACCTGAAATTCCGGTGGCTTTCGGCGTTTGTCGGCATAGTTCTTCTGACGGTCCCGAGCTGCTGCCATGCGATTTCTGAATTTCACCATTTTCTCCGTTGTTTCGTGTACGAGTTCCGGGCCTGTGAGCTGACTGTCGCCCACTTTCGCCCAACAGATAGGTGATCGGCATTTCCTGCCATAGAGGGCCTCAAAAGGCATCGCCTTGATACTTGTGTGGTAGCTGTTATTGTAGGAGAACTCTACCAACGGTAGGTGAGTTTCCCTGCTATCGTCGAAGTCTACTACGCACGCTCGTAGCTTGTCTTCAGGAGTTTGTATGGTGTGTTCGCTCTGGCCATCAGTGTGTGGGTGGTATGCTGTACTCATGTCCAACCGAGTGTCAAGCGACCTTGGCAGTGAATTCCAGAAATTAGAAGTGAATCTAGCGTCTCGATCCGAAATGATGGGGGTCGGCACTCCGTGTCGCAAGGTCGCTTCCTTGACATAGATTCTGGCTAGCTCTTCCAATCTTGCCGTTTTCCTTAATCGCAAGGAAGTTTGCTGACTTAGTTAGTCTTTCCACGATTATTCAGATAGTGTCACCTCCACAAGGAGTACGTGGTAATTTGGTAATGACGTCCATGGAGATTTGTTCCCACTTCCACATGGGGGCAGAGGAGTGTTGTTCCATTCACCGTTGATGTCTAAGGTTTCTCCACTAGGGAGAGGTATGCGCACAACCTTGTCGTGGCAAACGATTTTAGCTTAGTTTTTAGACAATCATTCCATGTCCACTATTATCTCAAAAATGCCTAATGTAACTGGCATGAGGGCGTTCTTAAGATTTATGGTTTGCTATCTTTAAAGTGCATTCTCTTTGGATGTGCTCAGTTACAATCAGTTTAACATCAGCTAATTCCACGGTGTATTTAGCCTTTAAGGATATTGGGGTTTTGACAAGTATTTACTAAGGTACTTAAATATAAGACTTTCCTCAGTTTCAGTATCAAACAATACAAAAGTGTAATGACCGTTTGAGAGATACGTACCCGTTTCAAGGTTAAGATCATTTCTGGATTCAGTAGTCCCAATCACGAGGGTTTGTCCCATCGGACCATTGTTGTTCTCGTTATTGTTGTTGTTCCTCAGATGCGGGTAGTCCTTTTTGATGTGACCTGGATTTCCACATTCGAAGCAACTCTTCGGTACTTCGTCACCACTGTTTTTCACATGGGGGCAGTCCCTCTTAAAGTGCCCTGGCTTTCCACATCCGAAGCATCCTTTTGGTGCTTTGTATAGCTGCTGTTGTGGCCGTGGGATTTTGGTCACTAGTTCACCCCTGCAGTTCTCAGCTGCGTGACCTAACTTTCCACAACGTTGGCACCGGTATCTTTCACACGGTCCTCGTTGATGATGATAATCACAGTTGTTGCACTTTGGATTTTTGCCAGCATAGGTACCCTTACGTCGTTTGGGTGATTGTAGAGTGGGGGTTTCGTTTTGGGAGTTATCCCATTTGCGTTTGTTGTCGGTGGTTTTGATTACTGATCCAGGTGGAGGCAATAATCCTTGAATAACTGCCGTATCAGTCAGTTCATGGGCTAAGTAAACGGCTTGTCGCAAGGTGGTGGGGTCAGCGGATAGCACCATATCCCGAACCTCTGGTGTCAATCCCTCAATGTATCTTTCGAGATGTTTGTAGGCTGGGGTCACCATTTCTGGGCACATGCGTGCCAACTCATAAGATCGGGAAGTGTATGCCTCGATCTCAGAGCCGATCATCCGGTGGTTCCGGAATTCCATTTCTAATTTCCGAACTTTGTCGTGAGGGGAATATTCGTGGTTCATCATTCTTTTAAACTCTTCCCAGGGTAGAGCATTACATGTTTCCCATCCTATGGTTTGAACATTCGTGTACCACCAAGTGAGGGCCGCTCCCTCTAAGGTTCCTGTTGCGTACCTCACGCGATCATTGACCCTACAGTTGCTCAGGATGAAAGCCGATTCCAATTTCTCAATCCATCGGAGGAGACCGGCAGCACCCTCCGTTCCATTGAAAGGATGTGGTTTGCAGTCTAAGAATGTTTTGAATGTGCAGTGGGGTGGTTTAGGATTTGCTCCTTGGTTCGGTGGGTTTTGGTTACGATTATTCTCTCGTGCAGCTAGTGCTTCATCAACTCGCTCGTTGATGAGTGCATTCAGTTCTGTTGCAGTGAGGTTAATGTTTCCTCGTCCTACTGCGTTCCTGCGTCCTTCGTGTCTTCCAGCCATGATCTTCATAGCGAGAATGAGTGTTAGTATAGGTCTAATGACTAATGTAGCGTGTGATTGATACGGTAGGAAAACATGTATTGATGGGCATAGGCAAAATTTTCAATAACAGTTATTAGTCTTGATATATAATAAGTCGTACTGGTTACAATTCATTTAATACCCAAGACACTAGTATTCCAAAGTTTCGAGTAAAGAGACGCAACTCAAAACTCGTCTCTACCAGGCCTATGCTAAGTTAATCGGAGGCATTATCGATAGTGGAATCAGAATCAGCATCCGACACTGGTTCCTCTTCCTTAGTGTCAGATTCTTGTGGGACTGGACCGACGACCTTGTTTTCCAGCTCTTCGATTTTAGCTTTAGCGATGGCAGCCCGGTCTTCGACTGCCTGGAATATTGAAATCAACTGGGTTATATCCCGCCCCAGCTTGTTGACTACGCTACAAGGTCCTGCTTATTGGGCATTCGTATATCTCAGTTCCTTTGCAAGACACTCGATTCGGTTTTTTTTGCCCAGGTCAGGTCACGAGTCAATCCAACTCAAAACACTGCCTCTCAGGCTCAAGTGAGTCTGGTATGAGAAATGTATTGTCGGGTGGCTCTTCCAAGGGGTCCTCCTCAGGATCCTTGTCATGGTCCTTATCAGAAAATTTGATACGTTGCTTCATGTGAAGTGTAAAGTCGCAACATGAGGTCTTCGGGGATATATGGTAGTTCGAACTATGGATGGGAATTTGATGAATGTTATGTTGAAATCTTGATACGTTGCTTGAATTCCGTTGCACCCATCAGGGTGAGGAATAAGCGAATGTCAATGCATGTGTTTTCGGAAATAGACTCATAATAGAATTTGCCAGAATTCATGCGTACCTGTAAATTCACGATTATGTTGCGCACCATGATCGTCAATTTACCTTACATAGGAATTCTAGCTCCTCCTTCTTAGAGCTATTAGGTTTTACTGGATTCAGAGTTTATTCATGACATCAAGATTCAAACAAGAGTCATATGAGGTATGGCTGAATAGCCTATCGAAACTAACACTTGGGATAGTTACGTGAGTTGAATGATATTATAGGATCTTTCGTAGGTCCTATAAGGATAGCTATTTGGCTCGAGTGTGTTTTCCTCATGTCACTGAGTGTGGGACACTCATGGTGTGAATGTTAGGATGACACTGCCCGTTTGATGGTATCCTAAGAGTGACAAGGAGTCGAGTTTGGTATCTCCTCGTGTTATCCTTGCAAGTAGTAGGTGTTGTAGTACAAAAGGGCTACGAGAATGTTGTTTGAGAGCGGGAAAGAGAATCAATGTCTTTTCCAATCATGATTGAGCCACAAGGCCTATTTCATCCCTTGACTTACGATAGTTTCATCCCCGATCAGCTTCTGTCTTCGCCTCTTCGATTCAGGCACCGGTGATGTAGCATATGCGTACCGGCTGCTCCTCTTGCGATGGCTCAGACGTGCTGCGTCCGGGTGATAGTTGGTTCATTTTGGTAACTCAACTGCTACCGATAGTGTTGATACTGAAGGTGTAGGAACAATTTGTTCCTTCCAGTCGAATGCGTGCATAGGTGGTGATGACATTAATGCCACAACTAAATGAGTGAGTTGTGTATATGTACGATAATGTATACAAGTAGTACTAATACTAAGCACTATGTGTTGTGTGGAGACTAGTGGTTATAGACTAAGTTCACTAAATGCAAACCTAATTCGCAATAACCGGAGTCTCTGATACCAATCTGTCGCACCCCGAGAAATCCCGTCCCTTCCGGGGGCGCGAGCAACAACAGATTGTCAGGATCGCAGTCTCCGGTCACACAACATGCGAGACCTACATGTCTGGTTATATACGTACATCCAATTACATGGATAAATCAATTTGCAAAATCAGAGTTGCGGAAGTTATACAATCTCAAAACAAATACAGTTCGTAAGTTGCGGAAGCGTTATTTTAAAACAGTTTTCAGAACATCATAAATTTAAAGTTTGCGGAAGCGATTGAAAGTTGTTTATCAATACAAGACATAACCAAGTAAAAACGTTAAATGTTATCGATGATCTAAGACACTAAAGCTGATGCATGGGACTCCATCCTAGCATCCTATCCTTGTGCGCGTGCCTTAGCTACCTGAGAAAACATGCGAGTAAAAGGGTCAACACAAAGGTTGGTGAGAGCACAGGTTTTTCATAAGCAGTAAACATCAAAATGTTTAAAGTAAGAGTTTTGCATATTTACATATCATACAATGCAGTATCGATTGATAGCTAGTCAATACAGTTATATTATATTGTGGATGGTACCGAAGCTGACAGATTGTGCCTCCCGCCATGTTATCACAGACAATGGCAAAGTGTTGGTCAATATTGCACTGTTCCGACCTCCAGTCGGGTGTAGTGGGGCTTGTCAGGCCCAAATAGTACTATTCAAAATTACCACGCTAGGCGTTATGCTATTAACGGTCCGAGGAGTATCGCGAGGACTTTTAGTTGTGATAGGGGCCCACACATATACATATAATGATAAAGCATGTCCATAAAATGAGTTGTTGTTCTAAAACAGTTGTAGTGCAGTGTTTTCTCCCCCAAAGGTTAGAAAAGTAAAAAGGGGCCGTGAACTCACCTGGTAGTGCAGTTTCCGGTTTTCGTGTGTTCGCGTCTGCGAAAGTTAGCACCTGCTAGTAAGCACCTATGATCATATAGGTGTAAGTATGTGTTTTGTGATGCGTTGTATTCCATACAACTCCAAGTGTCGGTGTGCTCAACCGAGTATGTGTGTGTTGACTTGTGTTGACTCGACGAATCGTTGGTGACACGATTGTTGTGTTTATGTGCCTTGACGCACATAAGACACTAATATGCATCCTATGACTCTAGTCACATAAGTTTCCATTTTTAGAAAGTTTCCAATTTAGGAAAGTGTGGTTATGAAATTCCATTTCATAAAACTAATAACTCTAGTATGTTTGTAAAAACACGTTTATACACTTAAAACACATTGTTTGCGCATAAACCACCATTTATGCCGTTTTGCCCAAATAAAGTTTCCTAAAATAGTAAGTACTTGTTTAAAAGCTCGTTTTCACAAATCAAGGTTTCCAAATATGTTAGAAATCATTTCTAAACATGTTTCAATAATCAAAGTTCATCAGAACTCTTTAAAACATCAAAAGCCCTCTTTTGATTTATAAAAGTTTCCATTTTTAGCAAGATTATACAAAACCATGTTTTTGACAAAATCAAATATTCCAATATGTTTCTAAACACTTTAATATGCATTTAACAACATCTAGACATGTCTAACATGTCTAGATCATCACAAATCCAAGACTTGCACATAAAAGTTTCCTTTTATGGCAAGTTTGCCCAAATCATCATCAAATCAAACCTAACTTAACCAAAACTCAATGCTAACATTACTAAACACTAAAATCAGTAAATCTACAACAAGTACTCATCAAATCACCAACGATTTCAAGCACAATAATCATATGGAGTTGCATGTGGGTTTTAACCCATTGCATGTACGATCTAACTATAAGAAATCATGTAAAACTACCTTAGAATGCAAAATCCAGTGGAAACAATGGCTGGGAATGAAGGTCTAGTGGTTGATGGTCGTTCTAAGCTCCTTAGCTTCTTCTCCAAGTTTCCAAGAGCTCCAATGGTTCACAAATACAAGGAATGGCTCCACCAATGTTTCCAGAAGGTTTGAAAGCTTGTTTTCAGTGGTTTTGGTCGAGAATGAACGAAGAAACTCGGAGAAATGGTGAAGGAGTTTGACTGAAATGAAGTGGGTTGGTTTATATTGAAATTTTGATCTGCATGGCCTTCGCGTAACGCGGAGGCCGATCAAAATTTATCATCGCGTACCGCGAAGTAATTCGGGAGTCCCGATCCCCGGTTTTCTTCGCGTACCGCGAAGCCGTTCGCCGAGGGACTTGTCGCGTACCGCGACGGGTCCATATCCTTGTTTTTCGATTTCGTTGAAACGATTTCGCTCATACATGATTCCTAACGTTTATCTAAAGCATCTAATGCTCGTTTAAGCACGTAAATACAAATAGCACATAAGTTTGATTGATCACCAACGTTCGTGAGTCTCGTGTGTGTGTTTTGATAATTCCTTGAATTATCTTCGATAGTTTGTGTTCGTGTTCTACGAAGTGTTTGCACACTTGATTAATCTTAATCAACATGTAATGCACAATAATAGTCCAAGCTATTGTTTTGTGTTTGTGTTTAGCTCATCTAATTAAACATGATTAAATGAAGTACAACAAGTATGAATGTGAAATACGTAGAGTTCAAGAGTTGCAATTTACCTGAAATTGCCGGGTGTCACATCATCCCCTTGTTGAAAGAAATTTCGTCCCGAAATTTGGTTGTTGTTGATAGTGTTTGAGAAGCAAGAGTGGTTGAGAAACAAAAATTTTCTGGTTGTCACAACATACACCACCGAACCTTTAGGGTTCGGTTCCTAGGGTTTGCCATGCTAAGGTTCGCAGCATTGCATGGTTCGGCCAGAAGGTTCGTGTGCCCTAGGTTCGTGATGCTATGGTTCGCTGCATGCTAATAGCTTCGGTCGAGACTGGTTCGTGAGCCTGGGGTTCGTGACACTTAGGCTCGCCTGAATTGTAAAGGTTCGTGACCAGTTGGGAGCAGGGTTCGTTGCAGAAACCCCAGGTTCGGTGCAGGTGACCCAGGGTTCGGCTGCCAGACTGAGTACAGATGCCAGGTTCGTGGATCAGGGTTCGTCTCACAAAGAGAAGGTTCGTTCGGTCCAGGAAGGTTCGGCTAAGGATTAGGCCGACTGAATTTCACGAACCTGTATCCCCATCAGCTATTATCGAGCTTAACCTGTTGCAAATGAGTTTCCCATGCATCCCTGATATGACTTTACGTGCATCTATGTGTTTTACTAGTGAGAATATCGATCATAATGGCAACACCCACATGAATCTTTGAAAACCCTATTAAAACCGAATCTAAAGTGAGTGTTTACCTCAATTTCCACGGTTAGATACTTGTTTTTCTTGTACTTCCGTAATCTACGAGATGAGAGGATCAAGATGACACCAAATTTGATCGAATCCAACTTGAAACGAGCTTCCAATCTTAGAGAGAAGGTTAACTTTTTAGTGAGAGAGAGCTAGAGAGAGAAAGTGACGAGATTGGGTCAAGAAAGTGAGTTGGTGTTGGTTGGTGATGCATTAAATGTTCTCATTTAATGTATCACCGCCACCCGATGTTCGGTCTCGATCGGTTTCGCGTAAAAGGCCGGATCGCGAGGATTTTCGCGATGAAATGACACGGTTATAAAAATAGAATTTATAAAATTATTTTAGGTTGTGATTCCTAATAAATTAACTAATATCTTTTTGTTTATTTAAAAATTTAAAATATTAATTACTGTTTAAATCGAAATGTACGGTCGTCGCGCGTATTCGTTCGAATCGTCACCCGTACGAACACGACGATAACTATACTTTTCAATATTGTTTCCTAATTAAAGAATATCATTCAGAACGTTAAACTTTCAGATATATTCGTACAGATCGTCACCTATACAAATAACCCGTCGATTTAGCATTCACGTAACGATATTCGTGTGTTTTGTTCTGTAAGACCTCACATACGTTTATACATAATAAATCCTAAACAAACAATCACATGATAGTTCTGTATTGTCAAATATTTATCTGACTCAAGAACCATTGTTCTGAACTGTATTTTCTGTTAAATGTTTCTGAAACTGTTCTATGACAACACACTATGATAATGATATGAATATGAAACGTCCTGAATGTATATGATTCGTACCTGTTTTACTGTTCATAGGCTGTAGAGATCACTGTTCCGGCGACGGTTCCGGCACTGATGTTACAGTCTCCCCTTGTTAGAGAAATTTCGTCCCGAAATTTAAGAGTTGTTATCGGGTACAGCTTCCTCTTCAAACAGCTGGGGATACTTTGACTTCATGTGATCTTCGCGTTCCCAAGTAAACTCGGGTCCACGTCTTGAATTCCATCGAACCTTTACAATCGGAATACGGCTTCGCCTCAGTTGTTTAACCTTGCGATCCATAATCTCCAAGGGTTCCTCGATGAAGTGTAACTGTTCATCGACTTGAATTTCTTCAATCGGAATGACGAGAGACTCGTTAGCAAGGCATTTCTTTAGGTTCGAGACGTGAAACACGTCATGCACACCACTGAGTTCATCAGGTAATCTCAGTCGATAAGCTACAGGACCAATACGTTCGATGATCTCGAACGGCCCCACGTACCGTGGTGCTAATTTGCCCTTCTTTCCAAAACGTACAACGCCTTTCCATGGGGATACCTTCAACATTACACGATCTCCCACTTGGAATTCCAACGGCTTGCGCCGTTTGTCGGCGTAGCTCTTTTGTCTGCTCCTTGTTGCTTGTAGTCTTCTTTGAATCTGAGCTATCTTGTCAGTGGTTTCTTGAATTAGTTCTGGCCCAGTTATTCGGTTATCTCCAATTTCAGTCCAACAGATCGGTGATCGGCATTTCCGGCCATAAAGAGCCTCGAATGGTGCACATCCGATACTGCTGTGGTAACTGTTATTGTAGGAGAATTCAATCAGTGGCAAATGGGAATTCCAGTTCCCATCGAAGTCTAACACGCAGGTTCTTAACATGTCCTCTAGGGTTTGAATAGTACGTTCGCTTTGACCATCCGTTTGTGGGTGGTAAGCTGTACTCAGATTTAACTGTGTCCCTAGAGATTTCTGCAGTGATTGCCAGAACCTTGATGTAAATCTGCTGTCTCGATCAGAAATAATAGACAATGGCACACCGTGGCGTACTACAATCTCGTTGATGTACAATCTTGCCAGTTTATCCATGGTGAAGTTCTCACGCATTGGCAGGAAGTGAGCAGATTTTGTTAAACGGTCAATGATCACCCAAATTGTATCATGACCACTGGAAGTGCGGGGTAGCTTGGTAATGAAATCCATAGCTATTTGTTCCCACTTCCAGAGCGGAATTTCAGGCTGTTCCAGTAGACCAGACGGTCTCTGGTGTTCCGCCTTTACCTTCGTACACGTTAGACATTGACCAACATATTCAGCTATGTCTTTCTTCATTCCAGGCCACCAATAAAATCCACGCAAGTCTTGATACATTTTATCAGCGCCTGGATGAACAGAATATTTAGTCTTGTGTGCTTCATCGAAGATACGTTTTCTCAATTCATCTACCGCAGGAATCCATACTCGATCCTTATAGTAGATAATTCCATCAGGCTTCGAGTCAAACTGTTTCTCCGCTCCACAGTCAAGTTCCTTCTTCAGATTACCTCGGTCAAGTGCTTCTTGTTGTGCTTGAACAATCTTGTCACTTAAACTGGTCTGCACGGTTATCCCCATTGCTCTAACACGTAGGGGTTTGACTCGTTCCTTCCGGCTCAAGGCGTCAGCTACAACGTTCGCCTTTCCCGGATGGTACTTGATCACACAATCGTAGTCATTCAGAAGTTCAACCCAACGGCGCTGTCGCATGTTGAGCTCCTTCTGATCAAAGATGTGCTGCAGACTTTTATGATCAGTGAATATGGTACACTTGGTGCCATATAAGTAATGTCTCCAAATCTTCAAGGCGAAGATTACTGCTCCCAGTTCAAGATCATGAGTAGTGTAGTTCTTCTCATGAACTTTTAACTGTCTTGATGCATAGGCGATGACTTTGTCCCGTTGCATTAATACACAACCGAGTCCTTGATGGGAGGCATCACAGTATACTACAAAGTCATCACAACCTTCTGGGAGTGATAGGATAGGAGCATTACATAGTTTCTGTTTCAATGTCTGAAAAGCATCTTCTTGTTTCTGCTCCCAGACAAACGGTTCACTCTTCTGGGTTAGCTTAGTGAGAGGCAAAGCTATCTTAGAAAAGTTTGAGATAAACCTTCTGTAATAACCTGCCAATCCCAGAAAAGACCGTATCTCCGTCGGTGTCTTCGGAGTGTCACAATTCTTTATCGCTTCAATCTTGGCAGGGTCTACGTGAATCCCCTCACTGTTGACTACATGACCCAGAAATTGAACTTCCCTTAGCCAAAATTCACATTTAGAGAATTTAGCATAGAGTTGTTCTTTCTTCAACAGTTCCAAGATCTTTTTAAGGTGTTGCTCATGTTCTGTTTTGGTCTTGGAATAAATCAGTATGTCATCAATGAAGACAATGACAAACTGATCCAAGTACGGCTTGCACACTCGGTTCATGAGGTCCATGAAAACCGCAGGTGCATTTGTCAATCCGAAAGGCATCACCATGAATTCGAAATGCCCGTATCTTGTTCGGAAGGCCGTTTTCTGTATGTCTTCGTCTTGCACTCTCAGTTGATGATATCCAGACCGTAAGTCAATCTTTGAGAAGTACTGTGCTCCTTGTAGTTGGTCAAACAAATCATCAATCCTCGGCAATGGATACCGATTCTTGATGGTTAGTTTGTTTAGTTCCCTGTAATCTATGCACATTCTGAACGATCCGTCCTTCTTTTTCACGAACAAAACCGGAGCTCCCCAAGGTGAGTAGCTCGGTCTGATGAAACCCTTGTCAAGTAACTCCTGTAACTGATTAGACAATTCCTGCATCTCTGAAGGTGCTAACCTGTAAGGAGATTTAGCAACAGGAGTTGCTCCAGGAATTAAGTCAATACGAAACTCTACCGGTCGTGCAGGTGGCAAACCAGGTAGGTCTTCAGGAAATACTTCGGGATATTCTTTCACTACCGGTACATCTTGAACTTTCTTCTTAACCTTCTCCTTTTCCACCACATGAGCCAAAAACGCCACACACTGCTTACGTAGACACTTACGCGCCTTTATGCAAGAGATGATTTTGACACTGCGTTTTGCTTGATCCCCTCTAACTTCCAATACACGATCACTCGGCAATGGAATTCGAAGCAGCTTCTCCGAACAGATGACTTCCACTCGGTTAGAGGAAAGCCAATCCATTCCAACAATGATGTCGAAACTACCCAACTCCATCAGTATCAACTCGATGGCAAATGTATGACCATTAAGGGTCAATGGGCAATTTCTATAAACTGTACTAACTGTAATCTGTTTCCCGTTAGCTACTTCTATAATGTAAGGGGAGTCTAACTGTTCCTCTACTGAATCTAGTTGGCATGCAAAATCGGTAGAGATAAAACTCTGATCCGCACCAGTATCAAATAAGACAGATGCATAAAAGTCATGTAAGAGAAACGTACCAGTGACCACATTTGGGTCCTGGCGTGCAGCTGGTGCTCCGATAGCGAAGGCTCGTCCACGTGGTGCTTGAACTGCTGGTTGTGCCTTCTTCGGGCAGTTCTTCGCAAAGTGGCCTTGTTCGCCACAATTATAGCATCCACCATTGTTCTGATTTGCTGGTGGAGGAAGAGCCAAAGCAGCATTGTTGACTGCTTGGTTAGGTGTCATCCTACAGTATTGAACCCAATGGCCCTTTCTTCCACATCCCGTGCAATGTTTACACGGAGCGTCAGCAGGGTGATGATACTGACACTTGGCACACAGAGGAAACGTGCCAGTGTAAGGCTTGCGGTTGGGGTTTTGTGGTGCTGCTGTTACTTGTTGGAGAGGTGTGGCCATCGTGTAGT
Source organism: Mikania micrantha (assembly GCA_009363875.1). Taxonomy (NCBI): domain Eukaryota; kingdom Viridiplantae; phylum Streptophyta; class Magnoliopsida; order Asterales; family Asteraceae; genus Mikania; species Mikania micrantha. The sequence continues at coordinate 32,658,891 of CM018681.1, forward strand.
TCTTGATGGTCTTCTGTTTCTTCTTTTGATGGTGGTGGGGTTTCTTTGAAAATTCAGCTTTGTTCTTGCTGGGTTCAGCCTCTTTCTTTAGGACTCCAGAGGCTACCATGAGGTCAGTGAGTTTCCCAGACAGTCTCACTGCAGATTCAACAGTAGTAGGGTTGGCTGAAACAACCATGCCCTGAATGCAGGCGGGAAGTCCACCCACATATCTGTCTATCCTCTTCTCTAAGGTTGGTACCATGTCTGGCACCAAAGCAACTAACTCGTGATAACGAGTAGTGTACCCCATGTGGTCAGCCCCCTTCATCACATGGTTGGACAACTCAACCTCCAGCTTCTGCAACTCGTTCTTAGGGCAGAACTCTGTTCGCAGCAGTGTCTTGAAATCTTCCCATGGCATGGCCATGGCTTCTTCTCTTCCTCGGGCATTGATCTGACCGTTCCACCAGGTCAGAGCCCGTTTGTTGAATGTTCCAGCTGAGTAACGGACCTTGTGTTGTTCAGGGCAGCTGCAGAGATCCAATGTTGCCTCAATCTTCTCAATCCATTGGATTAATCCAACGGCGCCTTCAGACCCACTAAAGCTAGGTGGTTTACATCCTACAAAGGACTTGTAGGAGTAGTGAGATGAATCTCCAGTGTTTCCACTGGCTTCCCCTGATGTGTTGCCAGTATTGAGGATCTCATTACGAAGACGAAGGAACATCTCCGGTATAGCTTCTTTCATCTGATTCGTCATCTGGCTACTCAGTAACGTCACCAGAGCGATAGTAGCAGGGTCCATAGTCGGTGTTGTGCCTGAACCAGATGCTTGAGTAATCAATGGAGGAGGGGGAGGAGGAGGTGGAGGAGGTGGTGGTGGAGAGTCATTCGGAGACGGTGTGGATGAGTGTGGTGCCATGTCTCGAGGTGGTAGCTGTATCAAGGGAGGTTGTCTCCTCGGCGGCATTCTGATCATAACCAATAAAGTTATCGGTTAGTGCAATGATCAATTATAGGAGACAGTATGCAAGTAATTTTCCTAAATTCTGTTTTCTCAACACGCAGGGTCCCTAGGTTATAGTCTAGGCCAAACCAATTAAATAAGTGACCTATATTTCTCTATAACCATGGCTCTGATACCAATCTGTCACACCCCGAGCCGACGGGGTAGGATCGGGTTTCCCCGACGGGCGGAAGGTTCCCGGGGCGCGATATCGAGAATGATAATCGAAAGTGATCAGATTGTTTACATTGCACATGATATAACTGAGAAATGCTAAATAAAATAGAATTACAAAGTTAAATTACATCAGTATCGTTTATAATTTAACAATGTAAATCTATTGTAAACATCATAAAATGAATATCTTGTAATTACACAAGATATACAAAATAAATTGTATAATGATGTCTTCAAAAGTATGCAGGTCCAAAGTACTAAGTCTTCTATCTGAAGTCCTAGTCCAAAAGCATAAGCTTCCTAGTTGACCTGTTCGTCACCTGAGAAGTCATGCAAAAATAAAAGTCAACACATGGTTGGTGAGTTCATATAGTTTTAGAAATTGAAAATGATTTGAAGACCTCCTTTGGTAAAGACCCTAACCTCATTAACACCACATGTAATATCCACATCGGTATGCTTATATATAGGGCATATGTAAGGGACAAGCCCTAGCCAACATCCCACCACATACTAATATACATATGACACTGTTGTTAATGATAATTAAGCATTTTTACCCTTAACACAACCCATAAGTTCTTCTGTTTGTTGTCCCTGTAATTACAATCATCTGAAATCCATGTTGATTTCATAAGTTCATCACACAATATGATCAACCATAATAATTGTATGAACAGTTATAAATGCTTAATTAAATAAATAAATAAACATTTAATAAAATCTAAGTCCTAATGATTGGGGCCTGTGGTCATACTCGAGTAGACTAGTCTGTCAATCTAGGTACTTAGTAGTTAGGGAAACTGTAAATATCCTCAAAATACGACCTACAAGTCAAACGGTCTAGCTAGGACTTCTTGAAATGCAGGATTTTATGTTTCGTCAATGTTTTTGGCGTATGCTATCTCTGATATTTCCCAGACTTTCCCTTGAAAATGATTTATTGATTCGTCTGATTATGTCCCAAGATGTACTTGATGTGTTGATCATAGAATACAAGATTCATTGATCGGTTGTACACTTGATTCATTGTTCAACAAACACTTGGTTTGTAGAACATTGAATGTTGTCTTTGCAAAGATTGTTTTGTTGATGTCTTGATGTCCCACACTTGTTTTGTCAAAATGTTTGATTTGATTCCTTGAATTCACCCACACTTGTTTTGTCAAAATGTTTGATTTGATTCCTTGAATTCACCCACACTTGTTTTGTCAAAATGTTTGATTTGTTTGAAATGTTTTGATTTGTTGAAAAGTTTAGCTTAACTCGATTGTTCACTTAATTTATAAGTAAATCGGTTAGTAAACCTGCATAAAATCTTCCTAGACATGGTCTAGGATAACATTTATATATATGTAAAACATATAAATTTAAAAGCATTAAAGTAAACAATTTAAGTAAACAGTTTACGCATGCTTCTCAGCCCCACGTTTTAAAACAAAAATGTTAGAAAAGGGGCAATGAACTCACCTGTGTTGATGTCTAATGTACTATCACAGAATGCGCACTCTTGTTTGTAAGCTAAGTTTCTTCGGTTCCTGAGTTATTCTATAAGAATTCAAATATAATAAGTACGCGTAGTAGTCATTGTGCCTACGGTTTGGTCTTGTTGTGTGTGCAACTAAGTGTCTTAATACTAGGTGCATCTAAGATCTAACCTATCTTAGTTACCCTTTTTGATCCCCAATCCCATAGTTTAGTTACTTAGTTGTAATAAATTACCTTTACATTTTTAGAAATTTCGGCAGAGTTTCCTTTGTTTTTAGAGCAAATCCAGACAATTATATTGTCTATTTATAACAAAGTCCCAATTCAATCAATTCAATAAATATTTAAACCAAAACATTACAATTAATCCTTTATAACAAAATTTAACTAAAGGAAAACTATGCCATTTATAATTCACATTTCAAATTAAACAAGATCTTAGAAAATTATTGAAGTAACTGTTATAATTTATAACATCTTCATTTTATGTAAACATCTTTAATTCAATGATAACGTTTTTAACTTATGATGGGCCTTAATTAGTCTATCAAGCCCACTTTAGCCCATCACTTGTTGTTGATTTCCAACTGATTTGTTATAATCCTTACATGACCACTCCCCCAACTTTAGATAGAAGTATTAGGTTAATTCCATGTTAAGAACCCTATTTCTCATCCATGCACACACACATAGTTAAATTAATCCATGCATGCAACGAATTGAATTCATACCTCGTTAGAACTTAGGTTAATGACTAATTAACCCATCCTTAGGTTGTTAACACTAGTCTTGTTGATCATGGATCCATATTAGTCCAATTAAACGACTTTGAGGTTCGGTATGGTATCTAGGGCAGCGAACCTTTTAAGGTTGGTCCCCAAGGTTCGACTAACATGGATGTAAGGTTCGGCACATACACCACCGAACCTTTAGGGTTCGGTTCCTAGGGTTTGCCATGCTAAGGTTCGCAGCCTTGCATGGTTCGGCCAGAAGGTTCGTGTGCCCTAGGTTCGTGATGCTATGGTTCACTGCATGCTAATAGCTTCGGTCGAGACTGGTTCGTGAGCCTGGGGTTCGTGACACTTAGGCTCGCCTGAATTGTAAAGGTTCGTGACCAGTTGGGAGCAGGGTTCGTTGCAGAAACCCCAGGTTCGGTGCAGGTGACCCAGGGTTCGGCTGCCAGACTGAGTACAGATGCCAGGTTCGTGGATCAGGGTTCGTCTCATAAAGAGAAGGTTCGTTCGGTCCAGGAAGGTTCGGCTAAGGATTAGGCCGACTGAATTTCACGAACCTGTATCCCCATCAGCTATTATCGAGCTTAACCTGTTGCAAATGAGTTTCCCATGCATCCCTGATATGACTTTACGTGCATCTATGTGTTTTACTAGTGAGAATATCGATCATAATGGCAACACCCACATGAATCTTTGAAAACCCTATTAAAACCGAATCTAAAGTGAGTGTTTACCTCAATTTCCACGGTTAGATACTTGTTTTTCTTGTACTTCCGTAATCTACGAGATGAGAGGATCAAGATGACACCAAATTTGATCGAATCCAACTTGAAACGAGCTTCCAATCTTAGAGAGAAGGTTAACTTTTTAGTGAGAGAGAGCTAGAGAGAGAAAGTGACGAGATTGGGTCAAGAAAGTGAGTTGGTGTTGGTTGGTGATGCATTAAATGTTCTCATTTAATGTATCACCGCCACCCGATGTTCGGTCTCGATCGGTTTCGCGTAAAAGGCCGGATCGCGAGGATTTTCGCGATGAAATGACACGGTTATAAAAATAGAATTTATAAAATTATTTTAGGTTGTGATTCCTAATAAATTAACTAATATCTTTTTGTTTATTTAAAAATTTAAAATATTAATTACTGTTTAAATCAAAATGTACGGTCGTCGCGCGTATTCGTTCGAATCGTCACCCGTACGAACACGACGATAACTATACTTTTCAATATTGTTTCCTAATTAAAGAATATCATTCAGAACGTTAAACTTTCAGATATATTCGTACAGATCGTCACCTATACAAATAACCCGTCGATTTAGCATTCACGTAACGATATTCGTGTGTTTTGTTCTGTAAGACCTCACATACGTTTATACATAATAAATCCTAAACAAACAATCACATGATAGTTCTGTATTGTCAAATATTTATCTGACTCAAGAACCATTGTTCAGAACTGTATTTTCTGTTAAATGTTTCTGAAACTGTTCTATGACAACACACTATGATAATGATATGAATATGAAACGTCCTGAATGTATATGATTCGTACATGTTTTACTGTTCATAGGCTGTAGAGATCACTGTTCCGGCGACGGTTCCGGCACTGATGTTACAACCAGCATAGGTCATATTGATCGTGTACGTCAACACAGAGTTTCTCTTCTGAGTAAACTCATTAGTACATCTCATGTTGATGCGTTTGCTGACTACTTTCTGACTCCAAACGTAGTTTGGGACTTGATTATATGTTGGCTTTTCTAGTAGACAGTCATACGAATGTTTGCACACGTTATTCTTACTTGATGTTAGTTTGGGTTGCAACTATCCATGTCATTTTCATTCGATGTTTTATATATATGTTTTATAATGCAGAATCATATATACAAATGTTAAACCTATTGTTCTCACCAACTACTTTTGTAGTTGACAGTTACTTTTCACGTGTTTCAGGTAATCAGGTTTAGAGCTTCACAAGGACAACTAAAGAGACGATAGTTAAGATAGAACAAGATGATGAAACAAGCTAGGATGGATTAGAAACTCACATAATCCTGATTGTTTATTTGTCTTGTCTGAGTCTTATTTTGTAAACAATATTTTTGGGTCTGTAGTTGTCATTCTTTTGGTAGATAGATAGAATGTTTGTAACTAAACAATTGTCTAAACTTTATGAAACTTAGTAATGCATTGTGGTTGTTCTTATTCAATACTTGTGCATGATTCAACCGTCGATCGTCACCGCGCCGTGGATTCCACACGCGGTGCAAGGGGTGTGACAGGTTGGTATCAGAGCTAAGGTTGTTGAGAACAAGGAAAAACCCAATAATTAACGACCTAGGCTATAAGCTAAGCTACCCAATAGGACTAAGTGCTATAGGCTTGAGGATACTTAGGATCTAAGTAAACTTAAGTTAGCACTAAGACTACAATAAGCTTAAAAGATCTTAGGGATACTTTTCTAAGATTAAATATCGAGTCAGGGAATTTGGATCGGAATTCTATAATCTTAGAAACCGAACTAAATTTCTCAACACATATTCATCAAAGGATTTCAGAGGCAAAGATCTGTATTCTTAGTATCTTTGATCCGAAATTCTCATCATGTTATCATTATCATGTATTCATCATCATTAGGACTTCATAATTTAGAATCTATGTAACAGTATTCTTTAGTTGAAGTTCACACAAGGAGATCATTATGCTTAATAATGTAAGTATTGGGAACCTAGGATTATTAACCTAGGACACATATACTAAAACCAAAGGTCTTGATTCCAAATGAATTAAGAACCCTGGTTTACACAATCATAATCATATTCATAGTACAAGAGACAATCATGAATCAATCATAATCAATCAAGAGTTGGGATCCTAGCTTCAAATACAAGAGGCGGCCAAGCTCTGGCATACTGAAGTGGTGGTGGGATATCGGCTGGGCTGGCAGTTTGCTTGACCCTACGTATGCCCTATATATAAACTAACTTCGGTATGACAGGGGGGAATTCGGCGTTCTTATTTGAAGTGAAGATCAGGGAGCAACTGGAATTATTGAACATTAGTCAAACGTATGAGATACAACCATTTGAGATACAATCATTGTGTGAATCAATCAAAGATGAATCAATCAAGTGTGTGAATAATCATTGTGTGAATCAACCATAGATGAGTCAACCATTGTGTGTGAATCAATCAAGTTGTAACATTCTTTAAATGTAAACCTTAAGTGAAATTCTTAAGTGATTACATGTTTAGTACTTACTAACATAGGTTAACGGGACAAATGTAGAGCACACATATGATTTAGTTCTACATGTTAACAATTGTTAGTAGGTGCACACATAATTCAATCATATTCAACCATAGATTCAATCATAGTTCAGTTGATCAAGATCATGGGATTCTTAATCAATGGAACATACATGGGAATCAATACAATCGTGTTGCCAAATGCTAGCAAGGGCACGATCTTGGTGTATCGAAGTGGTGGTGGGCTGGCGGCTGGGCTGGCAGTTGGCTGACCCTACGTATGCCCTATATATAAGCTATCTTTGGTATATCGGGAAAGTGTCAGTGTGTAGGTTTGGTGGGAAAATCTTATGAAACATTGTACATCATCATGTGAGGAGTATACTAACAATGTTAATTATGGTATGTTGACTGTCTCTATGTGTACTTGCTCATATTACAATTGAATGATAAAAATAGTAGTATGAAATATTACTAACTTTGTCTTGCAAATTCAATTGTATCGTTTCTCATTACTGACCCAATTGTGGCTTTCTTTTCGTGGAATGCCTCCTCGATGTAACACCAACGGCGAGGGTTCAACAAGTGACAATGATGATGAGACCAACAAAGTTACCTGAGCAATCTCCTGACTCATGAAGGAGGTTATTCCAGGTATGGTCACTGGCATCACCAACAACCTTTGGGGAAGTGGTGGAGAATCAGCCACTAACAACTCTAACACCAGCAATACTGAAAACTGCTAGTTACATTTTCAAGCAGTTCAATGATGCTAAAACCCCCTAACTACGCGTGTACTGAGGGAACTACTAGTCTACTTCATGGGCCGGACAGCATCGAGGACATTCATGACTTGATTGGATATCCCGAAAATCTGAAGGTCAAAATGGCCTCAAGCGCTTTTCACAAAGGCGCTCTCACCTGGTGGAATTCTGAGAAGAATGGCAGAGGACGGGAGGTTTCTTTGGCCTTACCGTGTAAAAAATTCAAGAAAATACTTGTGGTACAGTTCTTTATCGGTGTATGAGCTTGATATAACTGCGAAGCAGAGGGACACTTCAGAAGACAGTGTCCACGTCTCAACAACATTGCCACTGCTAGTGTTTTTGTCATTGGAGCTACCGAGGCATGTGAGGAGCCGACAGTCATCACATGTACATTCCTTGTCGACAATCATTATTTTTGCATTCTATTTGATACTGGTGCAGACAATAGTTTTATCTCTGACACTATTGCATCTGTATATAATGTTCAACCGTCAATAGTTACTACTCCTAACACGGTTGAAGTAGCTGATGGTAAGAATATACTCGTAAATTTTATATTGCGTGGTTGTAAACTTATGTTGAAAGACCATTCGTTTGCCATAGATCTAATTCCAGTGACACTCGGTAGCTTTGATGTAGTCACTGGAATGGATTGGTTATCAAAAGATAACGTCGAAGTCGTCTGTTCGGAGAATTTGCTTCGAATTCCTCTACCGTCCGGCGAAATGATGCAAGTTTACGACGAGAAACCCTGCCGAGGATTGAAGATCGTGTCGTGCATCAAGGCTAAGAAGTACGTGAAGAAGAAATACTGTGCCTTCCTGGCACATGTAGTTGAAAAGAAGCCTGAGAAGAAGACGGTTAAAGACGTACCAGTCATCGGAGATTATCTGGAGGTGTTTCCAGAAGACTTGCTTGGACTAGCACCAGTCCGACAAGTGGAGTTTAAAATCGATCTTGTCCCTAGGGCAAACCTAGTGGCGAAGTCACCGTATCGATTAGCACCATCGGAGATGCAAGAACTGTGTAATCAGCTTCAAGAACTTCTAGACAAAGGGTTCATTAGACAGAGTTTCTCTCCATGGGGAGCTCCATTCTCTTTGTCAAGAAGAAAGACGGTTCATTTCGTATGTGCATCGACTATCATGAGTTGAACAAATTGACAATCAAGAACAGATATCCTCTGCCCATGATCGATGATCTGTTTGATCAATTACAGGGAGCGACTTGCTTCTCTAAAATTGATCTATGATCCTGGTATCATCAGTTGAGAGTAAATGATGATGATATACCAAAGACGACATTTAGGACTCGTTATGGACACTACGAGTTCGTAGTTATGCCATTCGGGCTAACCAATGCACCGGCAATGTTCATGGACTTGATGAATCGAGTCTGGAGGCCGTACTTAGATCAGTTTGTAATCGTTTTAAATTCGTTTTAAAAACGAACTGCAGATTGGATGCATACGGTAATATGGATTTGCTGCTAATTAACTTTACCAGCATAGGTCGTATTGATCGTGTACATCAACATGGAGTTTGTCTTCTGAGTAAACTCATTAGTACATCTCGTGTTGATGCGTTTGCTGACTACTTTCTGACTCCAAACGTAGTTTGGGACTTGATTATATGTTGGCTTTTCTAGCAGACAGTCATACGACTGTTTGCACATGTTATTCTTACTTGATGTTAGTTTGGGTTGCAACTATCCATGTCATTTTCATTCATTGTTTTATACATATGTTTTTCAATGCAGAATCATATATACAAATGTTAAACATATTGAACTAAACGAAGGGGAGGGAAATAGCATATGAAAAGGGCAAGCACGCCGCAGATAAGAGAAGACAAGAAAGATCAGAAGCAAGAAATGCCCTGGTTTCAGGAAGAATTTGATGTGCACAGAGGATTCATCTTTCAACAGCATGTTCTCACCAACTACTTTTGTAGTTGACAGTCACTTTTCACGTGTTTCAGGTAATCAGGTTTAGAGCTTCACAAGGACAACTAAGGAGACCATAGTTAAGATAGACAAGATGAAGAAACAAGCTAGGATGGATTAGAAACTCACATAATCCTGATTGTTTATTTGTCTTGTCTGAGTCTTATTTTGTAAACAATATTTTTGGGTCTCTAGTTGTCATTCTTTTGGTAGATAGATAGAATGTCTGTAACTAAACAATTGTCTAAACTTTATGAAACTTAGTAATGCATTGTGGTTGTTCTTATTCAATACTTGTGCATGATTCTACCGCCGATCGTCACCGCGCCGTGGATTCCGCACGCGGCGTATGGGGTGTGACAATAAACGTTTTTAATATTTGAAGGAGTGGAAGAAAAACTCACTATAAGGTGTTACACTGATGATAGCTTCCTAAATGACCGAGATGACTCTCGTTCACAATCAGGTTTCGTGTTCACTCTGAATGGAGGAGATGTCTTCTGGAAAGTTTCCAAGCAGAGTGTAATGGTGGATTCAACAACCGAATCTGAATATATTGCCACATCAAATGCTGCAAAGGAAACTGCTTGGTTAAAAAAGATCATAGTTGACCTTGATGTGGTTCCAGGTACTCGGAAACCTATCAAAATATTTTGTGATAACACATGTGCTATAGTTGATGCCAAAGAGCCTGGGTCTTATCACAAATCCAGGCACATTTTAAGAAAATTCCATTACATACGAGAAATAGTGAAACACGGAGATATCGTAATAAGCAAACTGGACACATATCAAAACCTAGCAGACCCGTTCACTAAGCCCATGACTCGGGACAAATATGATTTGCACAGGATTGCGATTAGGCTTGGGTTTGCTATCGATATGTTTTGATCTAGTATTTGGATGAAGAAACAAATAAGTAGTTACACTTTTAAATTCACAGTTGATTTACTTGTTTAAATGAAGTCTGAATTTTATGGCCGTGTTCGATTTCAATACGTTTAATCCATGAATCTTGTATTCTTAATTATCTGTAGTTGGTCAGACTTGTGGGAACGACTCTAAATTAAGACTATTCTAAATTTAATCTCAAGTAGTTGACTACCAGTATCGACAATTTGTACTTAGAAAAATTCTATTTTGTGTCGAAATAGTTAAAACACATAAACCACAAGGGCCAAAAATGTAATATATTTTTGTTATAAATTATATAAGTTTAATTATTTATTTATATAATTAAACTATTATTATTATTATTATTATTATTATTATTATTATTATTATTATTATAAAATCAAATGTAATCATTTGAGATCATGAAAAGATCTCTAGTATCTTGCATGTGATGATCATCATGCTCAACAAAAACCAAGACACTCCATCTTTTGGATCTCTCTCTCTCATTTATGTCATCTCCCTTCACACACACAACATTCCCATTTCAAGCTGTCTTCCTTCTAGTTATCAAGATTTTTGAATACTCTTGATGGGTTTTTTAGCCTTGGTGCAAGAGTTGTTGAAGAAGAAGAATCATTATATTTTTCTTTTAAGGGAAGGTGATTTTGAAGAACTTGTAAAAACTTGGTGCTAGGAGAAACTAGTTGAAAAGTAATCATCTTCATCCTACTTTCATATCACCACTTGCTTCCGTTGTGAACCAGAAACTTGTTTGTGTTCTTGTTCTAGCATCCGTTCGTTGAAAACGATTAAATATTAACAAATGCGTATAATCTTTTCTCATTGGTAAATCAGATTAATTTTTGTTATTTGTGATTGCATGTTTTGTAACCTTGATCATGAGTAGGAATTAACCACTTTTTCAAAAGTCGTCCTCCAAGGTCGAGTACTCGCTCCAATGAGATGTTTCGAGGTCGAGTATTTCCTGAGTATTACCCAAGTACTCCCCGCCTAGGGCCGAGTACTGCCCGATTAGTCGCTCCAAGGAGCTATTCCGACCTAGGAGCGTCTAACGACTTTTGCAACCTTTGAATTAACAGTGATAAGTTTAAAACCATAATTCCGCTACGTTTATATTAAATATGGATTTAATATATATTAATTAGTCAAACTCATTTTTCATAAAAGTTAAACCAAAAAAAAAATACCATTATTCCTAACTACAAAAACCAAGTCGGTTGATGAATTCGCTAAAGCCTTACGCGAAAGTCAAATTTGCCGCATTTGTGACATGCTAAGCATGATTAATATTTATGCATCAACAGCTCGGCTTGAGATAGTGTTAGATTATATAGTTTAATATGTATTTTGTAGATAGGCCTCGTTTGCGATGCGCAGGCATATCTATGTTGGCCCTCTCGAGTGACAAATTAAATTGCACTAATTTTAACGTTAGTTTACTTAATTTTTGTGAAAATAATGTTAAAAACGTGGGTTTGGACAAGTAATCAGGCATAATGAGCCGATTATTTTATTGAAAAAAGTCACTCTATTTCTACAGTACAGAGGTAATACTCTCTACATCTTATCCTCTTCACATTATCTTTGTTAATGGTAGGATATCATAAGTATAAGTATAATGATGATTATATATTGATTAGACGAGGTTATGAGGTAATAAACGCAACAAACGCACAAAGTTGCTTTTTATGTCTTTAATTTTCCTCGGATTAGGCATAGACAGTAAATGTTTTTGAAATTATATCAAAACATCTTTATATTCCAAATCTCCTCTCTCTATTTCTTTCATCAACATAAATGTGTGATTTAATATTGATTCAAATTCATTGAAAGTAAATAAACTGAATCATCCACCTGTCAAAACCAAGATTGGTTCATCTAAACTTGTCACATCATCTCAATATATATGCTAACAAAATATATAAGAGCGTTAAGAGAAAATGAAGCCCAGTTGTAAAAGAGTGGGGTTAATTATTAACTATTAAGTTTTACCAAACTTGGCCTGGTTTATTTAATTTAATAAAGTTTGAGTATGAGATTGATTGTTTTAAACTTTGTCTAAACCTCAAAGTAGACTTTTTTTATTTTATTTTTTATTATTATTATATTTTTAATATTAACTTATACACATAATTGTTTTCGTATACTTTTATGATTGTGTATATATAATATTTACTTATTTTTTTAATAATTGTATACATATAAATAACAATAAATGGATCCAAAGATGATAAACTTAGGGGCTGTTTGTTTTTTACATAAACGTCTGCGAAGGTCTGCGAGACCTCTTTTGTCTGCGCCCCGCAGACCAAGGAAAGATGTATTGTAACACCCCAACCCGATTAGGGCTGATGTGTCACTTATACGGAGATCAGAATTAATGCAACAATCCAAAATAAATTAAAATGTAATAAAAATCTTACATAAGTCACCCAAAAACATAATTCAAAGTCTTATGATAAATTCTATTACATTATTTGTAAAATAAATCCTTGATAATTCTTTTGTCTCTCGTTCCTCAATTCCCAGCCTGATTTCCTGGATTACCTATACAATACATATAAACACCAACAAAACAAATACGGCTGAGCCAAAGAATGCTCAGTAACGGATAAACAACAGTAATTAAAAGAAGTTCAGAAGGTGGTGAAGATAATGAATAACAATCATAAACAGATACCAGATGCAGAGCAGTAACAGAAACTGAAACAGAAACAGTAAACAGTGGTCTGACTCGAATCAAATATAACCTTTCAGAAACAACAATATAGGTTATAATGTAAGTCAGAAATAGCGGGAAATCCCAGAATATACCACGAGCCGACTATACGTATAAAAGTGTAAGGTTCACGGGTAGCTACTCCCGCTTACCAGACACATGAGATAGTTAGTGTTGGCATACATGTCACTATCCCCCAGAAATCAGAAGGTACAGTTTAATATTTATCCTAGGACCAGTCCATACGTCTCTCCAGAATTCAGTAGGCGCACAAGTGTACTATCAGAGTACTAAATAGAGACGTCGTGAACTCAACTAACCGCCACGGGTGGTTCCACATCATGGTTGCCGCCATGAAGGGCCTGTAGTCATCCTTACAGGTAGGGGCATGCTCGGGTAATAGATCAGAAGTTCAGTAGGTTCAATAGTTTAATTAGGTTCAGTAGGGTAGATAAACTACCAAGTTCAGTCATATTTGGATCATGCAATAATGAGTACAATATAATCTAGATCTATTGCATGGTAAACAAAACAGGGAAACACGATATCATATCGTGGCAATAACAAGTCAGAATACAATATTGAAACAGAATTTAAACAGTAATAGAAACAGAATTGCTAAGATTTAAATAAACAGAACCCGTACAAAACGGTAGGCAAAACATCAATATACTACGAGTGATGAAAAGAAAATCCGTACCTTAGTCTTATCGAATAATCATCAAGTATTCAGAAAAATAAGTGCGTAATCCAAATCTTTGACGTTCCGAAATCTGTATTTTGTTTGATTATACGTGAGGTTAAACGAATCGTAATCCGTATACATAATTGGTTTAGTTTTAGTGATTTGGACCATTTATCGTTTATTTGTTAGTTTCTTAAATTGGTGATTTAAACGTTTTTCTAATGGAAAGGTGTTACGATTTAAGCGATACAACAATAAAACAATTTAAAAGTTGTTTCGGATGACAGATTCTCTAAAATTCGTTTAAAATGATTTTCTAAATATAAAACTGGTATGAGAGGGTTTTGAATACCCAAACTCAACTCCCATATAAACTTTCTACATCTATACTGGTTAATCTAGCATTATCTTTGTAAAAATCCATGTCTGTTAGTATTGTTATTTTCAATCTAAACGTAAATGACAAGTTTAGTAAACAAAATTTACATCACATTCACGTGGAAGGGTTTTGCCCGTGACATCCCAGCCAAAACTTAAGCTCCCACAGCTAGATTGGAACCCATTTTATTAAATGATTTGAAGTCCTTTTTATTTTATAGTAAACAAAATTCAATATTTGTTTAGAGGCCTTATATACCAAAAGAAAAATATGCACATGACAAGATTTGAAGCTGCGACCCCTTCACCACGAAACAATAAGCTTTAACCGATCAGACCACAATCCCAATCGTTAGTTTAATCAATTTTTTATTATTTATTCTTAAACCAGCTTCTTCCTTTATTTGTAGGTTTACTCCTTTGCCCAGTCGGTTAATATATATATATATATATAGGGGAAGGATCATGAGAAAACCACCTTAATTCAAGAAAACCTAGAAAAACTCATGTCAACCAATCAAAACATTTCTTTAATTTTTCATTTTATTTAATTAAAAAGGGTAACTTAGTAATATTACAAATACATATTTTTGGAAGGTATTTTATATTTAAATTTCAGTTTTTTTAATACCCAATATATGAAAAGTGAATCAAATCTTCAATTCAAATTATTTCAGAATTGATTGAAAAAAAAAAGATAGCATATGCCATTATCAAAGAGAGAGATATATAGAGTATATCTTTGATTTTTCCGTCTGAGTGAGAGAGAGTAGATCGAAGAAACATTTCTTCACCACAAATCATGAATAGAAAACCTACTACTAAGAAGTTGCTACCAAATTGGTTGCTATCAGCCTCATCATCAACAACGATTACTGGAACAAGATCTAGTTTGGCGAGTAAAACGCAAGAATCGGTCGAAGCCTTCTTCTCCTCTCCATTTATGAAGCCAAGACCTTTCAGGGTACCATGAATGGGATTTTGAATGAAGAAAGTATATTCTGTTGTTTGATTTCACTTTATCCTTTTATTTAATTACTAACTAGTCATTGTAGTCACATGGGATAAACGAATGGCAAAAAAAAACTCCAATTTAAAAAACCTTTTGGTGTTTGTCATACTAAAATGTTGATAAGTGATCACTTTACAAGGTGGAAAATCGACCTAGCGTAAAAAATAAAGACGAAGATGATGGTGCCAAGATCATCACGATGCATACCATGTGTTTGATGAAATGCCTAAATGAGAAGAAGATGATCAAGATGATAACTACACAAAAGTTTACATATATGTAACCAGTTATTATGATTTTTAGGTTTGTTTTTGGATCTTACATTGTGTTACATATGTGCAACACATATATTTGTCTTTAACTTCTTCTTTGTTGAATGATTACATATATGTAAGCAAATTTACTTGTATTATTACATGTATGTAAGCATGTTTACATACTTACAATGTTGTTTATTGCTCTTTTTTTCCTCATGCTTATGATTTACATGTATGCTTACATATATGTAAGCAAGTTTACATGCATGCTTTTTCATTTTTGTAAGCATGTTAGCATACTTGTAGGGTGTTCATTGTTATTCTTTATCTTTAGCTTTTCGATTACATTTTTTTACTTATGATGTTCAAAGTTTATCTTTGACGAATAGTTATATATATGTAACACTAAGTATTCAAATTTTTTGAATCAAAAGTTCAGATTTTTTGATAAATAGTGTTTGATATATGTAACATATATATGATTACATGTAAATAGGTGACGACTAAATATATGTATCAACTATTTATGTAACATGTAATTAATTATATGATTACATATATGTAATTAGGTATATTGGTAACCAGTTATATGATTACATATATGTAATCAACTATTCATGAAACCTGCAACTAGTTATATGATTACATATATGTAATCAGGTTTACGTGACACATGCTATTACATTTTTTTTGCTTATAACATTTAATTTTTTTTAACAAATAATTACATATATGTAATCATTTGTATAATTACATATATGAAATAAGGTAGCTTAGTTTGACGTCCTTCACTTCGTAATAATTTTTTTTTTTGCTTCTAACTTTTAATTTTTTTAACAAATTGTCATTTTCCTCTCGTAATAATTTATAAGAAAACTCCAATGTCTTTACCAATTTTCAGTTTGATGACTTCGTCGCTTCGTTCTATAGAAAATACGATGGCGTTCGTTTGTTCTTCTCGTTAAACAGTTTAAAGTTTAAACACACAAAATAAATAGATCAAAATGAGAATTTCAAAATCATGGTGAACAACGAAGTTGTAATTACGACTTACCATAATAATTGCTTTCCAATTATCAATTTAGTGCTTTTTACGTAACTGCCCTTTTAATATTTATTTAAGATATTTATTTATGATTAATTACCAAAATGTCATTAATACATTTCAACCATTGATCTTTTAAATCAATGGTAAGATCTAAGTTTTCTTGGTTTTTTTAAAAAGGAGGGTTTTCTTAGGAGTCCTCCCCTATATATATATTATATATATATAGACACACACACACTTGTTCTAACTCATCACTGGTCACAGATAATTGACAACGATTATATCTATTACCTCAATGCATGATACTAAGATGGTTAGAATCCGAAGAACGATCATGATATTCGATGAACACCCGGTACGCGTTCCGGCTTCCGGCGGTGGCCCAGGATATCGATTATGGTGGGTTGTTTGCACGGTGCCTTCAAAATTGATGCCTACCACTAAAATGATGATTCGGTGGTGTTTGGTTCTTTAGTAGCGTGAGAATGATGCATTTCGGCTTATGAATGATCTGGTCGACGGTTTGGAGTATAAATTCACACATAATGCTTGATCTTTACGAAATTAATGACAATAGGAATGAGTATTTGATTGGTTAAGGTACTTTATGGTAATTCAATGGAAACGTATTCTGATCCATGATTTAATACTCTTACATTACAAATATATATATATACACACACTTTTACGTGGATTAAGTGCCAAATGAAGGTGTAAATGAAATTTAGTAAATTGTGACTAATCACGATATGGTCATGTAACTCTCAATTAATCCAGACACAGTCGTGTACGGTTTGCTTTATAAATCCAATTCTAATTTGATCAGATGCGGTTTTGGATATTAGTATTACTATTAAGATACTTGCTCACATCATTCTTTTCAGTTTGTTTAAAATTAATCGTGTCTAATGTTATTAAATTAAATAGTTTGGTTATTTAAATAACTCGAACATTCAATAATTAACTTATTGTTAATTCATGGAGACTTGTCATTAAATTTGTTAGAACATTCTTAATTCTGTTTATCATTCGATTTTTTTCTATTATTTGTAGTTTTTATATTAAATATTAATATTTAGTATTTACTTATTTATTTATTTAATAGTTACGTTTTTTCGGGCATTATATGTATGGTGTTTGTTTTCTCGCAGACGTTTAATTAAAAAACGTCTGTGAGACCTCTTCTTGGAGAAGACATGGACCAGACATGACATTGAAGCGGACATGTTACGAGTTCACTAATTGAACTGACCAGACTAAATTTAAGGAACAAATGACATCATAAACACTCAAAATTCAAAAACTTATAGAACTATAAGCACAATTAAAAATAAAGAATATTAATGTTTAAATAAACATAATGATATTTAGAAAATATAGAGGTTGAATTTGATGTTTTTAATTTTAGATTTAAGTTAGAAAAACGGTGCAATCGTTCAAAGTCTGACGAGTAAACTGCTCGACTGGCAGGATTTAACAACGTTAGAGTTGGAAGTTATATACATCCATAAATCATAATCCTGCAACACATTCAACTGTAGCAAATATCAATGGCAGTTATGATTTTGAATCAGCAAAATGAACGCAGCAGACTCACGAATCAAAATCAGTAATCAGTCAATGTAATCAAACTCATCTTCTTTAAGATGCGCGAAGAACTTCACCGGAGCATCGCCGCGGCCTTCAAGTTTCTCCACAAACTCGATTTTATATGGAAAATTAGCAGAAATGTGTTTACCTCTCCAAACGGCGACGTTTTCCTTGATCCTACCTTCCTTCCCGTTCAATTCAACTTCCGGTACTCTAGGTATGTGATAAACCGTCAATGGCACTTTCACCCTAACCCTAGCTCCGATCTTCACCGGATTTTCTTCTTCTTCCGATGCAGGCGCCGAATTCCGACTGTCGACTGTCGCCATGGATTCCGATGCCGATGATTTGATACGTTGAACCAGATTCGATCGTTTGTTTTTTGCGATTCGACCTGTTGGACAGTGATCAGAAGCTGAGGCAGATGATATCGAAGAAATCAGGCGGTTGTTTACGGTGGAGAGGGGTGAATTAATTGCCGGAGCGGTGGAAAATACCGCCGGAGATGTCATTTTTGATTTTCCGATCAGGTGAGATTCGCCAGGATTTTGTTATCCGTTTGGCATGAAGTTCTGCAAATATATGGACGTGAAACAAAGGATAAAGTTTCAGCATAACTTTGTCGTCAATTGACACGTCACTTGCTTCTTATCGCTTTGTTTTAGTACATTTGCATATATTTTAAAATCTTCCCGGCAAAATAAACTCTTCTTAACTTTTTTCTAAATAGTTTTAGTGTTATATTAATCTTACACTCGAATTTATAATCTCATGCTTATTGTATTTGTGAGATATACAAAAGTCATGTCTCTCACATGTTTGTCTCATACGAGTTGTTTAGGTTGTGAGACATTTACGACCGACAACATTGACTTTTATTCGATGGGTATGGTTTCCAGGTTTGGGATTTTTTTTATTCGGTTTATCTCGTATTCGATTCGTATCGTTTTCGCTAAGTGTTTATCGTGTTGTTTTTTTTTTTCTAATTGTTTGTTTGTATTAATACGTAGTCACATACAGACATATTCATTTGTTTGAGTTATTGATTTGGTAGTTCACCAACGTTCGTGGAATAAGAATTGTATGCGATTCGGTAATTCCTCGAATTACCGATTCGTAATCGTTTGTGCTCGAATTGTTAAGTGTTTAGCACACTTAATTAATCCTAATTAAGTGCAATACAAGGAACATGAATGTGAACAAAGAGTTTGTAAGCATTGCAATTACCTGAAATCTCCATATACATATATAACCTAGTCGGAAAACATTGCGATGCAGCGGTGTCAACGACATTACACAACGCAGGGTGTGTATTTTGCTAATTTAACACTGATTTCGTGATATAGACAGTGTTCATGATAGTTTTCTTATATGTATGCAGTTCAGTGTGGATTATCTGTGTCATGAGTGTTACAAAACTCCACTAAATTAATATGCACTAATGAAAAAAGAGTGTTATAAACACTATGATCTTGTAAAAAATAAAACAACAGCACAAATAACAAAAGTTGATCAGAAACATAGATGTTTAGATTTAAAAAGCCACGTGTCAACTCCATGGCTCAGTGTGACACCCCTGCCTACGGCGGAATCACGGGAAGTGCAACGAAATGGAAATCAAGAGTAAATGGTTAACATAATGCATTCAATACCAAGTTCGAGTCAACATCCCAAGTCATACATATCTCGCCAGGTGTCCCGCCCCCTCCCCTTCAGGGAAAAGGTCGAGGGCCGCAAACTTCTTGGCCCGGACTCAGTGTTGGCGATTCCATGGTTGCTACTGTCTCGTCATCGCTCAGATGGTCTGAGTGCTCCTTGGGATTAGTGTCACTATCTGATAGGACAATTAGTGGGATGTGGCGTGTGAAATAACGGTCTCCGTTTTTTGCAATAGCTGCAACATTTTAAAAAATAGTTTTTGGTAAGTGATACATATAGATTAAAGTTTGCATGAATAAAATCCTTCATTAATATCATAAAAATACAAGATTTAGAGTTGACTGGCAAGTATCCCCAAGGGTGCAGTGTAGACACTTGTCAACCTTTTACATAAACCAAAAAGAAGTTATATTGCCATAAATGGTCAAAACAACATATGATATAACATCCACGCTATAGTCAGGATAATTCCCGTTATAGTCCAATAGAACCCTAGCTCAGCTAGCAGTCGGGTATCTTCGTGGCATCGGACATTCTCTTCCTTGAGAATTCTCTATCGATGGTCCACCATCTTCAATCCATGGGTAATTTCATGGATGAGTTTTAGTAACTCATCCTGCTCTTCTTCAGTGTCCTCAAGTTTTGACTGGACCAGAATGCCTTCTGCTGTTTGTTGTGCCTGGTAAGAATGAAGAGCTCTGAGGACTGTCTCCGTAGGAGGATTCCTAGTCCTGGAGGACTTCTCTATCTCGAAATGAATCGGGTTTGGTTGCACCTCCGGGGTCAGGCCACCAAAGTTGGCAGCCCTTAATTGACTGGTGATCTCCTCCTTGGTGTCGTGTCATCTAGGTGTATGATCTCCTTAGTGCTGGTGAGGTCCACGTGAGTAACACCGTTGATTTTGTATTCCTTTACCATTGATACAAAAGATCATGTGTTATGTAAAAAAAATACTAACATAAAGTATTGAGATAAAGGTCATAGTCTAGGCACTCTTTAAGGCATATCTAGTTCCCTATAACCATTGGTTCTGATACCAATCTGTCACACCCCCGCCTACGATGGAATCACAGGAAGTGTAACGAAATGGAAATGAAGAGTAAATGGTTAATTTAATGCATTTGAGTACCAAATTCGAGTCAACATCCCAATTCGTATACATAATTGTCTAAAATATATTTTTACACATTTCAAAGATTCCAAAATTATGGCCCAAACAATTAGGCTATACTAGCAAATCTTCAGTGTAACCAAAAAATGCATGGTGTAATCTTGTCAAACCATGAGAAAATGGTCAACTAAAAAGTTGATGAGTCTCACAAGTTTGATAGACTCGTTAAATAATTGTTGAGATCATCTCCCTATAGTGTTATGCTATCTTAAAAATAATATGTTATTCATAAGTGTGATATGATGCAATCTACATAAGTCCAAAACCTAGCCTATGACTGATTGCCCTTAGTTATCCATTGAATCAGAAACTCTTCTCGAGTATATAGTATAAGTGTTGGAGATATTCATTCATCGTGATTGACTATGTCATTAGGTGACTGTAGCTAGCAAGGCTGCCCGCTAGATGAATGGGATGTCAACCCAAAATAGTACTATTCAATATATCTCCAATGGCTCAAACCCATGAATTAATGGTTGTGTCTGAATAAGAAAATGGGACTTACGATAAAAGAATCAATGTCTCATGTTGTAGAGCCCAACGAGACGACGAAGACTGACAAAATCAACTCAAGACAAAGATGAAGACCAAGTTTTCTTATTTTCGTATACTTACATTTTTGTGTACTTTAGATTTCGTGTACTTAGATGTTCCTGTACATAGGAAAACATGTACTGCTAGACTAGTATAAATAGACGTACAGTGTACTGGTCTAGGTTAGAACCCCAAGGCAGAGCACTTCTAAACGTATTGAAACTGCCTTTGTAAAGTTAACTACTTTTTCAACAGAAGTTAACTTTTCTATCTTCTATATTGGATTCCGTACTTTGTGGAAGAGATTGCGTGTTTATTTCTTGGATAAATCTTGGATCTTGGACAAGCTTGGGACCTACAAGTGGTATCAGAGCTTTGGAGCTATTTTCAGCACAAAGGTAACAACTTTTCATCCCAAGTTCGTGACTTTATTGTTCATCTCTACATTGGCTAGCTGCTGTATCAATTTGGAGTTCTGGATCTTGAGAAATTCACCTAGATTTCTCAAGTGTTTTTTGTGAACTCCACTGTTCGTGAACTTGAGGTTCGTGTACTTTATCTTTGGTTACTTTGAAATCATGCACTTCAGGGTTCAGATACTTCAACTTTGAGTACTTTGGTTTCGATTACTTGGTTTTGAGAACTTAGGTTCATATACTTGGATACTTCGAGTACTTTGGGGATTTCGTGTACTCTGGGGACTTTGAGTACTTTGAGGATTTCGAGTACTTTCGGATTTCGAATACTTTGAGGATTTCGTGTAATCTGGGGACTTCGAGTACTTTGAGGATTTCGTGTACTTTGAGATTTCGAATACTCTGAGGATTTCGTGTACCTTGGAGCTTCGTGTATTGCTTAGACTTCGATTATTGCTTGGACTTCGCATACTTTATGGATTTCGAGAACTTGGACTTAGATAATTCTGAATATGGCTGCTAAGAACTTAAGCAATATGTCCAACCTGCGCAACTTGGACAACGAGATCGGAACGGGCACCAAGCCTCCTAGGCTTGCTTCTTGTGACGATTTTCAGGATTGGAAATTCAGATTCTAGTTATTAATGAAATACACAGACCCGAAGCTATGGAGATCCATTGAGGAAGGGTTATATGTGCCAATATATGAGAGTGAGCTAAATGGGCTGATCACAAAAGACCCTGAGTTATTGACCGAGAATGTCATTCTCCTTAGAGAAAATGATGACAAGGCATATGCCTCAATCACCATGGCATTATCCACTGAATTTGCTCATGGCTTCAAATAGCACAAAAAAACTAAGGAATTATGGGATGCATTGGTTGAAAGGTTTGAGGGCAATGAGGATATGAGGGAGAGCCGGAAGGACATGATAAGGAAACGATTTAACATGTTTAATCACTTCAAGGTTGAGACATTAGAGGCCCAACTAAACCGGTTCACCCATTTGATGACTGAGCTCACAAGTGCTGGGATAGAGATGACCAATGCTGAGGTCAACAAAAAGCTACTGAATTCTCTTCCATACAATTGGAAGTCCAATTGTACCACTATGAAGAGAATGAAAGATATGTACAAGACCAGCCTCAGCAAGCTGATCTCCATAATCAACTCATATGATATGGATGATAAACAGAGAGCGTTGAATCATGCCAGCTCAATGGGCATCACACCAGTTACAGAGAATGCAACCCTTCTCTCCTTAATAAATTTCCAAGCTTCTGGATCTCAGCCTGTTCCTTTTGAGACTGCTTTTCTCTTTTCTGGGCAAGCTCATTTAGTGCCCAAAGTCAATGCTGAAAGTGAAGAGAACCCGCTGTTGTTCTAGGGCTTTATGAATAGTTACAACGCCTTTATTCCAGGTGAGCTAGCTCCCGCCACTCTGACACAAGACAACATATAGTAGATCAATCTGACTGATGTGGAAGAGATGGACACAACTTGGCAAATGGCTATGGTAGTCTTCAGGGCCAAGAAATGCATCTAGATGTACGGGAAGAACAACTTTGGGAACAATCTGGGAAAGAAGCTGGGATTTGACATGTCAAAGCTCTGATGCTATAACTGTGACCAGCCACGCCATTTTGCTTGGGAATGCAAGCTGCCAAAGAATGCTAAGGAGGCTGATAAGAAGACTGATGATTCCACAGGAGCTGGAACATCAAAAGCTTTGGTGCCTCAAGAGTCAGACGCTTATGATTGGAGCAATCAGGTGCAAGAATTGGAGATGACTCTAAGCCACGCATTCATGGTAGAGGTGGATGAGAAACGCAATAAGGTAACTAAAAATATTTGCTCAACCTCTTGTATTGAGAAAGTTTTTAAGTACAGATCACACGATAAATCATTGATCAAAGAAGCCACTAAACTTAAATACTTTAACTCTGAGTTTCTTAAAAATGAAGAAATTTTCAAAAAAGAAACTTAAGGCCTAAAGGCATGACATTTCAAAGTTAAAGGAGCTTTTGAGCGATAAGGAATCCAACTATCGGGATGCCACGCGCCGGATAGATGAGACTACCTTAAAATTAAACAACTTAAAACTGAGTTGCCTAAAACTAAAATCAGAGCTCTAAAGTATGATTAATCTAGTGACTTGGTGGCTAAAATGATCAATGATGAGGTTAAGGGAAAAAAGGTAACGGGGCTTGGTTTTAGTGATGTTGGACATCCTTTTAACCACAATTACTCTAGCATCCTAGAATCAACACTTCTGTTGATGATTTGATTTTAAATTCAGACCGTGGGCATGAGTTCACTACTAGTTCTAACAAACCAATTTCTCTTACAGTTGATCCAAATTTGAATGATGTTAATTGTTTTGATGATTCTGAGGTTTGTGCAGAAATTTTAAGTGTTTTAGGTCAAGATGAAGAGAAGGAGGAAAGAAGTTCTGGGAAGAGCACAAATTATTCTGTTTCGATTAACAAGTTAAAGTTTTATGTTCCAAAAATTGACTTTGTTGGAAAATTTAAAACAATCAATATAAAGCCAAATGAAATGACTAACAATTTTAAGGCTAAATTTGTTAAAACAAATGTTGATGTTAAAAACAAATATGTCTTGAAAACAAATGCTTCTCCTTTGATAGAAAATGTAAACAAGGCTCATTCCACAATCACTATAGAGATGGGTTCAAAGTTAAATCCTAATGGTGAACCTTATATTCCAAGTGGGTCATTGGAACAAGTCTCTACAAGTTCATCTCCTAGTTTAAGGGATTGTGATGTAAAGCCTTTTGACCAAAATAAATTCTATCAAAAGGTATGTTATGCATGTGGGAGACTAGGCCACATTGCCAGACACTGTCTGCACACACCCACTGAGTTCTTTTATGGGAAAAATCAGAAGGTCACACCTAAGGCAAGACCAGTTAGTAAACTAGTGAGGACTAACCAACCTTCTAAGCCTAAGGTGAAACAGCAAAGGAAGACTCAAAATCATCACACTGGCGAAATAACAAGAGGGCTAAACAGAGTCAAAATGGTTTTTGTAAACAAAAGAAAACGAGAGTTTTTCAATCTGAATTCAAAACACATTGGAAAAGTAAACTACTAGTAAAACTAATTGATTATGGCAGTGTGAAAAAGTCCAAGAGCAAAGGCAAAGACATTCCCAAAGTGCCTAAATCTGTAAAGATTTTGGTACCTGTTTCTCATTAAACGGTTGTGTGTCGTGAAGGGACGACCAAATAAGCTAAAGAATGTTTTGTATGTTGATATTTGTTGCTCCCAGAAGGAGTGTTTGATCTTGAAGCCTGGATTTGTCATTCCAGAGAAGTGGATCTGATGAGAAATCCAGGGATCAATAATACCTATATCATCAACATGAACTCAGATTCATTCACTAAGAACACATGTCTGTTGTCAAAGGCATCGTAGACTGATTTTTTGTTGTGGCGTCGCCGGTTGGGTCACGTCAATTTGAAGAATCTTAATAGATTGGCCAACGGAGATCATGTGATTGGACTTACTTCAAAGGACTTATCTTCCATAGAGAAATGAATCGCATGTGCAAAAGGGAAGCATCATAAGAGACCCCACAAGCTAAAACTGTTCAACTCAATTTCATCCATTCTACAGCTTCTTCACATGGATCTGTTTGGACCAGTAAATGTTATGAGCATCGGGAAGAAATCATACTGTCTAGTGATTACAGATGACTATTCCAGATTCACTTGGGTCTTCTTTCTTGTTAAGAAAGATGAGACTGCAGAGATCCTGAAGAAATTTATCACCTTGATCGAGAAACAGAAAAATTTAAGGGTGAAGGTGATCAGAGCTGATAATGGCACAAAGTTTAGTGTCGCACTCCCGAGTTTCGACCACCGAGGGCGCGACCGAGATTGGCGTAGGATGACAGTCTCTAGTCGCAGTTGCGAGACCTATATGTCTGGTTATTTACGAACATCCAATTTCATGGATAAAACAGTTTAATTAATCAGAGTTACAGAAGCTAAATGTAATTGTTATCAAAACATTTCAAAATCATAAGTTGCGGAAGCAGTTTAAATAGTTAAATATTGCATCACAGAACAAAATAGTTAAATTGTTAGAAATAGCCTAAGACACTTAGTAGATGCATGCGACTGCGTCCTAGCATCCTAGTCCTGTGTGCGTGCCTTAGTTACCTGAGAAAACATGTGAGTAAAATGTCAATACAACAGTTGGTGAGAGCACATGTTTTGTATCAACAATAAACAATAAATGTTTAAAGTAAATGTTATTGGACTACATATCATTACAATACAATACTGATTGATAGCTAGTCAATACAGTTTTATTATATGTGGGTTCGAAACCAAAGATGACTGCATGTGTCCCGCCATGTCCATCACACAAGACAATGGCAAATAGTGTTTGGTCAATTTTGTTCTGTTCTGACTCTCAGTCGGGGTGGCTTCTCAGGCGCGCAACAAAGGGGTTTGTCAGACCCAAATAGTACTATCCAAGTTTACCACGCTAGGCGCCCCACGCTACTAAAGGTCCAAATTGTGTTTGTGAGGACTTAGTTGTGATGTGTGCCACACGTATACATATAGTGATAAATCATGTCCATATGTATTCGAATATAAGTTTGATGTTTCAAAAACAGTTATATGCAATGTTTTCTCCCCTAAAGGTAGAAAATAGTAAAAGGGGGTTCTAATACAATAATAGCTACCATACGAGCATCAAGTGCGTTCCATTTGAAGCTCTCTATGGTACGGAATTTGATCACCGATCAGCTGGACCGAGATTGGTGACTTTTAGTTCTTAGGACCCGAACTCATTCAAGAAACATATGACAAACTCACAATCATACAAGGCAGACTTAAAGTTGCGAGAGATCGAAAAAAAGCAACACCAACCAAGGCAGAAAACCACTTGAATTTCAAGTTGCTGACAAACTCTTGCTCAAGGTTTACCCCTATAAAGGCGTTGTTTGTTTCGAGAATAAGGGGAAGCTAGCTCCAATGTACATTGGACCATTTGAAATCCTTGAAAGGATTGGTCTCGTAGCCTACAACCTCAAATTTCCAACCTAGCTGAGCAATGTTCATGTCACATTTCATGTGTCTAATCTCATGAAATGGTTTGCAAATCATGGTCTTTAAGTGCCACTTGAAGATATTCAAAGCAACAAAAGTAGCTAGGTCCACTATCAAGGCCCACTAGCTATGTATCCTGAATCCTGATGACTAAACCTGTTCACCTAAGAAAACATTCAAATAAAACAAGTCAACACTAGGTTGGTGATTTCATATGTTTAGTATTTTAGAAATGTTTGAAAATGTTATTCTCAAGTCTTATTGAAATTCTCATGTCTTAACTCCCTATCAATTTTCTCTCCATAGTTACAAATACATATAGGATTCCACTAAGTCAAGGATGCTTATATATAGGGCATACATACGAATAAGTGGAGCCACCAACCCACCACACCCTTAACTGAATACAACACCACCTGTAGTGCAAATAAGGATATATATTTCATTCTCACCATTTGTTATTCTCATTTAATAATCCCATTTGGTATTCCCATGTGTCATGTTCTCATCCCACAGTTGATCTATATATAGAAATAATGTTTGTAGGGTATGCATTACCATAACCTAATTAATGGTTAACCCTTAATATTTTAAAGATATAGACTTTTATTAAATCTTAATCTTTTAATTATACTTTCATGTATATAGTTTACTGTTACTCACTTCTATATTAGAAGTGACAGCCAACTCATTATATAATTTCACCCAATTGATAAAAAGAGCCTAAATGGGACCACATTATGGTCAACACCAAGTCAAACCACAATGCCTCGAATTTATCCCTCTTCATTTGTAATTCAATTGACTTCGCAACGATATGTCACTAGCTATTGACATGAGTGAGGTCAGTCGCTCAGTCTTGCCAGTCTACAGAACATATGTGGTACAATTATTAGCAGCATCTGTTGATTAATATCACCCATTTGGCCGTTTACCAAACTTGACTATTGCCGCCCTGTTGCCGATCATACGATACCGGCCAATTGATATGTACAATATGCATAACGTACCGAACTCACTCGGCAAAGTTTGTCAAACTTATGGTACGACTACGTTACCTCCAACTTAGCCTCTGCTACTTGATGGTAAACGATATATAAAGGGACTTAGTGCTCGTGAATCTAAATGGACACATGCTCACAGTGACATAATACAAGCAGTCTTACTAGTAATCAAATGTAATGCTATTGTAACACCCCGACCGATGGCGGAAACGTCGGGATGCCACGAGGGATGTGTAGATTGTTCAAAAGCTCGTGGGCATCTAAATTAAATCATCACATAACATTCCATTCATCAAATTAATTACACAAAAATCATGTCTATCATGAATTAAATACAACAATTACACAAAAAAATTAGCTAAACTAACTAAACTCTAGTCGCTAGAATTTTAGTTAATTTTAGCTAAGTCCAAGATCCTATGTGATGATGTCCAAAAGTTTGAGTTCTTCATCCTCAACCTACTTTGCTTCATTACCTGAAACATGTAGGAAAATCAAGTGTCAACTACTAAGTAGTTGGTGAGTAATCTTAAGTTTTTATACTTTAAGTGTCAACTACTAAGTGTCAACTACTAAGACGAAGCCGTATTCCGATTGTAAAGGTTCGATGGAATTCAAGACGTGGACCCGAGTTCACATGGGAACGCGAAGATCACATGAAGATAAAGTATCCCCAACTGTTTGAAGAGGAAGCTGTACCTGATAACAACTCTTAAATTTCGAGACGAAATTTCTCTAACAAGGGGAGACTGTCACATCAGTGCCGGAACCGTTACCGGAACAGTGATCTCTACAGTACATGAACAGTAAAATAGGTATGAATTATACACATTTCAGTAATTTCAAATTCATATCATTTATCATTATCATGGTGAGTTGTCATAGAACAGTTTCAGACACATTTAACAGAAACACAGTTCAGAACAATGGTTCTTGAGTCGGATAATTATCTGGCAATACAGAACCATCATGTGATTATTTGTTTAGGATTTATTATGTATAAACGTATGTGAGGCCTTACAGAACAAAACACACGAATATTGTTATATGAATGCTAAATTGACGGGTTATTCGTATAGGTGACGATCTGTCCGAATATATCTGAAAGTTTAACGTTCTGAATGATATTCTATAATTAGAAAACAAGATTGAAAAGCATAGTTATCGTCGTGTTCGTGCGGGTGACGATTCGAACGAATACGCGCGACGACCGTACATTTCGATTTAAACAGTTAATTAATATTTTAAATTTGTTTATAAATAAGAAGATATTAGTTAATTTATTAGGAATCACAACCTGGAATAATTAAATAAACTCTATTTTATAAAAATCGCGTCTTCGTTGCGAAAACTACGCGGTCTGGGAATTTTACGCTAAACCGAACGAGACCGATTAACCGGGTGTTATGGAATTTATTGTTATGGCATTAAATTGCCATAACTCTTCTCACCAACCTCTCTCTCTCTCTTCATCACGTTTTCTCTCTCTCTCTCTAGTTTTTCACAAAGAAACCATCTTCTTTTCAAGATTTAGAGGCTTAAATCTAGTTGGATTCAAGAGTTCTAGGTGTCAAGACGTTCCTTTCAACACATAGATCACGGAAGTACAATTTATTCGAACTTCCATCCACGAAATCTAAGGTAAATCATTGTTCTAAATTCGGTTTTTTTTTAGGGTTTTCATAAATTCATGGGTTTTACGATTTTAATTAATATTGAACGCTTAAAATACAAAGATGAGGGTATTATATATGTTAAGGTGTTGTTAGGATTGAGTTGTGACAGGTTTAGGGTCTCAAGAAGAAGAAAGGAAGCCATGGAAACTTGCAGGTTTGTGAGGAACCCTTGGCTGCGTCGCACAGGTCCCAGCCGAACCCTTTGAGGGCAAACGAACCCTAGCTTCCATCTGCAAACGAACCCTAGCTCCCATCTGCAACGAACCCTGTCACCTGCAAGACCTGTGAACGAACCCTGCCCTCTGATTAACCGAACCCAGCCGAACCCCACATGTCCAGTCGAACCTTCATCTTATGACGAACCCTGTGCCTGTGCGAACCTGTGTAATCATCGATATGGCCGAACTCTTTAAGTTGGCCGCACCCTCACCTAGCTGGAAACGAACCTCCTTAGATGCGAGCCATGGGACGAACTATAGGACTTGTGAGCTAGCCTGGCCGAACCATGAGGGTTCGTGGGAGGGGTTGATGTAGCCGAACCCTATCTGAGCCCATAGGTTCGCTGATAGAAGCCTTGTGAAATTAGATTTTTGACAAA
This sequence comes from Mikania micrantha, assembly GCA_009363875.1. Lineage (NCBI taxonomy): Eukaryota > Viridiplantae > Streptophyta > Magnoliopsida > Asterales > Asteraceae > Mikania > Mikania micrantha. The sequence continues at coordinate 32,688,993 of CM018681.1, forward strand.
TAATAAGAAATAAGGGGCATGCATGCATGGAATACATTAAGTGTATGCATGGGAAAACACGTAATCTACGAATAGAGAAAACGACTTAGAATTTGGCATGGATTTATGGGTTAGGGGCTCTATAACAAGATAATTCGTAACATACAATGACGACTCAACACGAGTGGTTAAGAGTCATGAGATGATTTAACAATCGGATAACCTCTTTATATGATGGTGAAAAACCAAAGGTTCAATTTGTATAATCAATTAGAAATCAAGGATCGTTAACTAGTAGGGCAAATAGATATGGGATCACTCAATTACTTGAATCATGATCAGATAGAAGACAAGGAAACTAAATTGGGCCTAAATGGGGCCCAATGGGGCTTAATTAAGCCCATTATGTAATAAATGATCTAGTAAACTCAAGTAATGGAATTTTGATAAAGTCTCATGGATCCATTTATAACTTAGTGAATTTCATTAAATGATTTTGACTTAATATTGGATTAATTGTAATGTTTTGATTTAAATTATGTACTTTGAATTAATTGAGTGAATTTGTTATAAAATAGACAGTTTAATTGTCTGGAATTATTTTAAAAACAAAGGAAACTCTGCCGAAATTTTCTAAAATATAAAAGTAAGATATTATAACTGATCATGGGAAGTGGGATCATATGAAGGGTAATTAAGATAGATTAGATCATAGATACATTTCGCACTAGGACACTTAGTTGCACACACAACAAGACTCAAGGTCTTAGGCACAACGACTACTACGCGTACTTATTATATTCGAATTCTTATAAAATAACTCAGGAACCGAAGAAACTTAGCTTACATACGGGAGCGCGCATTTTGTGTAGATCAAATTACATAGCAGCACAGGTGAGTTCATTGCCCCTTTTCTAACATTTTTGTTTTAAAACGCGGGGCTGAGAAGCATGCGTAAACTGTTTATTTAAATTGTTTACTTGAATGCTTTTAAATTATATATTTTACATATATATAAATGTTATCCTAGATCATGTCTAGGAAGATTTTATGCAGGTTATTAACTGATTCACTTATATATTAAGTGAATAATCAAGTTAAACTAAACTTTTCAATAAGTCAAAACATTTCAAACAAATCAAACTAGACAATTTGACAAATCAAGTGGGTGAATTCAAGGGATCAAAACAAACATTTTGACAAATCAAGTGGGTGAATTCAAGGGATCAAAACAAACATTTTGACAAAACAAGTGGGTGAATTCAAGGGATCAAATCAAGCATTTTGACAAAACAAGTGTGGGACATCAAGACATCAATAAAACAATCTTTGCAAAGACAACAATCAATGTTCTACAAACCAAGTGTTTGTTGAACAATGAATCAAGTGTACAACCGATCAATGAATCTTGTATTCTATGATCAACACATCAAGTACATCTTGTGACAAAATCAGACGATCATTAAATCATTTTTAAGGGATAGTATGGGAAATATCAGAGATAACATTTGCCAACACATTGAATTCAGAAATCCTATATTTCAAGAAGTCCTAGCTAGACTGATTGACTTGTAGGTCTTATGTTTGATGATATTTACAGAATTCCCTAACTACTAAGTACCTAGATTGACAGACTAGTCTAATCGAGTATGACCATAGGCCCCAATCATAAGGACTTAGATTTTATTAAATGTTTATTTACTCGTTTACTTAAGCATTTATAACTGTTTATACAATTGTGTGGTTGATCATATTGTATGATGAACTTAAGGAATCAACAGGGATTTCAAATGATTGTAATGACAGGGACAATAAACAGAGGTACATATGGGATTGTGTTAAGGGTAAAAATGCTTAATTATCATTAACAACAGTGTCATATGTGAATTAGTATGTGGTGGGATGTTGGCTGGGCGGGCGGTAAGCTCGACCCTACATATGCCCTATATATAAGCATACCGATTTGGATATTACATGTGAAGTTAATGAGGTTAGGGTCTTTACCAAAGGAGGTTTTCAAATCATTTTCAAATACTAAACTATATGAACTCACCAACCATGTGTTGACTTTTATTTTTGCATGACTTCTCAGGTGACGAACAGGTCAATTAGGAAGTTATTTCTTTTGGACTAGGACTTCAGATAGAAGACTAGTATTTTGGACCTGCATACTTTTGAAGACATCATGATACAATTTATTTTGTATATCTTGTGTAAATACAAGATAGTCATTTATTGATGTTTTACAATAGATTTACATTGTTAAATTATAAACGTTACTGCTGTAATTTAACTTTGTAATTCTATTTTAATTAGCATTTCTCATTTATATCATGTGCAATGTAAACAATCTGATCACTCCTGATTATCACTCACGATATCGCGCCCCGGGAACCTTCAGCCCGTCGGGGAAACTCGATCCTACCCCGCCGGCTCGGGGTGTGACACTATACATGGTCATTATGTAATTAACATGAGTTAAAAACATGATTCATGGAGTGGTAGCTAACCACGTGGCAATACATGAAACCAATGCAATTAACCAAGGTCAAAAGCAATGTTTCACGGAGTTGTGATAATCCAAGTGACAATACATGTAATCCTTGTTATTGACCGAAGTCAATGACAATATTACACGAATATTTGCATATAAGTGATAATCCATAAGTAATGATAATTCTAAAATGTGAATATCATATTGATAAACAGGTATTATCCTTGTGTTATCAAAATAATATTTGAATTTGGTATACATGCTTCACCTCCGGGTTTTAAAACAAAACAGTTTAAAGAAAGGGAGGTTATGAGAACTCACCTGTGTCCTTAGATTCAATGTTCTTGTGAAATGCGCGCTCACGTATATCAAGTCAAGACAACTCAATCAACCTGTATTATCGTGTACTTGTGTTCATGAGTATAAGTATTTCATTGACATTGGATGTCCATACTTGTTTATCTTTAAACTCTCGAGCATTCATTAATCTTTGTTAATTCAATCTAAGTTAAGTTGTTACGTTTAAGATTTTATTATTCATCATCTTATAAAAATAATTCAAACTCATTAGAGTTGATTATCTTATGTATGATGATCTTTCACGTAATGTATCATGATTATACAAGTTGTAATGGTTTATCCTTATAACTTCTTTAGATATATCCCTATTCGCATGCATGCATGTGCTTCAAGTTAACCCCATCCATCTTGAATTATTACATGAAATTGAATTTAAAACATCAACTTATTTTACTCTCATAGCTTATTTCTTTTGCATAAAAATATATATCCTTGAGTTAACCCATTCTCATTATATTATATATAAAAAAATGGCAATCTTATAAACTCTAATAATAATCTAGGTTATAAAATCCACCTTACTTTAAGGCAAGGATACTTAGATTATTTAAGCAAAATATTCCATATTTCAAGTCTCATTATTTAAGGTTTATATCATAATTAAAAAGGTGGCAACCATCAACTTATTCATGCATGCATGTGTAGGTTGTTGTTTTCATGTCCCCATATCTCCTATCATTCCTAGTTTAACACTTGAAGGTGTGCTACTAAAAGCAGGCAGCGAACCTATCTCAAATTCCCCCTCAGGTTCGGCTCCAACTTAGCCTATCCCCCTTTAGGTTCGTTACCCAGGTTCATAGAGGAAAGTTGACAAAGGTTCGGCTAGGTTCGTGAATCCCATGCAATTGGGTCTGCCCGAAGGTTCGTGGGTCTCATGCAATTGGTTCGGCTAACATGCTGGTCTTGCGATATCCCTAAGGTTCGCTACAACCCCTGGTTCGTGCAGGAGAGGGTTCGGGCCAAGAGGAGAGGTTCGCTGGGCTCATAGCTTCGCCTAGATCCAGGCTTTGGCCACCCTAAGGGTTCGGCCACCCAAAGGTTCGGCTACCATGTAAAATGGTTCGTGGCAGCAGCATGGGTTCGCCAGTGAGGGAGGGTTCGCTGCTATGGTTTGGAGGCTGCGCAGGGTTCGGCCCACAGGCTCCTGGGTCGCGAACCTATACCTTGTTGCCCCAAAAATCCCCATCCCCTACGGATTCAAGGCCATACATAGCTTCCATTCATTCACATACATGTTGGTTAAGGTTTTCTAAGTGACAAATTCGTTTACTTTCGTGTTGATAACGACCGAGCATGTTCAAGTATAAAAACAAAGAAAAACTTTAAGATTTACCTCGAATGTTGACTCAAAAACGGAATTTCTTCGTGGATTCTTGATCTACTCAGTTGTGTGGTCGATTTGAGACAAGAATCATCCAAAATGGTTAAGAAATGGTGAAGTTCTCTTAGAGAGAAGTTAGAGAGAGAGGATGAACGTGAGTGTGTGTTCTAGAGAGAAAAAGGAGGTTGAAGAATGAAGAATGAAGAAGAAGGTGGAGTTCTTCTCATTTAATTACTCGTGTAACCCCGCGTGCTCGGTCTCGTTTTTATCGCGTTACGAGTTATAAAATGTTCGGTTTTCATCGTGAAATATATTTAAACACAAGATGTTTAATACATTTTTTCATTTTAATTAAAACGATTTTAATTAAAATGGTTTCGTAAAAATAGTTTCGTTTTCATTTCCGTTAAATTATTTATTTAATAAATAAATTGATCGTATTTGTTTTTAGGTTGTGATTCTTAATAAATATTTTTAGTTTCCATTATTTAATTTAATATCGTCTGATATATATTAGTTATCTCGTCGAAACACGTTACTTACGTACGTATTCGTAAAGATCGTCACCTTTACGAATCCAACGCTCGTATCGTATTTCGAATCGATTTATGATTTATGGAATATTGTTTCGAAATATTATTCTTAATAATTACATCCGTGTGAATCGTCACCCATGCAAATACATTTATTAATTTAATATTTCTGAACTAATATTCACGTTTAAATTACGATCGTAACCTCACCAACGCGTATTTATTCTTCAATTATCCTTTCATTATTTAATTAACTTTGATATTATAATTCCCAATCTAAAACCCGCTAAACCCAAGTCACTGACACATCCATGATAGACCGAAATATGTATATGTATAGGGCATATGCAGAGGTAGGTCGCAACCTCCCCTACACTGTCCCACCGCTATTTCGATAAACCATGACCATGTGTCCTGGACTATGTTTAGCACCCAAAACATAGCCAACTCTACATTCCTTTCCATTTCAACCAATAATCCATACTTCGTGTAATCATCTGCGATAAACTCTCTGGTTCTGTTTAGTTGAGTTACAACTAAACTTCCCATGGTTTACGCGTATAATATGTTCTAAACATGTATGCTAGTAACAGTGATAATCATCAAATAATGTATCAATATTAATAATTACCAAATCTCAGGTCGTAACAGTACAATCGTACGGATGTACGGACAACCGGAAGTACAGTGATGTTACAGTCTCCCCTAGTTAAAGGAATTTCGTCCCGAAATTCAACTTGGAGTGACCGTAGAAAATAAATGTGGGTACTTAAGCTTCATCTGATCTTCCCGCTCCCATGTGAACTCTGGACCCCGCTTCGATTCCCAACGTACTTTGACAATTGGAATTCTACTGCGTTTGAGCTTTTTAACCTCACGATCCATTATCTCCATTGGTTTTTCAACAAAATGCATGGTATCATCGACGCGAATGTCATCGAGTGGTACCTGAAGATCCTGATCAGCTAAGCACTTCCTTAAATTGGACACATGAAACGTTGGGTGCACGTTACTAAGTTCGGGCGGAAGTTCCAATTTGTAGGCAACCTTCCCGATCTGTTCAAGGATCTTAAAAGGGCCAACATATCGTGGAGCAAGCTTACCTTTCTTCCCGAATCGGACAACGCCCTTCCAAGGCGACACTTTAAGCAATACCATATCTCCCACTTCAAACTCTAAAGGTTTTCGTCGTTTATCCGCATAACTCTTCTGTCGACTGCGTGCAGCTAACAGATTGTCGCGGATCTGGCGGATCTTGTCAGTCGTCTCCTGAATAATCTCGGGACCAGTGATCTGCGAGTCGCCGACCTCGGTCCAATAAATAGGTGACCGACATTTCCTGCCATAAAGAGCTTCAAACGGTGCCATACCAATGCTCGCGTGATAACTGTTGTTATACGAGAACTCAACCAATGGTAAATGGCTATCCCAATTGCCACCGAAATCGATGACACAAGCTCTTAACATGTCTTCCAAAGTTTGAATCGTCCGTTCTGTTTGACCATCCGTTTGAGGATGATAAGCAGTGCTAAGATCCAATCTTGTTCCAAAGGCTTCATGAAGTGATTCCCAAAATCGTGCCATGAAACGAGCATCACGATCCGATATTATGCTTAAGGGAATACCGTGTCGGCTAACGATCTCATCAATGTAGATACGAGCTAACTTCCGCACAGGGTACGTTTCGCGTATCGGTAAGAAATGAGCCGACTTCGTTAATCTATCAATTATCACCCAAATGCTATCCATACCGTTTGCGGTTCGTGGGAGTTTGGTAATGAAATCCATAGAGATGTTCTCCCACTTCCACATCGGTATTTCTGGTTGTATTAACAATCCCGAAGGTCGCTGGTGTTCTGCCTTGACTTTAGCACAGTTAAGGCACTTAGACACATACTCAGCAATATCCGTCTTCATTCCAGGCCACTAGTACAAGTCCCGAAGGTCTTGATACATCTTATCAGAACCCGGATGGATGGAATAATGAGACTTATGAGCTTCATCCATAATCACCCTCCTAAGATCACCCCTGTTCGGTATCCACAGCCGATCCAAATAGTACATCAACCCATCATCCTTAGTTTCCAATAAAATATCAGCCCCGCAAGACATCTCATTTTTCAAGTTATCTTGAGCCAATAAGTGTTGTTGGGCCGTGAGAACATCATTCCGGAGACTAGTGTGCACTCGGACACTATGAATCTGAACTTGACTTTTGCGGCTAAGCGCATTTGCTACTACATTCGCTTTACCAGGATGGTAGCGAATTTCACAGTCATAATAGTTTAACAGTTCAACCCATCTCCGTTGTCTCATATTTAGCTCTTTCTGATTGAGAATATGTTGCAAACTCTTATGATCAGTAAAGACTACACACTTCGTGCCATAAAGATAATGTCTCCATACCTTCAAAGCAAACACGACTGCACCAAGTTCCAAGTCGTGTGTAGTGTAGTTCTTTTCGTGAATCTTCAACTGCCTTGATGCATATGCCACAACCTTTCCCCGTTGCATGTGAACACAACCGAGACCTAGATTGGATGCATCACAATAAACCAAGAAATCAACATTTCCATCAGGCAGTGTCAAGACAGGAGCATCACAGAGTTTCTGCTTCAAAGTCTGAAACGCCTCTTCTTGCTTCGGTCCCCACTCATAAGGTTTATTCTTCTGGGTTAAAGAAGTGAGAGGGACAGCAATCCTGGAGAAATTCGAAATAAACCGCCGATAGTAACCGGCAAGTCCAAGAAACGATCGAATCTCCGTTGGTGTTTTCGGTGTACTCCAATTCTTCACAGCTTCAATCTTTGCAGGATCCACGTGAACACCTTTTTCATTGACTATGTGTCCCAAGAATTGAACTTCCTTAAGCCAAAATTCACATTTAGAGAATTTGGCATACAGTTGCTATTTTCTTAAGATCTCCAAAATCAACTTAAGGTGTTGCTCGTGTTCTTCCTTGGTGTTTGAGTATATCAAAATGTCATCTATGAATACAATTACAAATTTATCCAAGTATGGCGTGCAAACACGGTTCATGAGGTCCATGAAAACCGCAGGTGCATTGGTAAGGCCGAAGGGCATTACCAAGAATTCATAATGGCCATATCTGGTTCTGAAAGCTGTCTTGGAAATATCATCACCATGTACGCGAAGCTGATGATACCCAGACCTCAGATCGATCTTTGAAAACAATGCCGAGCCTTAAAGCTGATCGAAGAGGTCATCGATGCGTGGCAGTGGATATCGATTCTTGATTGTAAGTTTGTTCAATTCGCGGTAGTCGATGCACATTCGGAATGACCCGTCCTTCTTTTTAACAAACAGGACCGGTGCACTCCATGGCGAATGGCTCGGGCGAATAAATCCCTTATCAGTCAGTTGTTGCAGCTGGCTCGCCAATTCTTGCAACTCTGAAGGTGCAAGTCTGTAAGGAGCTTTGGCAGCAGGATTCGCACCAGGCACTAAGTCAATTCGAAACTCTACTTGACATTCTGGTGGAAGACCCAACAAATCATCTGGAAATACTTCAGGGAAGTCTCTGATTACAGGAACATCTTCAATCCTCTTTCATTTCTCTTTCTTCTCCACAATATGCGCTAAGAATGCTATACATTTCTTCCTAAGGTACTTATGTGCTTTAGTGCAAGACATCTGCTTAAGACCTTTACTAGAAGTTTCTCCAAAGACTCTTAAAGTTTCACCCGAAGGTAAAGGAATACGAATGTATTTTTCATGGCAAACTATCTCCGCTTTGTGGGTGGCTAACCAATCCATGCCTATCATAACATCGAAGCTACCAAGATGCATAGGTATGAGATCAACTGGGAAAACGTGATTAGTTAAGTTCACAGTACATCCAATAATAACAGTGTCAATATCAATAGTTTTTCTGTCAGCCACTTCCACGTTAAACGGTTTATCTAAATATGTACGTGTTCTACCAAGCAAGCATTCAAAATCATATGAAACGAAACTCCTATTAGCACCAGAATCAAATAAGACAGATGCATAAGAGTTGTTGATCAGAAATGTACCGTTGACCACGTCCTGGTTGGCTTGAGCAGCTGGAGCATTCAGTTGGAATGCTCTGCCTCTTGCCACCCTTTGATTATTTCCTCTCAGTCTCGGGCACTAGTTTCAGAAGTGACCCACTTCACCACATTCATAACAGGCTCTCGCCTGTGCAGGAGGTACTTGGCGAATGGGCACAGCTGGAATAGGTTGTGCATGTGGAGCAGGCAGTGCAAGCGGTGCTTGTTGCATATTTTGTGCTTGCGGTGCGCTCCTACAAACATTTGCATAATGACCATACTTGCCGCAGTTGTTGCAGACGCGACATGGCAAGTTAGGTGCATGGTGATATCGGCAGGTATTACATTGAGGAGTGTTCCCAACATAACTCCTGGCAGTAATGTTGTTTGAAGATTGTTGCGCGGACTTAGCAGCAGGAGCAGTGACCATAAAGTTTCTGGTCTTCCTCTTTTTGTTGCTGCTTTTTGAAGAACTAGCAGCTTCAGACTTAACTTCAGTCTTGGTGTCTTTTGTAGCAGTCTTCACATCATTTTTCTTTGTCCCCTTCCTGGTGAGTGTTCCAGCCTTCACATGATTGTCAGTAAGAGTAGCAGATAAACGGATCGCAGCCTCAAGTGTTTTGGGGTTGCTTCGGTAGACAGTATCTTGAATCTGCATCGGCAACCCGCCGATGTATTTCTCTATCGCTCTCTCCAAAGGTGTCACAAGATGAGGCACCAGTAGGCTATACTCATGGAACTGAGTATTGTAGATTACATTCTCCCGGCTGTCCTGCTTGAGTTCCCAGAATTCAGTCTCAAGCTTCCTCATCTCACTGCGAGGGCAAAATTCAGTGGTTATCAGGTCCTTGACCTCTTTCCATGTTAGCGCTAAGGCAGCATCAACTCCCCTAGTTCGTTTCTCCCCATTCCACCATGTTAGTGCTCTCTTTTGGAAAACACTAGTGGCATAACGAACTTTCAGGTTCTCGGGGCAATCGTTGTTGATGAAAGTGTTCTCCATACTCTCGAACCACTGCAGCAGACCAGTGGCTGACTCAGAACCTGTAAACTTCAGTGGGTTACAGGAGTTGAAGTGTTTGAACGTACAAGTTGGCGGGTTTGCACCACCTCTATTATGAGTGAGAGACTGATTGGCTTGAGTCAGTTGAGTCACCAATCCAGAGATAAGTGTTGCTAACTCTTGTAAGCCGGAGTTGGCATTATTGTGGTTAGCATCCCCATTGTTCGAGTCATCTTCGTTGTGACAGCGCGGCGGCATGTTTCTGAGGAATTAGAAACATGTTACTACCGTTTACAACGTAATTCATACAAACAATGGTCAAATGAGTTCATTTAGACAGTTAAGATTACATATAGGAACTATATTTCTCTCCTATCTGTCCTTAAACTCATAAAATTTTTTAAATTTCCTAGAATTATACTAAGTGTCCTAGTTGGGCATAACTAATATTAACTACTATTCCTAAGTTTCATACATTCTCCACCCTATACCAACACAGACAACCTCCCGATGCAATGCAACAAGCTTATATATAGGGCATATGAAGAGGTAGATCGCAATCTCCCCTACACCATCCCACCACCGTTCCATTGCACCACGATTATGCCCTTGTTAGCATTTAGGGTGTATCATGTATCTTACCATAGTCTCACTTCACAAACCTTATCCTAGGTAGGATAATTTTGAGTGAAGTGGTCTCTAGTTCCCTTGGACAATTAGGTTCACCTAATGTCTAAGTTCACCTGACATGTAGGTTTGCCTATTTCTAAGTTCACCTAATGTCTAAGTTCACATGACATTAAAGTTTCCCTAATGTCTAGGTTCACTAAAAGTCCATACAAAATCCTAATGTCCATAACCATCAATAAGGGTTCATATCATCACTGAGTGCTCTTATTGTCACTAAGTGTTCATATCTTCCCTATAATTTATTCTCATCAAGTGCCCATACCATCACTAAGTGTTAGTATCATCACTATGCGTTTATATTATCACCAAGTGTCTATATCATCACCCAAGTCCATATTCCATCACTAATCGTTCATATCGTTCGTTGATCCTATGCACCCTACGTGTCCAATCTGTGTGTTTCATGAGTGAATTTATAAGTGTTTATCAAGTGTGATCATCCATGAGTCAATCCAAACCATTCTTAACCAGCATATCATCAACATCCATAAATCATAACCTTAAAGCAATTCCTAATAATATCCTAAGTTCCTGACACTGACAGACCCCCAATATACTACAAATGGTATATGTATAGGGCATATGTAAGGGTCAGTCGCAACTGCCCTAGTCACCGTCCTACCACCTTTGTAGTATACCACGAGTGTGTCCTTGCCTGGAGTTTATAGATCAGACAAATAGTTCCCTAAAGCAGATAATTCCTAAACAGTTAATATCCTAAGCAGATAATTTCCCAAACGGGTAGTTCCCACATTCTTCAATACTGACATCCACCAAATGTACCGTAAATGGTATATATATAGGGCATATGTAAGTGTCAGTCGCAACTGCCCTAGCCAATGTCCCACCACCTTTACGATACACCACGTGCATGTCCTTATCGAATCATTAGGGCACAAGTAAACAAGTAAACAATATGTATAATTCAGATGTATAATAGGAGTTCAATTAACATGTAATAAACACATAAGCATGAAATCCTGAATATACTAACTAGTGTATGAAATTACTTCATACTAGGGTATCCTACGGTTATAAACTAGGTCAACCATTTCTAGTAACCTAATTCCCTATAACCCAGGCTCAGATACCAATCTGTAACACCCCGACCGATGGCGGAAACGTCGGGATGCCACGAGGGATGTGTAGATTGTTCAAAAGCTCGTGGGCATCTAAATTAAATCATCACATAACATTCCATTCATCAAATTAATTACACAAAAATCATGTCTATCATGAATTAAATACAACAATTACACAAAAGAATTAGCTAAACTAACTAAACTCTAGTCGCCAGAATTTTAGTTAATTTTAGCTAAGTCCAAGATCCTATGTGATGATGTCCAAAAGTTTGAGTTCTTCATCCTCAACCTACTTTGCTTCATTACCTGAAACATGTAGGAAAATCAAGTGTCAACTACTAACTAGTTGGTGAGTAATCATAAGTTTTTATACTTTAAAAATGTTTTATAAATGAGTATAAAAGTTTGTATTTTGAAAAGATTTTATAAACAGTTTAGATAAGATGGGTATAAGAACTTATGGTCTTTCTGAGGAAATCCACAAGAGTACCTGTGTGACAATCCACATACATATACCAACACAACCAATCAAACACATAAACAATCACATAATCACATATCAATTCAGTCGTAGACAATCAGAGATAATCATTCACATAACCAAACAATCAGTCTCAACATCAGTAATCTCAAATAATATCTGTGACTATACATGGTCATTTTGTAATTAACATAAGTTAAAAACTTGATCCATGGAGTGGTAGCTAATCACGTGGCAATACATGAAACCAATGAAATTAACCAAGGTCAAAAGCAATGTTTCACGGAGTTGTGATAATCCAAGTGACAATACATGTAATCCTTGTTATTGACCGAAGTCAATTACAATGTTACACGAATATATGCATATAAGTGATAATCCAAAAGTAATGATAATTCTAAAATGTGAATATCATATTGATAAACAGGTATTATCCTTGTGTTATCAAAATAATATTTGAATTTGGTATACATGCTTCACCTCCGGGTTTTAAAACAAAACAGTTTAAAGAAAGGGAGGTTATGAGAACTCACCTGTGTCCTTAGATTCAATGTTCTTGTGAAATGCGCGCTCACGTATATCAAGTCAAGACAACTCAATCAACCTGTATTATCGTGTACTTGTGTTCATGAGTATAAGTATTTCATTGACGTTAGATGTCCATACTTGTTTATCTTTAAACTCTCGAGCATTCATTAATCTTTGTTAATTCAATCTAAGTTAAGTTGTTACGTTTAAGATTTTATTATTCATCATCTTATAAAAATAATTCAAACTCATTAGTGTTGATTATCTTATGTATGATGATCTTTCACGTAATGTATCATGATTATACAAGTTGTAATAGTTTATCCTTATAACTTCTTTAGATATATCCCTATTCGCATGCATGCATGTGCTTCAAGTTAAACCCATCCATCTTGAATTATTACATGAAATTGAATTTAAAACATCAACTTATTTTACTCTCATAGCTTATTTCTTTTGCATAAAAATATATATCCTTGAGTTAACCCATTCTCATTATATTATATATAAAAAAATGGCAATCTTATAAACTCTAATAATAATCTAGGTTATAAAATCCACCTTACTTTAAGGCAAGGATACTTAGATTATTTAAGCAAAATATTCCATATTTCAAGTCTCATTATTTAAGGTTTACATCATATTTAAAAAGGTGGCAACCATCAACTTATTCATGCATGCATGTGTAGGTTGTTGTTTTCATGTCCCTATATCTCCTATCATTCCTAGTTTAACACTTGAAGGTGTGCTATTAAAAGAAGGCAGCGAACCTATCTCAAATTCCCCCTCAGGTTCGGCTCCAACTTAGCCTATCCCCCTTTAGGTTCGTTACCCAGGTTCATAGAGGAAAGTTGACAAAGGTTCGGCTAGGTTCGTGAATCCCATGCAATTGGGTCTGCCCGAAGGTTCGTGGGTCTCATGCAATTGGTTCGGCTAACATGCTGGTCTTGCGATATCCCTAAGGTTCGCAACAACCCCTGGTTCGTGCAGGAGAGGTTTCGGCCCAAGAGTAGAGGTTCGCTGGGCTCATAGCTTCGCCTAGATCCAGGCTTCGGCCACCCAAAGGTTCGGCTACCATGTAAAATGGTTCGTGGTAGCCTCATGGGTTCACCAGTGAGGGAGGGTTCGCTGCTATGGTTTGGAGGCTGCGCAGGGTTCGGCCCGCAGGCTCCTGGGTCGCGAACCTATACCTTGGTGCCCCAAAAATCCCCATCCCCTACGGATTCAAGGCCATACATAGCGTCCATTCATTCACATACATGTTGGTTAAGGTTTTCTAAGTGACAAATTCGTTTACTTTCGTGTTGATAACGATCGAGCATGTTCAAGTATAAAAACAAAGAAAAACTTTAAGATTTACCTCGAATGTTGGCTCAAAAACGGAATTTCTTCGTGGATTCTTGATCTTCTTAGTTGTGTGGTCGATTTGAGACAAGAATCATCCAAAATGGTTAAGAAATGGTGAAGTTCTCTTAGAGAGAAGTTAGAGAGAGGGAGAGAGGATGAACGTGAGTGTGTGTTCTAGAGAGAAAAAGGAGGTTGAAGAATGAAGAAGAAGGTGGAGTTCTTCTCATTTAATTACCAGTGTAACCCCGTGTGCTCGGTCTCGTTTTTATCGCGTTACGACTTATAAAATGTTCGGTTTTCATCGTGAAATATATTTAAACACAAGATGTTTAATACATTATTTCATTTTAATTAAAACAATTTTCATTAAAATGGTTTCGTAAAAATAGTTTCGTTTTCATTTCCGTTAAATTATTTATTTAATAAATAAATTGATTGTATTTGTTTTTAGGCTGTGATTCCTAATAAATATTTTTAGTTTCCATTATTTAATTTAATATCGTCTGATATATATTAGTTATCTCGTCGAAACACGTTACTTACGTACGTATTCGTAAAGATCGTCACCTTTACGAATCCAACGCTCGTATCGTATTTCGAATCGATTTATGATTTATGGAATATTGTTTCGAAATATTATTCTTAATAATTACATCCGTGTTAATCGTCACCCACGCGAATACATTTATTAAGTTAATATTTCTGAACTAATATTCACGTTTAAATTATGATCGTAACCTCACCAACGCATATTTATTCTTCAATTATCCTTTCATTATTTAATTAACTTTGATATTATAATTCCCAATCCAAAACCCGCTAAACCCAAGTCACTGACACATCCATGATAGACCGAAATATGCATATGTATAGGGCATATGCAGAGGTAGGTCGCAACCTCCCCTACACCGTCCCACCGCTATTTCGATAAACCATGACCATGTGTCCTTGACTATGTTTAGCACCCAAAACAAAACCAACTCTACATTCCTTTCCATTTCAACCAATAATCCATATTCCGTGTAATCATCTGCGATAAACTCTCTGGTTCTGTTTAGTTGAGTTACAACTAAACTTCCCATGGTTTATGCGTATAATATGTTCTAAACATGTATACCAGTAACAGTGATAATCATCAAATAATGTATCAATATTAATAATTACCAAATCTCAGGTCGTAACAGTACAATCGTACGGATGTACTACCAACAGGAAGTACAGTGATGTTACAGCTATGTTGTCGTCTCATAAGTATATGTTATCACCTCATTGTTATCACCTCATTGTTATCATCTCATTGTTATATGTAATTGTCATCTCAAACTCAATGCTATCTCAAAAGTATTTAATGATATCATAAATTTATATTATCATGATTTTCTCTTTGATATCTCAAAGTAATTGTTATCAACACTGAAATATTCTCATATGTTATAGACATTGATTCAGACACACATTGATATAAATGTGATAACAAAGGTAAAATCTTTGTTACCTCATAGTTATGAATAGTGAAATAAATGTACCAAAACCTTTACAAAAGGGTTTAGCTTGTTTCTCAGCCCCGAATTTAGGAATCAAAAATATTAGAAAAGGGCCAAATAAACTCACTTTGGTGTTATTGATTTGGTTGACTGTTAACAAGAATACATGTGCGCTTTTTGATGTTGTAATGTGTTGTATTCATCTTCCTGTGATTGATTGATTTGATATTTATACTTGTATGTAAAGGTTCTGTGTTGCATATAACCATAATCAGGGTTTATCTTGTTATAAGATCCTTGTTAAACACTTAGTTTGTTATTTTGATTAACTTTAAACCTAATTGGTAATGAAATATAAAACACTTAACCATTTAGGTTAAGCTTAGTATATTGTGATATCTCTTGATTAACTATCTTGAACTTGACCTTAAACATTACAACCAGTGTTTGCTTGAAACATTTGAAACCTTCGTCAATTTTAACTAATAACCAAGTTACTTGTCATAAAACATTACCACTTGATATGTTATGAAAATTTCTTTAGCCAAATGTTACATTTACAATGTTTAAAAATCTAATTAATACTTAGAGAAAATCCTAACCACACCTAAACAGTTATATCTTTTTTTAAAATCAGCCTTTTGTCATCAATTGTTGTTTTAGTCCTAGTTTTTTGGTAAAACATATAGTTTAGAAGTTATATGTGTTTAGAGAATGTTATGGAGAGTATCGATGGGCCCATAATTCACTTAACACTTAGAAAACCCTAATGAATCCCTACCGCTACTACCTTGTTCAAACCGATCTCACGAACCCAAATTCGATCCATATTACTTGAATTTGAGTTTAGGTTACTTGGATTAGCTTAAAATATTAAAACTGAATGAGTCCAGGTTAATATCGATAGTTTAAGACACAAGAGGCTAGTATCGATTGTTATCAATATCATCTAAGGCATGAGAGTCTCTTTGTCGACACTACCAACCATCTACACAGCCCATTAGCTCAATTCTCAATTAATGTTACTGTATCTTAGGTTTAAATTACTTAGATGATGTTAAAGTAGTAGTATCGATGGTATGAAGATCAATCAACACTTAGAAAATTTCAGGAGTGGGCTGCCGATATTATTAGTATTGGCAACCACCTAAGTTCGATGATATTGTTCTCTTGGAAGCTAATATCAACAGATTCTTGTTCAGCCATCCTTGGACTTGTTGACACTAATAGTGTTGATGAGTGGTCTGATATGTAGGACCATCGAACCTATAGTATCGATGAAGAAAAGTCCTAGCTCCATCCTTTTCGTCGATACTATTGCTGCCTTTGTGTTAATCCATCGATATTGCTTCCTAGGGAGTTACTAGCCCATCTAAGATTCTCCTAACTTCATTCCACCACAATCCAAGTGGTCCAAACTTTTTTTCAAGCAGATCTTATGAATTTTGATGGTTAAAATCGAGTTACAAGTTCAAAGGTTCCTGTTGGAAAATAAGGACTGATGAGCAAAAACCACTGAAGCCAGAAACTTGAATAAAACCGCAGAATGACAAGCTGCGGATGCTTTTCTTCAGATTGAAGAACTGCTTCAGTTTGGAAGACCATCAACGGAAGCTTCGCCAAAAAGAACTAACGCTGAATTTATCTACCTCAGAAGACATTAGCTGATCATGACATCTTCGGAAGACAACTACTGCATCGGAAGAAGTCAAACGACTCGGAAAACAATCTCCTCTTCCGAAATAACTGATTACTTACTCAGCTTCCGATGATTATCTTCTGAAAGAATAACCACTGAACATCAGCACAACTACTTCAACCTCGAAAGACCTGAAGACTCCAGAAGACTCGTGTTTTTGTTGTTGTTGACTTTGTATTTGTACTAGTCTGTTGTTTCAGTGTCTGTAACAATGTCAGCTATTTGTCTTTTTAATTCTTGTCTTGTTTCTTAGAATGTTTGGGTATTTAAGTCCCAGCACTCTCTGAATAAAATGAATTACCTTCCCCAAAATTTCTTGTGCTTTCTATCTGTTCTCTTCTCTCTTTCTAAGCAAGAAAACTAAACAACAAAAATAACCTTGTTCAAAACTTTAGAGGGAGCTAAAACCAAAACTTTGACTAAGTGTCTAAAGCCTTGTTCCTGGTGAAACAACTACTCCTCAAGGTTTATGTTGTTCAACAATTGGTATCATAGCCTTGTCCTTAGTCTTGGTTTAACCATCAAGACTAAAACTCAAAGCTCTCACTGATATCTTGTTGTTTTAGTTTTCTGCATTCAATCTTTTCTGTCTTTCGTTTTTCTTTGAATCTGTAGGAGTTTTGTTTTTGAACTAAACTGTGTTCAAAAATCATTCTAACAAATCACTTTGAGAACTCATCACTTGTTGATTTACTCATAACTATTTGTGAACCAATGGCAGAGAAATTCACCCTAGACCCTCATAACACCGGTTCTGCCACAAAGCCACCAATCTTGGTTAGGCACCAATATAACATTTGGCAGAGGCGGATGTTACACTTCATGTCCAATAATCATACAGGATGTTGGAAGTCTGTCACGTTCGGACCTCATAAACCAACGATCCTGGACACGGAGACTGGAGACAATTTCCCGAAAGATCCTCGGAATTACACTGAAGAAGATTACCAGAAGTTGGAGCTTGATGCAAAGGCACATGCTCAACTGGCTATGGCCCTTCCTAATGAAATATACTCTGGTCTTCTTCACTACGAGTCTGCTAAAGACTTGTGGGATGCTCTAAAAGAGCAATTCCCTGGCACCGAAGATGTTGTGGCTAATACCAGGGAGATATTAGCTCAATAATACGAGACATTCTCCCAACTAAATAATGAGTCATTGACTCAGCAGTTTGAACGATTCACTACTCTTTTAAGTGAATTAAAACTAGCTGGTCAAGTGTACCCCTATCTCTGTTGAATCGCTTCTTGAGATCTCTGCCTGAAAAATGGGAAACTTATTCCATTGTCATGAGATCCTCTCAAGACTTTGGCAAACTCTCGCTTACTCAACTTCATGATAATTTGCTCACCTTTGAGCGAGAGATTAACCAGAAAAGAAAACTAATAAAGTCTGGTAAATCAACTGAAGAGTATGTTCAAGGGAACACATCTCTTCTGAGTCATAACTCTGAGACAAATGATCAGGGTTATGATGAATACTTAGACATAACCACTGGCATCACTTCTTCTTCGTCCTATGATGACCACTCTCCTATTTCTGATCATTTGTGCTTTATCATGGATAATCTCCATCAAGTTCCAAGTGATGACTTGGAAGAGATGGACATTCTTCACCAACTGGCCCTCTTGAGCATTAGAATGAACAAGTTCTATAAGAGGACCAAAAGGAAATTTGCTGGTATTCATGGGAAAACCAGGTTCGGTCTAAATAAGGCTAAGGTCCAATGCTACAGATGTCATGGCACTGGACACTTTGCCAGGGAGTGCAAAAATGCTCCCAACTCAAATTCTTCACCGTATGTGACTTTCCCTAACTCACAATCACATACTTCTTCTGCACCTTTTTCTTCTTCTTCTTCTTCTTCTTCTTCTTCTTCTTCTTCTTCTTCTTTTTCTTCTTCTTCCTCACCTTTTAGAAGGCACAACAATTCTCAGGAGTTAGCACACATTGTACAGACCCCTCCTCCTACCAATGTACAATTTGTACAAGCTGCCAATGGTAGCATGTATTAACTTACTCCAGCACCTCTTCAAATTGTTGCACCATCCCCTTCTCAAATAAATATACCAGGCCCTGTTGTCCAGCCCCCTTCTTCTAGTCAACCGGCTCTTTTCACCCAAGAGTACGTCGACTGGAGCAGCCTGCCTGAAGATGTAGGCTATGCCCTCATCACCTCTGAACCAACAGATTTCGCTTTCATGGTTGTTGGTGACGACTCTTCTCCTTCTGAACAACCTGCTGCAGACACTCCTGATGCGCAGGTATCTTCTACTACTCTAGAAAAACTATGTACCGATGCATGCATAGAGGCTTTTGCAAAAATAAAGAAAGCCAACATGTTGTTTCAACAACAAAATCAGGAGTTGGAGCAACTACTAGATAAAAAAAATTCTGAAATAGAATAACTAATAAAGAATAAAGACAGTCAAGTCTCTATCCTAATGACTGAAAAATCCAATCTACAAGCTCTATTCGATTTGCAAAATGAAAAATATGCAGCTTGTAGAGATGAACTGTCTCAGACCAAGGTCAGCTGTGACAAGTGGGTTAAATCCTGCAAAAGGTTCAAAATGCTTTTAAGTAAGCAAGTTCAGAGCAAGGCCAAATTTGGAATCAGGTATAATCATACTAGTCCTCCTGAGGACCACACCCTGATTGATAATGAAATAAATGAGACTGATTCTGAACCCATTTCCCCCACCTTTCTTCTGGATGAAATTCCATCCATCACAATCACACCTCCAAGAGTGTACCAACCTTGGCAGTTTCCTACGTTTGTTTATCCCACTGAAACTAACGTTGAGAAATTGGAGGAAACACCCTTGGAAAGTAACTAAAATAAAAATTCTTCAGAACAAACTGAGATTTCTCCAACCATGAGCTCTACTCAAAGTTCGAAAGGTATAAATCTTCTTCGAACCTATGATAATCATGCTGCCCGCCTTGACAAAGGAAAGAGGCCCATGATTGACATCAGATTTCCTCCTTCTTACTCCTCTCTATCTCCTGCCTGCCTAAAGTGTTCCAAGTATAATCACACTACTGAAAATTGTTGGACAAAAACTCCTTTGGAGAAATCTAGAGACAAGCTGAATGCTGAAAGATTGAAAGCCGAACAGGGTTCCTCATCTAAAGGGAACCTCCCTAATAAGATGAAGAAATCAAAGAAGGAAAATAGATCTTCAAATAACAGTTCAATAAGATCTAACTCCCAACCATCTCATCGATTGTCTTCTCCTCCATCTGCTTCTCCCAGGCCATCCATCCTTGGAACCCCACCTTTTTATCCTATGGTGAATCCTGTTGCCCATTCTCCTGCTAATGTGAACCCTTCTTCCATGGATTCACAAATCAATATCTTGCATCAAAATCAGCAACAACTGATACTTATGATGCAAAAATTGATGAATAACACTCAGCAAAAGAAATAAACATTTTCTCTTTCTTCTAAAAATAAACAAGACCCATATCTAACCTATTGAAATTAATTCTCATGTGCAGAGACCTTCTTCAAACCAAAATCATCTATGGTATGTGGACAGTGGAGGCTCTAGGCACATGACAAGTGCAGATCCATTTTAAATAACTTCATTCCAAAGAATGGAGGATCTGTTTTCTTTGGAAATAATGTAAAAGGTTGGATAGCAGGGTCCAGTTCTGTCCTAAGTGGAAAATTGCACTTTAAGGATGTAAGCTTAGTTGAAAATCTCAAGTTTAATCTCTTGAGCGTTTCTCAGCTAGCTGACAAAAATTTTAGTTCATTTTTCACCAAGGACAGTTGCAAAATTCTTTCCCTAGAAAATATTCAAAAATAAAGATCTTAATTGATCAACACACCTTGCTAACGGCTAAAAGAAGTGGAAATGTCTACATTGTAGATATGACCACTGATTCTCAAACATCCTCTCCTACTTGTTTGATAGCCAAAGCATCATCTTCTGAAACTGCCCTCTGGCACAGAAGATTCAGTCATCTTAACCACCAATCTATTCATAAGCTTTCTACCCTTTCTTTAGTAAGAGGATTACCTTCCAAAGAATTTCACTTTGAAGGTCAATGTGAATCTTGATCAAAGGGAAAGCAACATAAAACATCACATAAGTCTATTGAGGAGTCCAAAACAACTAACTGTCTCAATCTACTTCATATGGATCTTTTTGGTCCAGTGAAGGTAGCCAGTTTGGCAAGAAAGAGATATTGTTTAGTTGTTGTGGATGACTACTCAAGATTTTGCTGGATCTTCTTTCTTTTCAGCAAAGATGAGACTTCTGATAGAATAATTGCCCTTATCACCCAACTTGAAAGACATTTTGGTCTTCCTGTCAAAACAATAAGGAGTGATAATGGGACCGAATTCAAGAACCAAGTTCTTGATAAGTTCTGCATCTCTAAAGGAATCCTCAGACAATACAGTGTTCCTAGAACCCCTGCTCAAAATGGAGTTGTAGAAAGAAAGAATATGACACTTATTGAAGCTGCAACAATTATGCTTGCAAATTCAGAATTGCCTTTATCCTTTTGGGCTGAGGCAGTGAACACTACTTGCTATGTCTTAAGCATAGTTCACATTATGAAAAGACATAACAAGACTGCCTATGAAGTCTTTCATAACATAAAGCCTCTCATTTCTTTCTTTAAAGTCTTTGGGTGTCCGTGTTTCATTTTTAACACAAAAGACTCTTTATCCAAGTTTGCTGCTAAAGTTGACTCTGGATATTTTGTTGGATATTCTCAGACCTCTAAGGCTTACCGAGCTTTCAATCTCAGGACCAAAATTGTAGAGGAAACTATTGATGTCAAATTCAATGAATCTGCATCAATTTTATCTTTCCCTTCTGCTTCTGATGACCTCTTCGATCTTGAAAGCTTCACCTACATTCCTTCTACCCGTTCTTTTTCTCCTTCTTCAGAATCATGTCAAACTTATGAAGATCTATCCTCTCTTGAGGAGTGTTCTGTATCTAAATTCTTTACCTCTATTCCTTCTTACCAAATAAATTCTCAACACCTAGATGAACAAATATCTACTCCTTTATCCCCAGCCTTGGATAATGTACCTGTAGATGTTCCTGAACAAGTTCATACTTCCCCATAAGCAAACTCTCCTGCCGCACTGAAAACTCTCCTTCTTCCGATGACGCCTCTTCAAATAACTGTTTGGACGTCATTCCCTTCTGCAGAAATCATCCTCTAGAACAAATCTTAGGTGATTTAAATAAAGGTGTTCAAACTAGGAGCCATATTTCAAACTTCTGCCTTCATGCAGCCTTTCTGTCCCAAGTTTAGCCTTCCAAATATCAGGAAGCTCTTAAAGATAACAATTGGGTAGAGGCTACGCAAGATGAACTATTACAGTTCAAAAGGCAAAACGTTTGGACTCTCTGTCCCTTGCCAGCAGGAAAATAACCTATCGGAACTAGATGGGTATTCAGAAATAAAACAGATGACAGAGGCATCGTGATAAAAAATAAAGCCAGATTGGTAGTGCAAGGGTACTGCCAAGAGGAAGGCATTGATTATGATGAAACCTTTGCTCCCATGGCCAGACTAGAAGCCATCAGACTCTTCCTATCATTTGCCATATCCCATAATATAAAGGTATATCAAATGGATATAAAAAGTGCATTCCTGTATGGGACAATAAAGGTGGAAGTCTATGTGTGTCAACCTCCAGGATTTGATTATGTTCATCATCCTGATTGGGTGTACAGACTAGACAAAGCACTTTATGGTCTGAAACAGGCACCCAGAGCATGGTATGATACTCCCTCTCAATTTCTTCTTTCTAATAAATTCTCTCGGGGAACCATTGATAAGACTTTGTTCATCAAGAGGGTAAAACTTTTGTTGGTCCAAATTTATGTCGATGACATCATTATTAGATAATCAAAACCTTCCTTGTGTGAACAATTTTCTAAATTAATGTTTTCTAAGTTTGAAATGAGAGCTTTAAGTGAACTAAAAACATTTTTAGGACTCCAAGTAAAACAAACCCCCAATGGGACTTTCATTCATTAATCTAAATATGTAAAGGATCTTTTAAATAAATTTGATATGAATGATTGAAAAATAATTTCTACCCCCATGGCTACAAGTCCAGGAATAAGTACAGATGAAAATGCTGAGCCTGTAGATCAAACCCTCTACAGGTGCATGATTGGATCTTTGATGTATCTTACTGCATCTAGGCCAGACATCATGTATGCAACATGTATCTGTGCAAGATACCAATCAGCCCCCAAACAATCCCACAGAGGATACTCAGATATCTTAAGGGCACTCTTGTGCTAGGTATCTGGTATCCTACTAACCAAACTTGTAAGCTTGTTGGTTTTTCAGACAGTGATTATGCTGGATGCTCGCTCACAAGAAAGTCTACTTCGGGAGGATGTCAGTTCTTTGCAAATTGCTTAGTGTCATGGCAAAGCAAGAAGCAAACGTCGGTGTCATATTCAACTGCTGAAGCTGAGTACATTGCAGTAGCCCATTGCACTGCCCAAATCTTTTGGTTGCAGTACCAACTGCTGGATTTTGGAATAACTGAACTAAAAACACCTCTCCTAATAGACAGTGAAGCTGCCAAAAATATAATAAAGAATCCTGTCTAGCATTCAAAAACCAAACACATAGAAATAAGGCATCACTTCATTAGAGACTGTTTTGAAAAAGGACTAATTGTCCCCGAACATGTCTCTACAATTGACCAAATTGCAGATATATTTACCAAACCCTTGGACTCTTCAACTTTTTCTAAGTTTGTGGCCAAATTGGGAATGATAAATATGAGCTAATAAACACGGTTAAGAGTGTGTTTCTTACACCTTTAAATAAATACATGGAAGGATAATCTTGAATGATTATCCTAACAACGGATATTTGATAAACCACTGATGAAGCGACCTTGGTCTATCTCAGTGGTTATCCCATAACACAGATAGGTTCAGTGGTTATTATAACCGCTGTTTCATATCTATCCACGGTTAAAACTTCCGTTGTTACATTTTAAACCTTCTGTGGTTTATTTCCCTTCCGGTGTCTTCTTTTTCTTCCGAGACTTTTAACCTCTTTACTTATCCATGGTTACTTTCCTTCCGAGGATAAAGTTCTTCCGATGTTAAAATTCTCCTCCGTGGTTAACTTTTCTTTTATATAGTTAACTAATTCTTGAGGCTTACGTCTGATTTGACGGTCACTAATCGCTCTGGAAGATTAGACCCCCTACAATTAATTGAATTGACCCTTATTAATTGTGCTCAAGGCTAAATAATATCCTTGCATTTTAACTTTTTACCCCTTTCTTCTCTAATGACCACTGATATTATTTATATGAGTGGTTACCCTCTTAAAGCCTTCAGTTCTTTCATAATCACTCAACAAAGTTACTTGATCTTCCTTTGATCAAGAACACTCTCCGTTCAAACTTGAATCTTTCGAATGCTACTCATGGCGAAGGACAACTGCTTGTCAGGCATGTCGCCTGGCACGACGCAATTACACTGATTATGTCTGAGCTCTATGCTTATGATGATGGTGTAACGACATCAAACCAGGCCTCATCCCTAACAAATCTTTGTCTATACTTCAGGGTGTGCATGAACATACTTCTTTGTCGTTTGTCTCTTCTCTCTCATGATCACAGGTTTGTTCAATGAGTAAAAACCCTAAGGTAAAGCTTTTGATATGTTATAAGTAGTAGCAGTTTTTATTATTGAAACCGCCCTTGTGTGTGAACGGTTAAACGTCCTCCTCTCTTTTTCTCTAAAAGCAAAGTTTGTACTCACACTTTGCGTTCATAACTGCTCGGTGTTCATCGTCGCAACAGAACAATGGCCATGAAAATCAAGCCGATCCATAACCTCGGAGCTTACCTTGTCAAATCTTCTGAGTACCCTCACTACAACGAAGCAATCGACACTCTGGTAAACTCTTTTGTTCATACTGCTCTCATTCTAAACCCTCCTATTTCGGAAGTTGCTCTAAACCAGTTTTGGGCAAGCTCATCCTTGGTGATAAAGGATGACTCTGTTGAAAGCATCGCTTCGGTGGTTTCTGGTCAACAAGTCACCGTCACCCCCACAAAAATAAGCGTTGCCCTAAATCTGAACGACACTGAGGCTCCCACCACTGTTTCGTTAAAACTTCTCCATAATGCTTTTGTTTAGTGTGATTATCAGGGTGACCTGAAAAACAGGACCTTGTACAAAGCTTTCTTTTACCCTAAGTACAAGTTCCTGTATCACACCATTCTACAGTGTCTGTCTTAAAAGTCTGCGAGTTGGGGAGAAATGCCATATGACATGCAATATGTCATGAATGCAGTTCTATCCAACGAAAAGGTCAACTTGTCTCAAATAATTTTTGACCAATTGGTACATCACAAGAAAAGTCCCAAGTTTCTGCTATATCCTAGGTTTGTAATGGCCTGTCTCTTTGCTGACCTTAATAAGATTTGTCACATTGCTCCTCTTACCACTAACAAGGGCATTGACAAACATGTGTTCACTAGGTTGAACACTGATGCTAGACAAATGGATGACACTGAGGAAACACCTATCCTCGGTGAACCCACATCCACCTCCTCTTCCACACCTGTACAGGTACCGACCAAAAGAAAAGCTTCTACCAAAGCCTCTAAACCTAAGTAGCCCAAAATATTGTTCAGGAAGATGAGATCCCTGACCATGTCTCTGCCCTCACTGGGCAATTGGATACATCTGTTCGATCCTCACAGATGAATCAAGCATCTCCACCCCACCTAGCTCCTCATCAATCCTCTCAACAGGATGATGTTGTACTTCTAAGGGAACCCTCACTAACCATTGAAATGTCACTTGACACTCTGATGGCAGTCCACTCTCCCAAGGACAACTCGGTTTCTTCCCCACATATAGCCCCTTACTCTCCTACTCATATTCTCCATGAGATTGATTCTGTGTTTTAGCAACTTGGTTCTCCTCCCCCATCTCCAATAGAGGGATAACCAAATCAAACCTTTGCTCAAACTCATCAATCTCCTACCCATGGAGAAGAGGATGAGATCAGGATGCCCAGTCCATCTAGACCTCTTGATCATATATCTGGAGCATCCATTTCACATGAGAGTCCAATGGGCTCTCATTTGAATGGATCAGGCAATAAGACTCCTGATATGGAAACAACCCATGAAGTTCTTGAAACTGAGGCTGGAAATCCCCGGAACCAAGAAAAAGGGGTCCATGACATTCCTGAGATGGACTCAGGTCATGATAAAAGTGACTCATTAGTTAGGGATTCGGATGATATCCGTAAAAGGATGGACGAATCAGATCTTAATATAACGAAATTGACAGATTATGTTGCTCACATTCAGGCTGATGTGACTAAGCTCACTGAGCTTGTCTCAACAGTCTTGAGTAACCAAGCCCTGCAACCCAAATCCATCCCCATGCAAGCACCTTCAATTGAAGGTACTTCCAACACTCCACCAACTTCCACTGCCCCCACCTTCTCACCTCAGCTTGTTCAAGAAGTGTTAAACCCACTTCTTACTGCCCAACTTACTACCTTGCTTCAATCCTTTACCCACAAATTCCTCACCACTCAAAAGATCCAATTGGATCTGCTGAAAATGATCAAATGATAAAGAAGGTACTTGATTCAAATGATCAAGTGACAAGGAGAGAAATAATACATTGGCCGGCTGAAGCTCCTCTTCCTTTGGGTCTACCTTCTAAATCCCAGCCTCCTTAGATCAAAAACTCAAGAATAAGAATAAAGAGATGGTTCTATGACTCTGTCTCCAAGAGTATGGCCATTGAAAGACATAATGGCTCAAGAACCTTCTTCTTAAATTGGGATGAGATTCTCACCCTACCAACTGATGATCTGAAGGAACTACAGCACAAGACTCTGGACAATACTGATACAGAGTATGAAGTTCTGATCAACGTTTGAACTCTTAGAAATAAAATTGGTCTGGCTTTAAAAAAAATAAATAGGTTTTGGCTTCATCAGTCTAGAGGGAGATTGTTGGAAAATAAGGACTGATGAACAAAAACCACTGAAGCCAGACACTTGAATAAAACCACGGAATGACAAGCAGTGGATAGACAATATCCTCTTTCAAAATAACTGATTACTTACTTAGGTTCCGATGATTATCTTCCGAAAGAATAACCATTGAACATCAGCACAACTACTTCAACCTCGGAAGACCTGAAGACTCCTGAAGACTCGTGTTTCCGTTTTTTTTGACTTTGTATTTGTACTAGTCTGCTGTTTCAGTGTCTGTAACAATGTCAGCTATTTGTCTTATTAATTCTTGTCTTGTATCTCAGAATGTTTGGGTATTTAAGTCCCAACATTCTCTGAATAAAATGAATTACTTAACCCAAAATTCCTTGTGCTCTCTATTTGTTCTCTTCTCTCTTTCTAAGCAAGAAAACTAAACAAAAAAATAACGTTATGCAAAATTTAGAGGGAGCTAAAACCAAAGCTTTGACTAAGTGTCTAAAGCCTTGTTCCTGGTGAAACAGCTACTCCTCAAGGTTTCTGTTGTTCAACAGTTCCGGTTTTATCAAAACCCTGAAAACCAAACCTTTGCCTTGATTTTTACCTCTTTTTAAGTTGATTTTAGCTCCGATCTCTTGTACTTTCGTGTTGTAGATGTTCCAAGGATCATTTTCATACCAAATTTGTAAGATTTGGTGAAGAAATGAGTGAGTTTGAATTTGAATTTCTAGTGAGGGTAGAGAGAGGATTCCGGAAATGGGGAGAGAGAGAGAGAGGTAGTTGGAATCATAAATGAAGAAGAAGAGGAAATTTAGGGTTTTTATACTTCGATTCATTTCGGGTGTGTTCGGGTTGCTCGGTTCCACATTTACGAAACGTAACCTTTTTAAAACACACATTCTAGTAAAATGGTTTGATTTTAAATATTTTCAGATGGTAATTCTTAATAAATATTTTAAATTCCATTTTATTATTTTTAAGACATCGAAAACGTTTATTTCGACAGTTTCGTCAGATTGTATCACCTTCGCACTTATTCATACAAATCGTCACCTGAATGGACACGACGATGGCTTTACTTTCTGATTTCGTTTTCTACTTGTTAGATGTCATTGAGAATGTTAAACCCACAGATATATTTGTGCGAACCGTCACCCGCACAAACACACTGTCAGTTTAATATTCGAAAACTATATCAGATCATTGTTTTGGATTTGACATTCTCACTGACGAACACAACTTGACTTACATTTTTCCCTTTGTTCTCATTAATTTCACATTGTCATGTCAATCATCTAATTCCTGTTATCTGTAGAATCAGATCGCAACCAAACTATTTTGTCATTTGTACTCATGATAATTTGTTATTTCAAATGAAATGTTATGTGTTGAGATTCTATTTCTCATTGAGATCTACACAATTGTGACAAAATTCAAAGAATTTGTTATCATGTAATTCTTATTAACATATGTAATCACACAAAATAGTTACGAAAATACACATATCGTACGGTTGCAGGACTGTCAGGTACTAGTTGTCACAACTAAACACTACACAAAGACACAATCTTAAAGTATCAAAGTAGTGGTGGGCTAGCGGTTGGGGTAGAACCCTATGTATACCCTATACATATACTCGTATCGATGCATTGGAAAAGTGTTGGTGTGTAGTGTTATGGCTATAGGTATTAACAACAAAACATAAGAAACAATATCAGAATGCGTAAGTGAAACACTGTATTTCTATGGGTGACGATCCAAAAAATATATAGGTTGTGCTTATCATTTGAGAAAACAAAAATAAACAAATAATAATCAAATATGTTATATGTATAAGGGCATACACATATAGATATAATCGTATTCTATTTAAAAACAACATATTTTACATAGAAGCCATTAATTTATTTAAATACAAGATATTTAGAAATTTCGTAAAAAATATTATATGAAAAATCATAGATTACAAACGTGTAAACACGACCGCACAAACATAGACACGTGAATGCTTACTATATAAGCAATTCATATCCTCTTTTCTTTATTTCTTACACTTCACTCTCTAAAAAACCCACTTCTCTCTCACTTTCTCTCTTTAGAATTCATCAATCTCAGTTGTTTTCGAGGCCATAGAAGCGTATCTCTGTCATCTTGGATGAGATTTACAGCCTTTCTCACCATCTATAAGCTTAGAAAAGTTAGATCCAGTTTAGTTTTTAGTCAAATCATGAGCTCAAACTCAGGAAACACACTCAAAATATGTTAAAACTTAGTTTTGAACCATGACAATTAGGAAAATCAACTTTAGACATGATTACAGAGTTGTTTAATGTCGACTAGAGGTTGAATATGATATACCAATATTGTCAATCTTGGCATCACCGATATTAGCAATGTCGGTATAACCTACTAATACTATCAGAATCAGCCACATCCTAACGATACTGATGGTAGCGACATTGAATCTCGATCGATACTAGCATTATCAGCATAAACCCTAGATACATCTAGTATCGGCAACTAGGCCGCTGACTACTAGTATTGGCGTTGATACTAACAGTATCGGTGGAGACCCTTCCAACACTAAATGAAAATTTTATCCATATCTCATTTCAAAATAAAACAAGCTCCAAACACTTAAACGAAGTCATTAATCAAAAAACAAATCTTATATTATGTATGACTATAACTATAGGATCTGGTTAGAGTCTTGTTGCTTAGCTACATATAAGGAACTAACACAAACTACAATAATGTGAGAACATAGCCCCTATTCAACTTTATTTTGCAAACATTCAGGGTGAAACACGTATCAAAGTTCTTATTTAAAAAGTTTTACAAAGATTTTTATCAGAAAATATTTACGTCAAGAAAACATTAATAAAAAACAGTTTATAAAAATCATGGGAACACAACAGTTGGTTGGTATCATTGAGCATTGAGACATACAGTGGAGATGAAACAGTGTAACATGATCATTTAATTTTTTTCCATCAATCATTTTAAGCAACACTTTTCAAATACTATGAATCTCATAAGCACAATGTATTCAATATCAAGATATTCCTTATTGCAAACAAACGTGAACAACTCATTACGTGAGTATAGGGTGATAACCAGTGGAAAAGTGGGCACATTATGACAATGATGAGTTAACTTTAATTCATTTTAAAGTTAAATTGAAAATTGGGCACGTTACAACAACTTTGAGTTAAGGATAATTCATTTTAGCAATGATTGCAAAGTTGGTCGCATTTATGATAACTTTAGATCAACTATAATTAATTTAAGGATGATCAAAAGTTGGGCACATTATCATTGACGGTCGTGGAACAGGCTTATAATAGTTATCATATTCGATGGTAGTGTGGGTTGCTATTATCATATATCTTTTATACTTCTTATTTCTCTATTTGATGAAATTATTTCTATAATGCTTTTATAAAACTTTTGTTTCTCGTCAACTATTCGTAGTTGACATTTTTCTTACACGTTTCAGGGAATCAGGGATATATAACTTAGAACAATCTCAAGACAACTTAGTTAGAACTTATTAAGATCAAGAAACAACTATGATAGCTTAGATGCTCATAAGTTTTAATCATGTTGTTTATTAATCTTGCTCCAAAACATTATTTTGTGGTCATCTGTTTTTGAACATCTTTTGGTATTGATAGAACAAATTGTAACTTTTAAACATAAAATACAGTAAACATTGTGGTTTTCCCTTGAATTTTTCGTTGTGAATCAGTTGTAGTCACCACGCCATGGTTTTCGCATTTAGAGCAGTGTGTGACAAGTGCGCGGCAAAACCCTATTCCTTCCTTCAACTTTGAGTTTTCAATCGTGATTGATTGATTTCATACCCTAACATTCATTATATCATGCCTATCGATCAGGATTTAGTGTTTCCATTGAATGGGTCACCACCAAATAGGATTCCATGCTATTTGGTTGGTGCCTAGGTAGAATATGTCATGAACAAGGAAGGATTTGGTTGTGTTTATCCTGGTAGAATGATGCAGACTCTCCCAATAGTGTAGTTTGAGAAAAAACGGATAATAAACAGTGCATCACAAACTGAGGATAACACAACATCCCTTTTGTCTTGATGGTTTTTGACCAACTCTAGGAATAAATAATTGGATGCATTAAATTATTTTTAGCTAAAACAAAGTACCTTAAAACCTGGAGTTGATTGGGCATTGGATCCCACCCTATAGACTTAGGTCCAAAACATTTTAAAATATAATGAAATAAATTTTTATGAGTAGGAACAAAATATTTCTTTAAAAGTGAAGAGGAAGTAACTTTACCAGTGTAGTCACACTCACAGAAAGTGACATGCATCTCCCCTTTGTTGAATGATTTGAGAAAATTAGGGTCATTGAGATGAAGTGTAGTTGAAAGAAAGGCAGGAGTAATCTTAACATAAGGATTTCCAATGGTAGAGCAAAGGGTGACAAGCTCCTTGTCGTAAGAAATAAGCACAACATTGTCCCAAAATGCAAGGAGCATTCCACTTGAATTGGAGGTTTATTAGTGAGAGCTGTGTGATATGTGGATCAAACTAGGGTATCGATCATCTTATGATATTGGATAAAATCAATGGATTTTCCATGCATAGTTAGAGTGACAGAGTGTGAGTTTGAAAGTGTCAGAACTGAGATTAGGGCTTAAGGTTCTAAGAAGAAAGAAATTTTGTATTAAAGAACTAAATTGGTTAAATGTTAAAGGTTGTATGAATAAAGAGAATGTGTGGGAAACTTTAATTATTGAAGATCTAACTGCTGAAACAAACTCAGTGGTTAAAGTAACTACCGAATGGTACTTGCAACAAATTTTAAGAAGCAATTTCAGTAATTATAACTTCAGTATGTGTTTTCAGTTTTTAGAAAGATAAGTAATTAGTGGTTTCAATAGTTATCACTCACAATAGTTATAACTCTTTTAGTGGTTTGAGTTCTCAATAGTTACAGCTCTCAGCTTTTAGAACTCTTGTTGATCGAGTTTAGCGGTTAGAACTCTTAGTATTTAAAGCTTTTAGCATACAGAGCTCTTAGTTTTTTTATAAAATTGAAAGAAAAAAAAACAAATGACACAAAATTTACCGAAAATTGAGCATACCAAGCCTGCTAACTAAGGTCTGAAAGGTGAGAGCATCCAAAGGCTTGGTGAACACATCTATGAGTTGATCCTTTGTAGAAACATGTTGAACATCAATGATGCCTTTTTTGAAACAATCTTTGATGAAATGATGTCTAATCTCAATGTTCCATGTTTTAGAAAATTGAACAACATTTTGAATGATATTGATTACATAAGTACTATCAAACTTTAATGGAGTCTTAGACTCATGGATGATGTATTCAAAAAGTTGATGTTGCAACCTTCTTATTTGAACAGTTCAGCTAGCAACACCTATGTGTTTTACTTCAGTAGTATATCTTGCAACAGAAGTTTGCTTCTTCGTTTGCCATGAAACGAAGCAAGTTCCTAAGAATTGACAGCCGCCAGAAGTAGATCTTCTTGACATTTTGCTACCTGTATAATCACTATCTGAAAAGGAAATAGCTTACATGAATGATTAGCATGATACCAGATACTTATAGTAGGTGTACCTTTGAGATATTTGAAAATTCGCTTACAAGAATGAGATTAGACTCCCAGGGTAAAGATTGATACCAAGCACATGCACAAGTAGGAAACGTCATAACTAGTCTAGATACAATTAAATATAAGAGTGAACCTATCATGCATCTATACATTGTTTGATCAACAGGAGTACAAGAATCATCAGGAGCAACTTGATTAGAAGGATACATGAGAGTTGCACAAGATTTGCAATCTTTGAGAGAAAATTTGGTTGACAATTAATTGATATATTCTGAATATTGAACTAAAATACCATTTGAATGCTGCATGATTTTTCGTCCAAGAATATACCACAATTCTACCATTGCAATCATTTCAAATTTGGATTGCTTTGAACATTTGAATTTATCACAAAACTTTGAGTCAGATGAGCAGAAAATGATATCATCAACATAGATTTAAACCAAAAGAATGTGAGACCCAACATGTTGAATGAAAAGAGTTTATCAATGGCCCCTATTTTAAAGTGTTTTCTTAAAAGAAAGGAAGACAATGTATCATACCAGGCTCTGGGCTTGTTTAAGCCCATAAAGAGCTTTATCAAGCTTAAATACCCAATTCTGATTAGAAGAATCCTTAAAACCTATTGGTTGGTGCACATATACTTCCTCTTTTACTTTCCCAAATAAGAACACAATTTTATCATTCATTTGAAAGTTTTTTATTTTTCTAGAGATTACAGAGTCTAGTAACAACCTAATCGCTTCAAAACGTGCAATAGGAGCAAATGTTTTATCATAATACATACCTTTCATTTTAAAAAATCCTTGAACCACCAACCTTGCTTTGTTTTCTATTTCTTTTTCGGCCTCATAAGATGTAACATCAGTTCCCGAACAGTAGGAATGTACTGTAGATACTTGTACGGAAACTAATTGAGTAATATTTTGTATAAAAATTATGTGAAATGGTTCAGCAAACAGTGTAGAAGCTCAATACTAACAAACAACACACACAGACACAATACTAATATGATTACAAATGCTAAACTGTGATAGGATAACATATGTGATTGTTAGGTAAGTTATTATTATGTATAAACGTAGGTGAGAATAACGAAACTTAAATTGTATTAGATGGTTACTGTAATATTAAACTAACAGTCTATTTATGTGGATGACGATTCGCATGAATATATTTGTAAGTTTAACATTCTGAACGATATCTTATAATTAGAAAATCAAATCGGAAAGTAAAGTTGTCATCGTGTTCGTATGGGTGACGGTTTGTAGGAATACACGCGAAAACGATACGATCCGATGAAACGATAAAAATAAAAGTTTTCGAAATTTTAAAAATAATAAAAGATATTTAGAATATTTATTAGGAATTACAATATAAAAAGAGTTAAAAACTTCTAATATTATAAATTCACGTAACATTACGTGAAATTACGAAAACGACGTGTTAAAACGAAACTGAACGAAACCGAAAACACCCGAACACCCTGGGCTATAAAAACCCTATATTTCCTCATGTTCCTCACCATAATTGCAGATCCAACCTCTTTCCTCCAACTTTCGGCCATCTCTCTCTACACTCTCTACCTTTAAGCATACTCTACCCACACAAATCTTCTCCAAAATCAACATTCTTATTGTTAAAACAATCGTGGGAACAAGGAGAACATGAAAGTACAAAGGATCTTTGGTGAAACAAGCTCGATCGATCTCAGTTTTAGAGAGAAAGTTCGGTTTTATAGGGTTTTCACCAATTTTCAGCTTTTGAGGTTTCTAACCTAGCCTAACCTATCAAACCTACTAGGATGTGCACGAAATTGATTTAGCAACGCTTGGAACATGTTGGATTGAAGTTTGGATGGGTTAAAAACAGATGGAAATAGGCTGGTAATAGTATCAAAGCTGGGAATGGGGAATAACACTAGTGTCAACAACCTTCATCATCATCAGCTCAACTTCCATCGACACTACTAAGATTGATGTGCTAAAACTGATGAGGTTTGGTCGAAGATATCACTATTGGTACTCTTTAAATCTCGGTGCCTACATGGCCATCGATACTAGTAGTATCGATGGCCTAAGGCTGAACTAACACACAAGTATCGATATTATAATATCAACATTGGTGTGCTGTGTATCATCGATATTAGCTGATCAAGACCATCGATACTAACCTAAAATTTGTCGATACTAATGCTCTAAATTCATCCAAGTAGTTTAAGCTCAAAATAAGCTGATACGGACCAAAATTGAAATCGGGGTGATGGATTAAACATGATAGGGTCGGGTATGAGTTCTTAGGGTTTTTGTCATTGGCCAAATATAAACCCATGGATACAACTTATATTACATCAACACAATATCTCCAAGGATTCTAAGGGTTTAACAATTTAATAGAACTATAATAGAGTGACATCAAGGAATCAAATGTAGACAAACTCAAGCGTTAAACCAAGACAACAAACTTCAAAGAAATACTTAAGAAGTTGGATTATACTTAACAAGTTTAGTCTAAGTTCCAAAAGTTTAAACTTCATTTTTTTATAATTAAACTCAGATTTTAGTAAAAGGCACTACTTAATTATATGAAAATATAGTTTATAAGATAATATTAACTATTTTTGCAAAAAAGAATAAGGTCTTACAAAATGAGTTAGCTTTCTTTTAATTTATACAATTTTGCAACTAAACCTTATTTTTATACTTGTTTAGCTAAGTTAGATTCTATTTGTTATGGGTAAGGGTTCAAATGACACTCCCCCGTGGTCTTACAATAATTTTTTAAGGAATGTTTAAACAACAAATGTATATCATCATATTTACTCAACATTCACCAACAACATTCTCATGTTGTATTGTTTACATCTTAACTGGTCATTTTTATGCATTTAACCATATAGTGTAAACAAACTCCATTGTCAGCTCCTCTGACTAAGTTCTTGTTGAGAAACTTGGAGAGGCTGTTTAACCAGGAACAAACATTTTAGACACCTGGTCAAAGCTTTGGTATTAGCTCCGTCTAAAGTTTTGCACAAAGTTATTTTCGTTGTTTAGTTTTTGCTAGAAAGAGAGAAGAACAGAATAAAAGCACATGGAATTTTGGGGGAAGTAATTCAATTTACTCAGGGAATATCGGGACATAAATATCCAACATTCAGAGTTACAAGACAAGAAATAATAAGAAAAATAGCTGACATAGTTATAGACACTGAATCATCAGTATAATACAACTAATACAAAGACAACAACAACGAAAACAAGAGTCTTCAGGAGTCTTCAGGTTTTCCGAGGTTGAGATAGTTGTACTGAGGCTCAGTAGTTATTCTTTCGAAAGGTGTTCATCGGAAGCTGATTGAACAAGCAGTTATTTCGGAATCGGAGATTGTCTTGCGAATCATTTGATGTCTTCCGAAGCAATGGTTATCTTCCAAAGAGATCATGGTAAACTAATGTCTTTCGATGTAGAGAATTTCAGAGGTAGTTCTTTTTGGCGAATCTTCCGCTATTGATGTTCCGATGCTGAAGTAGTTCTTAAGTTGGAAGGGAGTGTATTTAGAAGAGAAGCATCCGCGGTTGGTCAATCCGCGGTTTTATTCATTTGTCTGGCTTCAGTGGTTTTGCTCATAAGTCCTTATTTTCCAACAGTTCTCACTTCCATTACCAAAGTCAACTCATTTAATTATATTAACTATTTAATCCACTCGTCCGTGGATCACCCCAACGCCACCTCAATGTGGACTTACATGTCAAACCTAATGATATTTCAATATGGACTTGCATGATATTGACTTATCCCAATGTCACACACCAGTGGTCTTATTACATAACAACTTCAAGGCCATTTAATATTGACTTATATGATAAACCAATGCCACACACGTGTGGCCTTACATAAAAATTCAATGATATTTCAATATGGACTTATATGATAAACCAGTGCCACACACCTGTGGTATTACATAACAAATCCAATGCCACTCACCAATGGTCTTCCATAACAATTTCAATGCCACTCACTAGTGGTCTTACATGTTTCACCACACAAATGTGGTTAATCACCCAAATGTCATTCACAATAGTCTTACGTTAAATCAGCGATCACATTGTCAGCCAAACTTACTAACGTGATGTTAGCATCAGGGGCTCTGAAGAAGGACTCGGGGAAAGCTTAGGAGGAACCATCGAAGAAATCCGAGCACTACCCAGCAAAAGGTCATCAAGAACTATATGATGGCCACTCCTCTCACACGACTTGCTACAGTGCCTACTAATGTTGCACGCAAAACTTACACTAGCACACATCCCTTATGTGTAGGTTGCCAATTTAACCATGTTGCCACCTCACACAAGAAGTAACCAATGTCGCTTTGGCACTACCTCCAACAACCAATCCCAACAACAACAACTGAGCGTGCTTCAAATGTGGTGACCCAGGCCATATCTCCAAGAACTGCCCGAAGAAGGTACAACAAGGAGTTCAAGAACCTCGCAGGAGGGCGTTTGCTTTAGGAGCACCTGTCAGGGCCCGAATGTGGTCATTGGCACGTTTCTCTTAAATAACTTTTATGCTTTTTTTTTATTTTATATGGGTGCCAATCAGAGTTTATTTCTCTACCGATTTGCTTGTATACTTAATCATCCCTTACACAATAGAAGTAGCTAACGGTAAATAAATCACAGTACATACTATACTTTGAAATTGCCCATTAATATTGAATGATCAGTCATTCACCATTAAATTAATACCGAATGAGTTTGGTAGCTTTGATATCATCATAGCAATGGACTGATTATCCCTTAACCGGGTTGAAATAGTCTGTTTCGAGAAGTTACTTCGAATACCGATGGCGAACGATCACGTACTTGAAGTACGGGGAGACCAAGCGAAACACAGTGTCAAGATCATCTCGTGCATGAAAGCGCGTAAGTGTTTGAGAAAGAAGTTTATAGCCTTCCTTACACATGTGGTGGAAAAGGAGAAGAAAAAGATCGAAATCCAATAGATGCCAGTGGTGAAGGAGTATACAAAAGTGTTTCCCGATGATCTACGAGGATTGCCACAGGCATGTCCAGTAGAATTCCGTATAGACTTAATTCCTGGAGCAACTCCTGTAGCAAAATCTCCCTATAGGTTAGCACCTTCGGAAATATTGGAGTTGTCAAATTAGTTGTAGAAATTGATAAAGGTTTCATCCAACCTAGCTACTCGCCTTGGGGAGCTCTGGTTTTGTTTGTAAAGAAGAAGGATGGATCCTTTAGGATGTGCATAAATTACAGGGAGCTGAATAAACTGACCATCAAGAATCGGTATCGATTTACGTTCTAATTATTATCAGCTCCGGATTCAAGATGAAAATATACCAAAGACGACTTTCTGAACGAGATATGGCATTATGATTTTATGGTGATGCCCTTCAGATTGACAAACGCACCTGCAATTTTCATGGACCTCATGAATCGTGTGTGCAAGCCATATTTGGATCTGTGTGTTGTCGTCTTTGTTGATGACATCCTGATCTATTCCAAGAGTGAAGTTGAACATGAGCAACATCTCAGAAAGATCATGGAAGTGCTAAAGAACGAGCAGCTTTATGCCAAATTCTCAAAATCCGAGTTTTGGCTAAGAGAAGTTCAGTTCTTAGGTCATGTGATTAACAATAAGGGTACTCATGTAGACCCTGCCAAGGTCAAGGTGATTAAGAACTGGGATACTCCGACGATGCCAACGGAAA
Source organism: Mikania micrantha (assembly GCA_009363875.1). NCBI lineage: Eukaryota > Viridiplantae > Streptophyta > Magnoliopsida > Asterales > Asteraceae > Mikania > Mikania micrantha. The sequence goes on from CM018681.1 coordinate 32,727,368, forward strand.
TACGGTCGTTTGTAGGTTTGGCGGGTTATTATAGAAAGTTTATCTCAAACTTTTCTATGATAGCTTTACCACTTACCAAGTTAACTCAGAAGAGTGACCATTTGATTGGGACCAGAAACAAGAAGATGCTTTCCAGACATTGAAGCAGAAGTTGTGTAATGCTCCAATCATGACTCTCCATGAAGGTAAATATGACTTTGTAGTATATTGTGAAGCTTCCCATTAGGGACTCAGATGAGTATTGATGCAACGACACAAAGTTATCTCTTACGCAACCATAAAACTGAAGATACATGAGAAGAACTACACAACGCACGATATGGAACTGGGAGCAGTAGTATTCCCATTGAAGATCTAGAGACATTACTTATATGCCACTAAGTGTACCATATATACTAATCACAAGAGCCTACAACACATATTTGATCAGAAGGAACTAAACATGCGACATCGACGTTGGGTTGAGCTTCTGAATGATTATGACTGTATGATCAAATAACAACAGGGAAAGGAGAATGTCGTAGCTGATGCCTTGAGTAGGAAGGAAAGGGTCACACCCATGCGCCTAACGGCAATGGGACTGATTGTGTTGACAAGTCTACGTGACAGAATCGTACAAGCACAACAATAGACAGTAGAGTAAGGGAATCTAAAGAAGGAGCTCGATTGCAGAGCGGAGAAACAGTTTGAAACCAAACAGGATGGAGTTATATACTACCATGATTGCGTGTGGATTCCTGCGGTAAATGAACTTAGGAAACTCATCCTCGATGAAGCTCACAAGATGCGATACTCTATACATCCAGGCGCCGATAAATATATAAGGATCTTCTAGGATTTTATTGTTGGCTGGGAATGAAGAACGATGTAGCCGACTACGTTGGTCGATATCTGACATGTGCGAAGGTAAAGGCGGAACACCATAAACTGTCTGTTTTACTTGAAAAACATAAAATTCTGTTGTGGAAGTGGGAACAAATCGCTATGGATTTCACTACCAAGCTACATCGCACTTCTAGTGGTCATGATACGATCTGGGTTTTCATTGACTGCTTAACCAAATATGCTTATTTTTTGTCAATGCGTGAAACCTTTACTATGGATAAGTTGGCAAGACTATATATAAATGAGATTGTGGGACGTCATGGTATGCCATTGTCCATTATCTCTGACTGAGACAGTCGATTCACGTCAAGTTCTAGCAATCACTATAGAAATCGCTAGGTACAAGTGTAAACTTGAGTAACATCCACAGACGGATGGGCAAAGAGAACATACAATCCAAACTTAGAGGATATGCTAAGGATGTGTGTCTTGGATTTTTGTGGGAACTGGGACTTCCATTTGCCACTAATTGAACTCTCCTATAATAATAGTTGCCATAGCAGCACCGGTGCGCACCATTCAATACTTTTCATGTTTCCGATTTGCTGGACTGATGTATGAGATAATCGATTAACTGGGCCCAAGCTTATTCAGGAAACTACTGATAAGATTGACCATATTCAACAAAAGTTGCAAGCTGCTAGAAACCGACAAAAGAGCTACACCGACAAACGTTGCAAGCCGTTATAATTCCAAGTGGGAGACTAAGTCATGTTGAAGTTATCTCCTTGGAAGGGCGTAGTTCGCTTTGGAAAGAAAGGAGATCTAGCACCGCGCTACGTCGGACCTTTTGAAGTGATTTAGCGAATTGGTCTTATGGCGTATAGGCAAAGATTACCTGTAGAACTCAGTGGTGTGCATGATGTATTCTATGTTTCGAACCTTAAGAAATGCTTAGCCAATGAGTCTTAAGTCATACCAATGGAAGAGATTCAGATAGATGAATAGTTACATTTCATAGAGGAACCTTAGGAAATTATGGATCGTGAAGTTAAACAGCTGAAACGAAGCCATATTCCAATCGTTAAGGTCTGGTGGAACACCAAACGTGCCAAGAGTTTACCTGGGAGTGTGAGGACCATATGAAATCAAAGTATCCCCATCTATTTAAAAAGGAAGTTGTGTCTGAAAATGATTCTTGAATTTTGGGACGAAGTTTCTCTAACTAGGGGAGACTGTAACATTAGTGCCTGAACAGTAGATTTGAACGGTTGGAATGTACCGTAGATAATTGTACGGAAACTGTTTGTGTAATATCTTCTGATAATTCTATGTGTAGCAGTTAGTTTTAATAGTTTGGAAGCTCAATACTAACAAACAACACACAGACACAATACTGACATAAATAAAATGCTAAAATATGATATGATACTATTTGTGATTATTAGATAGGATATTATTAGGTGTAACAATATGTGAGGATAACCAAACTAAGGGGCTGTTTGGTTGGATCTGAATTATTAGGTGCTGAATAGTTAAGATGTCTGAATGCTTAAAAGGGTCCAAATGATTAATTGATGAACCAATTAAGAGTGTTTGGTTCACACATCTGAATAAAAGTAAAAAGTTTCCTTATTTTCTCTCTAAACCCTACCCGTCCCCGCCTTCTTCCCGTCGTCTTCATGAGCTGCCGGCCGTGAAGCAGACCCAACTGGCGAGCACCACCGTGAGCACCATAGTGAAGCCGTCTACCCCTTCGGCCTTCACACCTGACCCATCGGCACAACATCATCGGCGATTTTAGGGTTTCATTCTCATCCCATCGTCGAATCGTTCGCATCCCATTGTCGATCTTAGGGTTTCACTGCCTCCATTTTCATCCCATGTGGTGTGAACCATCGAGCGGCAGTGTTCGCGATGGTGGTGGGGCGATGGTGGTGGCGCGATGGAGTCGTTGATGGTGGTGGCTGGATGGAGTCGTCGATGGTGGTGGCTGGATGGAGTTGTCGGTGTGGCTGGATGTGTTTTCGAAACACACAGGGTAGATTGGGAATGGCTTCAAGTTTCATTCAGACTATTTCCCATGCTCAACCATTCAAATCTGAATTGAACCATTCAGAGGCATTATTTTAACCAACCAAACACACTTGCTTCTTACCGATTCAGAGGCAACCTCTTAATGGAATCATTAAGAGGCAAACAAACACCCCTAAAACAACAATAGATGTCAATACTGAATATTAAACTAACATTGTATTTGTGTGGGTCAAGATCCGCAAAAATATATTTGTAAGTTTAACATTCCGAATGATATCTTATAATTCGAAAATCAAATCGGAAAGTAGAGTTGTCGTCGTGTTTGTACGGGTAATGATTCGTATGAATACGCATGAAAATAATATAATCCAGTGAAATGATAATAATAAATGTTTTTGAAAATTTAAAAATAATAAAAAGATATTTAGTTAATTTATTAGGAATTACTGCATAAAATAATTTAAAAATGTCTGTTTTTGTAACGTTACGTAATGTTACGCGAAAATTACGAAAATGACATGTTAAAACGAAACCGAAACACACCCGAGGCTCCAGGTCTATAAAAGCCCTAAATTTCTCTCCCTTCATTTATGGCTGAATTTTTGCACCCTCCTTCTCTCTACCTCTTTCTACCCTCTCTCTACAAAACCAACACTCTACCTATCCAAATCCCCACACAAATCGAAGTTCTTATAGTCAAAACGATCATGGGAACGAGAAGAACATGAACGTACAAAGGATCGAGGTCAAAATGAGCTCAAACGTTCCAGATTAGAGAGAGAAGTTCGGGTGGAAGTGGGTTTTCTGCTAATCGAGTCGGTTGAGCTTGTTACTTGATTCTAGTACATCAAAACACTTAGGAAATGCACGAAAATGGTTTAGGAACTCAAGGAACATGTTGGAATAAAGTTTAAAAGGGTCTAACTTGGCTGCATTTGATGGAAATCCACAGTATCGACAAAGGAACACATAAAACCCTTAGTATTGATGACCTGAGTCGATGAGCCAATATCGAAAAAACCTGGTCGACTCTGCTAGGATCGGAGGTCTCCAAAAGTCAAAGTTCAAGTAACCATAGATACTAGTAGTATCGATGTTCTAAGGGTCGGTCAATCCGATTCTATCGGTACTATAATATCGGAAGTGAACTTTGAGACGTCATCGATATTAATGGAGCCGATGGTCATTGAAACTACCCTTGGTTGTCGATATTAGACACCATCAATGTAATCTAAGTAAATTAAACTTGAAATCAAATTATAAGGACAGAAATTGAAATCATGGGGATGGATTGAGCTGGATAGGGTCGGGTAAAAAGTAATTAGGGTTTTGGCGAGTGTTAATCGATCTATGACATCATCTATACTAAGCTTTGGACAAAAATAAAACCTTCATAACACTTTTAACTTATAAGAAAATCTTTTATAGACTATTTAGGATAAAACACTTTGAATTCATTAATCTCATAAGGGATCATGGGTGATTTGCATCGACAACGGCCCAAGTCGGAATAACAAAATGCTAGCCAACCATAAACCCATCGATGCTACTTATATTACACTAACATTATAACTCCAAGGATTCTAAGGATTTAACAACCTAACAGAATTCTAATGGTGTAACATCAGTGCCGGAATCGGTGCCGGAACAGTGATCGCAACAGTAACATGAACAGTAATCAGGTACAACTTTTATGCATTTCAGTGTATATTCATATTCATATCATATACTGTTATCATTTCATGAAACAAACATTGAATTCAAAATCATTTCAGAGAAACTAAACTCAGAAAACATGGTTCATCAGTCAGATAATAATCTGGCAACACACAACCATCATGTGATTACTTGTTAGAATTTTATTATGTATAAACGTATGTGAGGCTTTACAGAACAAAACAACACGGATATCATTACGTGAATGCTAAATTGACGGATTATTTGTATAGGTGACGATCTGTACGAATAAATCTGAAAGTTTAATGTTTTGAATAATATCCGATAATTAGAAAACAATATTGAAAAGTATAGTTATCGTCGTGTTTGTACGGGTGACGATTCGAATGAATACGCGCGATGACCATACGATTCTATTTTAAACAATAATTAAATATTTTAGGAATTCTAAATATAAACGAAAGATAATTAGTTAATTTTTTAGGAATCACAACCTAAATTAATTTTAAAAATTCTATTTTATAATTCGTGTCGTTTCGTTAATGGAGAAGCAAAGTATTACGCAAAACCGAGCGAAACCAAACTTACCCGGGTATTTTCTAAGCATTAAATGGGGTCATTAAACCCCACGAACCAAAAATTTACCCCCAAATTCGTCCCTCTCATTTTTTTCACACAAACTCTCTCTCTCTCTAAACTTTAAATCAACTTCTCTCTAAGATTTCGAGCTCGTTTCTTGTCGGATTCAAGAGTGCTTGGTGTCAAAACGATCTTATCATCACATAGCTTGCAGAAGTACAAGATTTTTGCTTCCAACCATAGAATTTGAGGTAAATCTTGATTTTATTTTCGGTTTTAGAGTGTTTCACGAGTCCTTGTAGTTATTGCTATGATAATCGTTTTAAACACTCAATAACTTGGAGATAAGCCATGATTAACAATTAGAAAACCCTATAGATCGATTTGTGAAGGGCTGGAATCGTTGGGGAAGAGAATGATTGCAGGTTCGTCGCTAGTGAACCAGCCGAACCTAATGGAGCTGAAAGAAGCATTGGCCGAACCTAGCATTTTCCTTAGCCGAACCCTGTGGGCTTGCACACACTGAGCCACGAACCTGTACTCTGACTCACGAACCCTGCACAACCTGCAACGAACCTGCAGCCATGGCCGAACCCTATACATCCCAGCCGAACCATCCAAGATAACCGAACCTTAAAGGTTTGTAGGAGTGGTTCTTGGCCGAACCTTGGGGCACCAAACCCTCCATGCTTAGGCGAACCTTGGCCACGAACCCTTGATATCCACGAACCCTTTCTAACCTCGCAAGCACCGAACCTCCATTTTACAGATGAACCATGTGTGAGTCCCGAACCTAAGTTGAGCGGACCTTCTTAGGCACGAACCCAGGAACCATTAACCACGAACCATTCACGAACCATTGCATGGTCAAACCTATGGCCTACGAACCTACACTAAGGTGGACGAACCTTGGGTGAACTACTACGGCCGAACCCTTGCCTTGTAAATTTTGCATGATGAGTCGAACCCTTAGCCGAACCTTTGACATTCTATGAATCATTGAGGTAGCCGAACCTCCTTACTAACTTAGCCGAACCTCCTATATGTGGACAAATCTAACCCTTTGGAACATAGTTTCACTGCCCTAACTAAATGGGGAACCTAGGTGTTGTCTAATTAGGTAAATGTTGGACTTAGGATCATCAAAACTAGTGTTAAGAATCTAGGGAATGGTTAGTTGGTCATTAACCTAAATTTCTTATGGCAATTGGATCTCATAAGGTGCATGCATGGATTAATATGGTGTGTGTATAAAACTAAAACCCTAATTACGCATGCATGGGATTGGATGTTCTCACGAATGGGTGTGCATGGGGCCAAGTAAGTAACCAAAGGCTAGAGTATGAGGTGTTAATTAAATCTTTAACACTAGCCTAGGAAAAAGGGTCTCAACATGGATAATTAACTTAGATAAGTTAATGGGGCTATGTCGAATTATGCAAATAGATTGAATTGTGATCAATGGGAATGCAAAGGTCATAAAAGGGCCTAATTGGGCCCAATGGGACTTAATTAGGGCCCATCATAGTTAAATGTTGTTTTAATTCAAGTAATGGTATTTTGATAAAAGAAAATGTTCTTTTTAGAAACTTTGTTAAATTAAAGTAAATGATATTTAATAAAAGAAAATGATTTATAAATTTTGTTACATTAAATTAAATGATTTTCTAAGTTTATGTTTAACTTAAAAAGAAATTTATTAAAAACATATTAACCAAGACTTGTTGTGATTAATTATGGGATTGGGTTTTAAATGGGTATCTAAGCTAGATTAGCTAGATTAAATCATAGAAGCACTTAGTAACTTAGGGCACTTAGGTACACACAACAAGACAGAGACCTTAGATACGCCGTCTAATACGTAAACTTATCATATTCGAATTCTTTAAAACAACTCAGGAACTGATGAAACCTAAGCAACAACAACGAGCGCGCATTTTGTGATAGATCATTCGCACAACAACACAGGTGAGTTCATTGCCCCTTTTCTAAACAATTTTGTTTTCAAACGCGGGGCTGAGAAGCATGCGTAAACTGTTTTATTTAAATTTTTTACTTAAATGCTCTTATTCATTATATGTTATATCTTTATGCTTGTTGATACTCCTAGACTCCTGTCTAGGAAATTTCTATGCAGAACGAACTATCAAGTTAATTAAATTACTCTCATAAGTAATACTCTAATTCTAACTCTAAACAAACCCTTAGTCCATCAAGCTCAATTTCAAGAATCTAAATTTCAAAGTGAAATCAAAAGAAACTAAAGCTAAGATCATGTTCAAGATAATTAATTCAGTGTGGTGATCAGAATCAAAGGATCCTATTCATAAATCTATAATCATTGTGAAATCATGAAGTTCTAAAGATCAAAATCAAGAGACTCAAGGAAATCATAGTTGTGTGTGAATCAATGAAATAATGAAATCATTAAAATCTAATGAAATAATTAATGCTTGAGTCAAGGTGGATGTCAGTTGTATGGAAATCAAGATCACGTGTAACACACATAAAGTCCCGTCATAAATAGTAGACTCTTGTAGTCAAGCTAAATGAGCAATAACGTGAACTATCAAATGAAATCAAAAATCAAAATCAAGAGAATCAAAGAGATCAAGAATCAAAGGATATCCGTAAAGTCCCGGCATGTACAGTAGACCAGTGGGTCAAGCTGATATGGGCATCATTAAAATCCCGGCACGCTCAGGTGGACTCCTTGTGAGTCATACCTGATATGGGTCACGTGTGAGAGGGTACAACTTGGACCACCACCAACAACTTAGTCTAATTGATTGAGTCAAATAAGGCCCAATCATCATGTCTTAGTTGTAATTATATGCATAATTATTAGTTTAATTAAACATTTAATATTATATTTCTACAAGTGTTTTGGGGTAATCATGAATACATGGTGACTCTATATATAAAAAGGTAAATCTATTTGTGGAAATCAGAATCTAAAAAGAAAGGTGAATGGAGTGAAACACTTAATTATCATTAACAACAATATGCTAAGTAGTCCGGTATGTGGTGGGATGTTGGCTGGGGCTTGTTTCCCTACATATGCCCTATATATAAGCATACTTGATTGGATAGCATAGGTGGTTGTTAATGAGGTTAAGGTTGTCATTTAGGGGAATCAAGGTAAACATTTTCAGGGTAATCAAATACTAATAATCAAAGGTATGGGATGAAATGCTTAATTATCACCAGGAACAATATATAATGTGGTTTGGTATGTGGTGGGATGTTGGCTGGGGCTTGTTCCCCTACATATGCCCTATATATAAGCATACTGAACTGGATGGTATAGGTGGTTAATGGTGAGGTAAGGTTTTCAATCAGTTTATTCAAACTCATTTTTGTAAAACTATATGAACTCACCAACCATATGTTGACTTTATTTTTGCATGACTTCTCAGGTGACAAGCTGATCAACTAAGCAGTTATTGCTTTTGAAATAGGATTTCAGTTAGAAGACCTAGCATTTTTGGACCTGCATACTTTTGGACATCATTACACAATTATTTTGTATATCTTGTGCAGATACAAGATAGAAGATTATGATGTGAGAGTAGATTTACATTGTTAAATTATAAACTTAATTGATGTAATTTAACCTTGTAATTCTATTTTATTTTAGCAGTTACTCATTTATATATCATGTGCAATGTAAAAAATCTAATCATTCCGATTATCAATCACGATATCGCGCCCCGGGAACGTTCCGCCCGACGGGGAATCCGATCCAACCCCGCCGGCTTGGGGTGTGACAAATGGAGTGACATCAAGGAATCAAACGAAAACAAATTCAAGAGTTAAACCAAAACAACAAACTTCAAAAGAGAACTTAAGAACTTGGATCGTACTAGACAAGTCTAGCATAAGTTCTAAGATTCAAACTAAATGTTTTATTACTTAAATTCATTTTTATTAAAATGTAATACTTAATTTTATGAAAATAAAGTCTATAAGATAATATTAGCTATTTTTACAAAAGAGAATAAGATTTTATATAACGAGTTAACTTTCTCATAATTAAGTATAATTTTGTAACCAAGCTTTATTTTCCTACTTTAAACCATATCTTTTGAACATAAACTTGATTAACTAAGTTAGATTCTACTTGTTATGGGTATGGGATTAGAATGGTAAGTCTAATAAGGTGATACAGATAAAACATCTAGCAACTCATTAGAGAAATTTTTAGGACACATAGTCACACACTCGGGTTAAACACCATATTAATAACTATAATCACTTACGATACAAAACCATAACTAATGAAATCTGGTGTTGAAGTCACCATCGATACAAAAAACGAGCAAGCGTATTCCTAGTTTACACAATAGTTTTACAACACAGATGAGTTCATTTGTCCCTTTTTAAACAATTGTGTTTTACTTCGTGACTGAGAAACATGTTAAAATGCTTTATATAAATGTTTTATATAAATGCTTGTCATTTTTATATCTTTTTTATTATAGAAATGTATACTTGTTTACAATATGGTTATGTTATTGCTTGAAACTTTATTGTTTCAATTATAAACTATCGTTAACAAATATTTTCTGAAACATAAACTTCCTCATACTCAAACTCATACAATACTTAAAATACTTTTACTCATACAATGCCTTCAATACTTACAACACTTATATTCATACAATACTTACAATACTTACACTCAGACATTAAACTCAGATCAGTGGTTGGTGTGCCCTGGATGGGGAATACATGGATGGGGTCTGGGTTGTTAAACAGTTACATGTGCACATGGTATATAAAGACTCAATACTAAATACTTTCAAGGATTTTGTAAGAGAGACTGATTGGCCGCAGAGCGTTGACATTGGTCAAGCCCCATTAGTCATTCGGTGTTCCTCATTGTCAATTCTTGTGTTTTGTGACGAGTGGCTACGATGATTATGGTCACATTCAGTTGACTGAGTATCATCTGATGGGTATCCTCTAACTACGCAACGATGCTGAAAGTCACACTCGATTTGCTTCTATTGATTGGTACTGAATGCCATCGTGTGTGTCTCTTGGAGTCACTCCCTCCTAATGTTCAGTTGTCCACATATGTTATCTCAAACTTGGTTTTAAACTGTTATGAATTGGAAATCGGTTAATCGGAATTCTTAAAACTAAGTTGAATTCGGATTGTGTTATAGAGTAAAACGCTTAATTATCAGTAACAACAATATCATTTGTGGTCCGGTATGTGGTGGGCTGGAGGCTGGGATGACGGTAAGCTTGACCCTACATATGCCCTATATATAAGCATGCTTGACTTGATAGGATAGGTGTTGTTGGTGAGGTTAAGGTTGTTACTCTATATGGTTTGTTGAAACTCATTTTCAAATACAAAACTATATGAACTCACCAACCATGTGTTGACTTTGTTTTCTTATGTTTTCCTATGTGACGGACATGACCAAGTTAAGATTTCATGATGCATACTAGGATACCCATATACAGGTCCTGTTAGTTTTTGGAAACACATATTTTGTTTGTTATTTGTGAATCCTTTTTGATATCTTGTACACATACAAGATCGTAAACTCATGATTCTTTTTGGATAGGTTTACTTACTTAAATTATCAAACATGACGATTGCAATTTAACTTTGTAATTCTAGTTTAATATTATGGTGCTTTAGTTATTCTCAAATGTTTTGCTATGTATACAATTTGATCAATCCGATTATCACACGATATCGCGCCCCGAGATCATTCCGCCAGGCGGGAAAGTCGATCCAGCCCGCCGGATCGGGGTGTGAAAGATTTGTTTCCCATTTGCTACTTCGATGATATAAGGGGAGTCTAAAGATTTTTCGATCTGGTTAAGTTGGCCTACAAAGTTGTCCGAGATAAAACTCTGATCCACACCAGTGTCAAATAGAATAGATGCATAAAATTCATGTAAAACAAATGTACCAGTGACCACATTTGGGTCTTGACGAGCAGCTGGAGCTCCTATAGCAAAAGCTCTTTCGTGCGGTCCTTGAACTGCCAGTTGCACCCTCTTTGGGAAGTTCTTTGAGAAGTGGCCAATTTCACCACAGTTATAGCATCCACCATTATTCTGGTTCTGATTGTTAGGTGGAGGGAGAGCCAAAGCAGCTTTATTGACGGCTTGAGCAGGTGCTATTCTGCACTGTTGAACCAATGTCCCTTTCGTCCACATCCCCTACAGTGTTTGTAAGGAGTATTAGCAGCATGATGGTATTGAAACTTGACACACAAAGGATATGTGCCAGTGTAGGGTCTTTTGTTAGAGTTCTGTGGTGCAGCTGCTACTTGATTGAGTGGAATGGCCATGGTGTAGTTCATGATGACCTTCTGTTTCTTCCTTGGCTGGTGAGTGTCTCTTTGATGACTCTTCCTCGTTCTTGCCTGAGTCAGCCTCCTTCTTTAGAGTTCCAGAGGCTACCATCACGTAAGTAAGTTCACCTGACAGGCTGATTGCTGACTCCAAAGTGACAAATGACCAAACTCTGTATGCAGGCGGGTAATCCATCTACATATATGTCAATCCTTTTCTCCAGAGTTGGTATCATGTCTAGTACCAATGCTATCAACTTGTGATAGCGAGTAGTATACCCCAGATAATCCGCTCCTTTCATCACATGGTTTGACAGTTCAATCTCCATCCTCTGCAGTTCATTCTTGGGACATAATTCGTTTCTCAGCAGTGTCTTCAAATCTTTCCATGGCATCGCCATTGCTTCGTCCCTTCCTCTGGCCTGAATTTGTGAGTTCCACCAAGTTAAGGCTCGCTTGCTGAATGATTTAGCAGAGTAACAAACCTTATGGTGCTCTAGACAACTACAAAGGTCCAGTGTAGTCTCGATCTTCTCAATCCATTTGATTAAACCAACGGCTCCCTCAGTACCGTTGAAACTAGGCGGCATACATCCTGCAAATGACTTGTAGGAGTATTCCCATTGGCCTCTCCTGATTAATGCTCGGAGTTGTTGCTGTTGTTCTGGATACGGTTGATCATGTATGGGATCACCTCTTTTAGCTGATTAGTCAGCTGACTGCTCAGTAAGGTGGCCAATGCCATAGTGGCAGGATCCAGATTCTGATTCACGTTCAAGTCGGGAGGCAGAGTGTGTGGAGGAGGAGGTGGCGGTGGTGGTGGCAGTAGAGGAGCTGGTCTTCTCGGTGGCATTCTGATCACAACCAAAAGAATACCAGTTAGTGCAATGATCGAATGCGGAAGACACAATGCAAGTAAATTCCTAAGTCCTCTGTTCTATACTAGAAGGGTCCCTAGGTTATAGTACAGGCCAAACCATTAAACAAAATGACCTATGTTTCTCTATAACCATGGCTCTGATACCAATCTGTCACACCCCAAGCTGGCGGGCCGGATCGAGTGTCCCGTCGGACGGAATGGTCCCGGGGCGTGATATCGGGATGATAATTGAAGTGATCAGATTGTTACATTGCACCTGATATAAAATGAGACAAACAATAAATGAAATAGAATTACAAATTTAAATTACATCAGTTTCGTTCATAATTTAACCATGTAAATTTACTATCAACATCATAATTCTTCTATCTTGTATCTGCACAAGATAAACAAAATAATCTGTATAATGATGTTCAAAAATATGCACGTCCAAAATACTAGGTCCTCTATCTGGGCATCCTAGTCAAAAGCACGAACTTCTTAGTTAAACTAGTTCGTCACCTGAGAAGTCATGCAAAAAGATCAAGTCAACACATGGTTGGTGAGTTCATATAGTTTTGTTTAAAAATGAATTTTGTACAAACCTAACCAAATGACAACCTCTACCTCACCAATAAGAACCTATACTATCTAATTCAGTATGCTTATATATAGGGCATACGTAGGGTCAGCTTATCGCCAGCCCACCACATACCAAACTACATAATATATTGTTCTAAATGATAATTAAGTGTTTCATCCCTCATTTTCAATTCAAAACCTTTGAATAATCTGAAATTTGTTGTCACTGAACATCCGTAATGACAACCTTAACCTCATCAACAACCACCTAAATTATGCAGCCAAGTATGCTTATGTATAGGGCATACGTAGGGTCAAGCATACCGCTAGCCCACCACACACCAAACCGCATAATATATTGTTGTCAATGATAATTAAGCGTTTCATTCCTCATTATCAACACACCAGTTCTTAGTTCTTAGTTCTTATTAGTTTCAACAAAATGTGGGAATTCCATTGATTCCCTAAGCTCATTATATACATATGAATAGCCATAGTATTTGTAGAAACATTTAACTAAATGCTTAAGTAAACAAATACATAAACATTTAATAAAATCTAAGACCTAAAGATTGGGCCTTGGTCATACTAGAGTAGACTAGTCTAGCAATCAAGGTTCTTAAAAGTTGAGGAAATCTGTAAATATCATCAAACATGCTACCTATAATCAATCAATCTAGCTAGGACATCTTTTGATGTATAGGATTTTATATTTCGTCTAGATCGTCCATAGTTCGTTCTTATTTGTATAGATCGTTAGTTCTTTGGAACATGTTATTTTTGAATATTTCCCAGACATTCCTCTGAAAATAGATCGTCGAAAACAGTTCTCCGTACTAGTTCTATAGTTCTTTGAAAATAAATCGTTGCATTCAGTTCTATAAAATAGATCTTTAGTTCTTTGAAAACCGACCAGTGAAAATAGTTCTTTGAAATAGATCTTTAGTTCATTGAAAATAGTTATTTTATGTGAAATAGATATTAACTCATGATGATTAAATAACCCGTTTTGGAAACCTGCAAATAGTTTACCCAGACGAAATCTAGGATAACAATTATACATGTAAAACATTTATGAAGTAAAAGCATTTAAGTAAATATAATCCAAGGCAAATAATTTATGCATGCTTCTCAGCCCCACGTTTATAAAACAAAAATGTTTAGAAATGGGGCAATGAACTCACCTGTGTTGTTATGCAATGAATCACAAAAGATATGCGCGCTCGTTGTTTGTAGATTAAGTATCTTCAGTACTTGTGTTGATTTATTATGATTCGAATACTATAAATATAGGAAGTTAACGTATATAGGGTTTTGGTCTCGGTGTGTAACTATGTGTCCTACATACTTGTTAATGTGTTTCTAAGTTTCTTTATCTAATCTATACTAATTACCCTCTATGAACCATTATCCCGTAGATAGTCACAACTAAACCTTAGTTATATAAGGTTTATATTGCTAAAACACATGAACCTTTTTAAATAAAACATCCTTTGTAAATTCTTCTTGTGTTGCAAATTATTTAAGTTTAGAAATCATCTAATTTATTTTGAAGACATTTTAATAAAGACATTTATGAGTCATTTTATTTTATTAAAAACATAAGTTATTTTTATGAAAAATGTAATTTAAACATGTTAGAGCTTAGTTAATATCACTTGATTAACTCCAAATCATTCATTAGATCTTTATTATTCGTAGTTCTTTGATCATCCTTGTGTACAACTCACTTTAAATCATTTGATTTAATAAACTAAGTTAGTTATACCATTGTATGAAAATCACTAAGTATGGAGTGTTGACACTTAATGTCAACACATCACTACTTAGTTTGCTCTTTCTTCTTTCATGGGTATCAACTTCTTCTCTTAGTTCATAGAAGTCATCAGCACCCATCATGTTGTCATTGGTAGTGACCTAATAACATAAGTTAAGTTTTTACGTTTAAACTCAACTACTTATTTAAACATATGATAGTCTTATAAAAGTTTTAGTGTTAGAAAAACTTTAACCCTTTTTGTAGACCAAGTTCGATTAACATACTCCATTTTTCTTGTTGTGAATTCGTAATATAATGTAGCTCATTTTCGTATAATTCCTCGACAAATGAGACCGAAATATGAATAAGTACCGTTCGCATGCATGGGCATCCAATGTAACACCCCGACCGATGGCGGAAACGTCGGGATGCCACGAGGGATGTGTAGATTGTTCATAAGCTCGTGGGCATCTATGTAAATCATCACATATCAATTAATCAACCAAATTAATTACACAAAAATCATGTTCATCAGGAAATAGTTACAACAATTATCCAAAAGATTTAGCTAAACTAACTAAACTCTAGTCTTCAGAATTTCAGTTATTTTTGCCAAGTCCAAGAACCTAAGTGATGATGTCCAAAAGATGTAGAGCTATCCTGCTCTACCTACTTCTCCCCGTTCCCTGAAACATGTAGAAAATCAAGTGTCAACTACGAAGTAGTTGGTGAGTAATCATAAGTTTTTTGTTTCAAAATGTTTACAAAATGTTTATAACAGTTTATAGTTTTATGAGAAAATCCACATGTGCACCTGCGAGATAATCCAACACGCAAAACATATACATCAACACCTAATAAAATAATTCACGTAATCACAACTAACCAACACATATGTTCAACCAATCTCAATCATCAATATCTACAAATAGTATAAGTGACAATACATGCATCATTGTGAATGACCGAAGTCAACGACAACGACCCATGGAATTGTAGTAATCCACGTGGCAATACATGTAATCATTGCGGGTGACCTAAGTCAACAAAAACGACTCAAGGAATTGGGATAACCCAAGTGACAATACATGCAATCATTAAGGATGACCGAGGTCGACATCAATGACTCATGGAGTTGTGATAATCCGAGATAATCTGTGACAATCCATAAACAAAGATAATCCAATGATATGAATATCATAATGATAAAACAGGTGTCATCCATGTGTTATCAAAATAATATGTAAATCTGGTATACATGTTCCACCTCCGAGTTTAAAAACAAAATGATTTAAAAAGGAGGTTATGAGAACTCACCTGAATTCCTTAGAATCAGTGTTCTTGTAAAATGTGCGCTCACGTAAGAGAAATCAAAAGCAACTCAACAACCTGTAATTATCGTGTGTTCATGTTCGTAAGTATACGTGCTTTATTACTATTGAGTATTCGTATATGTTTACTCTAGACTCATAAGTATTACATTAACTTAGTGTATTTTTTTCCTAACATAGAATGTTACTTGTTGCTACAAAAATTATCATTATCAAAATATAATTTAAACTTGTTGGCCTTAATTATTCAATAATGATAACCATTTATGATATCTTACGTGTATCCTCATAAATAAGTATACCCCAAGGTGATAACCTTTATCATACACTTATATATACATGCATGCACGTTCAATTAAATTGACAACCATGAATTAAATTAATGAAATTCAATTCTTAAGCTTTAACAAAAAAATCATGCTTAGATTACTCATATCGAATATTCAATGTATCAAATTTCAAAATTTACAACTTAGGTTTATTAAGAAAAGGTGGTGGTACTTATAATTGTTTATGCATGCATGGAGATACACTGTCACCTTATTCTTTTATTTCCATTAACATTTAGCTAAAATGTTTAAGTCTTAACAACTCTTGACCCCACTATTTTCCCTAGGTTCGCTGCCCATCAAAAGGTTTAAGTAGCTCAAGGTTCGGCCGTGACTTCGTTTTAACAGCCCCTCAGATTCGTTCCTTTGGGATCGGCCAAAGGTAAGGGTTTGCTGCTTATTAGGGTTTGGTTGTCCAATGGTTCGGCTAGGATAATGATTGGCCATGAAGGGTTCGTGAGCCTTTCAAGGTTCGGCCCAAGAGTTCCCAGGTTCGCAGCAACAAGCATCCAGCTCCTAGGTTTGTTCATCATGCTAGGTTTGTAGGAGGCATAGGTTCGCACCACCACAGGTTCGCCGGCATACACACAGCCCTTAGGTTCGTGTTACCTAAGGTTCGGCAGCTAGGGTTCGGTCATGATGGGTTCGCCAAGCAAAAGCTTTAGGTTTTGTTGATGATCCAGGTTAGTTCCATTGGTTCGGTCAGTAGGCTCGCTGCCCCTAGGTTCATGACAACAGGTGGTTCGGCAACCTCCTTAGGTTCGGCACTCTAGGGTTCGCAGCTGCCTCTTGCCGGATCGGTCGAAGGCAGGTTCACCCCTTCCAGGGTTCGGTTAGCTATTGTGTCGCGAACCGATGAACTCACCATCAGTATCTCCATGTTCTTGCGGATTCCGGACCATTCATGACCTTTGCATGTTCCTACTAACTCGTTTTAGGGTTTTCCATATGTAAAATTGTTTAAAAGATGATATACTAACCGATTCTATACATGGGTCAAAAGCAAAAAGTATAGTGGACGATCTACCTTCAAATCGTGATAAAAATCTGAAATTTCGTCGTATCTTCTCGTTCTCCTCGATCATACGAACGTTTAGGCACCAAGATCTCGTGAATCCGTTGAGAAACGAAGAAGTTATGGTAGAGAGAAGTTAGAGAGAGAGAGAGGTGACGGGAATTACTTCTAGAGTGAGAAAGAGATGGTGGGAAATGAGGAAGAAGAAGCAATCCTTCTTTCTTATATCGCGTCTCGTCCTCACGTGCTCGGTCTCGTTTTTATCGCGATAAAAATTATAATATGCTCGGTTTTGCTCGAAAACGTGCTTTAAAACATAAAACATTTAAATAATTATGTTTTGTTTTCATAAACTGATTTTAATTTAAATACGGTTGTTTCGCAAATGATTTCGTTAAATTATCATTAAATCCTTTATTTAATAAACGATTTGTTCAAATACGTCTTAGGTCGTGATTCTTAGTAAACGTTTTTAAATTCCTTTTCGTAATTAAATATCGTTAAATATTATTTCGTTATCTCGTCGAAACGCGTTACTTACGTACGTATTCGTAAAGATCGTCACCTTTCCGAATCCAACACTCGTATCGTATTTCGATTCGATTTACGATTTATGGAATATCGTTTCAGAATATTATTCTTAATATCGTTTCTGAATTAACATTCACGTTTAATTTATGATCGTATCCTCACCAACGCGTATATATTTCCAATAAAGTTTTCGTTATTTTATTGTCTTTAATAGTATAATTTCCCAATCCAAATCCCACTAATCCATATCACTGACACATCCATGTTAGACCGAAATAAGCTTATGTATAGGGCATATGTAGGAGTAGGTCGCAACCTATCCAGCCACCGTTCCACCACTATTTCGATAAACCATAATGATGTGTCCTTGACTATGTTTAGTAATCAAACAATAACCAACTTATAACTTTCACCATTCGAAACCAAAACCTCGGATTCTCCTCACCAAAGCCTCAACACTGATATAATCATGATAAACCGAAGATGGTTTATGTATAGGGCATACGTAGATGTCAGTCGCAACTGCCTCAGCCGTCATCCCACCACCTCTTCGATAGACCATGATTATATCCTTGCCTATCTTTAGTTATAGAATCCTATACCACTACCATTCCAAATCCAATCATATCATCTCATATATGAATATTTCTGCAATAGACCCTCTGGTTCTGTCTAGTTATGTTTCAACCAAACTTCCCATGGTTTAGGCTCTTTGTGATAATATACGTTCTCAATATGTATACCAGTGATAATATCAACAAATAATTCATAGTAATGATCAATATCAGGTCTTAACAGTACAATCGAACATGTACGGACAAACCCGAGATACAGTGATGTTACAGTCTCCCCTAGTTAAGGGAATTTCGTCCCGAAATACAACTTGGAGTGACCTTTGTAAATAAGTGTGGGTACTTAACCTTCATCTGATCTTCCCGTTCCCAGGTGAATTCTGGACCACGCTTCGACTCCAATCGTACTTTGACAATTGGAATTCTACTGCGCTTGAGTTTCTTAACTTCATGGTCCATTATCTCGACTGGTTTTTCAACAAAGTGCATGGTATCATCGACGCGGATGTCATCGAGTGGTACCTGAAGATCCTGATCAGCTAAGCATTTTCTTAAATTAGACACGTGAAACGTCAGGTGTACATTGCTAAGTTCAGGAGGAAGTTCCAACTTGTAGGCAACCTTCCCGATCCGTTCAAGAATCTTAAAAGGGCCAACATAACGTGGAGCAAGCTTACCCTTCTTACTAAATCGTACCACTCCTTTCCAAGGTGATACTTTGAGTAATACCATATCTTCAACTTCAAACTCTAAAGGTTTTCGTCATTTATCCGCGTAGCTTTTCTGTCGACTGCTTGCAGCTAACAGATTGTCACGGATTTGGCGGATCTTGTCAGTCGTTTCCTGAATAATCTAGGGACCAGTGATCTGCGATTCGCCGACCTCGGTCCAAAAAATAGGAGACCGACATTTCCTGCCATAAAGAGCTTCAAACGGCACCATACCAATACTCGCGTGATAACTGTTGTTATCCGAGAACTCGACTAATGGTAGATGGCTATCCCAGTTGCCACCGAAATCGATGACACAAGCTCTCAACATATCTTCAAGTGTCTGAATTGTTCGCTCCATCTGTCCATCCGTTTGAGGATGATAAGCGGTGCTAAGATCCAATCTTGTTCCAAAAACTTCATGTAATGATTCCCAAAAGTGTGCATTGAAACGAGCATCACGATCTGATATTATGCTTAAGGGAATTCCATGTCGGCTAACGATCTCATCAACGTAGATACGAGCTAATTTTCGCACAGGGTACGTCTCGCGTATCGGTAAGAAATGAGCCGACTTGGTCAATTAATCTATTATCACCCAAATACTATCATTACCGCTTGCGGTTCGTGGGAGTTTGGTGATAAAATCCATGGAGATATTATCCCACTTCCACATGGGTATTTCTGGTTGTATTAACAATCCCGAAGGTCGCTGATGTTCTGCCTTGACTTTAGCACAGTTAAGGCACTTGGCTACATACTCACCAATATCATTCTTCATTCCAGGCCTCCAGTATAAGACTCTAAGGTCTTGATACATCTTGTCAGCTCCTGGATGAATTGAGTAACGTGACTTATGAGCTTCATCAAAAATCATCATCCAAAGATCATCCCTGCTCGGTATCCACAACCGATTTAAATAATACATCAAACCATCATCCTTAGTTTCCAATAGTAACTCGGCCCCGCAAGACATCTCATCTTTTAGGCTATCTTGAGCCAATGAGTGTTGTTGGGCTGTGAGAACATCATGGTGGAGATTAGTGTGCACTCGGACACTATGGATTTGAACATGACTTTTGCGACTAAGCGCATCTGCTACTACATTCGCTTTACCAGGATGGTAGCGAATTTCACAGTCATAATCATTCAACAATTCAACCCATCTCCGTTGTCTCATATTAAGTTCTTTCTGATTAAGAATATGTTGAAAACTTTTATGATCTGTAAAGACTACACACTTAGTGCCATAAAGATAATGTCTCCATATCTTCAAAGCAAACACGACTGCACCAAGTTCCAAGTCATGTGTAGTGTAGTTCTTCTCATGAGTTTTCAGCTGTCTTGATGCATATGCCACAACTTTTCCCTTTTGCATAAGAACACAACCGAGACCTAAGTTGGATGCATCACAGTAAACAACAAAATCATCATTTCCATCAGGCAGTTTCAAGACAGGAGCATCACAAAGTTTCTGCTTCAGGGTCTGAAACGCCTCTTCTTGCTTTGGTCCCCACTCATATGGTTTATTCTTTTGAGTTAAAGAAGTAAGAGAGACAACAATCCTAGAGAAGTTCGAAATAAACTGCCGATAGTAACCGACAAGTCCAAGAAATGATTGAATCTCTGTTGGTGTCTTTGGTGTACTCCAATTCTTCACCGCATCAATCTTCGAAGGATCCACGTGACCACGCTTTTCATTGACTATGTGTCCCAAGAATTGAACTTCTTTAAGCCAAAATTCACACTTGGAGAATTTGGGATACTGTCACACCCCCAATTGTCAACTAACGGAATCATACCGTTTGGGACGTGACAAACCAGGATCTCAGATCATTAGACATACCGAAGACCTCTATATGATTTTCAAAACATACTTTGGTCTAAAACTGTACTATCAAAGTTCTAGCGTTGCGGAAACGTTTTTAAAACATAAACAACCATAACGGTTTGAAAACAGTAAATTACAATGCAAAGTTTCAATTGTTCAAATCCAAATAACTGAAATGTAAAATATGCATGCGACTCGATCTCCTAGTCCATGCTTGCTTGCTTGTGTACCTTAGCGTCCTGAGAAAACATGTAAATCAAGTCAACACAAAGGTTGGTGCATACACAGGTTTAAGTATTCACAAATGTTTGAAACAACTGTTTGAAATGAAATGTTTGCAGATAACATAATCACACATGCATAGTCATGATAGCTAGTCATTTGTACTATTCACATAAGTGGTCGACACCGAAGCTGACTGTTGCATGCTATCGCATGTTTTGCCTTTCCACTATTGTCTAGCATAAACAATAGTAATGTGAATTGGCTAGTCAAACACTTGCGTAGATCCCATCTACCAAGTGAGGTTTGTCAAACATAATATATCTATTTCCAACTACCATGCTTTGCACTACGACAAACTAAACGGTTCAAATGTAAGGACTTGTAATGCTATGTTCGCACTTAAAGTAAACAGCTAACTCATGCAAGTGATATGTATCTAAAAGTGTTTGTTTGCGCATGTTTCCACCCCCAGAACAGTAAAATAAGAAAGGGGCCGTGTACGCACCTTTGATTGTGAATAGAATGATCAAACACTTGAAATCTCGTAGAAAGTCCTCTACGAAGAACCTGTGTTTTAACAATAACTTAGTGTTATTCGAAATGTCGCTTTGTGCTTGAAATCACATACGTGTCAACACACGTATGTTAGACTCGTTAGAAACGTGCTTACATAA
This sequence comes from Mikania micrantha, assembly GCA_009363875.1. NCBI lineage: Eukaryota > Viridiplantae > Streptophyta > Magnoliopsida > Asterales > Asteraceae > Mikania > Mikania micrantha. The sequence continues at coordinate 32,749,230 of CM018681.1, forward strand.
GTACGCGTGACTTTAAAATAGTGTAATAAAATCATATCATCGTTTATGATTTTTTTTAAAAAAACTTAATTACACGCGATTGCGTTTTTGTGTTAAAATACAAATTTTATTATTCTATTTGGTTCGGGACTCCGTTACGGTTCCAACGCAACTTGAATGAATTGAATCGGAGTTAGAACGAGTGAACTACGGGTTAAAAACCAAAATGGTTTTTAAAATCAAAAACCCGGCTGAGGCAGGGTTCGAACCCTGGACCTCCCGGACACCACAAGCATGCTCAAACCAACTCCTCTATGTCAGATTTCATTAATGAATATTGGTTCTAAATCTTCTTAAGCCGAATCGGCCCAACTCCCTTGTTATACCTAACCAAAGCATATGGGTTTCAATTGATCCATCATTTGAACTCAATCGACTCCATAACCATAGGGTTTCTATTCCATGGAGTCGAACGACTATGCAAATGCTTTTAATTTGAAAATAATTAACAACAACATGATTAATCGGTCGTAAACATGTTCGAACTCGAGTCCCTCATTTCTCAATCGAATTGATTGAATTGATGATCAACCGTTCTCAAATTCATGGGGTTTCTACTACCTAGAGAATTTCGACCCTCCCCATAATGTTTAATTCAAAAATCAAACCCACTTATATCGAAATACCGAATTCGATATTTTTATAAACCCTAGAACTCGAATTTAACCAATTCATTATGGTTTTATGAAATTGAAATATAATTTTCGTTTAAAACACTATTTCGAAACTAACTGCATCAGTTAATTTGATTATTGAAACTATTCAAACAGAAAACCCCAATTCGTGTTAAGTGATGAACCCTAATACTCAAAACCTCGTAATCTGCTGCTTTTCGATAGAATTAACTTAAGGTTAATCTCGATCAGAACCTTCTGAAACTACCAACGCTATTTAATTTGGTTCTACAACTAATTTTTATAAAATCCCCCAAATCATTTCACCTCAAGAACCCTAATTGTCGAACTCTTACAATTCGATATTATATCATGAAATTCACATATAGGTTTTGTTAATCGGGATCTTCTGAAGCTAAAGGTAGCAAATAATTTGATTCTTGCATCCATTTAAATTGAAACCCCCAAATACGTTTAAACTTAGAAGCCTAGAATTCGAGATCATCAATTCAAATATTGTTTGATGCAATTGACTTATGTTTTTCGTTAAACCCATGATTCCGAAACTTTCTGTGTAACTTAATTAGATTATCACACTCGTTTGAACCGAATTCCCCAAATCGGTTCTTAGCATGAACCCTAATAATCAAAACCGAATAATTTGATATTAGAACTAGAAATTGACATTTGTTTATCCTTAGTCGGCCATGGTAGAAGATGTAGGATCGATTACTTACTTGATTTGATGCCCAATTCGAGTAAATCGACTTTAGCTTGAGTTTCGGCCACCCCCAATCGAATTATTCTATCTGGGACTCTTGGAATCGAATTCTTGTTTGAAGGAGCTTCTAAGATTGCCGAATGATGGGTTTGAATGCTCAATTCGAAATGTTGAAATCAAATGATGTGATTTCTAGTGTAACCGTTCACGTTTTCGACTTTTGAACATAATGGGAGTTTAATTCGATCATTAATCCACTCAGTAACGTATGATTACTGTTAAAGATCATTAGTATGTGCTGATTGAAAGGTCAATTCAGTTAATTGCAACGGTTTAAGGTGAATTTCGAATTTCCCCCCTTCAATTTGGTCAAATTTTGACTTTTCGAAGTCAAAATTGATTATTATCATAGTTTATAGCTTAATCCTTGCACTTAAAACACTTGGGACCAGATTTTTATTAATTTTAACCCTTATGGTTGTTTTTGTTCAATAACGTATTGTTTCGGTTAGTTCTGGTTAACGGAGTTAACCGCGAATTGCCGAATTGTCACATCATCCCCTTGTTGAAGGAATTTTCGTCCCGAAAATTGTAAAATGTTAGAAGTAGTTAGGACACTACTTGTGAGTTCAAATTGTACATGTTAGTGTGATGTTTGATCATTCTGTGTGCTTGTGTGTGCTCACACACAAGGTTCAACGTTTGCAACATCACACCGAAGTGTGATCGTTCCATGTAACTGTTTGCGTGTACACTAGTTAGTTCACCTAACTGTGACTGTTTGTGTTTGATCATAGTGTGAGTGTTTACAACTGTTTGTACTATGTAACCTCGCACATAGCAAAATGTGTGTAACTAATCATGCATGTACTACCATAACATGTAACATATGAAATGTAGCACATAAAAGTGTAATGTAGCACAAATGTTTGTAACAAAATCAATTGAATAAAGTGTTTGTGCTTACAGTTTGAAATCTGAAATGTTGATGTGTGAAGCATCACGTCATCCCCTTGTTGAAGGAAATTTCGTCCCGAAATTTAACGTGTCTTCACAGTGTTTGTAGTTGCTGTTTTGAACAGATGAGGATACTTCTTCATCATTTGATCTTCCCTTTCCCATGTGAATTCAGGTCCACGTCTTGAATTCCACCGGACCTTGACTATCGGGATCTTGCTTTGTTTAAGTTGTTTGACCTCTCGGTCCATAATTTCAGCTGGTTCTTCAATGAATCGTAACTGTTCGTCTACCTGTATTTCCTCCAGTGGTACAATCAATGTCTCATCAGAAAGACATTTCTTTAAATTCGAAACGTGAAAGACATCATGAACTCCACTGAGTTCATCCGATAGTTTGAGTTGATACGCAACCGGACCAATCCTTTTCAGAATCTCAAAAGGTCCTACGTAGCGAGGGCTAAGCTTCCCGCGCTTGCCGAATCGTATCACACCTTTCCAAGGTGATACCCTTAGAAGGACTCGGTCTCCTACTTGAAATTCCAATGGCTTACGACATTTGTCAGCGTAACTCTTCTGTCGATCCTGGGCCGCTGCCATACGGTTCCGGATTTGAACTATCATCTCTGTCGTTTCATGCACTACTTCAGGACCTGTAATCTGACTGTAACCAATTTCAACCCAGCAAACTGGTCAACGACATTTACGACGATACAATGCTTCAAACGGTGCTGCCTGAATACTTGTATGATAACTATTGTTGTAAGAGAATTCCACTAACGGTAAGTGGTTTTCCCAGCTATCACCAAAGTCAATTACACAAGCTCGTAACATATCCTCGAGCGTTTGAATCGTACGTTCACTCTGACCGTCGGTCTGTGGATGATATGCGGTACTCATATCCAAACGAGTTCCTAATGATTTATGAAGTGATTTCCAAAAGTTGGAAGTAAATCGAGCATCCCGATCTGATATGATGGAAATTGGCACGCCATGTCGTGCTACCACTTCCTTGATGTAAATACGAGTCAGTTTCTCCATTTTGTCGGTTTCCTTGATTGCTAAGAAATGTGCAGATTTCTTAATCGATCAACAATTACCCATATCGTATCACAACCACTCGGTGTACGGGGTAATTTAGTAATGAAGTCCATCGAAATCTGTTCTCATTTCCACATTGGTATTTCTGGTTGTTGCAGCAAACCAGATGGTTTCTGATATTCAACTTTGACTTTTGAACAAGTCAAACATTTGCTAACGTATCTAGCAATGTCAGCTTTCATGTGAGGCCACCAATACAGTGCCTTCAAGTCATGATACATCTTGTCTGATCCCGGATGGACTGAATATCTAGACTTGTGTGCTTCATCCATCACGAGTTCCCTTAAACCACCATGCAAAGGTATCCACAGTCGGTTAATGAAATAACGAATTCCATCAGGCTTGACATCCAATTGTGTTTCCATCCCTCGTAAGGATTCTTGTACCAAGTTATCCTTTTCTAAGGCTTCCAGCTGAGCACTGCGTACCTTGTCAGGTACGTCAGCCTGTATCGTCATCATAAGTGCGCGAACCCGTCTTGTTCCTGTTGTGTCTTTTCTGCTTAGAGCGTCAGCTACCACATTAGCTTTTACCGGATGGTACTTGATTGCGCATTCGTAATCATTCAACAACTCGACCCACCGTCGCTGTCTCATATTAAGCTCCTTCTGATCAAAGATATGCTGCAGACTCTTATGATCAGTGTAAATGGTACACTTGGTTCCATATAAGTAATGCCTCCAAATCTTCAAAGCAAAAACCACTGCTCCTAATTCCAAGTCATGAGTAGTGTAATTCTTTTCGTGTATTCGTAGTTGCCTTGAAGCGTAAGCAATCACTTTATCACGTTGTATTAACACACATCCTAAACCCTGTGCAGATGCATCACATTACACTACAAAGTCTTCTGTTCCTTCCGGTAAGGACAGAATCGGTGCACTGCAAAGTTTCTGTTTCGATAACTGGAATATAGCTTCTTGTTTATCCGTCCAGTTATACTTCGTTCCTTTGTGCATAAGAGCTGTAAGTTGTTGAGCAATCTTTGAGAAACCCTCAATGAATCGTCGGTAATAACTCGCCAGTAGGGGTTTTTGGTGCTTCCCAATTCTTAATCGCTTCAATCTTCGCTGGATCAACATGTATACCCTTTTCATTAACTATATGACCCAGGAATTGAACTTCTCGCATCCAAAAGTCACATTTCGAGAATTTCGCGTACTGTTGTTCTTGTTTCAATAATTCCAACAGCAATCGAAGATGTTCAGCATGCTCCTCCTCAGACTGAGAATAGATGAGAATGTCATCAATGAAGACAATGACAAACTTATCAAGATAAGGTTTACAAACACGATTCATGAGATCCATGAATACAGCTGGAGCGTTTGTCAACCCAAATGTCATGACCAAGAACTCATAATGGCCATAGCGCGTTCTGAATGCTGTCTTCGGGATATCTTCTTCCTGTACTCTGAGTTGATGGTAACCAGACCTGAGATCAATTTTCGAGTAGTAACTCGAACCTTGCAGCTGATCGAACAGATCGTCAATTCTAGGTAATGGATACCGGTTTTTGATAGTAACCTTGTTAAGTTCCTGGTAATCGATACACATACGGAAAGTCCCGTCCTTTTTCTTGACAAATAAGACTGGAGCTCCCCACGATGAAAATCTAGGTCGTATAATGCCCTTATCTAACAACTCTTGCAGTTGTGTAGATAACTCTTGCATTTCAGATGGTGCAAGTCGATAAGGCGCCCTAGCTATCGGTGCTGCGTCTGGTGTAAGGTCGATTCGGAATTCCACTTGTCTGATAAGTGGTAATCCCGGTAAGTCTTCTGGAAATACTTCAGGAAATTCACAAACTACTGGAATGTTTTCAATCTTCTTCTCTGCTACCGGTTTTTCAGTTATAAGTGCTATAACTGCTGTATGACCTTTACGCAGACATTTGTGTGCTTTCATACAAGATATGAGACGCAGTGGCGTACTGCTCATCTCACCTTGTACATACAATGTCTCTCCATGCGAAAGGGGTATACGAACGATCTTTTCATGGCATACTATTTCAGCCTGGTGTTTGGACAACCAGTCCATGCCAATGACTACATCAAAACTGCCTAAAGTGATAGGCATAAGATCAATTTCCAATGTTTGACCCATCAAATCAAGGATACATCCCTTAAGGATATGTTCCACTACAATTAACTTGCCATCAGCTAGTTCTACAGTGTATGGGTTTTCTAAGGCAGTAGGACTAACATTTAGCAACTTAGAAAGTGAACTAGATACAAAACTCTGGTCTGCACCAGTATCAAATAGCATAGAGGCATAGTGATTATTCAAGAGGAACGTACCCGTGACAATGTTGGGATCCTCCCTTGCCTAACGTCCTCCAATGACAAACGCCCTGCCCCTAGCACCATTGTTGTTGTTATTGTTGTTGTTATTGGTGCCATTGCCGTTGCCGTTGCCATTTGCTTCATTAGTCCCGCCTTTATTGAGTTGTGGGCAATCCTTTTTGAAGTGCCCCAGCTTACCACACTCAAAACAACCCTTCTGTGTGTTGTTCTGGTTGTTATTCTGATTGTTGGAATTGTTTTGCAGTTCTCCGCGGCAATCCTTAGCTGCATGCCCTCCTTTGCCACAACGTTGACACTTAAACTTATCACACCGATTCCCAGCATGATGGAATCCACACTTGTTGCACTTTGGATGTTTACCAATATAACCCCTGATGATGATGATTGCTGACCACTGTTCGAATTGTGATAAGACCTGTGTGAATCCTGCTTTCGGTTCTGCTGAAACGGCTGTTGGTTGAAATTCTTGGTGTTGCTGCTTTCCCACTTCCTCTTGTGATCTCCCACCTTAGTAGCTGATGTTCGTTTAGGCAGAGTTCCTTGTAAAACTGCCTGGTCAGTCAATTGGTGCGCTAGTCGAACAGCTTGTTAAATCATCGTGGGATTTGCAGAAGTAACCAATCCCTGGATCTGAGGCACTAATCCCCCGATGTACCTCTCTATCCACTTGCTTGCTGGAGTAGCCATGTGAGGTAGGAGTCTGGCCAGTTCATGTGACCGAGTCGTGTACTCCTCGATGTTTGACCCCTCCATCTTGAGATGCCAATACTCCTCCTCCAGTTTCTGCATTTCACTGTGAGGACATTACTCCTCCTGCAGTAAGGTTTTGAAACCATTCCATGTTAGGGCATTCGCTTCTCCCAATCCCAAAGTCTGAACATTGGAGTTCCACCAGGTCAATGCTGGACCCTCCAACGTACCCGTAGCATACTTGACCTTATTCTCATCAGGACAGTTACACATTTCAAACACTGATTCGGCTTTCTCAATCCATCGTAGGAGTCCAATGGCTCCTTCCGATCCTTTGAAGTTGTGTGGCTTGCAGTCCAAGAACATCTTGAACATGCATGCCTGTGGGTTCACCAATCCCCCTGCTGGACCATGTGGACCTGTAGTGTGTTTCTGAGTGTAGTTCGCGATAGGCTCCGCGACCTTGTTGTTAATCAGCTCATTGAGCTCAGCAACTGTCATGTGAATGTTCTCACCGGCCATTATCTTCCTAGTTAAAAGAAATGTTAGAGTGTTATCAAAGTCCAATGTGAAACGTGTAAACAATACAACAAACAACAAACAACAAACATGTAATGTAGGAATCAACACAACTGTTGGCAATAAGTAATAGTTTTCAATAGATAATAATCTGATTTGAGTACAATACTTTCAAAATCAAAACATAAGTTTCTCAAACATCTAACGTAGGGACACAACCCGCCCCTAATAAGTTTAAACAAAATAAAGAAAGTCAAGCATCCTCAATAGTGGAGTCAGCATCAGAATCAACATCCTGTGCTGGTATCTCCTTCTCCTCCTCTTCCTCTTCATCCTCAGATACAAATTGCTCTTCTAGTGCAATCAACCTCCCCTCAGCAATGTCGGCTCGGTGCTCCTCCTCCTCCTCCGATCATTCGCCCACTTTGACTCCCATGTCAATCGGGCGACATCATCTGACTCAAATCGTGGCCTCTTGCAGGCACGAAACCTAGGTGGCATACGATATGAAGACTCCTCGGTGGAATCCTCCACAGGTGCTTTCTCTTGGTCTCTCTGTGGCTCTGCCTGTGGGTCATCCTCAGGATCCTCCTGTGGATCCTCCTCTGGGTCCTCCTCTGGGTCGTCCTCCTCCGGATACTCCTCCGGGTCCTCGTCCGGGTCTTCTACAGGATCCTCCTCCGGATCATCCTCATGATCCTGAAATGCTGGAGCTATCGGCTCCTCGTCATCTAGTACGATCACGTGTGGTGGTGACGGTGCTGCCATATCTGTTACATAAGACCATATGTAAATACTAGGCAAAACAATTGTGTAAACAAGTGTCTAATGTATAACAGTTATAGTCTAAGTCTACTAATGCAAACGTAGTTTGCTATAACCAATGGCTCTGATACCAATCTGTCACACCCCCAATTTTCAACTAACGGAATCATACCGTTTGGGACGTGACAAACCAGGATCTCAGATCATTAGACATAACGAAGACCTCTATATGATTTTCAAAACATACTTTGGTCTAAAACTGTAATATCAAAGTTCTAGCGTTGCGGAAACGTTTTTAAAACATAAACAACCATAACGGTTTGAAAACAGTAAATTACAATGCAAAGTTTCAAATGTTCAAATCCAAATAACTGAAATGTAAAATATGCATGCGACTCGATCTCCTAGTCCATGCTTGCTTGCTTGTGTACCTTAGCGTCCCGAGAAAACATGTAAATCAAGTCAACACAAAGGTTGGTGCATACACAGGTTTAAGTATTCACAAATGTTTGAAACAACTGTTTGAAATGAAATGTTTGCAGATAACATAATCACACATGCATAGTCATGATAGCTAGTCATTTGTACTATTCACATAAGTGGTCGACATCGAAGCTGACTGTTGCATGCTATCACATGTTTTGCCTTTCCACTATTGTCTAGCATAAACAATAGTAATGTGAATTGGCTAGTCAAACACTTGCGTAGATCCCATCTACCAAGTGAGGTTTGTCAAACCTAATAGATCTATTTCCAACTACCACGCTTTGCACTACGACAAACTAAACGGTTCGAAATGTAAGGACTTGTAATGCTATGTTCACACTTAATGTAAACAGCTAACTCATGCAAGTGATATGTATCTAAAAGTGTTTGTTTGCACATGTTTCCTCCCCCAAAACAGTAAAATAAGAAAAGGGTCGTGTACGCACCTTTGATTGTGAATAGAATGATCAAACACTTGAAATCGCGTAGAAAGTCCTCTATGAAGAACCTGTGTTTTAACAATAACTTAGTGTTATTAGAAATGTCGATTTGTGCTTGAAATCACATACGTGTCAACACACGTATGTTAGACTCGTTAGAAACGTGCATACGTAAGTACGCGTGACTTTAAAATAGTGTAATAAAATCATATCATCGTTTATGATTTTTTCTAAACAAACGTAACTACACGCGATTGCGTTTTTGTGTTAAAATATAAATTTTATTATTCTATTTGGTTCGGGATTCCGTTACGGTTCCAACGCAACTTGAATGAATTGAATCGAAGTTAGAACGAGTGAACTACGGGTTAAAAACCAAAATGGTTTTTAAAATCAAAAACCCGGCTGAGGCAGGGTTCGAACCCTGGACCTCCCGGACACCACAAGCACGATCAAACCAACTCCTCTATGTCAGATTTCATTAATGAATATTGGTTCTAAATCTTCTTAAGCCAAATCAGCCCAACTCCCTTGTTATACCTAACCAAAGCATATGGGTTTCAATTGATCCATCATTTGAACTCAATCGACTCCATAACCATAGGGTTTCTATTCCATGGAGTCGAATGACTGTGCAGATGCTTTTAATTTGAAAATAATTAACAACAACATGATTAATCGGTCGTAAACATGTTCGAACTCGAATCCCTCATTTCTCAATCGAATTGATTGAATTGATGATAAACCGTTCTCAAATTCATGGGGTTTCTACTACCTAGAGAATTTCGACCCTCCCCATAATGTTTAATTCAAAAATCAAACCCACTTATATCGAAATACCCAATTTCGATATTTTTATAAACCCTAGAACTCGAATTTAACCAATTCATTATGGTTTTATGAAATTGAAATATAATTTTTGTTTAAAACACTATTTCGAAACTAACTGCATCAGTTAATTTGATTATTGAAACTATTCAAACAGAAAACCCCAATTCGTGTTAAGTGATGAACCCTAATACTCAAAACCTCGTAATCCGCTGCTTTTCGATAGAATTAACTTAAGTTTAATCTCGATCGGAACCTTCTGAAACTACCAATGCTATTTAATTTGGTTCTACAACTAATTTATATAAAAATCCCCAAATCATTTCACCTCAAGAACCCTAATTGTCAAACTCTTACAATTCGATATTATATCATGAAATTCGCATATAGGTTTTGTTAATCGGGATCTTCTGAAGCTAAAGGTAGCAAATAATTTGATTCTTGCATCCATTTAAATTGAAACCCCCAAATACGTTTAAACTTAGAACCCTAGAATTTGAGATCATCAATTCAAATATTGTTTGATGCAATTGACTTATGTTTTTCGTTAAACCCATGATTCCGAAACTTTCTGTGTAACTTAATTAGATTATCACACTCGTTTGAACCGAATTCCCCAAATCGGTTCTTAGCATGAACCCTAATAATCAAAACCGTATAATTTGATATTAGAACTAGAAATTGACATTTGTTTATCCTTAGTCGGCCATGTTAGAAGATGTAGGATCGATTATTTACTTGATTTGATGCCCAATTCGAGTAAATCGACTTTAGCTTGAGTTTCGGCCACCCCCAATCGAATTCTTCTATCCGGGACTCTTGGAATCGAATTCTTGTTTGAAGGAGCTTCTAAGATTGCCGAATGATGGGTTTGAATGCTCAATTCGAAGTGTTGAAATCAAATGATGTGATTTCTAGTGTAACCGTTCACGGTTTCGACTTTTGAACATAATGGGAGTTTAATTCGATCATTAATCCACTCAGTAACGTATGATTACTGTTAAAGATCATTAGTATGTGCTGATTGAAAGGTCAATTCAGTTAATTGCACCGGTTTAAGGTGAATTTCGAATTTCCCCCCTTCAATTTGGTCAAATTTTGACTTTTAGAAGTCAAAATTGATTATTATCATAGTTTATAGTTTAATCCTTGCACTTAAAACACTTGGGACCAGATTTTTATTAATTTTAACACTTATGGTTGTTTTTGTTCAATAACGTATTGTTTCGGTTAGTTCTGGTTAACGGGGTTAACCGCGAATTGCCGAATTGTCACAGATACAGCCGTTCTTCTCTTAGAATCTCCAAAACCAACTTAAGGTGTTCCTCGTGTTCTTCTTTGCTCTTGGAGTATATCAGAATATCATCAACGAATACAATTACAAATTTATTCAAATATGGCCTGTAAACACGGTTCATGAGGTCCATGATAACCGCTGGTGCATCGGTAAGGCTGAAGGGCATTACCAGAAACTCATAATGGCCATATCTTGTTCTGAACGCCGTCTTGGGGATATCATCATCATGTACACGAACCTGATGATACCCAGACCTAAGATCGATCTTCGAGAACCATGCCGAGCCTTGAAGTTGATCGAACAGATCATCAATGTGCGGCAAAGGATATCGATTTTTAATGGTCAGCTTGTTCAATTCGCGGTAGTCGATGCACATTCGGAACGACCCGTCCTTCTTCTTGACAAACAGGACCGGTGCACCCCATGGAGAATGGCTCGGGCGAATGAATCCTTTATCAGCCAGTTCTTGGAGTTGGCTCGCCAATTCTTGTAATTTCGAAGGCGCAAGTCTGTAAGGAGCTTTGGCGACTGGGTTCGCACCAGGTACTAGGTCAATTCGAAATTCTACTTGACGTTCTGGTGGAAGACCCGGCAAGTCGTCTGGAAATACTTCAGGAAAATCTCTTATCACATTGACGTCTTCAATGCTCTTTCCTTTCTCCCTTTTCTCCACAACATGTGCTAAAAATGCTATACATTTCTTCCTAAGGTACTTGTGTGCTTTAGTGCATGACATCAGCTTAAGACCTTTACTAGAAGTTTCCCCAAAACTCTTAGAGTTTCACCTGAAGGCAAAGGAATACGAATGTATTTTTCATGACAAACAATTTCTGCTTTGTGGGTGGCTAACCAATCCATGCCTATGATAACATCAAAGCTACCAAGTTGCATAGGTATAAGATCAATTGGGAAAACGTGATCATTTAAGTTCACCATACATCCAATAATAATAGTGTCAATATCAATAGTATTACCATCAGCCACCTCTATGTTAAACGGCTTGTCTATCTTAGTACGTGTCATTCCAAGCATATACTTAAAATCATGTGAAACAAAACTCCTATCAGAACCAGAATCAAATAGGAAAGGTGCATAAGAGTTGTTAATCAGAAATGTACCGTTGACTACATCCTGGTTGGCTTGAGCTGCTGGAACATTCTGATTTCTGAAATGACCCACTTCACCACACTCGTAACAGGCTCTTGCCTGTACAGGTACCTGGCGAACGGGTACAGCTTGAAGTGGTTGAGCATGCGGAGCTGGCAGTGCAAGCAGAGCAGGTTGCATCCTTTGTGCTTGCGGTGCACTCCGACAGACATTTGCAAAATGACCAAACTTGCCGCAGTTGTTGCAGACGCGACATGGAAAGTTAGGTGCGTGATGATATCTGCAGGTGTTACATTGAGGAGTAGCCCCAACATAATTTCTAGCAGTTGAGTTGTTTGATGATTGCTGCGCAGACTTAGCAGCAGGAGTAGTAACAACGAAGTTCTTGGCCTTTAGTTTCTTGTTGCTGCTTTTTGAAGAGCTGCCTTGTTCAGCTTTGACACAACTAATATACTGCTCTTTAGTCATGTGTTCACCCGACTGTTTATCAAATAGTTATTCACGCATAGTTAGACACACATAGTTATCTACACATAGTTATTTACACATAGTAATGGTGTAAGTACACATACCGTACGGATTGCCGGACGATCTGGTACTAGTTGTCACAGTTTAATATTCAAGTAACAACGTCCGTTATTGTTTTGTTCTGTACAATCTCACATACGTCTACACATAATAATATCCTAATTAACACTCACATAACAGTTCTGTGTTGTTAGATATAATTCTGACTGTTAAACGATGGATTTGTAATATGTTTCTGAAATAGATATGTAATAGTTCTGTATTCAACATCAAATTATAATAACACACATGTAATACACATAGTTCATACCTGAGTTGCTGTACAAGTCACTGTTCTGGTTACGTTTTTGGCACTAATGTTACATCATCTCCTGAGAGACCAGTGGCTTCTAGACCGGCTAGGATCTTATTTTCCTTCTCTGTTTCTTTATGCTTTGTCTTCCGAAGGTCTTCATCGGAAGGGAATGTCGTTATAGGTGAATAGGATTCCTTTATTGGAGAAGTTTGTGATTTCTCAGCATCTGCTGACCTTATTGGTGAGGAAGCTGTGGTGGTTTAGGGAAGGTCAGACTCATCATCATCAGCCAATATGAGCCTTCTCTTTCTTGAAATAAGAGAGGCAATGGGCTGATCATCATTTAAGTCTGAGCTAGGTTCTTGAGCAGGGGTTAGAGGTTTGTTATTTGGGGTTTTGGTTTTTCTGGCCACACTCTTTTGTCTTCTTGAGAAAGTCTGAGTGATTATTGGGGCTGGTTTTTGGCCAATTTTGGAAGCACTGAGAGTGGTAGGAAGGGAGGTATGTGAAGATAGTTATAGGAAGGTTTGAGAGGCAGAATTTGGAGAAAGGGTAGGTAAACTTTTCTTTATTAGTGTGTATGGGTGTAGAAGGGATAGATATGGTAGGGGAGATCTGTTTAGGAAAGATGGGGTTGTGCTAAGATTCGACAGAACCAGTTGGAATTGGTATGTCCTGAGTAGTTGAGGCAAAAGAAGAGGGGGCAGCGGTTGTGGGCTTTATTGGCTCCTTGGGAGCTGATTTGGAATGTTTGGATTTTCTGGATACTCCAGATGTTCTAGTGCTTATTTGAGCTTCAGCTTCCCTTTGCTTCTGCTCAGAGCTAGCCTTAGCAGCTTCAGTTAGGAACTGCTGATCCAGTGTTGCTTTGAGGAGCGCCTCTTGATTTTTCAACCTTATTTCCTTCATCCTCCTTTGCTCAGTTTTATCTTCTACCCTCTTGGCAGCTTGGGCAGCATACAAGAGCCTTCCATTCTCCCTCTTTTTGGCTTCATCAGCCTGTTCCCTGAACTAGGGAGAAGTAGGAGAAATCCAAGTAAGAGACTCTAGAAAACGAGTATGGTTAGAAACTTCATGTTGTAAAGAGGAGACCTTGGTATCTACTTAAATTTTCAGTAGATCCAGTTGGATCTTTTGAGTGGTGAGGAATTGTTGGGTAAAGTTTTGAAGCAAGGTGGTGAGATGGGTAGTAAGAAGTGGGTTTAACACTTCTTGAAAAGCTTGGGTTGAGAAGGTGGGGGCAGTGGAAGTTGGTGGAGTGTTTGGAGTACCATCAAGCGAAGGTGCCTACATTGGGATGGATTTGGGTTGCAGGGCTTGGTTATTCAAGACTGTTGTGACTAACTCTATGAGTTTGGTCACATCAGCCTGAATATGAGTAATAGAATCCGTCAATTCCTTTATTTTAAGATCTGATTCGTCCAACCTTTTACAGATATCATCCGAATCCTTGACTGGTGAGTCAGTTTTATCACGACCTGAGTCCATCTCAGGAATTTCATGTACCCCTTCTCTTGGTTCTGGGGATTTCCAGCCATAGTTTCAAGAACTTCATGGGCTGTTGCCATATCGGGAGTCTTATTGCTTGATCAGTTCAGATGAGAGCCCATGGGATTCTCATGTGAGATGGATGCTCTAGATATATGATCAAGAAGTCTAGATGGACTGGACATCCTGATCTCATCTTGTGGAGAAGAAACAGAGATGTCCTTAGGAGATTGGACTGCCATCTTAGTATCAAGTGACACTTCAGTGGTTAGAGAGGGTTCCCTTTGGAGTACAACATCATCCTATTGAGAGGATTGATGAGGAGCTAGATGGAGTGGAGATGCTTGATTCATTTATGAGGATGGAACAGATATATCCAATTGCCCAGTGGGGGCAGAGACATGTTCAGGGATCTCATCTTCCTGAACCATCCTTTTGATCTTTTTAGGTTTAGAGGCTTTAGTAGAAGTTTTCCTTTTGGCTGGTACCTCTACATGTGTGGAAGAAGAGGTGGATGTGGGTTCACCAAGGATGGGTGTTTCCTTAGTGTCATCCATGTGTCTTGCATCAGTGTTCAATCTAGTGAACACCTGTTTGTCAGTGCTCTTGATTGTAGAAAGAGGAGCAATATGACAAACATTATTAAGATCAGCAAAAATACAAGCCATCACAAACCTGGGATACAATAGAAATTTGGGACTCTTCTGGTGATGCACCAGGTGATCAAAAATTATTTGTGACAAGTTGACCTTTTCGTTGGAAAGAACATCTTACATGACATAATGCATGTCATAAGACATTTCTCCCCAACTTGTTGACTTTTGAGAAAGACACTGTAAAATCGTGTGATACAGGAACTTGTACTTAGGGTAGAAGAAAGTTTTGTACAAGGTCCTGTTTTCAGGTCACCCTGATAATAACACTGAACAAAAGCATTATGGAGAAGTTTTAAAGAAATGGTGGTGGGAGCCTCAGTGTCGTTCAGATTTAGTGCAACACTTATATTGGAAGGGGTGAGGGTGACTTGTTGACTAGCGACCACTGAAGCGACACTTTCAACAGAGTCATCCTTTGTCACCATGGTTGAGTTTGCCCAAAACTGGTTCAGAGCAAATTCCGAGATAGGGAGATTTAGGATGAGAGCAGTATGAACGAAGGAATTTATCTGTAACATCCGTACAGTAATCATGGAAGTCATAGATTAGGACAGAACAATGTGTACATGATAGTCTTTATATCATTTTAATCTTGCTCAACATGTCAATGTGCCTATGTGATTCATATGTTCATGTTTGTATGTTATAGGGTTTTTATTTAAGTATATATATATTAATAACAGTCGATTATGCTAGGCAAGAATAGTATTGTATTATATCAAAACAGTGGTGGGCTGGCGGTTGATAATGCATGTTGCTGAACTCAAGGTATGTCGTATACATATACTGCGTTCGGTGTAATAGGATAGTGTTAGTGCGTATTGTTATGACGGATAGTATGACAAACAAATCAATTAAACAAATCGTAATGCATGAGCGAGACTGAGTATCATTATGGGTGATGATTCATAATGATATGAATGTCGAACTTATAATTACGAGTAAACATCAATAAATACACAAAACGACCAAAAACGTACGTAATTACGGGTATACACATAATTAGATTTGTTTAACGGTCTGATTACGAACAAAAAGTAAAAAAAATAAGTAAAATATTTTATTTTACATTTTACAATTTTGAAACTCATCAAAAACAATTCAAGAAAACTATTTTTACAATTCAAAATATCTAATTTCGTAATCGTAACGATACGCGTGTAAAAATACACGAAACCGACACCGAGCGAGACCGAACACGCGGGGAACCAACTAAGGCATAAAAGCAATTATTTCTTCCCTATTTTTCTTAAAAATTGCAGCTCTCATATCCCTCTCTCTCTTCAAACCCCTCAAGCCTTTCTCTTTCTAGAAAAACTCCATTAAAAAGCCCATATCTCCTTCGTTTCTTCACCAAATCGCGCATATAGTATATCAAAACGACCGTATCTATGAGAGGAAGGTGGAAGTACAAAGGATCCGAGCTAACTCGAAGTATTTTGGACGGAATCTTAGAGAGAAGTTACGGTGCTGAAGGTATGGATACTATTCATCATCTTCTTCATTTAAAAATCTTGAACCAGCTCTCTATACTCGACAACCAGACCCCAAAGTCCTATATAAAACTTTTAGAGATGTTTGTTATGAGGATTCAAGGGCTGGAACGTGAGAAACAAGTCATTGAGACTAGTATCGATGCCAATCTTGGCTCACGATGATAGTGTTGATGGGTCCAGCTTTGGGTAACCAAACGATGGGGTTTTGATGTGCATGGGGGCCCTCTTCACGACCTGTTTTGTCCAGAATAATGATCTCCAAAGATCTGGGTCCCCTACTGTTAACCTTAACAGAACCGAAGAAAGGATTCCATCGACGTTACAAGCCATCGATATTACAACATCGATGGGTGATAATGCGCTGAGCCGAGAACCTTAATCGATACTAGCTACCTCTGATGACCTAATCTTGATCTAATATCCTTAGGTTAATACACAGGTTCCCACTTTTGGTTCTTCTTTGAAGACCTAACGAGGGATCCTCAAGTTAATATACACAGGTTCCCACTTTTGGTTCTTCTTTGAAGACCTAAGGGGAAATCCTCAAGATAATACACAGGTTCCCACTTTTTGTTCCTATTTGAAGACCTAACGGGGGATCCTCAAGTTAATATACACACGTTCTTACTTTTGGTTCTTTTTTGAAGACCTAATGGGGAATCCTCAATATAATACACAGGTTCCCACCTTTGGTTCTTATTTGAAGACCTAATGGGGGATCATCAAGTTAATACACTGGTTCCAACATTTGGTTTTATTTGAAGACCTAATGGGGGATCCTCAAGTTAATACATAGGTTCCCACCTTTGGTTCTTATTTGAAGACCTAATGGGGGATCCTCAAGTTAATACACAGGTTCCCACCTTTGATTCTTATTTGAAGACCTAATGGGGGATCCTCAAGTTAATACACAGGTTCCCACCTTTGGTTATTATTTGAAGACCAAATGGGGATCCTCAAGTTCATACGCAGGTTCCCACCTTTGGTTCTTATTTAAAGACCTAATGGGGGATCCTCAAGTTAATACACAAGTTCCTGTTTCTGGTTCATGTACAACACCCTATGGGGGATCCAAATCCCCCAATATGTTTACAAGGAAGTCAATCATGTTTTCAAGGATAATCTAATGTTCTTAAACATAACAATTATTCAAAGCCATATTCATTAACATGTTAACACGACTCAATCAATTAATAAAGTTTAAATCTTGTATTATATGTATGATTACAATGATATTGGAACCAGTTGGAGGTCTATTTGCTTGCTACTTGTTCAGGTTCAGAGTCTACTGATGTCAGGTGATAACATTAGCCCCTCTTTTACTGTTTTTATAACTGTTTTGGGGTGGAATACGTGACAAACATCTTTTGTACTACAACTTTTGTATTACAACTTTTCAAATACAGTATTCACTATTCTTTGCAACAATCCAAGGTTTACTCTTATATTCTACTATCTTTACAACTGTTAAACACATTTTGATAAAAGGTTTTATAAAAGGTTTTATTAAAAGGTTTTATAAATTGTCTTACAACCTGTTTCATACAAAGATGTTTTTATAAATGTTCAACACTTTTAAAGGATAAATTTTATAAACTCTTTTAAACATTAACTTGTGTTTTCTAAATAAATGTTTTGGTAAATGTTTTCATACAAACCTTGTATTTATACAAGGGTTTTGCTATCATTGTATTTAATCAAGGGTTTTCAATACAAGGTATTAAATCAATGGTTTTCAATGTGGTATTCAATCAAAGGTTTTCAAAACAAGGTATTAAATCAATGGTTTTCAATGTGGTATTCAATCAAGGGTTTTCAAGGAGGTATTCAATAAAGTGTTTTCAAATCATGGTAAACAATCAAGAGTATTCGACTACAGATCAAAGTATTCAACCTTAGAAACATAAAGGCATGGTGTCCATCATTCTGAACAAACTTATACACACATCAAGACACTTATTCAATCTTATTCTTATTCTTATAATGTTAGTACTGGGTGATCACAACAAGGGAACGCAAGACACGTTTTTGTTACGCCAAGGCTGCGATTATCGTTTTAAATTTGTTTTAAAAATTAAATGCGGATTGGATGCGTACGGTAATATGGATTTACTGCTAATTAACTTTACCAGCACATGTCATATTGACCGTGTACGTCAACACCGAGTTTGTCTTCTGAGTAAACTCATTAGTACATCTCGTGTTGATGCGTTTGCTGACTGCTTTCTGACTCCAAACTTAGTTTGGGACTTGATTATATGTTGTCTTTTCTAGTAGACAGTCATACGACTATTTGCACACGTTATTCTTACATTATGTTAGTTTGGGTTGCAACTATCCATGTCATTTTAATTCAATGTTTTATACATATGTTTTTCTACGCAGAATCATATATACAAATGTTAAACCAATTGTTCTCACCAACTACTTTTCTAGTTGATAGTTAATTTTCATGTGTTTCAGGTAATCTGGTTTTGAGCTTTACAAGGACAACTAAGGAGACCATAGTTAAGATAGAACAAGATGAAGAAACAATCTAGGATGGATTAGAAACTCTCATAATCGTGATTGTTTAATTTTCTTGTCTGAGTTTTATTTTGTAAACAATATTTTTGGGTCTGTAGTTGTCATTCTTTTGGTAGATAGATAGAATGTCTGTAATTAAACAATTGTCTAAACTTTATGAAACTTAGTAATGCATTGTGGTTGTTCTTATTCAATACTTGTGCATGATTCAACCATCGATCGTCACCGCGCTGTGAATTCCGCACGCGGCGCAGGGGGTGACAGGTTGGTATTAGAGCCAAGGTTGTAGGGAACTAGGAAAAACTCAATAACTAACGACCTACACTATAACCTAAGCTACCCAATAGGACTAAGTGCTATAGGCTTGAGGATACTTAGGATCTAAGTAAAATTAAGTTAGCACTAAGACTACAATTAGCTTAAAAGATCTTAGGGATACTTTTCTAAGATTAGATATCGAGTCAAGGAATTTGGATCGATATTCTAAAATCTTAGAAACCGAACTAAATTTCTCAACACATATTCATCAAAGGATTTCAGAGGCAAAGATCTGTGTTCTTAGTATCTTTGATATGAAATTCTCATCATATTATCATCATCATGTATTCATCATCATTAGCACTTCATAACTTAGAATCTATGTAACAGTATTTTTTAGTGGAAGTTCACACAAGGAGATCATTATGCTCAATACTGTAAGTATTGGGAACCTAGGATGATTAACCTAGGACACATATACTAAAACCAAAGGTCTTGATTCCAAATGAATTAAGAACCCTGGTTTACACAATCATAATCATATTCATAGTACAAGAGACAATCATGAATCAATCATAATCAATCAAGAGTTGGGATCCTAGCTTCAAATACAAGCGGGAGCCAAGCTCTGTCATGCTGAAGTGGTGGTGGGATGTCGGCTGAGCTAGCAGTTTGCTGACCCTGCGTATGCCCTATATATAAACCAACTTCAGTATGACAGGGGGAATTCGACGCTCGTATTTGAAGTGAAGATCCGGGAGCAACTGGAATCATTGAACATTAGTCAAACATATGAGATACAACCATTTAAGATACAATCATTGTGTGAAGCAATCAAAGATGAATTAATCAAGTGTGTGAATCAATCATGGTGTTAATCAACCATAGATGAGTCATCTATTGTGTGTGAATCAATCAGGTGAACAATCATTATGTGTAGTCTTAAGTGATTACATACTTAGTACTTACTAACATAGGTTAACGGGACAAATGTAGAGCACACATATGATTTAGTTCTACATGTTAACAATTGTTAGTAGGTGCACACATAATTCAACCATATTCAACCATAGATTCAATCATAGTTCAATTGATCAAAGATTATGGGATTCTTTATCAAGGGAACATACATCTACATCAAAACAATCGTTTTGCCAAATGCTAGCAAGGGCACGATCGTGGTATATCGAAGCGATGGTGGGATGTCGGCTTGGCTAACAGTTAGCTGACCCAACGGATGCCCTATATATAAGCTATCTTCGGTATATCGGGAAAGTGTCAGTGTGTATGTTTGGTGGGAGAAATCTTATGAAACATTGTACATCATCATGTGAGGAGTTTACTAACAATGTTAACTGTGGAATGTTGACTGTCTGTATGTGTACTTGCTCATATTACAATTGAATGATAATAATAGTAGTATGAAATATTACTAACTTTATCTTGCAAATTCAATTTTATCGTTTCTCATTACTGATCCACTTGTGGCTTTCTCGTCGTGGAATGCCTCCTCGACGTAATACCAACGGCGAGGGTTCAACAAGTTGCAACGATGATGAGAAAAACAAAGTTACCCAAGCAATCTCCAGAACCATGAAGGAGGTTATTCCGTGTATGGTCACTGGCATCACCAACAACCTTCAGGGAAGTGGTGGTGAGTCAGCCACAAACAACTCTAACACCAGCAATACTGAAAACTGCTGCTTACATTTTCAAGCAGTTCAAATATGCTAAAACCCCCTAAGTACGCGTGTACTTATGGAACTACTAGCCTACGTCACAGGCCGAACAACATCGAGGACATTCATGACTTCATTGGATGTCCTGAAAATCTGAAGGTCAAGATGGCCTCAAGCGCTTTTCATAAAGGCGCTCTCACCTGGTGGAATTCTAAGAAGAACGGCAGAGGACGGGAGGTTTCTTTGGCCTTACCGTGTAAAAATTTCAAGAGAATACTTGTGGAGCAGTTCTTTACCGATGTATGAGCCTGGTATAACTGCGGAGCAGAGGGACACTTCAGAAGACAGTGTCCACGTCTCAACAACAACACTGCGACTGCTAGTGCTTTTGTCATCGGGGCTACCGAGGCATGCGAGGAGCCGGCAGTCACCATAGGTACATTCCTTGTCAACAATCATTATGTTTCTATTCTATCTGATACTATGCAGACAAGAGTTTTGTCTTTGTCATTATTGCATCCTTATTTGAAGTTCAACTGTCAGCACTTACTACTCCCTATATGGTAGTAGTAGCTGATGGTTAGTATGTTTTTGTAAACTCTATATTGTGTGGTTGTAAACTTATGTTGAACGACCATTCCTTTAGTGCCGATCTCATTTCAATGACACTCGGTAGCTTCGATGTAGTCATCGAAATGGATTGGTTATTAAAACATAACGTCAAAGTCGTCTGTTCGGGGAAATTACTTCGAATTCCCCTACCATCCGGCGAAGTGATGCGGGTTTATGGCGAGAAACCCTGCCGTGGATTGAAGATCGTTCCATGTATCAAGGCTAAGAAGTACCTGAAGAAGAAATACTGGGCCTTCCTGGCACATGTAGTGGAGAAGAAGCCTGGGAAGAAGACGGTCAAAGACGTACCAGTTATCAGAGATTATCTGGAGGTGTTTCCAGAAGACTTGTCTGGGCTACCACCAGTCCAACAAGTGGAGTTTAGAATCGATCTCGTCCCTGGAGCAAACCCAGAGTTGAAGTCACCATATCAATTAACACCATTTAATATGCAAGAACTGTCTAGTCAGCTTCAAGGACTTCTAGAAAAAGGGTTCTTTAGGCTGAGTTTCTCTTCATGGGGTGCACTGGTTCTCTTTGTCAAGAAGAAAGATGGTTCCTTTCGTATGTGCATCGAATATTGTGAGTTGAACAAGTTGAAAATCAAGAACAGATATCCTCTGCCTAGGATCGATGATCTGTTTGATCAGTTACATTGAGCAACTCGCTCTCTAAAATTGATCTACGATTCAGGTATCATAAGTTGAGAGTAAATGATGAGGATATACCAACGAAGGCATTTAGAACTCGATATGGACACTACGAGTTCGTGGTTATGCCATTTCGGCTAACCAATGCACCAACAGTCTTCATGGACTTGATGAATCGAGTCTATAGGCCGTACTTAGATTAGTTTGTTGTCGTCATTATTGATGATATCCTGATCTATTCGAAGACTAAACAGGAGCATGACGATCATTTGAGGAAAGCCTTAGAACTGCTAAGAGCTGAACTGCTTTATGCCAAATTCTCAAAATGTGAATTTTGGCTAAAGGAAGTTCATTTCTTAGGTCGTCATATCAACAAAGATGGGATACATGTAGATCCAGCTAAGATAGAGGCGATTAAGAACTGGACTACCCAATCTACTCCAATAGAGATTCGTTCATTTCTGGGTTTGGCAGGTTACTACAAAAGGTTCATCACGAATTTTTGAAAGATAGCCTTGCCACTTACCACTTTGACCCAGAAAAGTCAAGTGTTTATATGGGGACATAAACAAGAACATGCATTTTAACTTTTTAAACAGAAGTTATGCAACTCCCCAATCCTTAGCCTTCCAGAAGGCAATGATGATTTGATTGTCTACTGTGATGCTTCTAACCTTCAACTCGGCTGTGTACTTATGCAACGAGACAAGGTGATTGCGTATGCTTCAAGACAGCTTAAGATCTATGAGAAGAATTACACTACTCATAGTCTTGAGTTAGGGGCTGTGGTTTTTGCACTTAAGATTTGGAGACACTACCTTTATTGTACAAAATGTGTCATCTATACAGACCACAAAAGCCTGCAACACATTATCAATCAGAAAGAACTCAACATGAGACAACGGCGTTGGGTTGAGCTTCTAACTGATTACGACTGTGAGATTTGTTACCATCCGGGTAAAGCCAATGTGGTGGCAGATGCTCTTAGTCGTAATGAACCAGTCAAACCAATTCATGTAAGAGCCATGGAGATCAATACACAACCAAACTTGAAAGATATGATTCGTATTGCACAACAAAAAGTAGTGATCGACAATCAACTGAAGGCAGAGTTAAGCTACAGAGTTGAGGGTAAACTTAAACCTCGATCTGATGGGGTTTTATTCTTCAATGGCCGCATGTGGATTCCAAAGTCAGAAGAATTGCGCACCCTCATCTGTGAGGAGCCGATAAGATGTACCAACACTTGAGAACATCTTATTGGTGGCCAAGAATGAAGAGAGACATACCATTGTACGTTAGGAAATGTCTAAAGTGTTCAAAAGTCAAGGCAGAACATCAGAAGCCTTCAGGACTTCTGCAGCAACCTGAAATTCGTCAATGGAAATGGGAGCAAATTTCCATGGATTTCATAAGCATGTTGCCAAGAACTCCGCGAGGTTACGATTCGATTTGGGTGATCGTCTATCGATTCACCAAATCTGCTCATTTTCTCCCAATCCGAGAGGAATAACAAATGGAGAAGTTATCTACTTTGTTCATCAACAAAATCATCGCGTGTCATGGTACTCCAACATCAACCATATTCGGTCGTGATAGTCATTTCATTTCTCGCTTTTGGCAATCATTGCAAAAGGCTTTGGGAACACGTGTTAATCTTTGCACGGTGTATCATCCCCAAACCGATTGCCAAAGCGAAAGAACCATCCAAACTCTCGAGGACATGCTTCGTTCTTGTGTGATCGATTTCGATGGGAGTTGGGATACTCACCTTCCACTTATCGAGTTTTCGTACAACAATAGCTATCATACAAGCATTCAATGTGCACCATTGGAAGCTTTATATGGTAGGAAGTGCCAATCACAGGTCTGCTAGACCGAGGTTGGTGACTCACAAGTCGTTGGACCTGAACTCATTCAAGAAATAACCGACAAGATCACAATCATTCAATCAAGGCTTAAGGCTGCACGAGATCGGCAGAAGAGTTATGCTGATAGACATCGGAAACCGCTTGGGTTTCAAGTCAGTGACCGAGTTCTACTCAAGGTTTCTCCCTAGAAAGGCGTTGTTCGATTCGGAAAGAAAGTGAAACTTGCACCAAGGTACGTTGGACCTTTTGAGATCCTGGAAAGGATTGGTCCCGTAGCCTATAAACTCAAACTTCCGGTGGAGCTAAGCAACGTTCACGACACTTTTCATGTGTCGAATCTTCAGAAATGCTTAGCAGATCATGATGTTCAGATACCACTGGAAGACATTCAGATTCAAAACAACATGCAATTCATAGAACGTATAGTCGAGATCATGGATCATGGGGTCAAGAAAATCAAACGTAGCCGTATCCAGATCGTTAAGGTACGATGGGAAGGCAAACATGGTGCAGAGTTCACATGGGAATGTGAAAACCATATGAAGCTCAAGTACCATCATCTTTTTACAGTATCTTCGACTAGTTAATTTCGGGACGAAATTTCCTTAACTAGGGGAGACTGTAACATCCGTACAGTAATCATGGTAGTCATAGATTAGGATAGAACAATGTGTACATGATAGTCTTTATATCATTTTAATTCTTGTTCAATATGTCACTGTGCCTAAGTGGTTCATATGTTCATGTTTGTGTGTTATAGGGTTTTTATTTAAGTATATATTTATTAATTACAGTCGATTACACTAGGCAAGAACAATATCGTATTATATCGAAACAGTGGTTGGCTGGCAGTTGATAAGGCAGGTAGCTGGACTCAAGGTATGCCCTATACATATACTACGTTCGGAGTAATAGGATAGTGTTAGTGCATAGTGTTATGACGGATAGTATGACAAACAAATCAATTAAAAAAATCGTAATGCATGAGCGAGACTGAGTATCATTATGGGTGACGATTCGTAATGATATGAACGTCGAACTTATAATTAGGAGTAAACATCAATAAATATGCAAAACGACAAAAAACGTACGTAATTAAGGGTATACACGTAATTATATTCGCTTAACGGTCTGATTACAAACAAAAAGTAAAAAAAATAAGTAAATAATTTAATTTTGAAACTCATCAAAAACAATTCAAGAAAACTATTTTTACAATTCAAAATATCTAATTTCGTAATCGTAACGATACGCGCGTAAAAGTACGCGAAACCGACACCGAGCGAGACCGAACACGCGGGGAACCAACCGGGGCATAAAAGCCCTTATTTTCTCCCTATTTTTCTTAAAAATTGCAGCTCTCATCTCCCTCTCTCTCCTCAAACCCGCCAAGCCTTTCTCTCTCTAGAAATACTCCATTAAAACGACCATATCTCCTTTGTTTCTTCACCAAATCGCGCATATAGTATATCATAACGACCGTATCGACGAGAGGAAGCTGGAAGTACAAGGGATCGGAGCTGATTTGAAGTATTTTGGCCGGAATCTTAGAGAGAAGTTACGATGCTAAAGGTATGGTTACTATTCATCATCTTCTTCATTTAAAAATCTTTAACCATTTCTTTATATTCGACAACCAGACCCCAAAGTCCTTTATCATACTTTTAGAGATGTTGGTTT
This sequence comes from Mikania micrantha, assembly GCA_009363875.1. NCBI lineage: Eukaryota > Viridiplantae > Streptophyta > Magnoliopsida > Asterales > Asteraceae > Mikania > Mikania micrantha. The sequence continues at coordinate 32,774,832 of CM018681.1, forward strand.
TGAGGATTCAAGGGCTGGAAAATGAGAAACAAGTCATTGATGTCACACCCCCGATTTCCAACTAACGGAATCATACCGTTTGGGAACGTGACAAACCAGGATCTCAGATCATTAGACATAGCGAAGACCTCTATATGAATTTCAAAACATACTTTGGTCTTTAAAACATAACATCAGAGTTTACAAAATTTGCGGAAGCGTTTTAAAACCAGTAACAGTTGTAAAATGTAAAATACAATACAAAGTTTTCAAATGTTCAAATTCAAATATCCAAAATGTTTAAAATGCATGCGACTCTATCTCCTAGTCCATGCCAGTCTTTATTGCGCGCCTTAGCGTCCTGAGAAAACATGTAAATCAAGTCAACACAAAGGTTGGTGCATAACACAGGTTTTAAGCATTCACAATGTTCAAAACAACAGTTTGAATAACAAGTTTGTAGATAACATAATCACACATGCACAGTCATGATAGCTAGTCATATAAACTATTTACATAAGTGGTCGACACCGAAGCTGACGAATTGCCATGCTATAGCATGTTTTTGCCTTGCCACTATTGTCTAGCACAACAATAGTAAAATTGTGTTTGGTCAGTCAAACACCTGCGTAGATCCCATCTACCAGGTGAGGTTTGTCAAACCTAATAGATCTATTTCCAACTACCACGCTTTGCGTTACAGCAAACTAAACGGTTCGAGGTGTGTAAGGACTTTCAATTTGCTATGTTGTCACATAATGTAAATAGCTAACTCATGCAAGTGATATGTATCTAAAAATAGTTTGTTGCACATGTTTTCTCCCCCGAAACAGTTTAAAATAAGAAAGGGGCTGTGTACGCACCTTTGAGTATTGCAGAATGATCAACTACGTGAACTCGTGTAGATAATCCTCTTACGAAGGATCTGTGTTTAAACAATAACGTAGTGTTATTCGGATAGTCGTTTTGTGCTTGTAATCACATACGTGTCAATACACGTATGTTAAAGTGTTAGAAATGTGCATACTAAAGTACGCGTGTCTTTAGAAATCGTTTAAATAAAACATATACGATTTTATTTAAATAAACGAAACTATACGTGATTTCGTTTTCGGATTAAAATATAAATTTTATTATTTCAAGGTGTTCGTATTCCCGTTACGGTTCCAACGCAACTCGAACGGGTCAAAACGGAGTTAGAACGAAAGAGTTATGGGCTAAATTCAAAAAGGATTTGAAATTACCAAAACCGGCAGCCCTAAGGCTCGAACCCGCGACCCCTCACACCATACACACACGCACTACCATCTCGCCCGCTAGGGTCTCGCAACAGAACTCCAAATAAAATTCTTTTAAACACCCTTTCAGTCCAAATCCTATTTGATATTATAGCTGAAGCAACTTCCACCCAATTGACCACGAATTCGAACTTAATTGAAACTGGAATCATAGGGTTTTTTGTTTCTGGGATTCAACCTATTCTAAGTACGGTTTTAATTCAAAAATTAAACAATAGAACCCTACTAATCGGGTCTTAACACTTTCGAACTCAAGTTCTTAAACCCCAACTCCAATTCATTCAATTCGATAATTTTTCATGAAGTTGTTATATGGTTTTTGCTAATCGGAATCCTCTGAAACTAATGGTATCATCTAATTCGATCTTTGAGTCCATTATAATAAAATCCCCCAACTCGTTTTTCTTAAGAACTCTAGTTATGGAATTCATATAATTCGATGTTTGAATATAAAATTAATGTAGTATTTCGCTTGATCGGAACCTTCTGAGACTACCTATATCATTTAATTTGGTTCTGCAACTGATTTTTATGGAAACCCCCAAATCGTTCCCTAACAAGAACCCTAGAATTCGAATTCTATTAATCCAATGTTAAAAGCCGAAATTGATTTGATATTAACCTTAGTCGGTTATTTATGAAACTAACCATGTGATCTATTTCGACTACTATATAGTTTAAACAAGAAACCCCCAAATCATCTAAGTCGAAGAACCCTAGATGTTGAATTCATAAAATTCGTTATTGTAACCAGAAATGAGGCTAGGGCTTAGCTTAATCGGACCTTTTAGAATGATTAGGAATGAAAAACTTACTTGACTTAGTATCAATTTGAAATATCACAATTTGGACTTGAATTCGGCCAACCCTTGTATCAATATCACTCCCCGATGTTTTTCTGTTCGAATTGGTGAATGGAAGAGGTTCTGAATGTGCCGAAAGAGTTCTCTGAGAGTTCAATTTTTCGAAATTTGATCGAATGTTGAGGTTTTAGATATATAGGGCTACGGTTTCGAGTTATTGTGACCGTTTTCAATCAATTTGCTAATGATTCGATCCCATAACGTATAATAACTATTAATCATCATTAATGTGATGATTTAAGTCGATTGATTTCAGTTATAACTTAGTTTTAATGAGAAATTCGAACTTTAGTTGATAAATCCCACGAATTTTGACTTTAAAAGTCAAACTAGTGTGTTTTAACCAATTACAAGTACACTCTTTGCAATTGTGGTATGTTTGGACTGATTTTGCCTAATTTCAACCCTTGAAATTTGTTTTTGTATCATAATATCACATTTCGGTTAACAAAATTGAACCTAAACTCCCAAATTGTCACAAATCGGGCTTCTTAGAACATTGTTGGACTTAATTAACCCAATTGGGCTTCTTAAATACAATTGGGCCTCATTGGGCCTTCCTTGGCCTTATTGGGCCTTCCCTGGGCCTACTTTGTTTTCATTGGGCTTCACTTGACCTTATTGGGCCTTACTGGGCCTCCCTTGGCTTATTGGGCCCACATTAGCTCTGTTGGGCCTGTGATCTCACCATCTTCAGTTAACAAGGTTAATCCGAAAAGTCGGATTGTCACATCATCCCCTTGTTGAAGGAATTTTCGTCCCGAAAATTAGTAAGTGTTAGGAGTAGTTAGGAAACTACTTAATTAGTAAGTGTTAGGAGTAGTTAGGAAACTACTTACGAGTTTAAATCGTACGTGTTAGTGTGGTTTGATCATTCTGTGTGCTTGTGTGTACTCACACACAAAGTCTAATGCTTGCAACATCACAACTCAAATGTGATCGTTCAATGTGACTGTTTGCGTGTACACTAGTTAGTTCACCTAACTGTGACTGTTTGTGTTTGATCATACTGTGTTGTGTAACCTCACACATAGTGAGTTTCTGTAACTGTTTGTACTATGCAACCCCGCACATAGCAAAATGTGTGTAACTAATCATGCATGTACTACCATAACATGTAACATATGAATTGTAGAACATAAAATATATAAAATGTAATGTAGCACAAATGTTTGTAACAAAACCAATTGAATAAAGTGTTTGTGCTTACAGTTTGAAATTTGCAATGTTGATGTGTGAAGCATCACGTCATCCCCTTGTTGAAGGAAATTTCGTCCCGAAATTTAACGTGCGCTCTCAGTGTTCGCAGTAGCTGTTTTGAATAGATGAGGATACTTCTTCATCATTTGATCTTCCCGTTCCCATGTGAATTCAGGACCACGTCTTGAATTCCATCGAACTTTGACTATCGGAATCTTACTTTGCTTAAGTTGTTTGACCTCTCGGTCCATGATTTCTGCTGGTTCTTCAATAAATCGTAACTGTTCATCTACTTGTATTTCTTCCAATGGTACAATCAATGTCTCATCAGAAAGACATTTCTTTAAGTTCGATACATGAAAGACATCATGAACTCCACTGAGTTCATCCGGTAACTTGAGTTGATACGCAACCGGACCAATCCTTTTCAGGATTTCAAAAGGTCCTACGTAACGTGGACTAAGCTTTCCGCGCTTGCCGAATCGTATCACACCTTTCCAAGGTGATACTTTTAGAAGAACACGGTCTCCTACTTGAAATTCCAACGGTTTACGGCGTTTGTCAGCATAGCTCTTTTGTCGATCCCGGGCCGCTGCCATACGGTTCCGGATTTGAACTATCTTCTCTGTCGTCTCGTGCACCAGTTCAGGACCTGTTATCTGACTGTCACCGATTTCAGCCTAGCAAACTGGTGAACGACATTTGCGACCATACAAAGCTTCAAACGGTGCTGCTTGAATACTTGTATGATAACTATTGTTGTAAGAGAATTCCACTAACGGTAAATGATTCTCCCAGCTATCACCAAAGTCAATTACACAAGCTCGTAACATCTCCTCGAGCGTTTGAATCGTTCGTTCACTTTGACCGTCGGTCTGTGGATGATAGGTGGTACTCATATCCAAGCGAGTCCCCAATGACTTATGAAGAGATTTCCAAAAGTTGGAAGTAAATCGAGCATCCCGATCTGATATGATAGAGATTGGCACGCCATGCCGTGCTACCACTTCCTTGATGTAAATGCGAGTCAGTTTCTCCATCTTATCAGTTTCCTTGATTGCTAAGAAGTGTGCAGATTTCGTTAATCGATCGACAATTACCCATATTGTATCACAACCAGTCGGTGTACGGGGTAACTTAGTAATAAAATCCATTGAAATCTGTTCCCATTTCCACATCGGTATCTCTGGTTGTTGCAGTAAACCAGATGGCTTCTGGTATTCAACTTTGACTTTCGAACAAGTCAAACATTTGCTAACGTACTTAGCAATGTCAGCTTTCATGTGAGGCCACCAATACAGTGCCTTCAAATCATGATACATCTTGTCTGATCCCGGATGGACTGAATATCTGGACTTATGTGCTTCATCCATCACGAGTTCCCTTAAACCTCCATACAAAGGTATCCAAAGTCGATTAATGAAATAACGAATTCCATCAGACTTAGCATCCAATTGTTCTTCCATTCCTCGTAATGATTCCTGTAACAAGTTTTCCGTTTTCAAGGCCTCGATCTGAGCACTGCGTACCTTGTCTGGTAAGTCAGTATGTATAGTCATCATAAGTGCACGAACCGTTCTTGTTCCTGTTGTGTCTTTTCTGCTCAGAGCGTCAGCTACCACATTAGCTTTTCCCGGGTGATATTTAATCGCGCATTCGTAATCGTTCAACAACTCAACCAATCTTCGTTGTCTCATATTCAGCTCCTTCTGATCAAAGATATGTTGCAAACTCTTATGATCAGTGTAAATAGTACACTTAGTTCCATACAAGTAATGCCTCCAAATCTTCAAAGCAAAAACCACTGCCCCTAACTCCAAGTCATGGGTAGTGTAATTCTTTTCGTGTGTTCGTAGTTGTCTAGAAGCATAAGCAATCACTTTATCACGTTGCATCAACACACATCCCAAACCTTGTGCAGATGCATCACAATACACCACAAAGTCTTCCGTCCCTTCCGGTAAGGACAGAATCGGTGCACTACAGAGTTTCTGTTTCAATAATTGGAATGCAGCTTCCTGTTTATCCGTCCAGTTATACTTCATTCCCTTGTGCGTAAGAGCTGTAAGTGGTTGAGCGATCTTTGAGAAACCTTCAATGAATCGTCGATAATAACCCGCCAAACCAAGGAATTGTCGTACCTCGGTAGGGGTCTTTGGTGCTTCCCAATTCTTAATCGCTTCAATCTTCGCTGGATCAACATGTATACCCTTTTCATTAACTATATGCCCCAAGAATTGTACTTCTCGCATCCAGAAATCACATTTCGAGAACTTAGCGTACAATTGTTCCTTCTTCAATAATTCCAATAGTAATCGAAGATGTTCGGCGTGCTCCTCCTCAGACTGGGAATAGATGAGAATGTCATCAATGAAAACAATGACAAACTTATCAAGATAAGGTTTACAAACACGATTCATGAGATCCATGAATACAGCTGGAGCGTTTGTCAACCCAAATGGCATGACCAAGAACTCATAATGGCCATAGCGCGTCCTGAATGCTATCTTCGGGATATCCTCCTCCTGGACTCTTAGTTGATGATAACCAGACCTGAGATCAATCTTCGAGTAGTAACTCGAACCTTGCAACTGATCAAACAGATCGTCAATTCTGGGTAACGGATATCGGTTCTTGATAGTGACCTTGTTCAATTCCCGGTAATCGATACACATACGGAAAGTCCCGTCCTTCTTCTTTACAAACAAAACTGGAGCTCCCCACGGTGAAAAACTAGGTCGTATGAAACCCTTATCCAACAACTCTTGCAGTTGTGTAGATAACTCTTGCATCTCTGACGGTGCAAGTCGATAAGGTGCCCTAGCTATCGGTGCTGCATCTGGTGTAAGATCGATTCGGAATTCCACCTGTCTGACAGGCGGTAATCCCGGCAAGTCTTCTGGAAACACCTCCGGAAATTCACAAACTACAGGTATATCTTCAATCTTCTTCTCAACTACCGGCTTTTCAGTTGTAAGTGCTATAACTGCCGTATGACCTTTCCGCAGACATTTGTGTGCTTTTAGACAAGATATGAGACACAGTGGCGTACTGCTCTTCTCACCTTGTACATACAATGTCTCTCCCTGCGGAAGAGGTATGCGAACGATCTTTTCATGGCATACGATTTCAGCCTGGTTTTTAGACAACCAGTCCATGCCAATAACTACATCAAAACTGCCTAAGGCAATAGGCATAAGATCAATCTCTAATGTTTGACCCATCAAATCAAGGACACATCCCTTAAATATTTGTTCAACTACTATTAACTTACCATCAGCTAATTCCACAGTGTATGGACTATCTAAGGCAGTGGGACTAACATTTAGCAACTTAGCAAGTGAACTAGATACAAAACTCCGATCGGCACCAGTGTCAAATAACATAGAGGCATAGTGATTATTTAAGAGGAACGTACCCGTAACAATGTTGGGATCCTCCCGTACTTGACGTCCTCCAATCACAAACGCCCTGCCCCTAGCACCATTGTTGTTGTTATTATTGTTGTTGTTGGTGCCATTACCATTACCATTGCCGTTGCCGTTGCCTGTTGCATTATTATTCTCCCCACTTTTCTTGAGTTGTGGGCAATCCTTCTTGAAGTGTCCCATCTTGCCACACTCATAACAACCCTTCTGTGCGTTGTTCTGGTTATTATTCTGGTTGTTTTGGTGGTTCTGTAGCTCCTCGCGACAATCCTTAGCCGCATGTCCAAACTTGCCACACCTCTGGCACTTAGCTCTATCACACTGATTACCTGCATGATGGTAACCACACCTGTTGCACTTGGGGTGTTTGCCAATATAACCCCCCGATGATGACGATTGCTGACCACTGCTTGAATTATGATAAGACTTGTTTAAGTCTTGCTTCCGGTTTTGCTGATATGATTGTTGGTTGTGACTCTTTGAGTTGTTACCTTCCCACTTTCTTTTATGATCTCCCACCTTGGTAGCAGACGTTCGTTTGGGCAGAGTCCCCTGCAACACTGCCTGATCAGTAAGCTGATGCGCTAAACGAACAGCTTGTTGAATGGTGGTGGGATTTGCTGAAGTAACCAACCCCTGAATCTGAGGCACTAGTCCTCCAATGTATCTTTCAATCCACTTGCTGGCTGGAGTAGCCATGTGTGGTAGAAGTCTGGCCAACTCATGTGACCTGGTTGTGTACTCTTCAATATTTGACCCCTCCATCTTGAGGTGCCAATATTCCTCTTCCAACTTCTGCATTTCACTGCGAGGACAGTACTCCTCTTGCAGTAAAGTTTTGAAGTCATTCCATGTTAAGGAATTTGCCTCACCCAACCCCAGAGTCTGAACATTTGAGTTCCACCAAGTTAATGCTGGACCCTCCAATGTTCCCGTAGCAAACTTCACCTTGCTTTCGTCAGGGCAGTTGCACATTTCAAACACAGACTCCGCCTTTTCAATCCACCGAAGGAGTCCTATGGCCCCCTCCGACCCTTTGAAATTGTGTGGCTTACAGTCCAAGAACATCTTGAACGTGCAGACTTGTGGGTTAACCAATCCCCCAGCTGGACCCTGTGGCCCTGTGTTGTGTGTCTGAGCATATTGTGCGATTGCCTCAGCGACTCTGCTATTAATTAGCTCGTTGAGCTCAGCGACTGTCATGTGAACGTTTCCCTCAGCCATTAGTTTCCTATTTACAAGAAGTGTTAGCATGCTTGCAAAGTCTAATGTAACATGTGTAAGTAAAACAACAAACACAACATATAATGTATAAATCAATACAACTGTTGGCAATAAATAATAGTTCTTCAATAGATAGAAATTTGATTTGAGTACAATACTTTTGAAATAAAACATAAGTTTTCAAACTACTAATGTAGGAACACAACCCGTTCCTAATAAGTTTAAACAAAACAAACAAAGAGAAAGAAAAACAATCAATCATCCTCAACGGTGGATTCAGGATCGGAATCAACAACTGGTGCTGGTTCCTCCCCTTCTTCCTCTCCATTCTCCTCATCCTCCTCATCATTGTCAGATGCTACTAAATCCTCCAAGGCTTCTATTCTGCCCTCAAAGATCTCAGCTCGGTTCTCTGAAGCTTCAAGACGATCAATCAAGTTAATCATCTCATTCCGCATATCATGAACCAGATGGGCAAGTTCCTCTTGCCTCTCATTAGCATCCCATTGTTCCTGAGAGTGTTGTGCGATCCTATCTTCTGCCTCGTACAAATCCTCGCGCAGTTTGGCTATCTCCTCAGCGTCCGTCCTTTGCCTCTTAGGCTCAGGAGCATCCAATACTGGTGGTTAATGTGTAGAAGGTCCCTCAGCAGGGATCTGCTGAGTGCCCTCCACTGGCTGTCACACCCCTGCGCCGCGTGCGGAATCCACGGCGCGGTGAAGTATGAACAGTTGAACCATGCACAAGTATTGAATAAGAACAACCACAACGGATTACTATGTTTCATAATGTTAAGACAATTGTTTAGTTACAGACAGCTATCTACCAAAAGAAAGACAACTACGGACCCAAAATATAGTTACAAAAGAAGACTTCAAACAAGACAATTAAACAATTAGGATTTAGTGTGTTTCTAATCCATCCTAGCATGTTTCTTCATCTTGTTCTATCTTAGAATGGTCTCCTTAGTTGTCCCTGAGAATGTCTTAAACCTGATTACCTGAAACACGTGAAAAGTAACTGTCAACTACAGACGTAGTTGGTGAGAACAATAGGTTTAAACATTTGTAAACATGAGTATATGATTTAAGGCATAGGTAAGTTAAAACAACATAAGATTCACACGGATGAGCTGCAACCCAAACTAACATCAAGTAAGAAAATGAGTGTAAACAGTCCAATCACTGTTTGCACGAGAGTTAACATATAATATCAAGTCCCAAACCACGTTTGGAGTTAGATAATGTGTCAACAGTTTTGATAAAACCATATGTAACCGAAATCTGCAGTTAGTTTATAAAACAGATTTAAAAACTAACTGCAGCAATCGGCCTGCCCCAATGTGTGTGTCCGCTTTCCCTTGTTGTGATCACCCAGTACTAACGCTAATGAATATGATACTTGATGCTTTTACAAGTTTGTTTACAACAACAGACACCATGTTTCTGAACCTTACTTTAACCGGATGTGTTAATGCCTTAATTGATAACATGAATTGAAAACCTAGATTTAATTCCACGAATTAAATCCTTTGTTTTGAATACCATGAAATGAACCACTTGATTTGAATACCATGATGTGAACCACTTGATTTGAATACCATGATGTGAACCACTTGATTTGAATACCGTGATGTGAACCACTTGATTTGAATACCATAAAATAGTGACCTTGTGTAATAACAAGGTTTAAAACAAAAGAGTTTATAAAATCCTTTATTTAAAAGTGTTTATCCTTCATAAATACATTTGAGTAAATCGGTTACAAAACAGTTCAAAGATTCTTTATAAAACCTTTTTAGTGAAAAGAGTTTAAGAGTTGATAATTCCTTTAAAACAGTTGATGAATCCCTAGGATTCGTAAAATGAACCCATAATGTTTATAAGAATACACACACACCTTGTGTAATGAAACATGATTGTAAACGATTGATTTGATCACGTGTTCCACCCCAAAACAGTTATAAAACAGTAAAAGAGGGGCTAAAGTTCTCACCTGTCTGCAGTAGACTCTGAACTAAAACAGATAGCAAGTAGCAAACAGGACTTCTAATTGGTTCCTATAACATTGTAATCATACATAAGATATAGGATCTATAATTGTATAGGTCTTGATTCATTGATTGACTTGTTTTCTCTAGAAGTTGATTAACACTTGAAAGTTATGTCTTGAATTACTTAATTGATCATGGGTTCAAGAAACAATATGAAATGTTCCTTTGTGCACAATTCTTGTACATAAAAGGATAATTGCTTTTGAATTGATTAACCATGGATTAGCATGTTTTGTGATAAAATGTTCAATTGTTTTAAAGTCTTGTAATTGTGAATTGACCTTCATGATTATTGTTAAGTTACAACTTAACTAATTTATGATCAATTCTCAATTGTCACAATCGAGGGCCTCACATTGGACCTTAAGCCCATAATTATGATAATAGGCTCAAATGGAGTTCTATGGCCCGTTTATGTTAACCAAGGCCAATTGATTATGATATCGAGCCAATTGAAAGTGGTGTTGGTCCAACGATAGATACATGAGTCATTTTAAGATACCATGGGTAATGTGGGCCAATTAAAGTTCATAATGGGCCTATATGACTCAAGTGGGCTTGGCTTAAGTCCAATGGTCGGTTACTATCGAAATTGGGCCACGTAGAACTGCATTGGGCCAAGGAGGGTTACGGGTTGCCACTTGGGCAGCGAACCTTCTTGATCCTAGCCTAGGGTTCGTCGGTCATGAGGCTACATCAAGGTATATGATCAATCACTAACCTTTTAGAAGGTATATGATCAATCACTAACCTGTTTTGATGTCGAATTGTAGTCGAACGACTTCGAGCCCTAGTTTCGGCAATCCTTCGATCGAACTCCTGCTTCCCAAGCTACTGGAATCGAATTGTGATGTGTAAAAGATGCTAAAGGTGCCGATTAAAGAGTATGAAGCTTCAATTTTATGTAATGAAGTCGAATGATGTGAATTTGAGTAATGAGTAGTAACGGTTTCAACTCTTGGCCCTTAATTCCATTTAATTCGAATTCTAATGGATTAAAACGTATGTAAACGGTTTGTAATCATTATTACAATGATTATGGATGCTAATTTCGCAGTTACAACTTTGAATTTACAAAATTTCGAATTTCATCTCAAATTGGCCGAATTTTGATTATGATCAATTCTCAATTGTCACAATCGAGGGCCTCACATTGGACCTTAAGCCCATAATTATGATAATAGGCTCAAATGGAGTTCTATGGCCCGTTTATGGTAACCAACGCCAATTGATTATGATATCGAGCCAATTGAAAGTGGTGTTGGTCCAACGATAGATACATGAGCCATTTTAAGATACCATGGGTAATGTGGGCCAATTAAAGTTCATAATGGGCCTATATGACTCAAGTGGTCTTGGCTTAAGTCCAATGGTCGGTTACTATCGAAATTGGGCCACGTAGAACTGCATTGGGCCAAGGAGGGTTACGGGTTGCCACTTGGGCAGCGAACCTTCTTGATCCTAGCCTAGGGTTCGTCGGTCATGAGGCTACATCAAGGTTCGGTCAACAGCATAACAAGGTTCGGTTCTCTTGTGTGCATGCAAGGGTTCGTGGTTCCTAGGTATTGATGTGCATGGTTCGTGAAACCCATTAGGGTTCGGTGATGCTATGGGAGTTCGCCACAGGTTCGTGAAGCATGAGATCCTAGCAAGGTTCGGTTGCATGGGGTTCGTGAGAGGATCTGCATGCAGGGTTCGTCATCATGCAATACTAGGGTTCGTGGACAAGAAAGTTCGTGACTCTGATGATGGTTCGGTTGTTATCAACTGGTTCGCAAAGGGTTCCACTGAGAATAGTTCGTGGGCAGCATGAAGGCTCAACACAGGCTCGTGAGGACCCCTAGGGTTCGGCTGATGATTCAACGAACCATACAGGGTTCGTAAGACTTGCTGTGTTCATAAGGGTTCGGCCAAGAGCTGGTTGGGGGTTCGACCCCTGAACCTTCGACGAACCTGTAAACTCCATCATCATCATCATCTCTAGGCCACGATCTAGGTCCTTCTAATCTCAAAGATGGTTACTACATGTGCGAAAATCAGAAAATGGTGCAAGAGAACCGGTTATGTGTGTGTTTAACAAACCCACGCACAAAACCCTAATTCCCGCAACTTCTTTGGCTCATACCTCGCTTTTGGCTGGATGAACCTGCAAAATTCTTGTACTTTCGTGTAGAGGATGTCGAGAGCTTCGCGTGGACACCAAGAACTCCGAAATCCGTTGAGAAATAAGCGAGTTATGCGCGTTTGAAGTCGGTTTTCTTAGAGAGAGAGAGGGTAGACGAAATTGTAGAGAGAGAGTGAGTTGGTGAGGTAATAAATGAAGGTTTAAGCCTTGTTCAAGGCTTTTATAGCCCGAGTGATGTTCGGGTTCGTTTCGGTCGCTCGGTTCGCGTTTCCGGAACGTAACGCGTATTTTACGCGAATTAAAAATAAAAGAGTTGTTAAACTCATTAAAATGATGAGTTTCAAAATTGTAAAAATATAAAATAATTAATTTAATTACTTTTACTCTTCGTGCGTTGTCAGATCGTTAAACCTTCACAATTACGTGTATACCCACAATCGCGTACGTTTTCCGATCGTATTAATTATTTAAAGTCGTTTAATCGTAATTATAAGTTCAACATTCGTATTATTATGGATCGTCACCCATAACTATACTCAGTCTCGCTTACGTATTACGATTCTTGTGAAGTAATTAATTGTTATAATATTCGTCTCGACACTACGCACTAACACTAACCTGTTACACCGAACTCAGTATATATATAGGGCTCACTCTCGCTGCCCACCACTGTTTCGATATAACCAGTTACTGTTCTTGCCTAGTGAAATCGACTGTAAATAAATAATACATACTTGTTTATGAACACTAAGATCCTGTAACACACAAACACACATTGTGAACATATGAAGCACATTGATTAACTGCAAATGGACAGACACTGTTCTAACACTGTTTACGACTACATGACTAAATGTACCAATGTTACAGTCTCCCCTAGTTAAGGGAATTTCGTCCCGAAATTAACTAGCCGAAGGTACTGTAAAAAGATGAGGGTACTTAAGCTTCATCTGGTCTTCACGTTCCCAGGTGAACTCAGCACCGCGTTTGCCCTCCCATCGCACTTTCACGATCGGGATACGGCTGCGTTTAAGTTTCTTGACCCCATGATCCATGATCTCAACTGGACGTTCTATGAATTGCATGTTGCTCTGAATCTGTATGTCTTCCAGTGGAATCTGAACATCATGATCAGCCAAGCATTTCTTAAGATTTGATACATGAAAAGTATCATGAACATTGCTTAGCTCCACTGGAAGTTTGAGTTTGTAGGCTACGGGACCAATCCGTTCCAGGATCTCAAACGGTCCAACGTACCTTGGTGCAAGTTTCCCTTTCTTCCCGAATCGGACAACGCCTTTCCAGGGAGAAACTTTGAGTAAGACTCGGTCACCGACTTGAAACTCAAGCGGTTTCCGACGTCGATCAGCATAACTCTTCTGCCGATCTCGTGCGGCCTTAAGCCGTGACTGAATGATTGTGATTTTGTCTGATGTTTCCTGAATGAGTTCTGGTCCTACGACCTGTGAGTCACCAATCTCGGTCCAACAGACCGGTGATCGGCACTTTCTACCATATAGAGCTTCGAATGGTGCACATTGAATGCTCGTATGATAGCTATTGTTATATGAAAACTCAATGAGTGGGAGATGAGTGTCCCAACTTCCACCGAAGTCAATGACACAAGAACGAAGCATGTCCTCAAGTGTTTGGATAGTCCTTTCGCTTTGACCATCGGTTTGGGGATGGTACGCCGTGCTAAGATTAACACGCGTTCCCAAAGCCTTTTGCAATGATTGCCAAAAGCGAGAAGTGAAACGACTATCACGATCAGAAATGATTGATGTTGGTGTACCATGACGTGCAATGATTTCGTTGATGTACAATGTGGATAACTTCTCCATCTTGTAATCCTCTCGGATAGGGAGAAAATGAGCAGATTTGGTGAGTCGATCAACGATCACCCAAATCGAATCGAAACCTCGCGGAGTTCTCGGCAACTAAGTTATGAAATCCATGGAAATTTGCTCCCATTTCCATTGAGGAATTTCAGGTTGCTGTAGAAGTCCCGAAGGTTTTTGATGTTCTGCTTTGACCTTTGAACACGTAAGACATTTTCCCACATACAGTGCTATGTCTTTCTTCATTCCCGGCCACCAGTAAGATGTCCTCAAGTCCTGATACATCTTGTCGGCTCCAGGATGAACTGAGTATCGCGACTTATGAGCCTCATCACAGATGAGTGTGCGCAATTCTTCTGACTTTGGAATCCAGATGCGGCCGTTGAGGTATAACACCCCATCTGCTCGAGGTTCTAGTTTCTTCTCAATACCACAATCCAAGTCTGTCTTGAGTTGATTGTTTGTTACTACTTGTTGTTGTGCAATACGAATCAAGTCTTTCAAGTTTGGCTGTGTGTTGATCTCCATGGCTCTTACACGAATTGGTTTGACTGGTTCCTTGCGACTAAGAGCATCCGCCACCACATTGGCTTTACCCGGGTGGTAACGAATCTCACAGTCGTAATCAGTTAGAAGCTCAACCCAACGTCGTTGTCTCATGTTGAGTTCCTTCTGATTGAGAATGTGCTGCAGGCTCTTGTGGTCTGTATAGATAACACATTTAGTACCATACAGGTAGTGTCTCCAAATCTTCGATGCGAAGACCACAGCCCCTAACTCAAGGTCATGAGTAGTGTAGTTCTTCTCGTGAACCTTAAGTTGTCTTGAAGCATAAGCAATGACCTTGTCCCGTAGCATAAGTACACAACCGAGACCAAGGTTTGAAGCATCACAGTAGACAATGAAATCATCACTGCCTTCTGGAAGACTAAGGATAGGGGAGTTGCATAACTTCTGTTTAAGAAGTTGAAATGCATCTTCCTGTTTCTGTCCCCATATAAACGCTTGACTTTTCTGAGTCAAAGTGGTAAGTGGCAAGGCTATCTTAGAGAAGTTTGCAATGAGTCTTCTGTAATAACCTGCAAAACCCAGAAATGAACGAATCTCTGTTGGAGTAGATGGGGTAGTCCAGTTCTTAATCGCCTCAATCTTCGCCGGATCTACATGTATCCCATCCTTGTTTATGACATGTCCTAAGAAGTGAACCTCCTTTAGCCAAAATTCACACTTTGAGAATTTAGCATAAAGTTGTTCCTCTCTTAGTAGTTCCAAGACTTTCTTCAAATGATCCTCATGTTCTTGTTCTGACTTGGAATAAATCAGTATATCATCAATAAAGACGATAACAAACTGATCCAAGTAAGGCCTACAGACTCGATTCATCAAGTCCATGAACACTGCGGGTGCATTGGTCAGCCCAAATGGCATAACCACAAACTCATAGTGTCCATATCGAGTCCTAAATGTCGTCTTTGGTATATCCTCATCATTTACTCGTAACTGATGATACTCGGATCGTAAATCAATCTTAGAGAAACAGGTTGCTCCCTGTAATTGATCAAACAGATCATCGATCCTGGGCAGAGGATACCTATTCTTGATTGTCAACTTGTTCAGCTCACGATAGTCGATGCACATACGAAATGAACCGTCTTTCTTTTTGACAAAGAGAACCGGAGCTCCCCATGGAGAGAAACTCGGTTTTATGAAACCTTTGTCTAAAAGTTCTTGAAGCTGACTAGACAGTTCTTGCATCTCAGACGGTGCTAATCGATACGGTGACTTCGCCACTGTGTTTGCTCCAGGGACGAGATCAATTCTAAACTCCACTTGTCGGACTGGTGGTAGTCCAGGCAAGTCCTCTGGAAATACGTCTGGATATTCTTTGATAACTGGAACATCTCCAACTGCTTTCTTTTCAGGTTTCTTTTCCACTACATGAGCTAGGAAAGCATAATATTTCTTCTTCAAATACTTCCTCGCCTTGATGCACGATACAATCTTCAATCCGCGGCATGGTTTCTCGCCGTAGACTATCATCGTTTCGCCGGACGGTAAGGGGATTCGGATAAGTTTCTCCGAGCATACGATTTCAGCATTGTTTTTGGATAACCAATCCATTCCTACTACAACTTCGAAGCTTCCGAGAGTCATAGGAATGAGATCGATAGAAAAGAGATGGTCATTTAATCTTAGCTCACAAACATGAATTATGGAATCTACAACTATGGTCTTACCATTCGCTACTTCTACAGTATAAGGAGCAGTAAGTGTGGATAGTTGCATATTAAGCAAAGAAGCAGTATGAGTAGAGATAAAACTTTTATCGGCACCAGTATCAAATATGATAGGAACATAATGATCATTGATAAGAAATGTACCCGTGATGACTGCCAGCTCTTCACGTGCTTCAGCAGTTCCAATGACAAAAGCACGAGCAGCAGCGGTATTGTTGTTGAGTTTTGGACACTGATTTCTGAAGTGTCCCTCTGCTCCACAATTGGAACAGGCTCTTCCACCTGTAGCAGTAGTGGTAGTGGTAGCAGTTGTTGCAACAGCAAGATGAGCAGCTCGGCATGTAACTGCAAAGTGTCCCATTCGCCCACATTTGAGACACTTCTTGCATGGAGTGTTGGGCAGATGATGATACTGGCATTTGGTGCAAAGTGGAAACGGGCCAGTATAAGGCTTTCTGGCATTAGCAGGTTGTGGCATAGCAGTAATAGGTGTGGCATGAGTAGGAGCAGCTGCAGTCAACGCTGCAAAGTTCTTGATTGTCTTTTGCTTTTTCCTCTTGGGATGGTGCTGTTCAGGCTTCTTGCCTTCTTCAATTTGAGCTCTCTTAAATCCCTTTCGGGTGAGCACTCCAGACTTCACATACTCTTCAGTAAGAGTAGCACCAAGTTGAATGGCTGCCTCCAAAGTAGTAGGGTTATTACCCATAACAGTCCCTCTAACAACCGGAGGTAAGCCTTCAATATATTTCTCTATCCTGCGGGATAGAGGAGTAACCAAATGGGGTACCAAAATGCACAACTCATGGAATCGAGTTGTATACTTTGCGTTCTCTCCACTATCTTACACCAGATTCCACATCTCTACCTCGAGTTTCTTCAGTTCATGACGTGGACAAAACTTCTCCACAAGTAAGTTCTTAAAACCGTCCCACGGTAAAGCTAAAGCAACTTCACGTCTTCTGGTGTTCTTCTCATAATTCCACCAGGTGAGTGCGCCTTTGTGAAAAGCGCTTGAGGCCATCTTGACCTTCAGATTCTCAGGACATCCAGTGAAGTCGAGAATGTCTTCAATGCTTTCCAGCCACTGCAGTAGGCCGGTAGCTCCCTCGGTACCAGAGTACTTAGGAGGCTTAGCATCGTTGAACTGCTTGAAAGTAAAGTTAGCAGTTCCAGCGTTAGTGGCATTTGAGTTGTGTGCGGAATCACTGGTACTTCCCCGAAGATTCTGGGTGATATCAGTGACCATGCCAGGAATCACATCCCGCATATGAACCGCGATAGCTCGAGCAATCTTGTTGATCTCATCGTCGTTGCCACTTGTTGAACCCCCTCCGTTAGGATCACGTCGGGGAGGCATTCTACGAATAGAAGCCACAAGTGGGTCAGTAATGAGGAAGGATACAATTGAATTTTCATGATAAGGTCAGTAATATATCCATACTACTAGTATTATCATTCAATTGTAATATGATCCAGTACACGTATAAGTTATCAACTTATTTGCATACTTATCATGTGAATATGTACGATGTCTCATGATCTCACCACCAAATCTACACACTAACACTTTCCCGATATACCGAAAACAGCTTATATATAGGGCTCACTCTCGCTGCCCACCACCGTTTCGATATACCACGATCATGCCCTTGCTAGCATTTGGCAACACGTTTGTACTGATTCCCAAGTGTGTTCCATTGATTAAGAATCTCATGATCTTTGATCAACTTGAACTATGATTGATTCCATGATTGAACCATGATTATGTTATGTGTGCACCTACTAACAGTTGTTAACATGTAGAACTAAGTCATACGTGTGTTCTACACTTTCCTGTTAACCTATGTCAGTAAGTACTAATGATGTAATCACTTAAGAATTTCACTTAAGGTTTACATCTAAAGAATGTTCACAACTTGATTGATTCACCATAATGTTTGGTTCATCCAAGTTTGAATTTCACTATGATTTGATTCACCAATGATTGTTTCCCAAATGTTTGTATCCCATGTGTTTGACTCATGTTCCATGTTTCCAGTTGATCCCGAATCCTCACTCCAAATACAAACGCCGGATTCCCCCTAACCTACTGAAATAAGCTTATATATAGGGTAAGCTCTCACCGACCCACCACTTACCTCAACACATCAGCGTTAATGCGTCGTCTATATTTGGGGCTAAGATTCCAACTGTTGATTGATTATGATTGTTTCATGATTGCCTCTTGTTCTGAGGATATGTTTATGATTATGTAAACCATGGTTCTTAATTTGCTTGAAATTAAAACCTTAGGTTTTAGCATGTGTGTCCTAGGTTAATTAACCTAGGTTCTCAATACTTACAGTATCGAGTATAATGATCTCTTGTGAGAACTTCAACTAAAGAATACTGTTACACAGATTCTAAGTTATAAAGTTCCTATGATAATGAACACCTGATAACAATGATAACAATGACAAGGATTTCAAATCAAGATTCTAAATTAATAGTTCTTGACCTTTGAATTCCTATAATGAGCATGACAAGGATTTCAAATCAAGACTCTAAATTAATAGATCTTGACATTTGAATTCCCATAATGAATATGACAAGGACTTTAGATCAAAGATACCAATCTTTGCCTCTAAATCCCATAATGAATATGACAAGGATCTTAGATCAAAGATACTAAATTAATAGATCTTTGCCTCTAAATCCCATAATGAATATGACAAGGACTTTAGATCAAAGATATCAATCTTTGCCTCTAAATCCTATAGTGATCTGTGTGTGAGAATTTCAGATCAAGGATACTAAGAATACAGATCCTTGCCTCTGAAATCCTTAAATGCATATGTGTGAGAATTTAATTCGGTTTCTAAAATTATAGAAGTCCGATTCAAATTCTTTGACTCGCTATCTAATCTTAGTAAAATGTCCCTAAGATCTTTCAAGCTTGATGTAGACTTAATGCTCACTTAAGTTACTTAGATCCTAAGTTCCTCAAGCCTATAGCACTTAGTCCTATTGGGTAGCTTAGGTTATAGTCTAGGTCATTAAACATTGGGTTTTTCCTAGTTCCCTACAACCTTGGCTCTGATACCAACCTGTCACACCCCTGCGCCGCGTGCGGAATCCACGGCCCGGTGACGTATGAACAGTTGAACCATGCACAAGTATTGAATAAGAACAACCACAACGGATTACTATGTTTCATAATGTTAAGACAATTGTTTAGTTACAGACAGCTATCTACCAAAAGAAAGACAACTACGGACCCAAAATATAGTTACAAAAGAAGACTTCAAACAAGACAATTAAACAATTAGGATTTAGTGTGTTTCTAATCCATCCTAGCATGTTTCTTCATCTTGTTCTATCTTAGAATGGTCTCCTTAGTTGTCCCTGAGAATGTCTTAAACCTGATTACCTGAAACACGTGAAAAGTAACTGTCAACTACAGACGTAGTTGGTGAGAACAATAGGTTTAAACATTTGTAAACATGAGTATATGATTTAAGGCATAGGTAAGTTAAAGCAACATAAGATTCACACGGATGAGTTGCAACCCAAACTAACATCAAGTAAGAAAATGAGTGTAAACAGTCCAATCACTGTTTGCACGAGAGTCAACATATAATATCAAGTCCCAAACCACGTTTGGAGTTAGATAATGTGTCAACAGTTTTGATAAAACCATATGTAACCGAAATCTGCAGTTAGTTTATAAAACAGATTTAAAAACTAACTGCAGCAATCGGCCTGCCCCAATGTGTGTGTCCGCTTTCCCTTGTTGTGATCACCCAGTACTAACGCTAATGAATATGATACTTGATGCTTTTACAAGTTTGTTTACAACAATAGACACCATGTTTCTGAACCTTACTTTAACCGGATGTGTTAATGCCTTAATTGATAACATGAATTGAAAACCTAGATTTAATTCCACGAATTAAATCCTTTGTTTTGAATACCATGAAATGAACCACTTGATTTGAATACCATGATGTGAACCACTTGATTTGAATACCATGATGTGAACCACTTGATTTGAATACCGTGATGTGAACCACTTGATTTGAATACCATAAAATAGTGACCTTGTGTAATAACAAGGTTTATAACAAAAGAGTTTATAAAATCCTTTATTTAAAAGTGTTTATCCTTCATAAATACATTTGAGTAAATCGGTTACAAAACAGTTCAAAGATTCTTTATAAAACCTTTTTAGTGAAAAGAGTTTAAGAGTTGATAATTCCTTTAAAACAGTTGATGAATCCCTAGGATTCGTAAAATGAACCCATAATGTTTATAAGAATACACACACACCTTGTGTAATGAAACATGATTGTAAACGATTGATTTGATCACGTGTTCCACCCCAAAACAGTTATAAAACAGTAAAAGAGGGGCTAAAGTTCTCACCTGTCTGCAGTAGACTCTGAACTAAAACAGATAGCAAGTAGCAAACAGGACTTCTAATTGGTTCCTATAACATTGTAATCATACATAAGATATAGGATCTATAATTGTATAGGTCTTGATTCATTGATTGACTTGTTTTCTCTAGAAGTTGATTAACACTTGAAAGTTATGTCTTGAATTACTTAATTGATCATGGGTTCAAGAAACAATATGAAATGTTCCTTTGTGCACAATTCTTGTACATAAAAGGATAATTGCTTTTGAATTGATTAACCATGGATTAGCATGTTTTGTGATAAAATGTTCAATTGTTTTTGTCACACCCCTAATTTCAACTAACGGAATCATACCGTTTGGGAACGTGACAAACCAGGATCTCAGATCATTAGACATAGCGAAGACCTCTATATGAATTTCAAAACATACGTTGGTCTTTAAAACATATCATTCAGAGTTTACAAAAAGTTGCGGAAGCGTTTCAAAACCAAATAACAGTTGATAAGTAAAACATTACAAATCAAAGTACTTAAATATTCAAATGTTCAAATTCAAATTCAAAGTTTTTATAATGCATGAGACTCTATCTTCCTAGTCCATGCCAGCTGTAACGCGCGCCTTAGCGTCCTGAGAAAACATGCAAATCAAGTCAACACAAAGGTTGGTGCATAACACAGGTTTTAAGTAATCATAGTGTTCAAAACAGCAGTTTGAATAACAAGTTTGTAGATAACATAATCACAAATGCACAGTCATGATAGCTAGTCATATAAACTATTTACATACGTGTTCGACACCGAAGCTGACTGATTGCCATGCTATAGCATGTTTTCCCCTTGCCACTATTGTCTATCACAACAATAGTAAAAATTGTGTTTGGTCAGTCAAACACCTGCGTAGATCCCATCTACCAGGTGAGGTTTGTCAAACCTAATAGATCTATTTCCAACTACCACGCTTTGCATTACAGCAAACTAAACGGTTCGAGGTGTGTAAGGACTTTCAAGTTGATATGTTGTCACATAATGTAAACAGATAACTCATGCAAGTGATATGTATCTAAAAACAGTTTGTTGCACATGTTTTCTCCCCCAAAACAGTTTAAAATAAGAAAGGGGCCGTGTACGCACCTTTGATAATAGCAGAATGATCACACACTAAAAGCTCGTGAAAGAAATCCTTCTACGAAGAATCTGTGTTTAAACAATAACCTAGTGTTATTCGAATAATCGTTTTGTGCTTAAAATCACATACGTGTCAACACACGTATGTTGGATTTGCTAAGAATGTGCATACGAAAGTACGCGTGCTTTTGAAATCGATTAAATAAAATCATATTTGATTTTATTCAATTAATCGTAATTATACGCGATTTCGTGTTCAGGCTAAAATATAAATTTTATCGTTCTAATACGTTCGTATTCTCGTTACGGTTCCAACGCAACTTGAACGGATTAAAACGGAGTTCGTATGTGGAAGTTATGACAAAAATACAAAAAAATTGATTTAAAACCCAAAAATGGTGGAACCCGGATTCGAACCCGCGACCCCCCACATAAACACACACGCATCTACCAACTCAGCCCGCTAGGGTATCGCGTCTGATATCAGGAATTAATTCTTTTACATCCTAACTCACTGGTTCTCTTTGATGCTATTATAGCCGAAGCTTAACCCACCAAATTGATCAATATTTCGAATCTGATTGATCTTATCAACACAAGTTTATGATTCTAACCTCTTAAACGTACCTAATGATGGTTCCAATTCGATCAAACCTTAATCAATGAGTTCCAATTGATCCCAAATAGGTTCGGTTTTGAACCGAACTAACTTTCAACACAAAATCTTATAATTCACGATTATAACATCAAATTAACTTAGGCTTTCGTTTAACCGAAACATTCTGAAACTTCCTATCTAGCTTAATTCGATTATCAGTCCAATTAAACAAGAAACCCCCAATTCGTTCCCCTTTAAGAACCCTAGATTCAAAATCCACAATCCCGAACTGTTTTGATGAAATTAATCTATCATTTACTTCAATCGATCACTTATGAAACTTTCTATACCAATTAATTTGATTCCAGAACTCATTTGTATAAAAATCCCCAAAACAACTTTTACAAGAACCCTAATTACTTGAACTCTATCAATTCGATGATGTTACCCCGAATTAACATATGGTTAAGCTTAATCGGTTGTTTTAGAAGGTATATGATCAATCACTAACCTGTTTTGATGTCGAATTGTAGTCGAACGACTTCGAGCCCTAGTTTCGGCAATCCTTCGATCGAACTCCTGCTTCCCAAGCTACTGGAATCGAATTGTGATGTGTAAAAGATGCTAAAGGTGCCGATTAAAGAGTATGAAGCTTCAATTTTATGTAATGAAGTCGAATGATGTGAATTTGAGTAATGAGTAGTAACGGTTTCAACTCTTGGCCCTTAATTCCATTTAATTCGAATTCTAATGGATTAAAACGTATGTAAACGGTTTGTAATCATTATTACAATGATTATGGATGCTAATTTCGCAGTTACAACTTTGAATTTACAAAATTTCGAATTTCATCTCAAATTGGCCGAATTTTGACTTGTAGAAGTCAAAATTTGTACTAAATTCAATTATAAGTCTTAATCTCTAACCTTTTAACACTTAACAACTGATTTTTCTTAATTCTTAAATTCCATAGGTCCTTCCGAGTCAACAACGCAATATTTCGATTAACAAAGTTACATTAAAAATTCTAATTTATCACTAATTGGGCCAAATTGAACTACCACTGGCTAAATTAATCCAATTGGGCTTTTCAAATATAATTGGGCCTCACTGGGCCTTCCTGGGCCTACCTTGGCCTTCCCTAGGCCTACTTTGTTTACATTGGGCCTTAATGGGCCTACTTTAACCTTGTTTGGTCTAATTGGGCCTTCCTTGTTTTCCTTGAGCCTAATTTAATCTTATTGGGCCTACTAGACTTTGTTGGGCCTTCATAGACTCCATTGGGCCTTACCGGGCCTTCCTTGACTTTGTTGGGCCTTTATTGGCCTTGTTGGGCCTTCATTGGCCTTGTTGGGCTTGTGAAGGTTAACAAGGTTAACTTGAAAAGTCGGATTGTCACATCATCCCCTTGTTGAAGGAATTTTCGTCCCGAAAATTAGCAAGTGTTAAGAGTAGTTAGGAAACTACTTACGAGTTTAAATCGTACGTGTTAGTGTGATTTGATCATTCTGTGTGCTTGTGTGTACTCACACACAAAGTCTAATGCTTGCAACATCACAACTCAATTGTGATCGTTCAATGTAACTGTTTTGCGTGTACACTAGTTAGTTCACCTAACTGTGACTGTTTGTGTTTGATCATACTGTGTTGTGTAGCCTCACACATAGTGAGTGTCTATAACTGTTTGTACTATGCAACCCCGCACATAGCAATGTTGTGTAGCCTCACACATAGTGAGTGTCTATAACTGTTTGTACTATGCAACCCCGCACATAGCAAAGTGTATATAACCAATCGTGTATGTACTACCATAACACGTAACATATGAAATGTAGCACATAAAATACATAGAATGTAATGTAGCACAAATGTTTGTAACAAAATCAATTGAATAAATAAAATTTTTGCGCTTACAGTTTGAAATTTGCAGTGTTGATGTGTGAAAGCATCACGTCATCCCCTTGTTGAAGGAAATTTCGTCCCGAAATTTAACGTGCGCTCTCAGTGTTAGCAGTAGCTGTCTTGAATAGATGAGGATATTTCTTCATCATTTGATCTTCTCGTTCCCATGTGAATTCAGGACCCCGTCTTGAATTCCATCGGACTTTGACTATCGGAATCTTGCTTTGCTTCAGTTGTTTGACCTCTCGATCCATGATTTCCGCCGGTTCTTCAATGAATCGTAACTGTTCATCTACTTGTATTTCTTCCAATGGTACAATCAATGTCTCATCAGAAAGACATTTCTTTAAGTTTGACACATGAAAAACATCATGAACTCCACTGAGTTCATCCGGTAGTTTGAGTTGGTACGCAACCGGACCAATCCTTTTCAGAATCTCAAAAGGTCCTACGTAACGTGGACTAAGCTTCCCGCGCTTGCCGAATCGTATCACACCTTTCCAAGGTGATACCTTTAGAAGAACTCGGTCTCCTACTTGAAATTCCAACGGTTTACGACGTTTGTCTGCATAACTCTTCTGTCGATCCCGAGCCGCTGCCATACGGTTCCGGATTTGAACTATCTTCTCTGTCGTCTCGTGCACCAGTTCAGGACCTGTTATCTGACTGTCACCAATTTCAGCCCAGCAAACTGGTGAACGACATTTGCGACCATACAACGCTTCAAACGGTGCTGCTTGAATACTTGTATGATAACTATTATTGTAAGAGAATTCCACCAACGGTAAATGATTCTCCCAGCTATCACCAAAATCAATTACACAAGCTCGTAACATATCCTCGAGCGTTTGAATCGTTCGTTCACTTTGACCGTCGGTCTGTGGGTGATAAGCGGTACTCATATCCAAGCGAGTCCCCAATGACTTATGAAGAGATTTCCAAAAATTGGAAGTAAACCGGGCATCCCGATCTGATATGATAGAGATTGGCACACCATGCCGTGCTACTACTTCTTTAATGTAAATGCGAGTCAATTTCTCCATCTTGTCAGTTTCTTTGATTGCTAAGAAGTGTGCAGATTTCGTTAATCGGTCAACAATTACCCATATCATATCACAACCACTCGGTGTACGGGGTAACTTAGTAATAAAATCCATCAAAATCTGTTCCCATTTCCACATCGGTATCTCTGGTTGTTGCAGTAAACCAGATGGCTTCTGATATTCAACTTTGACTTTCGAACAAGTCAAACATTTGCTAACGTACTTAGCAATATCAGCCTTCATGTGAGGCCACCAATACAGTGCCTTCAAGTCATGGTACATCTTGTCTGATCCCGGATGGACTGAATATCTGGACTTGTGCGCTTCGTCCATCACGAGTTCCCTTAAGCCTCCATACAAAGGTATCCACATTCGGTTAATGAAATAACGAATTCCATCAGCATTCGTATCCAACTGTTCTTCCATTCCCCGTAGAGATTCCTGTACCAAGTTTTCCTTTTTCAAGGCCTCGATCTGAGCACTGCGTACCTTGTCAGGTAAGTCAGTATGTATTGTCATCATAAGTGCACGAACCCGTCTTGTTCCCGTTGTATCTTTTCTGCTCAAAGCATCGGCTACGACATTAGCCTTTCCCGGGTGATACTTAATCGCACACTCATAATCGTTCAACAACTCAACCCATCGCCGTTGCCTCATGTTAAGCTCCTTCTGATCAAAGATATGTTGCAAACTCTTATGATCAGTATAAATAGTACACTTAGTTCCATACAAGTAATGCCTCCAAATTTTCAAAGCAAAAACCACTGCTCCTAACTCCAAGTCATGAGTAGTGTAATTCTTTTCATGTGTTCGTAGTTGTCTGGAAGCATAAGCGATCACTTTATCCCGTTGCATCAACACACATCCCAAACCCTGTCCAGATGCGTCACAATACACCGCAAAGTCTTCCGTTCCTTCCGGTAAGGACAAAATCGGTGCACTGCAGAGCTTCTGTTTCAATAACTGGAATGCAGCTTCCTGTTTATCCGTCCAGTTATACTTTGTTCCCTTGTGTGTCAGAGCTGTAAGTGGTTGAGCGATCTTTGAGAAACCCTCAATGAATCGTCGATAATAACCCGCCAAACCAAGGAATTTTCGTACCTCAGTAGGGGTCTTTGGCGCTTCCCAATTCTTAATCGCTTCAATCTTTGCTGGATCTACATGTATACCCTTTTCATTAACTATATGACCCAAGAACTGTACTTCTCGCATCCAGAAATCACATTTCGAGAACTTAGCGTACAGTTGTTCTTGTTTCAATAGCTCTAGTAGTAATCGAAGATGTTCAGCATGTTCCTCCTCAGACTTTGAATAGATGAGAATGTCATCAATGAAAACAATGACAAACTTATCAAGATAAGGTTTACAAACACGATTCATGAGATCCATGAATACAGCTGGAGTGTTTGTCAACCCAAATGGCATGACCAAGAACTCATAATGGCCATATCGTGTCCTGAATGCTGTCTTCGGAATATCCTCCTCCTGAACTCTTAGTTGATGATAACCCGACCTGAGATCAATCTTCGAGTAGTAACTCGAACCTTGCAACTGATCGAACAGATCGTCAATCCTGGGTAACGGATACCGGTTCTTGATAGTAACCTTGTTCAATTCCCGGTAATCGATACACATACGGAAAGTCCCGTCCTTCTTCTTTACAAACAATACTGGAGCTCCCCATGGTGAAAAACTAGGTCGTATGAAACCCTTATCCAACAACTCTTGCAATTGTGTAGATAACTCTTGCATTTCTGACGGTGCAAGTCGATAAGGCGCCCTAGCTATCGGTGCTGCGTCTGGTGTAAGATCGATTCGGAATTCCACCTGTCTGACAGGCGGTAATCCCGGCAAGTCTTCTGGAAATACCTCCGGAAACTCACAACCTACAGGTATATCTTCAAGCTTCCTCTCAGCTACCGGCTTTTCAGTTATAAGTGTTATAACTGCCGTATGACCTTTCCGCAGACATTTGTGTGCTTTCATACAAGATATGAGACGCAGTGGCGTACTGCTCTTCTCGCCTTGTACATATAATGTCTCTCCCTGCGGAAGAGGTATGCGAACAATCTTTTCATGGCATACAATTTCAGCCTGGTTCTTGGACAACCAGTCCATGCCAATGACTACATCAAAACTGCCTAAGGCAATAGGCATCAAATCAATCTCTAATGTCTGACCCATCAAATCAAGAATACATCCCTTATAAATGTTTTCTACTACAATCAACTTACCATCAGCTAACTCCACAGTGTAGGGACTATCTAAGGCAGTGGGACTAACATCTAGTGACTTAGCAAGTGAACTAGATACAAAACTCCGGTCAGCACCAGTGTCAAATAACATAGAGGCATAGTGATTATTTAAGAGGAACGTACCCGTGACAATGTTGGGATCCTCCCGCGCTTGACGTCCTCCAATCACGAACGCCCTGCCTCTAGCACCGTTGTTGTTGTTATTATTGTTGTTGTTGTTGTTGTTGGTGCCATTGCCATTACCGTTTCCATTTCCATTACCATTACCATTGTTGTCCCCGCCTTTCTTAAGTTGTGGGCAATCTTTCTTGAAATGGCCCATCTTGCCGCACTCAAAACAACCTTTCTGCGCGTTGTTTTGATTGTTATTCTGGTTGTTATTGTTGTTCTGCAGCTCTCCGCGACAATCCTTAGCCGCATGCCCAACCTTGCCACACCTCTGGCACTTAGCTCTGTCACATTGGTTACCCGCATGATGGTAACCACACCTGTTGCACTTGGGGTGCTTACCAATATAGCCCCCCGATGATGATGATTGTTGGCCACTGTTGGAATTATGATAGGACTTGTTTGAGTCCTGCTTCCTGTTCTGCTGTTGGTTGTTACCCTTGAAGTTGTTACTTTCCCACTTCCTCTTGTGATCTCCTACCTTGGTAGCAGATGTTCTCTTAGGCAGGGTTCCCTGTAACACTGCCTGATCAGTAAGCTGATGTGCTAGACGAACAGCTTGTTGGATGGTGGTGGGATTTGCTGAGGTAACCATCCCCTGAATCTGAGGCACTAGTCCTCCAATATACCTTTCGATCCACTTACTGACTGGAGTAGCCATGTGTGGTAGCAGTCTGGCCAGTTCATGCGATCTGGTCGTGTACTCCTCAATATTTGACCCCTCCATTTTGAGGTGCCAATACTCCTCCTCTAACTTCTGCATTTCACTACGAGGACAATACTCCTCTTGTAGTAAAGTTTTGAAGTTGTTCCAGGTCAATGCATTTGCTTCTCCCAACCCCAGAGTCTGAACATTGGAGTTCCACCAAGTCAGTGCTGGACCCTCCAACGTTCCAGTAGCAAATTTCACTTTGCTGTCATCAGGGCAGTTGCACATCTCGAACACAGACTCTGCCTTTTCAATCCATCGGAGAAGTCCTATGGCCCCCTCCGATCCTTTGAAGTTGTGTGGCTTGCAGTCCAAGAACATCTTGAACGTGCACGCCTGTGGATTAAGCAATCCCCCAGCTGGACCATGTGGCCCCGTGTTGTGTGCCTGTGCGTACTGTGCTATTGCCTCTGCAACCCTGTTGTTGATTAGCTCGTTGAGCTCAGCAACTGTCATCTGAACATTTCCCTCAGCCATTTCCTATTTACAAGAAATGTTAGCGCATAATCAAAATCCAATTTTGACATGTGTAAGTAAAAACAACAAACACAACATGTAATATAATCAACACAGTTGTTGGAAACAAACAATAATTCTTCCATAAATAGAACTTTCTTTGAGTACAATACTTTTGAAATGAAATACAAAATTTCCAACTACTAATGTAGGAACACAACCCGTTCCTAATAAGTTTAAACAAAACAGAAATAAAATAAGAAAACAATCAATCGTCCTCAACGGCGGATTCAGGATCGGACTCAGCAACTGGTGCTGGTTCCTCCCCTTCTTCCTCCTCATCCTCCTCCTCATTCTCAGAGGCCACCAAATCCTCCAAGGCTTCTACTCTACCCTCCAAGAACAAAGCTCGGTTCTCTGCAGCGTCGAGACGACCAATCATGTTCACCATCTCATCCCGCATGTCATGAACTAGATGGGCAAGTTCATCTTGCCTCTCAATGGCATCCCATAACTCATGAGATCTCTGTATAAGCTTGTCTTCTGTCTCATCCAAGTCCTCGCGCAACTTGGCGATCTCCTCCGCGTCCGTCCTTCGCCTCTTAGGCTCAGGAGCATCTAGTGCTGGTGGTGGGTGTGTAGAGGGTCCCTCAGCAGGGATCTGCTGAATGCCCTCCTCCTCCTCCGCCGGATCCTCATCCGGGTCCTCCTCTGGATCCTCGTCGGGATCCTCGTCTGGATCCTCATCAGGATCCTCGTCTGGATCCTCCTCAGGATCCTCCTCCGGATCCTCCTCCGGGTCTTCCTCCGGATCCTCCTCTGGATCGGAGTCCTCCATCCCATATGGTGGAGGTGATGGAATAGGTGGTGGTGGTGATGATGGTGGTGCCGGAACTATCGGCTCCTCGCCCTCGGAATCATCAATAATGATATATGGGACTGATGATGAAGCCATGCCTGTTACATAATACCATATGTAAGTACAGTGCCATGGAATACGTAAACAAGTCAATTACATAGTGTCATATGTAATTTCTATATGTAATTTCTAAGCAATACATATTAACAGATGTGTCTAATGTCTAACAGTCATAGTCTAGGCCTACTAATGCAAACCTAGTTCGCTATAACCAATGTCTCTGATACCAATCTGTCACACCCCCAATTTCAACTAACGGAATCATACCGTTTGGGAACGTGACAAACCAGGATCTCAGATCATTAGACATAGCGAAGACCTCTATATGAATTTCAAAACATACGTTGGTCTTTAAAACATATCATTCAGAGTTTACAAAAAGTTGCGGAAGCGTTTCAAAACCAAATAACAGTTGATAAGTAAAACATTACAAATCAAAGTACTTAAATATTCAAATGTTCAAATTCAAATTCAAAGTTTTTATAATGCATGAGACTCTATCTTCCTAGTCCATGCCAGCTGTAACGCGCGCCTTAGCGTCCTGAGAAAACATGCAAATCAAGTCAACACAAAGGTTGGTGCATAACACAGGTTTTAAGTAATCATAGTGTTCAAAACAGCTGTATGAATAACAAGTTTGTAGATAACATAATCACAAATGCACAGTCATGATAGCTAGTCATATAAACTATTTACATACGTGTTCGACACCGAAGCTGACTGATTGCCATGCTATAGCATGTTTTCGCCTTGCCACTATTGTCTATCATAACAATAGTAAAAATTGTGTTTGGTCAGTCAAACACCTGCGTAGATCCCATCTACCAGGTGAGGTTTGTCAAACCTAATAGATCTATTTCCAACTACCACGCTTTGCATTACAGCAAACTAAACGGTTCGAGGTGTGTAAGGACTTTCAAGTTGATATGTTGTCACATAATGTAAACAGATAACTCATGCAAGTGATATGTATCTAAAAACAGTTTGTTGCACATGTTTTCTCCCCCAAAACAGTTTAAAATAAGAAAGGGGCCGTGTACGCACCTTTGATAATAGCAGAATGATCACACACTAAAAGCTCGTGAAAGAAATC
Organism: Mikania micrantha; assembly: GCA_009363875.1. Classification (NCBI taxonomy): domain Eukaryota; kingdom Viridiplantae; phylum Streptophyta; class Magnoliopsida; order Asterales; family Asteraceae; genus Mikania; species Mikania micrantha. Next base: position 32,805,748 of record CM018681.1, read on the forward strand.
CTTCTACGAAGAATCTGTGTTTAAACAATAACCTAGTGTTATTCGAATAATCGTTTTGTGCTTAAAATCACATACGTGTCAACACACGTATGTTGGATTTGCTAAGAATGTGCATACGAAAGTACGCGTGCTTTTGAAATCGATTAAATAAAATCATATTTGATTTTATTCAATTAATCGTAATTATACGCGATTTCGTGTTCGGGCTAAAATATAAATTTTATCGTTCTAATACGTTCGTATTCTCGTTACGGTTCCAACGCAACTTGAACGGATTAAAACGGAGTTCGTATGTGGAAGTTATGACAAAAATACAAAAAAATTGATTTAAAACCCAAAAATGGTGGAACCCGGATTCGAACCCGCGACCCCCCACATAAACACACACGCATCTACCAACTCAGCCCGCTAGGGTATCGCGTCTGATATCAGGAATTAATTCTTTTACATCCTAACTCACTGGTTCTCTTTGATGCTATTATAGCCGAAGCTTAACCCACCAAATTGATCAATATTTCGAATCTGATTGATCTTATCAACACAAGTTTATGATTCTAACCTCTTAAACGTACCTAATGATGGTTCCAATTCGATCAAACCTTAATCAATGAGTTCCAATTGATCCCAAATAGGTTCGGTTTTGAACCGAACTAACTTTCAACACAAAATCTTATAATTCACGATTATAACATCAAATTAACTTAGGCTTTCGTTTAACCGAAACATTCTGAAACTTCCTATCTAGCTTAATTCGATTATCAGTCCAATTAAACAAGAAACCCCCAATTCGTTCCCCTTTAAGAACCCTAGATTCAAAATCCACAATCCCGAACTGTTTTGATGAAATTAATCTATCATTTACTTCAATCGATCACTTATGAAACTTTCTATACCAATTAATTTGATTCCAGAACTCATTTGTATAAAAATCCCCAAAACAACTTTTACAAGAACCCTAATTACTTGAACTCTATCAATTCGATGATGTTACCCCGAATTAACATATGGTTAAGCTTAATCGGTTGTTTTAGAAGGTATATGATCAATCACTAACCTGTTTTGATGTCGAATTGTAGTCGAACGACTTCGAGCCCTAGTTTCGGCAATCCTTCGATCGAACTCCTGCTTCCCAAGCTACTGGAATCGAATTGTGATGTGTAAAAGATGCTAAAGGTGCCGATTAAAGAGTATGAAGCTTCAATTTTATGTAATGAAGTCGAATGATGTGAATTTGAGTAATGAGTAGTAACGGTTTCAACTCTTGGCCCTTAATTCCATTTAATTCGAATTCTAATGGATTAAAACGTATGTAAACGGTTTGTAATCATTATTACAATGATTATGGATGCTAATTTCGCAGTTACAACTTTGAATTTACAAAATTTCGAATTTCATCTCAAATTGGCCGAATTTTGACTTGTAGAAGTCAAAATTTGTACTAAATTCAATTATAAGTCTTAATCTCTAACCTTTTAACACTTAACAACTGATTTTTCTTAATTCTTAAATTCCATAGGTCCTTCCGAGTCAACAACGCAATATTTCGATTAACAAAGTTACATTAAAAATTCTAATTTATCACTAATTGGGCCAAATTGAACTACCACTGGCTAAATTAATCCAATTGGGCTTTTCAAATATAATTGGGCCTCACTGGGCCTTCCTGGGCCTACCTTGGCCTTCCCTAGGCCTACTTTGTTTACATTGGGCCTTAATGGGCCTACTTTAACCTTGTTTGGTCTAATTGGGCCTTCCTTGTTTTCCTTGAGCCTAATTTAATCTTATTGGGCCTACTAGACTTTGTTGGGCCTTCATAGACTCCATTGGGCCTTACCGGGCCTTCCTTGACTTAGTTGGGCCTTTATTGGCCTTGTTGGGCCTTCATTGGCCTTGTTGGGCTTGTGAAGGTTAACAAGGTTAACTTGAAAAGTCGGATTGTCACAGTTTTAAAGTCTTGTGATTGTGAATTAACCTTCATGATTATTGTTAAGTTACAACTTAACTAATTTATGATCAATTCTCAATTGTCACAATCGAGGGCCTCACATTGGACCTTAAGCCCATAATTATGATAATAGGCTCAAATGGAGTTCTATGGCCCGTTTATGGTAACCAACGCCAATTGATTATGATATCGAGCCAATTGAAAGTGGTGTTGGTCCAACGATAGATACATGAGCCATTTTAAGATACCATGGGTAATGTGGGCCAATTAAAGTTCATAATGGGCCTATATGACTCAAGTGGTCTTGGCTTAAGTCCAATGGTCGGTTACTATCGAAATTGGGCCACGTAGAACTGCATTGGGCCAAGGAGGGTTACGGGTTGCCACTTGGGCAGCGAACCTTCTTGATCCTAGCCTAGGGTTCGTCGGTCATGAGGCTACATCAAGGTTCGGTCAACAGCATAACAAGGTTCGGTTCTCTTGTGTGCATGCAAGGGTTCGTGGTTCCTAGGTATTGATGTGCATGGTTCGTGAAACCCATTAGGGTTCGGTGATGCTATGGGAGTTCGCCACAGGTTCGTGAAGCATGAGATCCTAGCAAGGTTCGGTTGCATGGGGTTCGTGAGAGGATCTGCATGCAGGGTTCGTCATCATGCAATACTAGTGTTCGTGGACAAGAAAGTTCGTGACTCTGATGATGGTTCGGTTGTTATCAACTGGTTCGCAACGGGTTCGACTGAGAATGGTTCGTGGGCAGCATGAAGGCTCAACACAGGCTCGTGAGGACCCCTAGGGTTCGGCTGATGATTCAACGAACCATACAGGGTTCGTAAGACTTGCTGTGTTCATAAGGGTTCGGCCAAGAGCTGGTTGGGGGTTTGACCCCTGAACCTTCGACGAACCTGTAAACTCCATCATCATCATCATCTCTAGGCCACGATCTAGGTCCTTCTAATCTCAAAGATGGTTACTACATGTGCGAAAATCAGAAAATGGTGCAAGAGAACCGGTTATGTGTGTGTTTAACAAACCCACGCACAAAACCCTAATTCCCGCAACTTCTTTGGCTCATACCTCGCTTTTGGCTGGATGAACCTGCAAAATTCTTGTACTTTCGTGTAGAGGATGTCGAGAGCTTCGCGTGGACACCAAGAACTCCGAAATCCGTTGAGAAATAAGCGAGTTATGCGCGTTTGAAGTCGGTTTTCTTAGAGAGCGAGGGTAGACGAAATTGTAGAGAGTGAGTGAGTTGGTGAGGTAATAAATGAAGGTTTAAGCCTTGTTCAAGGCTTTTATAGCCCGAGTGATGTTCGGGTTCATTTCGGTCGCTCGGTTCGCGTTTCCGGAACGTAACGCGTATTTTACGCGAATTAAAAATAAAAGAGTTGTTAAACTCATTAAAATGATGAGTTTCAAAATTGTAAAAATATAAAATAATTAATTTAACTACTTTTACTCTTCGTGCGTTGTCAGATCGTTAAACCTTCACAATTACGTGTATACCCGCAATCGCGTACGTTTTCCGATCGTATTAATTATTTAAAGTCGTTTAATCGTAATTATAAGTTCAACATTCGTATTATTATGGATCGTCACCCATAACTATACTCAGTCTCGCTTACGTATTACGATTCTTGTGAATTAATTAATTGTTATAATATTCGTCTCGACACTACGCACTAACACTAACCTGTTACACCGAACTCAGTATATATATAGGGCTCACTCTCGCTGCCCACCACTGTTTCGATATAACCAGTTACTGTTCTTGCCTAGTGAAATCGACTGTAAATAAATAATACATACTTGTTTATGAACACTAACTGCAAATGGACAGACACTGTTCTAACACTGTTTACGACTACATGACTAAATGTACCAATGTTACACTGGCTCCTCCTCCGGATCCTCATCCGGGTCCTCATCTGGATCCTCCTCTGGATCCTCGTCTGGGTCCTCGTCTGGATCCTCCTCCGGATCCTCCTCCGGATCTGAGTCATCCATCTCATATGGTGGAGGAGATGGAATAGGTGGTGGTGGTGATGACGGTGGTGCTGGAACTATCGGTTCCTCGTCCTCAGAATCATCAATATAGATGTAAGGTACTGATGATGATGCCATGCCTGTTACATAATACCATATGTAAGTGCAGTGCCATGGAATATGTAACAAGTCAACTACATAATGTCATATGTAATTTCTAAATAGTAAGTGTAAGCATATGTGTCTAATGTCTAACAGTCATAGTCTAAGTCTACAAATGCAAACCTAGTTCGCTATAACCAATGTCTCTGATACCAATCTGTCACACCCCCGATTTCCAACTAACGGAATCATACCGTTTGGGAACGTGACAAACCAGGATCTCAGATCATTAGACATAGCGAAGACCTCTATATGAATTTCAAAACATACTTTGGTCTTTAAAACATAACATCAGAGTTTTCAAAATTTGCGGAAGCGTTTTAAAACCAGTAACAGTTGTAAAATGTAAAATACAATACAAAGTTTTCAAATGTTCAAATTCAAATATCCAAAATGTTTAAAATGCATGCGACTCTATCTCCTAGTCCATGCCAGTCTTTATTGCGCGCCTTAGCGTCCTGAGAAAACATGTAAATCAAGTCAACACAAAGGTTGGTGCATAACACAGGTTTTAAGCATTCACGATGTTCAAAACAACAGTTTGAATAACAAGTTTGTAGATAACATAATCACACATGCACAGTCATGATAGCTAGTCATATAAACTATTTACATAAGTGGTCGACACCGAAGCTGACGAATTGCCATGCTATAGCATGTTTTTGCCTTGCCACTATTGTCTAGCACAACAATAGTAAAATTGTGTTTGGTCAGTCAAACACCTGCGTAGATCCCATCTACCAGGTGAGGTTTGTCAAACCTAATAGATCTATTTCCAACTACCACGCTTTGCGTTACAGCAAACTAAACGGTTCGAGGTGTGTAAGGACTTTCAATTTGCTATGTTGTCACATAATGTAAACAGCTAACTCATGCAAGTGATATGTATCTAAAAATAGTTTGTTGCACATGTTTTCTCCCCCGAAACAGTTTAAAATAAGAAAGGGGCTGTGTACGCACCTTTGAGTATTGCAGAATGATCAACTACGTGAACTCGTGTAGATAATCCTCTTACGAAGGATCTGTGTTTAAACAATAACGTAGTGTTATTCGGATAGTCGTTTTGTGCTTGTAATCACATACGTGTCAATACACGTATGTTAAAGTGTTAGAAATGTGCATACGAAAGTACGCGTGTCTTTAGAAATCGTTTAAATAAAACATATACGATTTTATTTAAATAAACGAAACTATACGTGATTTCGTTTTCGAATTAAAATATAAATTTTATTATTTCAAGGTGTTCGTATTCCCGTTACGGTTCCAACGCAACTCGAACGGGTCAAAACGGAGTTAGAACGAAAGAGTTATGGGCTAAATTCAAAAAGGATTTGAAATTACCAAAACCGGCAGCCCTAAGGCTCGAACCCGCGACCCCTCACACCATACACACGCGCACTACCATCTCGCCCGCTAGGGTCTCGCAACAGAACTCCAAATAAAATTCTTTTAAACACCCTTTCAGTCCAAATCCTATTTGATATTATAGCCGAAGCAACTTCCACCCAACTGACCACGAATTCGAACTTAATTGAAACTGGAATCATAGGTTTTTTTGTTTCTGGGATTCAACCTATTCTAAGTACAGTTTTAATTCAAAAATTAAACAATAGAACCCTACTAATCGGGTCTTAACACTTTCGAACTCAAGTTCTTAAACCCCATTTCCAATTCATTCAATTCGATAATTTTTCATGAAGTTGTTATATGGTTTTTGCTAATCGGAATCCTCTGAAACTAATGGTATCATCTAATTCGATCTTTGAGTCCATTATAATAAAATCCCCCAACTCGTTTTTCTTAAGAACCCTAGTTATGGAATTCATATAATTCGATGTTTGAATATAAAATTAATGTAGTATTTCGCTTGATCGGAACCTTCTGAGACTACCTATATCATTTAATTTGGTTCTGCAACTGATTTTTATGGAAACCCCCAAATCGTTCCCTAACAAGAACCCTAGAATTCTAATTCTATTAATCCAATGTTAAAAGCCGAAATTGATTTGATATTAACCTTAGTCGGTTATTTATGAAACTAACCATGTGATCTATTTCGACTACTATACAGTTTAAACAAGAAACCCCCAAATCATCTAAGTCGAAGAACCCTAGATGTTGAATTCATAAAATTCGTTATTGTAACCAGAAATGAGGCTAGGGCTTAGCTTAATCGGACCTTTTAGAATGATTAGGAATGAAAAACTTACTTGACTTAGTATCAATTTGAAATATCACGATTTGGACTTGAATTCGGCCAACCCTTGTATCAATCTCACTCCCCGATGTTTTTCTGTTCGAATTGGTGAATGGAAGAGGTTCTGAATGTGCCGAAAGAGTTCTCTGAGAGTTCAATTTTTCGAAATTTGATCGAATGTTGAGGTTTTAGATATATAGGGCTACGGTTTCGAGTTATTGTGACCGTTTTCAATCAATTTGCTAATGATTCGATCCCATAACGTATAATAACTATTAATCATCATTAATGTGATGATTTAAGTCGATTGATTTCAGTTATAACTTAGTTTTAATGAGAAATTCGAACTTTAGTTGATAAATCCCACGAATTTTGACTTTAAAAGTCAAACTAGTGTGTTTTAACCAATTACAAGTACACTCTTTGCAATTGTGGTATGTTTGGACTGATTTTGCCTAATTTCAACCCTTGAAATTTGTTTTTGTATCATAATATCACATTTCGGTTAACAAAATTGAACCTAAACTCCCAAATTGTCACAAATCGGGCTTCTTAGAACGTTGTTGGACTTAATTAACCCAATTGGGCTTCTTAAATACAATTGGGCCTCATTGGGCCTTCCTTGGCCTTATTGGGCCTTCCTTGGGCCTACTTTGTTTTCATTGGGCCTCACTTGACCTTATTGGGCCTTACTGGGCCTCCCTTGGCTTATTGGGCCCACATTAGCTCTGTTGGGCCTGTGATCTCACCATCTTCAGTTAACAACGTTAATCCGAAAAGTCGGATTGTCACAATTGAGACTAGTATCGATGCCAATCTCGGCTCACGATGATAGTGTTGATGGTTCCAAATTTGGGTGAGCAAACGATGGGGTTTCGATGTGCATGGGCGCCCTCTTCACGACCTGTTTTGTCCAGAATAGTGATCTCCAAAGATCTGGGTCCCCTTCTGTTAACCTTAACAGAACCGAAGAAAGGATTCCATCGACATTACAAGTCATCGATGGGTGATAATGGGCTGAGCCGAGAACCATAATCGATACTAGCTACCACTGATGAATTAAGCTTGATCTAAAATCCTTAGTTTAATACAAAGGTTCCCACTTTTGGTTATTCTTTGAAGACGTAATGGGGGATCCTCAAGTTAATATACACAGGTTCCCACTTTTGGTTCTTCTTTGAAGACCTAATGGGGAATCCTCAAGATAATACACACGTTCCCACTATTTTTTCTTCTTTGAAGACCTAACGGGGGATCCTCAAGTTAATATACACAGGATCCCACTTTTGATTCTTCTTTGAAGACCCAATGGGGAATACTCAAGATAATACACAGGTTCCCACCTTTGGTTATTATTTGAAGACCTAATGGGGGATCCTCAAGTTAATACACTGGTTCCCACCTTTGGTTCTTATTTGAAGACCTAATGGGGGATCCTCAAGTTTATACACAGGTTCCCACCTTTGGTTCTTATTTGAGGACCTAATGGGGGATCCTCAAGTTAATACATAGGTTCCCACCTTTGGTTCTTATGTGAAGACCTAATGGTGGATCCTCAAGTTAATACACAGGTTCCCACTTTTGGTTCTTAATTGAAGACCTAATGGGGGATCATCAAGTTAATACACAGGTTCCCACCTTTGGTTCTTATTTGAGGACCTAATGGGGGATCCTCAAGTTAATACACAGGTTCCCACCTTTGGTTCTTATTTGAAGACCTAATGGGGGATCCTCAAGTTAATACATAAGTTCCCACCTTTGGTTCTTGTTTGAAGACCTAATAAGGATCCTCAAGTTAATACACAAGTTCCCATTTTTGGTTCATGTACAACACCCTATGGGCGATCCAAATCCCCCAATATGTTTACAAGGAAGTCAATCATGTTTTCAAGGATAATCTAGTGTTCTTAAACATAACAATTATACGAAGCCATATACATTAACAGGTTAACACGACTCAATCAATCAATAAAGTTTATAACATATTAAATCTTATATTAAATGTATGATTACAATGATATTGGGACCAGTTAGAGGTCTATTTGTATGCTACCTGTTCAAGTTCAGAGTCTACTGCTGTCAGGTGAGAACATAAGCCCCTCTTTTACTGTTTTTACAACTTATTTGGGGTAGAACACGTGACCAAACATCTTTTGTACTACAAGTTTTGTATTACAAATTTTCAAATACAGTATTCACTATTCTTTGCAACAATCCAAGGTTTACTTTTATATTCTACTATCTTTACAACTGTTAAACACATTTTGATAAAAGGTTTTATAAAAGGTTTTATTAAAAGGTTTTATAAACTTTTTTACAACCTGTTTCATACAAAGATGGTTTTATAAATGTTCAACACTTTTAAAGGATAAATTTTATAAACTCTTTTAAACATTAACTTGTGTTTTCTAAATAAATGTTTTGGTAAATATTTTCGTACAAACCTTGTATTTATACAAGGGTTTTGCTATCATTGTATTCAATCAAGGATTTTCAAAACAAGGTATTAAATCAATGGTTTTCAATGTGGTATTCAATCAAGGGTTTTCAAAACAAGGTATTAAATCAATGGTTTTCAATGTGGTATTCAATCAAGTGTTTTCACGGAGGGCTTCAATCAAGTGTTTTCAAATCATGGTAATCAATCAAGAGTATTCAACTACAGGTTTTAATCAAAGTATTCAACCTTAGCAACATAAAAGCATGGTGTCCATTGTTGTGAACAAACTTATACACACATCAAGACACTTATTCAATCTTATGTTATTCTTATAACTTTAGTACTGGGTGATCACAACAAGGGAACGCGGGACACGTTTTGGTTACGCCAAGGCTGCGGTTATCGTTTTAAATTTGTTTTAAAAACTAATTGCAGATAGGATGCGTACGGTAAGATGGATTTGCTGCTAATTAACTTTACCAGAATAGGTCATATTGACCGTGTACGTCAACACTAGGTTTGTCTACTGAGTATACTCATTAGTACATCTCGTGTTGATGCGTTTGCTGACTGCTTTCTTAATCCAAACGTAGTTTGGGACTTGATTACATGTTGGCTTTTCTAATAGACAGTCATACGACTGTTTGCACATGTTATTGTTACTTGATGATAGTTTGGGTTGCAACTATGTAGGATCAGATGTTCTCAATTGATTCAATAATAGAGTATAGCAGCAGAATTCAAAGTTGAATTAGCACAATCATAGCAAGAACAAAGTTCAATCAAACAGTAAACGAATAAGTTTGTTATAGAGAGAGAGTTTCTGCAAAAGGAATATTTCATTCAATTCACTAACTTCGTTACATTACAAAATTGTCAACTGCCCTTATATAAAGACAGTGACGTCTGATGATGTCACATGATGTTGACACCTAACAGACAAAACAAAACAACTGAAATAACTAAACTACTGAAGACTAAACTACACACTACAACATCTGATGACTTACACTTCAGCTGTTGTATATCACTTCAGATCTTGTATCTTCTGTACATTGAATGTCAGCCGTTGTGTTCTTCTTCAGTTGTTATAAGTGCTGTGAGACTTAGAGATTTTTCTGATCAGGCTCATTGGTTCTTTTAGTCCAACAAACTCCCCCTGAACCAATGCAGCCAAAAACCTCTAATTTATTTATGGTCTCACTTATTTACTCCCAGGCTGAAAGATAAGTCTTTTTCTTTGAGATCAGTATCAAAATGACCAGTTAAAGTGTATGCCTGATAATCAACAGCTTAAAAAAAAATCTAACAAGCAAAATATGAGAGGGAACTCCATTGGGGAAATGGACTATGAGCATTAACCCCTCTCATTAAAGCTATTGATCATATACTAACCTGAAGGACTCCCTGACATATGCCTCAAGCAGTATTACCTTCTCTTCTGGAGTCAGCCTCTCAGGTTCACCTTCAAAGAAAGACTCAGGTCCATAATACTCAGACAAGTACCTGGCCGTTGTCCCATCATGTAGCTCTACTCTAGTTATCTCTCTGTAAACAAATTCATCTGGATGTTTCCCTTCCAGAAATAGAGAAAGCTCATTTTGCTTAACATTTTCAAGTTTCCTGTACACCAATCCTTTCTTGATCATTTTGTTTTTTATGAACTTTGGAGCTTTTGAACCAGAGTTGTACATACTCTTGAAGTCACTGATTATCTCCCAAGGATCAAGTACAGACCCTAGCATAATATCAGCACTTAATACCCTTCTGATTCTTCTGGCATAAACTGCTGGAGCCTCTCTCTTGTGAATCCTATGAATGATTCTTGGATCAGGCCACATCCTAATCTGTTCCTTCCTATACTGGTATGTGAACCTCAGAGCATACAACCTTTGAGCTTCTTTCTTCATTGCAATAATGGTTGATGTCTGAGGATAATCCTTGTCAACTATCTTTAGGATTTGCTCATCATGCTTCCTTTGGTTCTCTTCTTCTTCAAGCTTCACTTTTACTGCCAACATTCTAGACTCTGGTGTGATCTTTGGATGTTGACCAACAACAGTGGCTTCTCAGGCACATAGTTGGCAAGAAGAGTTACTTTCTTCTTTTGAATGGTCAGATCTAACCCAGTTGTTGCTGAATCAGGCTTTTGAACATTTGTTTTAATGACTGTAGAGATAGGCATCCTGTCTTCCTCATCTGAATCTTCCTCTTCTTCTTGAATTCTCAGTTGCCTTCTTTTCTTTAGAGGAGCCCTTACCTCAACACTTTCAGAAGATTTCTCAACCTCAACCCTCTGAGTTTGAACTTCTTGTTCTTGCATCTCCTCTTGTTCAGTTTCTTGTACATCAGAGGTTGTAACTTGTTCAGTACTTACTTTCTCAAAACTTACTTCAACTTCTTTATCAGCCTTTTCCACACTTTCTACATTTTCTTGCTCAACCTCCTCCTCAGCTCTGTTGGCAACCTCAGCAGTTTTATTCTTCTTCTGTCTCTTGTATGTCACTTGAATGACAGGAGACCTTTCAGAAGCAATATCTTCATTGTCAGACCTTTGCCTTTTGGAAGCTGAAGTTGTGACTGACTCTGTTCCTAACTCCCCCTTTTTGGCTGCAGAGGAAGAAGGAGTATGAAGAGTTGTAAGTCTGGCAGTCACAGCATCATCTACCATCTGCTGAATTTGAGATTTGGAGGGTAGCCTCTCATCAAGGGCTTGGGCAATGATGGTTTTCAGTAAAGGAGTGATGAGAGGGATGACATTTAGAAGGGCAGCAGCTAATGCCTCTGGGGGGCTAGAACCCAAAGGATTAGTGCCTGAGGCAGTGGCTGGTGGTTTGTCAAATTGTGAAGTAGTGGTGGAAGTGTTTGGGTGACCTTCAGGATGAGAAGGTGCCATCTGTGGGGTAATTGGGGAAGATGGACTTTTGTCCTTGGACATTTTGGTGAGTAGCACATTGAGTCTACATACCTCAGCCTCAAGGATTTGATTCTGCTTTAGAACCTCAGCAAGTGTTCTTTGGTCATCAGTAGCCTTAGCTAAATCATCTGACCTCCTGAGAATATCAGGATCTACCTGAGTTGAGTGTGGCTCAACATGATCAGGTGCCCCTTTTTCTTGGTTCTGGGGACTTCCAACCTCAGGGGTAACCCCTTCATCAGTTGTTGCCTCTGACAAGGTCTTAGCAATGGTACCACTATCAATCACTCCAAATGATGGAGGTGATGAAGTAGCAGCCTTGTCAGATATCAGAATCTCTCTTTCCACACTAGGAGATCTGATGTGGTAGTCATAATCCTGTGGGTTATCAGAGACACTTTGATCCTCCCCCTCAATGTTGGAGCTAATCCCAGTAGTGATAGGTGTCTGGGAGGGGATAGGAGTGTTCAACTGATCCAGGATGTTTTCAATAACAAAAGTTGGACTATTTGGGGTGGTTTCCATAGGAATTGGCTTTGAAAGAGAGTGCACCCGGGGAGATTGGTGCTGTTCAATAGAAACCTTTTCAAATGAAAGAGGTTCTAGAGATGTGTCTGCCCCTACAATGGTTGCTCCAGGATCCTGTTGAGAGGAAACCTGGGCGGTTTGAGCTGGTAGAGTCTGATGGACCACTGGTTGACTACTCCCAGTGGCCATGTCATGCCTTGGTGAGGCATGGGCAGACTCAGGGGACTCATTTCCCTGAGCAGCCTTTTTGGGCTTTGTGGATTTGGGTTTGGTGGGGACCTTAGATTTTGATTTGGAAGAGGAAGCTGTGGGTTCCCTATGCTTGGGTTTTAGCTTTCGAGCAGCCTCTTTTAGAGTAAGGTTAGAGTTGTGTCGGGAATATACTTCCAACAAAACTGCTGGAGCAGAGATCCCCTGACCAACAAGGCCATTTTGCTGAAGCTGTTTCTCTATGATGGCCATGATAAAACGTGGATAGAGTAGCCATCTAGAAGAAACAGGCTTAGCAGCATGTTCAGTTAATTCAGAAAACAGGATTTGAGAAAAATTTAATTTTTGAGATTCAAGGATTGAATACAATACCTGTTGCCACCTGGAAGACATTTGGTCCCATGAAGAAGACTTCGGAGCCAAGCATATGTTGATCATATGAAATATCAGGCGCTCTGGGTCATTGAAGTGCTTCTTGAAAAGTGTTGAGTCACTCAAGTCACCCTGGTATTCATGACTTGTAAAACAGAGGTCAGTTGCGCTCTTAGGAAATTGGGTGACAAGATTAGCATCATCAAGCTGAAGAACCTCCCTCAGTTCAGCTGGGCTTATGTGCACGTTATGACCATTGACAGTGGATCGAAGAGAGATTACTCCTGTGCCAACATTGATCAGTTCCACATTCATCCAGAATTGATGAATAGAGTCGACATATAGTGTTGGATTGATGAGAAAAGCAGTTTTGAATTGAGAAGCATTCATCAAATCCACAGCTTCATCAAACTTTGACCAGAAGGAGGATTTGGTCAGATAGGCAATGGAGTTATGACGCGGTTTCAAGGTTATGGACGCCATGGATGCAAAGACTGGAGAGGAAAAATAGGTTTTTGAAAAAGATGGAAAGTTCTGAGAAAGTGATAATGAAACAACTGAAGAAGGTTGAGTTAAATAGAGAAAACAACAGAAGTTAAAACAACTGAAGAGTAAAATTACTCATCAGGTGTTGTCGACAGTTTTGTTCAGCAGTTGTTTTCATCAGTTGTTCATCAGACTTTGTGGAAATTTTGTTCATCAGAACTTGTGAACAATGTGTTCATCAGAACTTGTGAACAATTTGTTCATCAGAACTTGTAAACAATTTGTTCATCAGAACTTGTAAACAATGTTTGACCTTCAGTACTTAGTGAATCAATACTCATCAGTACTTGTAACTTAGAGTATTAGAAAAGGTCATATCTTTCCTTGAATCAGTACTTTTGATATGTATCAGTATTTACTGAAAATATCAAAAAGTTTCAAGGTAAAAAAAATTTTATTTGAAAAGAAAAATTGAACATATTTTTGGGTTTTTGAAAAGAAATTAAAATTTATTTGATGAAAAACCAACCTATTCAAGTTGCAGCATACCAAGCCTTAGAACTAAATTTTGAAAAGTTGAGGTGTCTAAAGGCTTAGTAAAGATGTCTGCAAGCTCATCAGCACTAGGAACAAACTTTGGATCAATCAGACCCTTTTCATAACAGTCTCTTATAAAATGATGTCTGATCTCAATGTGTTTAGTCCTAGAGTGCTGAACTGGATTCTTGACAATACAAAGAGCTGAAGCACTATCCATTAACAATGGTGTCTTCAGTTCTTTGATGCCATAATCCAAGAGTTGAGACTGAAGCCAGAGAATTTGTGAAGTACAACTTGTAGCAACAATGTACTCGGCTTCAGCAGTGGAAGTGGCTACAGATGTTTGTTTCTTACTTTGCCAAGAAACCAGACAATTTCCGAGAAATTGACACCCACCAGAAGTAGATTTTCTTGATAGTTTGCATCCTGCATAGTCACTATCAGAAAAAGCAACTAGCTTGCAGGAATGTCCAGTGGAGTACCATATTCCCAGAGATTGAGTACCCTGTAAGTATCTGAAAATTCTTTTCACAGCAATCAGATGAGATTCTTTAGGTGCAGCCTGAAATCTAGCACAGACACATGTGGCAAACATAATGTCTGGCCTTGATGCAGTTAGATACATCAAAGAGCCAATCATACATCTATAAAGAGTTTCATCCACTGAAGTACCTTTCAGATCAACATCAAGTTGTGTGGTGCTGCTCATGGGGTTAGAACATGGTTTACAGTTTTGCAAATCAAATTTCTTTAACAGCTCTTTCGTGTATTTTGATTGGTGAATGAAAATTCCATCAGGTTTTTGTTTAATTTGAAGACCCAAGAAAAACTGTAGTTCCCCCATGGCACTCATTTCAAAATTTTTGGTCATAAGCTCAGTAAAAGCATCACACAACTTTAGATCAGATGACGCAAATATAATGTCATCAACATAAATTTGAACAAGTAGCTTATGCTGTCCTACATTCTTTATGAATAAAGTGTTATCATAATCAATACCTTCTTCCTGAGAAAACCCCTGTACAAACAGTCTAGCTTTGTTTTTAATGATTTGACCATTTTCATCTGTTTTATTCCTAAACACCCATTTTGTGCCTATTGCACACTTACCTGGAGGTAGAGAAACCAGCTCCCAAACTTGTTGCTTCTTGAACTGCAACAACTCCAACTGCATTGCCTCCACCCAGCCAATGTCTCTAAGTGCTATGTGATAGTTCTTTGGCTCTTGTTGACTGACAAATAGAGCATAAAGACAAAAGTTGGATAATTGACTTCTTGTGGAAACACCAGCAGAAATATCACCAAGAACTTGAGATAATGGATGATCCTTCAGTTCTTGATATGGAATAAGATCAGTGCAAGTGTTTGCTGGAGGAACAGATGCTGCAGTTGAAGAAGATTCAGGAAATACAGCAGCAGGAATTTCAAAGGATTTAGAAGATGCCAGAATTTCATCAGCATTTGTATTGAGCTGAACAGCTGGAGCAGGAGGACCATCTGATTTTGCAGATGTAGGCAGATTATCACTGAATCTGAACAAATGAGTACTTTCATCTTCATCATCTGGAATTCCTTGTGTGGTTTCTGTAGAAGCTTTTGGTGGATCTGCTGGAAGAGCCTCATCTTCTACACCAATATTCTCAACTGGAAACTCATGTGGCAAGATATTAATATCAAACATCTCAGCAGGATTCTGAGGAATGGAATCTTTGGGACATTCATTAAATTTCACATGAAGAGTTTCTTCTACAATCTTTGTTCTACAATTAAACACCCTATAAGCCTTGCAAGTTGAAGAATATCCAACAAAGTATCCTGCATCAACTTTGGAATCAAATTTGGTAAGTTGATCTTTGGTGTTGAGAATATAGCAAGGACACCCAAAAGCTCTGAAGAAGGAAATCAAAGGAGTTAAAGAGTGAAGTATTTCATATGGAGTCTTCAACCATCTTTGATTCACCAAAACTCTGTTTTGCACATAGCAAGCTGTATTAACAGCTTCTGCCCAGAATGTCAGTGGTAACCCAGAATCAGCAAGCATTGTTCTGGCAGCTTCAATCAAAGTCCTATTTTTCCTTTCTACAACTCCATTCTGTTCAGGAGTTCTGGGAATGATATACTGTCTCTGAATTCCCTTTAACAGATAAAATTCATCCAGAAGGTGATTTCTGAATTCAGTGCCATTATCACTCCTAACACACTTGATAGGAATAGAATATTGCTTTTCAGCATATAACACAAAGTTTATAATAGCCTTGGCAACCTCACCTTTTGAGTGTAAGAAGAAAGTCCAGACAAACTTTGAATAGTCATCAACAATAACTAGACAATACTTCTTCTTTGCCATAGACATTATCTGCACTGGACCAAACAAATCCATGTGCAGTAGTTACAGGCAACCAGTGGATTTGGAATCTCCAATTGGAGGAAAAGAGACTTTGTGTTGCTTTCCTTTCAAGCAGGCAGTACAATTCTCATCACAGCTAAAATCCTTTAAAGGAAGACCTCTAACCAAACCATGTTTCACCAATTGATTCATGTTTTTGATGTTCACATGACCTAATCTTCTATGCCACAGATTTGATTCCTTGAAAGAGGCCTTAGAGAATAAACAAGGATGACCCTTGACAGAGATTTTCTTAGATAAATCAAAGGCATATACCTTTCCCACTCTGTTAGCCTTAAGAAGTGTATACTCATCTAAAACTTTGCCAATCAAAGGCATCACATCAGAAGATAAAATCCTACAATCTTGCTTAGTGAAAAGAGAAACATGACCTTTATCACACATTTGACTAACACTCAGAAGATTGTACTTAAGATTTTCAACATGATTCACATCATCAAACCTAATCTCACCATTTGTTACCACACCTTTACCTATAATGTAACCCTTAGCATCATTTCCAAAGGACACAAATCCTTTCCTTCCAGTGAAATAATTATGAAGGAGAGATCTGCTCCCAGTCATATGCATGGATCCTCCACTATCAACATACCAGATGCTATTTTGGCATGCTGAAGGACCCTGCATACAACAACACACTCAGTTAGACTTTTGGACCCAAACCATTTTGGTTTTGGGTCTGTTAACACATGATGAAACAGAAGTAACATTGTCAGTTGAAGCAACACTTGAAGCATTCTTATCAGAAGATTTTGCTTTGACTTTTGATTTTGATTTCTTTTTATGAAATGAATCAACAGATGCCTCTGCCAGATTGACTTTTCCTATCAGTTGTTGCATCATTAGCATCAGTTGATTATGATTTTGAGTTAAAATTTTGATTTCATCAGACACATCAGAACTTGATTTTTTATTTTTGTGTTTGATCATTTTAGTGTCTTTAATCAAATGAGATGCTGTCAAGTGTTGTTTCCTTGAATCTGGAACAATCCCTTTTCCTTTCTTGGATGTACTTGAGTTATTTCCTTGTAAGGATTTTCCAGATTTTGAAACTACTGATGATTCTGGTACAAACTTTGAACTAAATTCATTTTTAATTTTGAGTATGTTCTTGTTTTTATGCTTGATTTTGTTGAATTTAGAACCTTTTCTGTACCAGCATTCATCAGTTGAATGATTAAACAGCCTACAAATTTCACAAGGCACCCTCTTTTTCTTTTCCTTGTGATTGTCTACAAGTACTGATGACTTAGAAATAGATTGTTTGTTCATCAGAACATCTGAGGCATCAGTATTTGTAGCCAATTTGACAACAGCTGATGTGTTGACAACATCTGAAGAGTTGTGCTTCAGCACTTGTGTATCAACACATTCACCAACATCAGTTGTTGCAGTATCAGCTTTTTCAACAACTGCTGATGAGTGACTTTGACTTATTAAAAGTCGTGCATCATTTTCTCCAACTCCATCCCCATCTGATTCAATTAAGTGTAGATTTAAGACATTTGAAACTTTTTCATCAGGATCAATCTCAACTAAGACATTATCCTGACATGTGTCATCCTCAATGACATTTGTACACCCAATTGAATAAGAATAGGTTTCAATCTCAACCTTTTCAGCTTTGCAAACACTTGACTCTTCCTCAGATATGTCTACAGAATCAGACATTTCTGAAGATTTGGTAGATTGATACACACTTTCCCCATCAGACTCACAGTCAAAACATTTTGGTTTATAATCAGCAGGGGGGGCAGTGTGATTATAACCAATCCCAAACTTAACATTTGAAGCTGACTGTTTGCTTAACAACATTTCAAACCCCTTACAGGATTCAACCCATTTTTCACAGTTGACTTGGGTTGCTGCAAGCGTTTGTTTCAAATCATTATGCTTCACAAGCATGACTTCCACTCTAGCTTTTTCATCAGATAACAAGCATTTGAGTTTATAAATTTCAGACTCTTTTTCATTTAAAGCTTTTTCAAACTCAGTTTTGTTTTTAGCCACAGCCTTCTCTAATTCAAATTTCTCATTTATCAATTCTACATTTATTTCCCTAATGGAAGCAAATGCTGAAATACATGACTCTGAGC
This sequence comes from Mikania micrantha, assembly GCA_009363875.1. Lineage (NCBI taxonomy): Eukaryota > Viridiplantae > Streptophyta > Magnoliopsida > Asterales > Asteraceae > Mikania > Mikania micrantha. The sequence continues at coordinate 32,824,031 of CM018681.1, forward strand.
ATAACTTAGCTTTTGATTCAGAAGATACCTGTGATGTTGAAGAAGATTGACAAGAGTTGTCAGTTGAATCAATAGCCATCAATGCAAGATTTCCAAAAGGATTGTCTCCACCATGTGGACCATTTTCAGAGTAAGGCTGCATGTTGAAGTCAGATAATTCATCAGGTAGGCTACTCCAATCAACTACTCCAGGAGTAAAGAAACTCTGATGCTGTTGTTGTTGAGACTGTTGATTGGTTTGAGATTTGCTGGGATCAGGAAGAGCAGGTGATTGTGGTGGAATTAATGCTGGAGTGTGTGTAGGTTGAGGCATGTAAAAACAAGGATATGGATATGGCATAGGATTTTGTGGAACAAAGTGAGCTGGATAGAATTGTTGTTGACTAGTACCAGAAGATTGTGGTCCTTTGCTTGATGTGTTGTTGCTTGGAAAAGTCACAAAAGGTGCAGCAGAGTTAGAACCAGTAGATTTGCACTCCCTAGCAAAGTGACCAAGTCTGTGACACTTATGGCACCTCAGCTTCCCTTTGTCAAATCCAACTTTGGTTTTGCCAGATAATCCAGGGAACTTTCTTCCTGTTCGTTTATAGAACTTTTGTGATCTGATGTTGATTAATGCCATTTGACTCAAAATGTCCATCTCCTCTAGATCATCATCCGGAATTCCTTTCAAATCATCCATCACAAAACACAAGTTATCACCATAATTTCCTGCATTACCATCAACTCCCACAAAAGCATGTTCAGAATTGTTAGTAGAAAAATCAATATGTTCATCATAAGAACATTCAGACCCATTAAACTCTGACTCCTGACCTATCAAAGCAGTGTTACCAGGAACAAAATCATCAGCAAGTTTTCCAGATGAAGACAGTTTTCTCTTCTGTTCTACCTCTCTCTCAAAAGTTAAGAGTTTCCCATGTAATTGGGTGAGAGATAGATTTTCCAGATTAGCATTAGAGCGTAGGACAATTGTGTATGTGTCCCATCTCTCAGGCAGTGATCTGAGAAATCTGTTATTCATCTGACTATTAGTATATTCTTGCTTAACCATTTTCAACTCAGAAATTAAACATGAGAACCGCTCAAATTGTTGAGTCAATGATTCACCCTTTCTGTGAGAAAATGTCTCATACTGCTGAGCAAGGATTTCTCTAGTATTTGCTAAAACCTCATCGGTTTCACCAAATTGTTCTTTCAGTGCAACCCAGAGATCATGAGCAGTATCATGATGCATCAAGCCTGAATAAATCTCATTAGGCAGAGCCATGGCCAGAATACCATGAGCTTTCGCATCAATTTCAAACAGTTTGATATCCTCATCCGAATACATATCAGACGGTTTCGGAATCATGATCTTAGTTTCAGGATCAGTGATCGTGGGTTTATATGGACCATGCACTACAGATTTCCAACATCCTGCGCTGTTAATCGACAGGTGATGTAGCATTCTACGTTGCCAAATGTTGTACTCACTCCGCACAAGCATCGGAGGCTTGGTTGCGGAGCCTGTATTGTGCGGATCATTGTTTGGAGTTGTCATGATCACAGATTCAAGCAATTAGACACAAGCTAATGCAAATTTCGATCAATTGATTCAAAACAAATTAATATTGAAGGACAAATCAACAGAAGTTAACAGAAAACTTCAATCTATAACAAATTCTTACTTAATCAGCTAATTCGATCAATTAGAGAACAAATTTGAGCAGTTTCAGAGATCAATTGTTTAATCGATCAATGATTAACCTGCTCTGATACCAATTGTAGGATCAGATGTTCTCAATTGATTCAATAATAGAGTATAGCAGCGGAATTCAAAGTTGAATTAGCACAATCATAGCAAGAACAAAGTTCAATCAAACAGTAAACGAATAAGTTTGTTATAGAGAGAGAGTTTCTGCAAAAGGAATATTTCATTCAATTCACTAACTTCGTTACATTACAAAATTGTCAACTGCCCTTATATAAAGACAGTGACGTCTGATGATGTCACATGATGTTGACACCTAACAGACAAAACAAAACAACTGAAATAACTAAACTACTGAAGACTAAACTACACACTACAACATCTGATGACTTACACTTCAGCTGTTGTATATCACTTCAGATCTTGTATCTTCTGTACATTGAATGTCAGCCGTTGTGTTCTTTTTCAGTTGTTATAAGTGCTGTGAGACTTAGAGATTTTTCTGATCAGGCTCATTGGTTCTTTTAGTCCAACAAACTATCCATGTCATTTTCATTCAATGTTTTATACATATGTTTTTAAATGCAGAATCATACATACAAATGTTAAACCTATTGTTCTCATCAACTACTTTTGTAGTTGACAGTAACTTTTCTTGTGTTTCAGGTAATCAGGTTTAGAGCTTTACAAGGACAACTAAGGAGATCATAGTTAAGATAGAACAAGATGAAGAAATAATCTAGGATGGATTAGAAACTCTCATAATCCTAATTGTTTAATTGTCTTGTCTGAGTCTTATTTTGTACACAATATTTTTGGGTCTGTAGTTGTCATCCTTTGGTAGATAGATAGAATGTTTGTAATTAAACAATTGTCAAAACATTATGAAACTTAGTAATGCATTGTGGTTGTTCTTATTCAATACTTGTGCATTATGCAACCATCGATCGTCACCGCGCCGTGAAATCCGCACGCAGCGCATTGGGGTGACATTACCAGAATGCCGTTTGCTTCTTTATAGTGAGGGTACTCAGAAGATTTAACAAGGTAGGCTCCGAGGTTGTGAATCGGTTTGATTTTCAGAGCTTCAGGTGCCATTTTTGCGACGATGAACACCGAGCAGTTATGAGTGCAAAATGTGAGTACAAATATTTGCTTTAAGTTTAGAGAGAAAAATAAGAAGAAGTTTAACCGTTTGCACACGAGGGTGGTTTCAAAAATAAAAACATCCACTACTTATAACTTACCAAAAGCTTTGCCATAGGGTTTTTACCCACTGGACAAACCTGTGAGCAAGAGAGAGAAGAACAAACAACAAATAAGTACGTTCATGCACACCCTGATGTACAGACAAAGCTTTTTAAGGAATGAAGCCTGGTTCGATGCCATTACACCATTATCATGAGCATCAAGCTTAGAAGAAATCAGTGCAAGTGCGTCGTGCTAAGTGACATGCCTGACAAGCAGTCGTCCTTAGCCATAAGCAGCATTCAGAAGATTTGAATTTGAACGAAGGGTTTTCTTGATCAAAAGAAGATCAAGAAACTTCGTCAAGTTATTATGGAAAAACTGAAGAACTTAATAGGGTAACCACTTATATAAATAAGATCAGTGGTCATTAGAGAGGAGAAGGGTAGAAAGGTAAAATGAGAAGATATTATCGAGCCGTGATAACAATTAATGAGGGTCAATTAAATTAATTGTAGGGGGTCTAATCTTGCAAAGCGATTAGAGACGGCCAAATCAGACGTAAGTCTCACGAATTTGTTAGCTTTATAAAATAAGTTAACACAGAAAAGATTTTTAACTTCGGAAGAACCTTATCCTCAGAAGCAAAGTAACCACAGATAAGTGATGAGGTTAAAAGTCTCGAAAGAAATAGAGATATCGGAAGGGAGAGAAACCACAGAAGGTTTAAAGTGTAACAACAGAAAGTTTTAACCGCATATATATATGAAGCAGTGGCTAGCATAACCACTGATCCTATCCATGTATTGCGATAACCACTGAGAGAGACCAAGGTCGCTTCATAAGTAGTTTATCTAATATCTGTTGTTTGGATAATTAATGAAAATTATCCTTTTATCTATTTATTGAAAGGTTTAAGAAACATATTCTTAACCACGTTTATTAGCTATTATTAATCATTCCCAGTTTGGCCACAAACTTATAAAAGGTTGAAGAGTCCAAGGGTTTGGTAAATATGTCCGATATTTGGCCATTTGTAGAGACATGTTCTAGGACAATTAGTCCCTTTTAAAAACAGTCCCTAATGAAGTGATCCTCATTTCTATGTGTTTGGTTTTAGAATAGTAGACATGATTCTTTATTATGTTTTTGGTAGCTTCGCTGTCTATTAAAAGAGGTGTTTTTAGTTCAGTTATTCCAAAATCCAACAGTTGGTATTGTAACCAAAGGATTTGGGTAGTGCAATGGGCTGCTGAATACCCATCTGGTTCCGATAGGGTATTTTCCTGCTGACAAGGGGCAGAGAGTCCAAAAATTTTGTATTTTGAACTGTAATAGTTCATCTTGCATAGCATCTACCCAATTATTATCTTTAAGAGCTTCCTGATATTTGGAAGGCTCAATTTGGGACAAAAAGGCTGCATGAAGACAGAAGTTTGAAATCTGGCTCCTAGTTTGAACACCTTTATTTAAATCACCTAAGATCTGCTCTTGAGGATGATTTCTGTTGAAGGGAATGATGTCCAAACAGTTATTTGTAGAGGCAGCATGAGAAGAAGATGAATTTTCAGTTGGGCCAGGAGTGTTTTCTGGTGGGGAAGTATGAGCATGTTTAGGAATATCTACAGGTACATTATCCAAGGCTGGGGATAAAGGAGTAGATATTGGTTCATCTTGGTCTTGAGGATTTATTTGATTAGAAGGAATAGATGTAAAGAATTGAGATACTGCACATTCTTCTAGAGAGGATAGATCTTCAGAGGTTTGACACGATTCTGAAAAAGGAGAAGAAGGAGTAGAAGAGATGTAGGTGAAGCTTTCAAGATAAAAGAGGTCATCAGAAGCAGATGGGAAAGAGGAAGTTGATGCAGATTCATTAAATTCAACATCAATAGTTCCTCAACAATTTTGGTCCTGAGATTGAAAGCTCGATAAGCCTTAGAGGTCTAAGAGTATCCAACAAAATATCCAGAGTCAACTTTAGTAGCAAACTTGGATTAAGAGTCTTTTTCTATTCAAGATGAAACAGGACACCCAAAAACTTAGAAGAAGGAAATGAGAGGTTTTATTTTATGAAGGACATCATAGGTAACAAGGTGTGTTGATCAATTAAGATCTTTATTTTTGAATTTATTTCAGGAGAAACAATTTTCCAACTGGTCCTTGGTGAAAAATGAACTAAAGTTCTATTCTGCTAGTTGAGAAACACTCAAGAGATTAAACTTGAGGTTTTCAACTAAACTTACATCTTTGAAGTGCATTTTTCTACTTAGGACAGAACCAGACCCTACTATCCAACCCTTTGCATTATTTCCAAAGGAAACAGATCCTCCATTCTTTGGAATGAAGTTATTTAGAATGGATCTGCATCCTGTCATGTGCCTAGGGCCTCCATTGTCCATATACCATAGATGATTTTTGTTTGAAGAAGGTCTTTGCGCATCAGGAGTGTCTACTACAGGTTGATTAGAAGGAGTAGGATCGTCACCAATAGCCATGAGAGAAAATTTTGTTGCTTTAAAGGTGATGAGGGCATAGCCTACATCCTCAGGCATGCTACTCCAGTTTACTTACTCTTGGGTGAAAAGAGCTGGTTGACTAGAAGAAGAGGATTTGACAGCAGGGCCTGGTGCATTTATTTGTGAAGGGGATGGTGCAACAATTTGAAGACGGGCAGGGATGAGCTGATACATGCTACCATTGGCAGCTAGAAGTTCAACGGTAGTTCTTTTTGTCGAATCTTCCGCTGTTGATCTTCCGATTCTGAAGCAGTTCTTCAATCGGAAGAGAAGCATCCGCGGTTGGTCAATCTGAGGTATGTTTATTTGTCTGGCTTCAGTGGTTTTGCTCATCGGTCATTATTTTCCAACAGTAGCTGATAGTGTGTATCTGTGTGTTTTTCAGTGTTGCTATAATTCTATTACATCACATTCTATTTATAGACAATTGAGGCCCATGAAAACATCATAATGAGGGCCCAAATTATAATATAATAAACCAAAGGGCTATGCTGTCAAAATAATATTGTCATCATCTTAGGTGTCATTCCTTGTCAGCAACAGCATCAATTTTATCAACATCAATAGATTTCTTTGTTAGCGTCAGCAGATCGAAGATAGAGAAATACCAAGTCTTGAAAGCACTGTGAACATTTGCAAATAACAATTTCCTTGTTTGCTAAGTTCAGAGGTTTAGATAGTCCTGGACTCATTCGCAAAAGCTTCATCCTTAGAGATCAGCAGTTTCTGTAGGTGCAAAATTTTAGAGAGCTTTTCTTCAAATCTACAAGCTAAACAAATTAGAGTTAGAAAGTTCAAGATTGATCTGAGTGTGCACAAGTTGAGCATTCGTAAATGCTTAGCTGTGCAACACTTATTCATTCACAAATGATCTGAAAGTGCACAAGTTGAACACTCGTAAATGTTCTAACTCTGCAACACTTACTCATTCGCAAATGATCTGAGTGTGCACAACTTGAACATTAGTAAATGTTCTAACTGTGCAACACTTAGTCATTCGCAAATGATTTGAGTGTGCCTAAGTTGAACATTCGTTAATGTTCTAACTGTGCAACACTTATTCATTCGCAAATGATCTGAGTGTGCAGAAGTTGAACATTCGTAAATGTTCTAACTGTGCAACACTTATTCATTCGCAAATGATCTGAGTGTGTACAAGTTGAACATTCGGAAATGTTCTAACTGTGCAACACTTATTCATTCGCAAATGATCTGAGTGTGCAGAATTGATCATTCGCAAATATTCTAACTGTGCATCACTTATTCATTCGCAAATGAGCTGAGTGCGCACATGGTGAACATTCGTAAATGTTCCAGCAGTGCAACACTTGTTCATTCGATAATGTTGCATCATTACAAAAGATTACATGTGAGCAATAACATCATTTGTAGACACTGTTAAATGAGTTAATAATGCAATATGTCCATCTAATGCAATATGTCCATCTGTTCTATCATAAGAATATAAATATGTCAGTATCTTGTAATGAAAATTTGAAAGACATTAAATTAACTGTTCTTATATTATAAAATAATTTTGGACATAGCATCTATCCTTTTAAATACCCAACAATGAACAACTAAAGAATGTCCAGTATAGCAAAGGAATCAGGAATCTGATTCGTTCGTGTCACAGGCTCATTCGTGGATCGTCATTCGTGTGAGTGAGTGATTCATGTGACTCATTCGCAGGAACTTTAGATCCCTATAATTACCTGCAAAAACAGAATGTTTACAACTTCTGATTATTCCCTATCGCATCACTAAGTTTTCAAAGCCGCCCCTAGCATTCCAACTTCGTTTTCTGACCCGTGGTGTTCGATTTTGATCAAAACGTTGTTTCCCTATCATCGGATTACCACGGGGCATCTAGATTTCGATTGGAAAACCCCCGAATATGATTCCACAGTATTCGAGGGCCTGCAGAGCAGAATCCGCAAGGAACTTTGTTGTTTCTGAGGTCCTACAGCCCTAGATCATCCAAGTAATATAAAATAGAAATCAAGAAAAATAGTTCAATTTTGAGGTCACAAGACTCATGAGAAGAAGGATGAGTCGATGGAGAACCATTAGGGTTCCTAGGTGATTCTCGGTTTGAATAACCCATATATACTTTCCCTTGGTCCATCTATACTACTTAGAACACATACACCACACATATAAGTCATAATCCAAGTGTTTTTAATAACAAAAATATCATTTACAGCAATGCTAAAGAATGATAACTAACTACATTTTTGAACAAGTGGTAATAGAGTTTTCTTAAAAAGTGATAACAATTTTATGATCAAAGTGGATGTAATATTTTGTAATCTTTTGTAATATGTCAAATGAACCTATTTAGTAACAAGTTACTCATAACACTTTGATTGTTAATAAGAATCCTAGTTAAATCTAATAGTAAATAGTTATGCTTTTAACCTAATAAGCCTAAGTAATAATTTAGGAAATGCCATATTTTTAAATTCATACATAATGATTAATGATTTTTGTTAAGTTCAAACATCTAGACAAGGAATATTATAAAACACTAGACTTAACTTAAAATAATTAAGTGATGGGTTGTTATACTACAAAATAGGTTAAGGATGATTAAAATAACAAGGAGTTACACAAGTTAACAAACCTTAGGGTTAACACATAAAACAAGCACTTATACTTATAGGTTGTAAACAACATTGAATCAAACACAGGATTGTGAATTCAACAACATTACAACAACAGTGAGCGCGTGCATTATTTGAACCTTAGTCAACCACTACAACAACAAGGTGAGTTCATATGCCCCTTTCTAATCTTTTGATTTGAAATGCGGGGCTGAGAAACATGCTAACTCTTTTTCTTAAATGACTTAGTGTGTGCGCAATTACAATCATGACAATTATGACTTATGAAGGATGAGATCATAATAACATAACTTCATACTATCGTCAAACCATTGAGATAACATGGTATATTGAGACTAGTTCCTATAACACTATGCTCAAAACAATGAGACAAAAATGACAAGTACATGACATATCAAGAATGACATCATGATAACATGTCTTCATGATATCATTCACCACTTGTGCTAACATTGTGTAATAGGACAAGTTCTTATAACACTATATTAAAGACATTGAACACATAACATTGAGATGAGATGACAATGAGGCAATGACAATGAGAACACATAACATCAATTTGATTACTATTAAGTCTGATTACATTATATCACTGTATTCATGTTTCCATGTATTCATGTTCAGTCATTAGCCCCTCTCCATATAGTTTACCATTAATTTAGTAGGGGCTAAACCGACGTTAGCGTAGTGGTACCATAGTTTTGACAAATCTCTGGCAAGTGAGGTCGGTATGTTATACGTATTTGCTATCATTGTCCGCTATCGTATGAACGACCACAGGGCTTCATCAGTCAGGTTTGGTAAACGTCCACATGGGTGATATTAATCTTCAGACACAAATTGTAATTGTTGGTTCTGTTGACTGCTAGACTGAGGAATTGATTTTCACTCGTGTCATATTACTGGTGACAGATTCGTTGTGAAGGCACCGAGACTTTATGGGATAAAATGTATAGAGGTAAATTTGAGGCATTTTGGTCTGATTTTGTGAGGACCATAATGGGTCCCATTTATGCTCTATCCATTCAAGTTTGTGAACACTATAAATGGCTTAACTATATCTTCTAATAATAGATGTGAATTTCAGTAAACTCGATCATTGACAGGATAATTAAAAAAATAAGATTTAATAAAATCTATATCTTTCAAACATTAAGGGTTAATAATCTATTATCCTATACTTGTATTCTTATGGAATAAAATCATATCATATGGGAAGGTCAGGGTGGACATCAATTGAGGCAAAACACATGTGAGTTGGAAATGGGCATCCATAGTTGCAATACAGTTGGTATTGAATTCAGTTAAGTATGTGGTGGGCTGGCGGCTGGGCTGGTGGTAAACTTGACCCTACGTATGCCCTAAATATAAGCATGCTTTACTAGATGGCATACTACATGTAGGTGTAATTATGGAGAGGACATTGTTGTGAGACAAGATAAGACAAAATTCAATAAGACTTGTGTGTGAAACTATGACTTGTGAATAACACTTTGTAATCATTTTCATTTACTAAAGTTATGAACTCACCAACCTATTGTTGACTTGTTTTAGATGCATGTTTTCTCAAGTGATGAACATGTTTAGTCACAAGATTCCTGATGCATTAGCTAGTGGACTTTTATAGTGGACCTAGGTACTTTTGTGTGCATATCTTTTGAATGACGTATTTGTGAATCATCTTTTGTAAGTCTTGCGCAGATGCAAGATAGCTACCCTGTGATTCTTTTGGGTAGATTAACTTAGTTATATTATGAACATGACTTGTGTAATTTAACTTTGTAACTTTGTATCAATGTCATTTTAGCATTTCTCGTTATATATCATGTGCCATGTAAACAATTCGATCATTTAGATTATCACACGATATCGCGCACCAAGAACCTTCCGCCCCACAGGAAAGTCGATCCAGCCCGCCGGCTCGGGGTGGGACCGATTGGTAACAGAGCCATGGTTATAGAGAAATATAGGTCATATTACTTAAACGGTTTGGCCTATACTATAACCTAGGGGCCCTTCATGTAGAGAACATAGGACTTAAATTTTATTTTCATATGTCTTCCAAATTCGATCATTGCACTAACCGATGTTCTTTCGGTTGTGATCAGAATGCCGCCGAGAAGGCCACCTCCACTATTACCTCCACCACCACCGCCATCGCCTCATTCACCTGCTCCTCCCCCACATACCCCATTAAGAGTTGTCTCATTCACCTGCTTAGGCAATAAATTTGTCTCATAGCATTAAAACACGACCGAGTCCCTGATGGGAAACAACACAATATACCACAAAATCATCATTGTCCTCAGGGAGTGTTAAGATTGAAGCATTGCAAAATCTTTGTTTCAATGTCTGGAACGCCTCTTCCTATTTCCGTGTCCACACAAATGGCTCGCTTTTCTGGGTCAACTTAGTGAGTGGCAAGGCTATTTTAGAGAAATTCGAAATGAATCTTCTATAATAACCCGCTAGACCCATAAATGATCTGATCTCCGTAGGTGTTGTGGGAACATCCCAATTCTTTCTGGCTTCAATCTTGGCAGGGTCCACATGAATTCCATTACTGTTAATCACATGACCCAAGAACTGAACTTCTCTAAGCCAAAATTCACATTTGGAGAATTTGGCATAGAGTTGCTCATTCTTTAAGAGTTCCAAGATTGCCTTTAGATATTGTTCATGTTCTCTCATTCTTGGAATATATCAGTATATGATCAATAAAGACGATTACAAATTGATCTAGATACAGCTCACACACCCATTTCATAAGATCCATGAACACTGCCGGTGCATTCGTCTGTCCGAATGGCATCACCATGAACTGTCAGTGGCCATATCGTCTTGGGTATGTCTTCCTATTGAATACGGATCTGGTGATAACCTGATCGCAGGTCTATCTTAGAGAAATACTGAGCTCTCTGTAACTGATCGAACATGTCATCAATCCTCGGCAATGGATACCAATTTTTGATGGTGAGCTTACTGAGCACCCTATAATCGATGCACATTCTGAAGGATCCATCCTTTTTCTTGACAAACAGAACTAGAGAACCCCATGGTGAGAAAATCGGTCGGATGAACCCCTTGTCTAATAAATCTTGTAATTGATTGGACAATTCCTACATGTCTCATGCCGCGAGTCTATAAGGAGACTTAGCCACAAGAGCCGGTCCCAGAATCAAATCATTTCGGAACTGCACTTATCGCTCAAGTGGCAATCTTGATAGATCATCCGGAAACACGTCCGCATAGTCTTTCACAAAAGGTACGTCTTGAATCCTTGTTGTCTTCTTGTCTTTCCCCACCATGTGAAGAAGGAATGCTACACACTGTTTCCTCAAGCACTTGCGTGCATTCATGCACGATATTAATTTGACAGTGCGATTTGCTTGATCTCCATGAATCTCCAACACATGATTGTTCTACACTGGAATATGTAATAGCTTTTTGGAACATATAATTTCTTCCTTATTAAGGGACAACCAGTCCATTCCACAATTATGTCTGTGACACCCCGTAAATTCCAGGTCAGCTTCTTATTTAATTAAATGTTTATTTAATTTTAAATTGTATACGTTGCACTAGAATTATTTTAATATAGTGTGACACGTGGCATGACAGTACAAACCCATGGCAGTACGCGATGAGTGGGCGGGGATTTTGAACTCCCGAATTTCTTTACAGTACGCGAAGCATTTCTGAAACCTCCATGGAGGTACGCGACGACATCCAGACGCCAAATCTTTATAAAACCAAGACAATCATGGCTACTCTAACGCTTTTCATCATTTCTTCCAACTTTGCAAGCCACTATTCGACCTCATCTGCTCCAGAACACCTGCAACACTCTCTTGGAAGCCATTGAAGACCATTTTGGAGCTTGGGAACATTGAAGGAAGTCCTCCCTACCACCATCCATCTCCACCATCTCGTGGAGCTTGTTGAAGAGAATCACGCAGAAAATTCAACTGCTATAAAAGCTCTCATGTCTACATTTTGGAGCTTTAGAAGGTAACCCCATAGCCATTTTGCACTCTTAACAAACACAAACACACTCACAAGGCTTAAAACCCAAATGCAAGCTCTCTAGCCTTGCATGCACGGATTTTTGGTACTTTGAATCTGGGTTTGATGTTAAATCTACTGATTTTGATGATCTATGATGCTTTGATAATGTTATATGATAATCCAAGATGAAGCGTGAATGTGTAATGCATGGTTTGTACATGAATGGATGAAATACCTACATGCATGCATGATCTAAGGTTGTTAGATGAATTTTTGGTGTTTATTGATGATGCATTTAATGTGTTACATGATTTGAGGTTGCTGAAATGGATAAAATATGGATATATGTCGAACTTGCCATTTTTTTTAGAAACTTTTAGATTACAACATGGTGTTATTGATGAGATTATGAACATGCATGTGTATAGATTTGTCATTAGAATAATAATATGATGATTATGATGCTAAGGAATTGATTTGGGATTGATTTGTGGTCATTTTAGACCCAGTTACTATTTTTAGTAACTTTTGTAAACCGACATTTGCTAGATGATGATTTGGTCTAGATTGATATGTCTAGATGTTGATAAATGATATAATATGATGTTATTTGGTGTAAAATTTGATTAGGAACACTTAGAATAAACATTTGATGAGCAATCGTCATAGTTAGCATTTTTAGTAACTTTATTTTGAGAAATTTTGATCTAAGGATACTAGTTATGTCGCGAGCATGATAAACGGCTTAACATGATTCAAAATGATGATTTTTGAGTATAAGTTGGGTAATTTTGATGTTAAACATGCCAAAATTAGAAACTTTCCTTGTTAGGAATCTTTAATGATTAAAATCGGACTAAGGTGTTTATTTGATCGTATTTGGCAAGGCGCTATGTGTTAACATGATCACATAGGAGTTACAAGCATGCTAGAACTTTAAAAACGACATGCATTATAGGACTTGCTATACATGGAAACTTACTATAAATAGTAGGTTGTCCATGAACACGATTTGCGTGTTTTGCACACTACGAGCACAATCACGAATGTTACACGAATCACAACCGACACGCGGTTCACCAACGGGTCGTTGACTTGAGACGGTCAAACACGGTCAAACAAGGTCAAACACGAGCAAACACGGTCAATGTGGACCGACATGAGCAAACAGAACAACCAAGGGTTGTTGAACACAAACACAAACACGAACACAAACACGGTCACTTACACAGAGTCACGTATGGTATACGATATAGGTAGCCGGTTTCCAACACAATTCTCAAGCAGGAGCTTACGCATTTGATTTTCTGATAATCACTAAGGTGAGTTTACGGCTCCTCTTTACTCTTTTACAAACTTTTCAAATAGGGGGAGAATATTTGTTGAATCGAGTCAAACACGATACTAGTACAAACATTATGTGTATACTGGTTTATTAGACAAACATAAGTGTTGTAATCGTAACAAGCCCTCACAAAGTCTTACCGTTAATGTACAAACAACGAGGTGAGTTTGAATAGATCTGTTTGGGTCTGACGAACCCCATGTGGCACAATATTGATTGGAGGTCAGGACACGTGAAATCTCGACCTACCATGTTATGTTATTACGAGACATAGTGAAGGAAAGGACTAACAAGTCTAGGTCGGTAGTGACGCACTGACACTTGGAGACTAGGGCTCGGGACTAACATTTTAATAAACAACATGACACACATTTTCTGATTATTATCTATGTATATCAAAACCTGTGAACTCACCAACCTTTGTGTTGACACTTTCCTTTTAAAGATGTATTCTTAGGTAATTAGCTGCGTATGGAACAGGAGTGCACCTCAGGATTGAGCATAGGAATTCATGCATGCATTATTGTGTCTTTTGAACAATATTTAGTTTGTTATGTATTTCAAAACAATGTAGTGTCTGACATGTTATTTTCCGCTGCATTATAAAACATATTTTATTCCGCTGCACAATGTGCATTATTCCGCTGCTTTATTATATAAAATTTTTGGTTGTATTTATGTCAAACAATGTATTTTGAAACGCATATAGAGTGTTCTATATGACCATGAGCTGTGATTCTGGCCACGTCACGCCCAAGGGGACTGACACCACACGTGGGAATTTGGGGGTGTGACAGACTGGTATCAAAGCCTTGGTTATATAGAACTAGGTTTACATGTAGTAGACTTAGACTATACCCATTGCTCAACACTAGACACTACACTTAGACATTGCACAGTAATATGTTATTATCATTATCTATTACTTTATGATTTAAGATTACAGGATGGCCAACAACAACGATGATGGGAGGAACTCGGGTAAACGCCCCACGGGATATGAGCTGACGGAAGAGTACCGTCAGAGGATTCGGGATATCGTATCCTGAGTAGACGCAGAAGAGACAGAGAGGGCGCCTCTTGCGAAACGCGCTAGATCATGGGGTTGGTACCCTACGACTGTGTGGGACTGGATTGTTGAGGAGAGAGTACGTCTCCCACAACTACAGAGTGATGTGCCGAGTGCACATCGATTTCCGACACTCGGTGTGCCACTGGAGCGGCTTTCGCAGCCGATGTCGCCCGATCAGCTCGGGAGGCACTCAGGATGCACGAGCTGGTGGAAGAGGTTAGAGTTCTCCATGAGGAGAACCACCACCTCCGAGGACAGGTGAACTACCTGCATAGTGGAGGAGATCGCATGCCTTCGAAATAGGGCGGCACAACTAGAGGAACAGCAAGGGGAGATCGCTGTAGTAGTTCAGGAGCAAGGTGGACGACTAGCTACAGTAGAAGTTGCAAACGAAGAAAACCATGTGATAATCCAGGACGCCTGGGCATGACAGCTCATCATGGAGCCCAGGCCGAAGACCTCGAGGAAGGTGACTTCGATGAGGACCCAGATAAGGATCCTGAGGAGGACGAGGATGACGGTCCCGCGGACAGTGGAGACTCGCACTCCACGATTGCCTCGGATTAGTTAGATTATTCTATTTTAGTTTACTTTACTTTTGTACGCCTATATGAGCGGGATGTGCCCATACGAACTTTGATAGTAATAATTCATTTTGAAAATCATTGTACTTCAAGCTGATATTAATGAAATGATGCTTTATTTTCATTTATTATGTGACTTGATCATGACTGCCACTAACATGACATCTAACCTAACTCTTGACTAGCACTCTAACCAATGATGACTAACACTCTATCTCTTCCGTATAGAAATCTACTATGAAGGGAAGAGGAACGCATGCCCGACAGCACAAGCGACAAATCGGCACGGCAACCATCAAGATGATGGTTGATCACCGGGTCAACAAGGCGATTGCTGAATATGAAGCAAGTCGCCTGCACAGTGAAACAAGCTGAAGCAACAACGGTACTAACACTTGCCTAACCCGACTAACATAATATGGCTAACACCGTCACTAACACAACATTGGTTACTAACCACAAGATAACACGGCAGCACCAATAAGGGATGCCCATTCAAAACCTTCCTGAGCTGCCATCCCCAAACTTTCAAGGGAACAAAAGGAGCCGTGGGAATGCTCTGATGGGTGGAGAAGGCAGAATTTGTCTTCTCAATGTGCGAATGCGCAGATGAAAACCGGGTTAAGTATTCAACCGGTACTCTTGAGGGACCGGCCCTCACATGGTGGAATAACCATGTCCAAACTCTTGGTTTGGACGGTGCTAACTCTACCACCTGGGAAGATTTCACCAGGATGCTACAGGAAGAGTACTGGCCCAGAAACGAGATCAAAAAGCTAGAGGAGGAATTCTGTGTCCAAAAGATGGTGTGCTCGGAGATAGAACAATACTGCACAGGGTTCCATGAACTATGCAAACAGTGCCTGAGGATGGTGACCCTCGAATACAAGAAGATTGAACAATTTATCAGTGGACTGCCCGAGCAGATCCAAAGCATGGTCACAGCCTCCGACCCGATCCAGATCCAACCTACAATTCGACTATCCCATAAATTGACCGATCAAGCGGTGGCACAAGGAAAGATACCTAAGAGGGGTGAACATTTGAAACCCCAAGACAGCCACAAGCGGAAGTGGGAACCCAGCCACCACCAGTCTCACCCATCACACCAGCAACAACCAAGATCAGCACCAGCAAGAGCCTTCGCTGCTACCCAACCCGATGATAAGGGGAAAGGGGTATACCAGGGGAAATACCCTCTGTGCAACCGGTGTTCTTATCACCACTTTGGGCAATGCGAAAGGTACCGTTACCTAAAGTGTGGACGAGATGGCCACATGGCCAAAGATTGCAGGTCTAAGCTTCAAAACAACAACAACCCCAACCTCAACCAGAACAACAACAACAAGAACACACTCAGAGTGTGTTATGAATGCGGTAAACCATGTCACATGCGGAGGGATTGCCCACAGATAAAGAAGGCAGGTGGAGGTGCAACCAAGGGTCGAGCATTTGTGATAGGCTCAGGGGAAGCCAAGGATGACCCGAACATCGTAACCGGTACATTCCTTTTAAATAATGTCTATGCAAGTATATTATTTGATACCGGTGCTGATAGGAGCTTTATATCTAGTGAATTTAGCAAACTGCTTGATATTACCTCAACACCATTAGATTATAATTATATCGTAGAGTTAGCCGACGACAAACTGATCGAAACACAACACGTCTTTCGAGGATGCGTCATGGTTTTGGCAGATCTCGAGCTCGGGATTGACTTGATGCCGGTAACTCTCGGGAGCTTCGATGTGGTCGTTGGAATGGACTGGCTATCCGCAAATCAAGCTGAGACAGTGTGCAACGAGAAGATCGTACCAGTGACGTTGTCGAGCGGAGAACAGATCTCGATTCAAAGAGAACGACGAGGGATACCTTTAAACATCATATCTTGCATGAAGGCGAGCAAGTACCTGCAAAAAGGGTACATCGATATACTGGCCCTCATCACTGAACAACCGAAGAAGGAGAAGAATTTTGAGGACATTGCTGTCATCCACGACTTTCCTGAAGTATTTCCTGAGGATCTACCTGGACTACCACCGAAACAACAAATTGAGTTCCAGATAGACCTCACTCCCGGAGCAGCACCAATTGCTAAAGCTCCATATCGACTAGCACCAACAGAGATGCAAGACCTGTCTAATCAGTTGCAAGAGTTGTTAGACAAGGGATTCATTAGACCGAGCCTCTCACCTTGGGGAGCACCGGTCTTGCTCGTGAAGAAGAAAGACGGATCATTCCGTATGTGCATCGACTATAGGGAGCTGAACAAGGTGACGATCAAGAATCGATACCCGTTACCACAAATACACAATTTGTTTGACCAATTACAAGGGTCAAGCTACTATTCGAAGGTCGATTTAAGATCGGGTTACCACCATCTGAGGATACAGGAAGAAGATATTCCAAAGAATGCCTTTAGAACCCGATACAGACACTACGAATTTTTGGTCATGCCCTTCGGACTGGCTAATGCACCAGCTGTATTCATGGATCTCATGAACCGAGTGTGCAAGCCCTATCTCGATAAATTCGTAATAGTGTTCATTGACGATATCCTGTTCTACTCTAAGAATCAGGAGGGACATGATGAACCTCTAAGACTTGTCTTGGAATTGTTGAAGAACGAACAACTGTACGCGAAGTTTTCCAAATGTGATTTTTGGATTCGCGAAGTCCCATTCCTTGGACATGTGGTTAATGAGAAAGGAATACATGTAGACCCAGCCAAGATTGAAGCTATCAAGAATTGGGAAGCACCAAAGACTCCGACCGAGGTGTGACAATTCTTTGGATTGGCAGGGTACTACCGGAGATTCATCGAGGGATTCTCAAAAATCACTCAGTCACTAACTTCCCTAACACACAAAGACAAGAAGTTCGATTGGGGAGAGAAGCAGGAATCTGCTTTCAACTTGTTGAAGCAAAAATTATGCACTGAACCAATCCTATCCCTATCAGAAGGATGTGATGATTTCATGGTGTATTGCGATGCCTCGAAACAAGGACTCGGTTGCCTGCTGATGCAACGCGAGAAAGTCATAGCATAAGCGTCACGACAACTGAAGGTGCATGAGAAGAACTACCCAACTCATGACCTAGAGTTGGTAGCCGTCGTGTTTGCCCTGAAGATTTGGCGCAACTACTTATACGGCAGGAAGTGCACAGTCTTTACCGATCATAAGAGCCTATAGCACATCTTCGATCAGAAAGAGTTAAACATGAGACAACAAAGATGGGTTGAACTCATCAGCAATTATGATTGTGCCATCAAATACCACCCTGGCAAGGCAAACGTAGTGGTCGACGCGTCGGAAAGAAACAACAAAACACGCACGAGCACTACAATTTACTATTCATTCTGAATTGCCACAACAGATCCGGAATGCTCAACAGGATGCTCTGAAAGTCGAGAACCTCACACAGGAATCTTTGCGTGGCATGGGCAAACAACTGGGGTAAAGAATGACGGAGCGTACTATTTCATGGATCGAATCTAGATTCCACAACTGGAGGTAAAGAGCCGGTATTCGGTACATCCGGGCTCTGATAAAATGTACCATGATCTGAAAACGACTTATTGGTGGCCAAACATGAAGGCAAAAATAGCAAGTTACGTAGGTAAGTGTCTGATGTGCTCAAAAGTCAAGGTTGAGTACCGAAGCCATCAGGTCTACTTCAGCAACCTCAAATACCTATGTGGAAATGGGAGCAAATTTCCATGGACTTCATAACTAAACTGCCTAAGGCGGCAAGTGGATGCGATACCATCTAGGTTATCGTAGATTGACTAACGAAGACTGACTAGATAAATTGACTCGAATTTATCTGAAGGAAGTGGTCACTCGGCATGGAGTGCCAATCTCGATCATCTCTGACCACGACAGTCGATTTACTTCGCATTTATGGAAGTCCTTGCATAAGGCACTAGGCACGAGATTGGACATGAGTACCACTTACCATCAACAGACCGATGGGCAAAGTGAGCGAACAATACAAACATTAGAAGACATGCGCCGCGCATGTGTCATCGATTTTTGGCAGTAACTGGGAGACTCATCTGTCGATAGTTGAGTTCTCATATAACAACAGTTACCACACAAAGCATACAAGCTGCACCATTTGAGGCACTCCACGGACGTAAGTGTCGATCACCCATCTGTTGGGCAGAAGTTGGAGAAAGCCAACTGACTGGCCCCGAGCTTGTGCACGAAACGACCTAGAAGATTGTGTAGATACGCAAACGAATGACAGAAGCTCCAGACAAAGAGAAAAGCTACGCTGACAGATGACGCAAACCGTTGGAATTCCAGGTGGGAGACAGAGTGTTGCTTAAGGTCTAGCCCTGGAAGGGAGTTATTCGATTTGGCAAATGAGGAAGCTGAACCCTCGCTACATTGGACCTTTTGAGATCACCAAACGAATAGGTCTGTGGCCTATGAACTAAATATGTCAAACGATCTGAGCAGTGTATGCATCATGTTTCACGTATCGAACATCAAGAAATGCTTATCCGACGAGCCACTTTTCATTCCTCTTGAGGAGATACAGATTGATGAACAGCTAAACTTCGTTGAGGAACCGGTGGAAATTATGGACCGGGAAATCAAGAAGCTTAAGCTTAGCAGGATACTGATAGTGAAAGTACGATGGAATTCGCGGTGCGGACCGGAATTCACGTGGGAGTGTGAAGATCAAATGAAAAAGAAATACCCGCACCTATTCGCTGAACAAACAAGAACAGGCAACGCAAGCTGAATTTCGGGACGAAATTATTTCTAACAAGGGGATGATGTGACACCTCGTAAATTCCAGGTCAGCATCTTATTTAATTAAATGTTTATTTAATTGATAATTGTATATGTGGCACAAGAATTAGTTTAATATAGTGTGACACATGGCATGACAGTACAAACACTAACACAAACATGATAGTTCGGTGAATTATCGCAACACGCGTGCACGTGTCTAAGAAAACACGAATGTTGGTGAAGGTTTAGCACATCATGTAACAAAGCACTAGAAACCTCACAAAACACCCAAACATTGAACTTGAAAGTTCAAACGATGTCGAGCAATAGTCCGTAAGCGAGAATGGCGAAAAACGGGCTAAACCATGGAAATTGAGCCTATTGGGCTCTTCCGGGACTCGTCGCGGTACGCTAAGGACCCCGGAGAGGCCCATGGCAGTACGTGACGAGTGGGCGGGGATTTTGAACTCCCAAATTTCTTTACGATACGCGAAGCATTTCTGAAACCTTCATGGCGATACGCGACGACATCCTGACGCCAAATCCTTATAAAACCATGACAATAATGGCTACTCTAAAACTTTTCATCATTTCTTCAAACCATGCAAGCCACCATTTGACCTCATCCACTCCAGAACACCTGCAACACTCTCTGGGAAGCCATATAAGACAATTTTGGAGCTTGGGAACTTTGAAGGAAGTCCTCCTAACCACTATCCATCACCACCATCTCGTGGAGCTTGTTGAAGAGCATCACCCAGAAGATTCAAGGGCTATAAAAGCTCTCATCTCTGCATTTTGGAGCTTTAGAAGGTAACCCTGTAGCCATTTTGCACTCTTAACACACACAAACACACTCACAAGGCTTAAAACCCACATGCAAGCTCTCCAGCCTTGCATGCACGGATTTTTGGTACTTTGAATTTGGATTTGATGTTAAATCTACTGATTTTGATGATCTATGATGCTTTTATAATGTTTTATGATAATCCATGATGATGTGTATATGTAATGCATGATTTGTACATGAATGGATGAAATAATTACATGCAAGCATGATCTACGGTTGTTAGATGAACTTTTGATGATTATTGATGACGTAGGTAATGTGTTACATGATTTGACGTTGTTGAAATGGATAAAATATGGATATATGTCGAACTTGCCATTTTTTTAGAAACTTTTAGATTGCAAAATGGTGATATTGATGAGATTATGAACATGCATGTGTATATATTTGTCATTAGAATAATAATATGATGATTATCATGCCAAGTTGGAATAACAAAGTCTTAGCCAACCATAAACCCATTGATACTACTTATATTACACCAACATTATAACTCCAAGAATTCTAAGGGTTTGAAAACCTAATAGAATTGTAATGGAGTGACATCAAGGAATCAAATGTAAACAAATTCAAGAGTTAGACCAAAACAACAAACTTCAAAGGAGAACCTAAGAACATGGGTTATACTGGACAAGTCTAGCATAAGTTCTAAGATTCAAACTTAATGTTTTATTACTTCAACTTATGTTTATTAAAATTTAATACTTAATTGTATGGAAATAAAGTTTATAAGATAATGTTAGCTATATTTATAAAAGAGAATAAGATTTTATAAAACGAGTTAACTTTCTCATAATTAAGTACAATTTTGTAAACAAGCTTTTTTTACCAACTTTAAACCATATATTTTGAACATAAACTTCATTAACTAAGTTAGATTGTACTTATTATGTGTAAGGGATTATAATGATAAGTCTAATACGGTGATATATATATAAAACATCTAGTAAGTCACTAGAGAAATGTTTAGGACACATAGTCACACAATCGGGTTAAACAACATATTAATAACTATAATTACTTACGATACAAAACCATAACTAATGAAATCAGGTGTTGAAGTGACCATCGATATAACAAACGAGCGAGCGCATTCCAAGTTTACACAATGGTTCTACAACACAAGTGAGTTCAACTGTCCCTTTTTAAACTATTTTGTTCTACTTCGGGACTAAGAAACATGTTAAAATGCTTTATATAAATGTTTTATATAAATATTTCTCATTTTTTATATTTTGTTTAATATAGAAATGTATACTTGTTTACAATATGGTTATGTTTATCCTTAAAAATTTATGTTTTCAATTATAAACTATCGTTAACATATATTTTCTCAAACATATACATTTTCATACTCAAACTCATATAATACTTAAAATACTTTTACTCATACAATACCTTCAATACTTACAATACTTGCAATACTTATGCTCACACATTAAACTCATATAAGTGGTTGGTGTGCCCTGGATGGGACATACATGGATGTGATCCGGTTTGGTAAACAGGTAGATGTGCACATGGTACATAAATAGTCAATATTGAAAACTCTCAAGGACTTCGTAAGACATAATGATTGGCCGCCGAGCATTGCATTGGTCAAGCCCCACTAGTCATTCAGTGTTCTTCGTTGTCAATTCCTATGTTTTGTGACGAGTTGCTAGGATGATTATTCTCCCATTCAGTTGACTGAGTGTCGTCCGATGGGTACCCACTAACTACGCACCGATGCCGAAAGTCACACTCCAATTGCTTCTATGGATTGGTACTAAATGCCATCGTGTATGTCTCTTGGAGTCACTCCATCCTAGTATTCAGTCGTCCACATATGTGACCTCAAATTGGTTTTCAAACTTTAATGAATTGGAAATCGGTTAATCAGGCTTCTTAAAACTATGTTGAATGTGGATTGTGGTAGAGAGTAAAACGCTTAATTAGTAACAACAATATCATTTGTGGTCTGGTATGTGGTGGCCTGGAGGCTGGGGTGACGGTAAGCTTGACCCTATGTAAGCCCTATATATAAGCGTACTTGACTAGATAGGATAGGTGTTGTTGGTGAGGTTAAGGTTGTTACTCTAAAAGGTTTGTTGAAACTCATTTTCAAACACAAAGTTATATGAACTCACCAACCATGTGTTGACTTTGTTTTCGTACATGTTTTCTCAGGTGACGGACAGAACTATGTTAAGATTTCAGGACGCATAATAGGATGCCTAGATAGAGGATTTGGTAGTGTTTGGAAGCACATATTTTTTTTGCTATTTGTGAATCGTTTTTGATATCTTGTATAAATACAAGATAGTAAAATCATGATTCTTTTGGATAGGTTTACTTAGTTAAATTATTAAACATGACTATGGTAATTTAACTTTGTAATCCTCGTTTAATATGTGATTGTGAAATCTACTTATAATTTACATGTGCAAAGGTAAAGGCGGAATATTAGAAACCATTTAGTTTACTAGAAAAACTTGAAATTCCGCTGTGGAAGTGGGAACAAATCACTAAGGATTTCATTACCAAGCTACCCCGCACTTCCAGTGGTCATGATACGATCTGGGTTTTCATTGACCGTTAAATCTACTCATTTCTTGCGAATGCGTGAAACCTTTACTATGGATAAGTTGGCAAGATTATATAAAAATGAGATTGTGGTACATCATGGTGTGCTATTGTCCATTATCTCCGAATGAGACAGTCGATTCATATCAAGGTTCTTGCAATCACTATAGAAATCCCTAGGTACAAATGTAAACTTGAGTACAGCTTCATGTCCACAGACGGATGGACAAAGCAAACGTACATTCCAAACCCTAGAGGATATGCTAAGGATGTGCGTCTTGGATTTTGCTGTGAATTGGGACTCCCATTTGCCACTAATTGGATTCTCTTATAATAATAGTTACCATACCAACATCGGTGCACATCCATTACTTTATGTAAGCGGATTCATCCGCCTATAAGATATAATCATGATTTTGTTAAATGGTTGACTTAATTGCACTACTTGATGTAGTTACTTGCATTGAAATGGTGTTTGTTGTGTATGCATAACTTAAGTTTGTGTAAATGTTTGTTAGATAATAATTGACAAACTATTGGGGTGGGTGATCCACATTCGTGTGGAATATGACGTAAGACAACAATTTGGTGGCAATGGTGTGATGATCCACATTCGTGTTGAAGAATGTGCAAGTCCATACTCATATGGCAAGGAGATGATCCACATTCGTATGGATGTTGTTGTATAACCACTATTGAGTGGCATTTGAGAATGATCCACATTCATGTGGAAGAAAATGGATACAGGTAGAAAATTGTGCCAAACGACCCATTAAGTAATATTGTGGTAATTACATGTTGTAAGTCACCAAGATAGGTTGGGGAGTTAAACATATACTAAAATAGTGTCATGGAATGGATTTAGAGGTAAAGTATTGATCGAAAGAAATCAGAAATGGTTGGAGATAGTTCGGCAATTGAAAATGGTGAAATTGTCGGGTCTGGGAGTATTTTACGCCAGTTGGAGTATTTTTACGCCGGTTGTGGAGTATTTTACGTCAAACCCTTTTGTTTACGCCAGGGAAGAGGCGTATAACATGCCAGATGGAGTAAAATATGCCAACTAGTGTTTTTCAATTCCAAATTTCATTTCCTTATCGGATTTTGATCCGTAAGGTGTATGAGGTCATCTCACTAAGTCCTGTTGGACTAACACTTGGTTATTTGGTGGTGTTTACAGGTCCGAAGTAGGATCGGCTATGAATGGGATGATCGGGATACTAGGGATCGAACCAAGCTTGTAATAGCATGCTAATGTTTTGATAAAACCACCTTTTGTAAATCATTGTAAATGGTTTAAAGGCGGTTAGTGTTAACAAACAACTATGTTTTAGAACTTTTGAATGTTAAATTAATATCTAGTTGGGTTATGTAACTCACGTAAATTTGGAAATTTTTGGGACCTGTTTTCTAAATTCCGCAAATTTTTTAAATGTTATGTTATGAGAATTGGCTGCCGCAAATTGGTATTTGAGAATGACCCAAGTTAACAATTTTTATGTAAACGGATTCATCCGCCCATTACTTTCTGAACTACAACACATGCTTTAACTTCTCTTACAATCACATTGTTCCTAACCGTAACATAGCTCCAATGGAAACTACAAACAACTTACTGTATAAGTTTGCTCAATTATTTAAAACTCAAAATCATTAATCAAAACTCTATTATCACACATCTTTATGATTAAATCTTTACTTATTCTCAAGTCTTATTACTTGAGTTGTCATATTCCAATAAAGAATGATATACATAATCGATCCAAGTAACTCGGTTAGTAATCGTCAAACCCATTCATAGTTTGTGCAAATTGACTTTTTAGACAAACTTTGATTTTAATCAAGTTATATTCATAAGAATTTTTAGGCAATTTCCCACTTAGTTTTATCTTGACTTTTTTTGAAGTCATCTGTTAATCAATTCAAATTCACACGTCTTAACAATCGTATAAGCATTGTTGTACTTCTTAATGCCCATATTATTAGTTGGTTTGATTTCTTCATCTCCACCAACTTTGTATACCAGATGTTTAATTCCACATATATCATACATACATCTACCATCAATTTTTCCACTTAATCAACTGTTTACATATAACAATTTACTTTGACTTTCATTAGTCAAGCATATTTTTTATAACAAATGATACACACCAAATTTCAATTAGTAGGCTTAACCAACAATACATATATAGTTTTTAGTAAGTTAAGTAACTTAATATTTCGTCTACGGTGTTCTCCCTCCAGTGCTTCCACCATATAATACCAAATTAATTCCACATTTCAAGCTAATACCATCAATATTAGTATTACGTTTAAATTGTAGCCTATAGTTCATGTGCACTTAAATCAATAGAATGAAGTAAATATGAACCCAAGCATTTGCATAATCAAGTATGACCATCACCATTATGAGATGTCCAATTTACAACTTCCAAAGCACTACTAAAACACTTATCAAGTAGCAATCATTTAATCAACACATGAATCCTTGTATATCGGTCGATATCAATCAATACGGAGCTTTAGAAATTTGATTTACCACATAAACTACATCAATTTATATTATATAACCAACAACCAATTCAGTCGCATAAAATAATATTTACCACAAGTATTTAACACATAATCACATTATGTATATACTTGTTTTACTAATCCTCCTTTCATATTCAAGTTTTCTTCAAATGTGCATGATATATCAATTCCTATAACTTTAATGTTATATGGATGATGTTAGCAGGCATTGTTTAATTCATAATATTATAAACAGTTGTTAACATCAATATAACAATCAATTTACCATCCATAACTTAATATGTATTCCTCAGGTGATTAATAAAGGTATTAAACCTCCATCACAAGATGTAAATAGGTTTTTCAACTCATGATGATGGTATCACATATAGAATACATCAATCATTTATATCCTCATCCTATCATGCAAGGATATTTCAATTCAAGAATTTCACAAATTTATTATTATACAAATCAAATAATCGCATC
This sequence comes from Mikania micrantha, assembly GCA_009363875.1. Taxonomy (NCBI): domain Eukaryota; kingdom Viridiplantae; phylum Streptophyta; class Magnoliopsida; order Asterales; family Asteraceae; genus Mikania; species Mikania micrantha. The sequence continues at coordinate 32,850,239 of CM018681.1, forward strand.
AATCTACAAACATTTGTTACCTACCATTTCTTTCACGTAAATTATAAGCAGTTTTCACAATCACATATTTATCGTAACAATTTCATTTGTTATGCCACTTGTGTCAAAACATCAAATAGCATAGATCTTCACCAAGTGTCAAAGCATTAAATTTGACTTATGACATCTCATGCCTATGACATTTAACTTTTAATCAATGATGACTTACCATCACCATCTTTTTATTTGTCTTAAGGCACTTATGCCAAATTGTAAAAGTCAATTTCCCTGTACCCCGTCTTTGCTGGTATACTAGGTTCCAAACAATATCAATCAAATAATCACTTACACATGTCAACGCTCAAATGATATATTATGTATATTAACATATACTTACATCCCAAATGTCTTTAAGGATAGTTAAGGTATCCTAAGACATATATCATAACTCAACAATTGTCAAATTTTATTTCTTTAGAACTCAAAGTTTTATTTAAGCATAGTATTACATATACTCATGTAATCAACATCAAACAGTATATGTTTTCATAAAGGGATACCCACACCCTTATGGATCATTCAGAAGAAAATATCATGTCTAAATGACATGTTCAATTACTTGCATCATTAGGCAAATAAATGGGTCCTAGTCTCCCATAATAACACATTCAAGTATACTAGTTCATATACCAACCAACTAAATTCAAAAATGGTTTGATAAGTGAGTGTACCTTACCTATGTTAATTACCCTAAATGCAATCAAATATTTAAGTAGACACTCTTTATTATAATTACGTGATGCTATAATGATTTGGGTGATTTATAAACTTAATATCCCATAACATACATTTTCAACCAACTATTTTCAAATTTATGCAAACATTTGGTTAATAAGTTCTTTCACCCCAAACCATGTCCATCTTTATCAATTTATTTCCACACAAATTCAGATGATATCAAATGACACTCCCACGTGGTCTTACAATACTTTTTGTTAACGAATGTTTAAACAACAAACGTATATCATCATATTTACTCAACATTCATTAACAACATTCTCATGTTTATTGTTTACATCTTAACTTGTCATTTTTATGCATTTAACCATATAGCGTAAAGAAACTCCATTGTCAGCTCCTCTGACTAAGTTCTTGTTGAGAAACTCGGAGAGGCTGTTTAACCAGGAACAAAGACTTTAGACACTTGGTCAAAGTTTTGGTATTAGCTCCCTCTAAAGTTTTGCATAAAGTTATTTTCGTTGTTTAGTTTTTGCTAGAAAGAGAGAAGAACATAATAAAAGCACAAGGAATTTTGGAGGAAGTAATTTAATTTACTCAGGGAATGTCGGGACATAAATACCCAACATTCAGAGTTACAAGACAAGAAATAATAAGACAAATAGCTGACACTGTTATAGACACTGAATCATCAGAATAGTACAACTAATACAAAGTCAACAACAACGGAAACAAGAGTCTTCAGGAGTCTTTAGGTCTTCCGAGGTTGAGATAGTTGCGCTGAGGCTCAGTGGTTATTCTTTCAGAAGGTGTTCATCAGAAGCTGATTGAACAAGCAGTTATTTCGGAATCGGAGATTGTCTTTCGAATCATTTGACGTCTTCCGAAGCAATGGTTGTTTTCCGAAGAGATCATGGTCAACTAATGTCTTCCGATGTAGAGAAGTTCAACGGTAGTTATTTTTGGCGAATCTTCCGCTGTTGATGTTCCGACGCTGAAGAAGTTCTTAAGTCGGAAGGGAGTGTATTTAGAAGAGAAGCATCCGTGGTTGGTCAATCAGCAGTTTTATTCATTTGTCTTGCTTTAGTGATTTTGCTCATCAATCCTTATTTTCCAACAGTTCTCACTTCCATTACCAAAGTCAACTCATTTAATTATATTAACTATTTAATCCACTTGTCCATGGATCACCCCAACGCCACCTCAATGTGGACTTATATGTCAAACCTAATGATATTTCAATATGGACTTACATGATAAACCAATGCCACACACCTGTTGGCTTACATAACAATATCAATCCCATTTCAATATGGACTTATATGATAAACCAATGCCACACACATGTGGTCTTATTACATAACAATTTCAATGCCATTTCAATATTGACTTATATGATAAACCAATGTCACACACGTGTGGTCTTACATAAAAATTCAATGCTATTTCAATATGGACTTATATGATAAACCAATGCCACACACCTGTGGTATTACATAACAAATCCAATGCCACTCACCAATGGTCTTCCATAACAATTTCAATGCCGCTCACTAGTCGTCTTATATGTTTCACCACACAAATGCGGTTAGTAAATGTCATTCGCAATAGTCTTACGTTAAATCAGCAATCGCATTGTCAGCCAAACTTATCGACGTGATGGTAGCATCAGGAGCTCTAAAGAAGGACTCAGGGAAAGCTTAGGAGGAACCGTCGAAGAAATCCGAGCACTACCCAAAGAAGAAGAAGAAGGTCATCAAGAACTATACGATGGCCACTCTTCTCACCCTACTTGCTACAGTGCCTACTAATGTTGCACACAAAACTTACACTAGCACACATCCCTTATGTGTAGGTTGCCAATTTAACCATGTTGCCACCTCACACCAGTTGTAACCAATGCCGCTTTGGCACTACCTCCAACAACCAATCCCAACAACAACAACCCAGCATGCTTCAAATGTGGTGACCCAGACCATTTCTCCAAGAACTGCCCGAAGAAGGTACAACAAGGAGTTCAAGAACCTCGCGGGAGGGCGTTTGCTCAAGGAGGACCTGCTGCTTGTCAGGACTCGAATTTGGTCACTAACACGTTTCTCTTAAAGAACTTTTATGCTTTTGTTTTATTTGATACTGGTGCTGATCAAAGTTTATTTCTCTGCCAATTTTGCTTGTAAACTTAATCGTCCCTTACACAATAGAAGTAGCTAACGGTAAATAAATCACAGTACATACTATACTTTGAAATTGCCCATTAATATTGAATGATCAGTCATTAACCATTTAATTAATACCGAATGAGTTAGGTAGCTTTGAAATCATGATAGGAATGGACTGATTATCCCTTAACAGGGTTGAAATAGTCTGTTCCGAGAAGCTACTTCGAATACCGATGGCGAACGATCACGTACTCGAAGTACGGGGAGACCAAGTGAAACACGGTGTCAAGATCATATAGTGCATGAAAGCGCGTAAGTGTTTGAGAAAGCAGTTTATAGCCTTTCTTACACATGTGGTGGAAAAGGAGAAGAAAAAGACCGAAATCCAATAGATGCCAGTGGTGAAAGAGTATACAGATGTGTTTCCCGATGATCTACCAGGATTGCCACAGGCGTGTCCGGTAGAATTTCGTATAGACTTAATTCTTGGAGCAACTCCTATAGAAAAATCTCCTAATAGGTTAGCACCTTCGGAAATGTAGGAGTTGTCAAATCAGCTGTAGGAATTGTTAGATAAAGGTTTCATCCGACCGAGTTACTCGCCTTGGGGAGCTCCGGTTTTGTTTGTAAAGAAGAAGGATGGATCCTTTAGGATGTGCATAAATTGTAGGGAGCTGAACAAACTGACTATCAAGAATCGGTATCCAATACCGAGGATTAATGATTTGTTTGATCAACTACAAGGATCGCGGTACTTCTAGAAGATCGATTTACGTTCTAGTTATCATCAGCTCCGGATTCAAGATGAAGATATACCGAAGACAACTTTCAGAACGAGATATGGCATTATGAGTTTATGGTGATGCCCTTCGGATTGACAAACGCACCAGCGATTTTCATGGACCTCATGAATCGTGTGTGCAAGCCGTATTTTGATCTGTGTGTTGTCGTCTTTGTTGATGACATCCTAATCTATTCCAAGAGTGAAGTTGAACATGAGCAACATCTCAGAAAGATCTTGGAAATGTTAAGGAATGAGCAACTCTATGCCAAATTCTCAAAATGCGAATTTTGGCTAAGAGAAGTTCAGTTCTTGGGTCATGTGATTAACAATAAGGGTATTCATGTGGACCCTACCAAGGTCAAGGTGAATAAGAACTGGGATACTCCGATGACGCCAACGGAAATATGGTCGTTTGTAGGTTTGGCGGGTTATTATAGAAAGTTTATCTCAAACTTTTCTATGATAGCTTTGCCACTTACCCAAGTTAACTCATAAGAGTGACCATTTGTTTGGGAGCAGAAACAAGAAGATGCGTTGTAGACATTAAAGCAGAAGTTGTGTAATGCTCCGATCATGACTCTCCATGAAGGTAAATATGACTTTGTAGTATATTCTGATGCCTTCCATCAGGGACTCGGATGTGTATTGATGCAACGACACAAAGTTATCTCTTACGCAACCAGACAACTGAAGATACATGAGAAGAATTACACAACGCATGATATGGAACTGGGAGCAGCAGTATTCCCGTTGAAGATCTGGAGACATTACTTATATGGCACTAAGTGTACCATATATACTGATCACAAGAGCCTACAACACATATTTGATCAGAAGGAACTCAACATGTGACAGCGACGTTGGGTTGAGCTTCTGAATGATTGCGATTGTATGATCAAATACCAACCGGGCAAGGATAACGTCGTAGCTGATGCCTTGAGTCGGAAGGGAAGGGTCTAACCCTTGCGCTTAATAGCAATGGGAATGACTGTGTAGACAAGTCTACGTGACAGAATCATACAAGCACAACAACAGACAGTGGAGTAAGAGAATCTAAATAAGGAGCTCGATTGCGGAGTGGAGAAATAGTTTGAAACCAAACAGGATGGAGTGATATAATACCATGATCGCGTGTGGATTCCTGAGGTAAATGAACTTAGGAAACTATCCTCGATGAAGCTCACAAGATGCGATACTCTGTACATCCACGCGCCGATAAAATATACAAGGATCTTCTAGGATTTTATTGGTGGCTGGGAATGAAGAAAGATGTAGCCGACTACGTTGGTCGATGTCTGACATGTGCGTAGGTAAAGGCGGAACACTAGAAACCGTCTGTTTTACTAGAAAACATGAAATTCTGCTGTGGAAGTGGGAACAAATCGCTATGGTTTCATTACCAAGCTACCCCTCACTTCCAGTGGTCATGATACGATCTGGGTTTTCATTGGCTGTTTAACCAACTCTGCTCATTTCTTTCCAATGCGTGACACCTTTACTATGGATAAGCTGGCAAGATTATATATAAATGAGATTGTGGGACGTCATGGTGTGCCATAGTCCATTATCTCCGACCGAGACAGTTGATTCACGTCAAGGTTCTAGCAATCACTACAGAAATCCCTAGGTACAAGTGTAAACTTGAGTACAGCTTAACATCCATAGACGGATGGACAAAGAGAACATACAATCCAAACTTAGAGGATATGCTAAGGAAGTGTGTCTTGGATTTTGGTGGGAATTGGCACCTCCATTTGCCACTAATTGAATTCTCCTATAATAATAGTTGCCATAGCAGCATCGGTGCGCGCCATTCAAAGCGTTTTATGGTAGGAAATTTCGGTCCCCGATTTGCTGGACTGAAGTAGGAGATAATCGAATAACTGGGCCCAAGCTTATTAAGGAAACTACAGATAATATTGCCTAGATTCAACAGAAGTTGCAAGCTCCTAGAAACCGACAAAAGAGCTACACCGACAAACGTCGCAGACCGTTAGAATTCCAAGTGGGAGACCGAGTCATGTTGAAGTTATCTCCTTGGAAGGGCATAGCTTGCTTTGGAAAGAAAGGCAAGCAAGCACCGCGCTACGTCGGACCTTTTAAAGTGATTCAGCGAATTGGTCCTGTGGCATATAGGCCGAGATTACCTACAGAACTTAGTGGTGTGCATGATGTATTTCATGTTTCGAACCATAGCAAATGCTTAGCCAATGAGTCTTAAGTCATACCAATGGAATATATTCAGATAGATTAACAGTTACATTTCGTAAAGGAACCTTTGGAATATATGGATCGTGAAGTTAAACAGCTGAAATGAAGCCATATTCCAATGGTTAAGGTTTGGTGGAACTCCAAACCTGCCAAGAGTTTACCTGGGAGCGTGAGGACCACATGAAATCAAAGTATCCCCATCTATTTAAAAAGGAAGTCCTGCCCGACAATGATTCTTAAATTTTGGGACGAAGTTTCTCTAACAAGGGGAGACTGTAACATCAGTGCCTGAACAATAGATTTGAACAGTAGGAATGTACCGTAGATATTTGTACGGAGACTATCTGTGTAATATCTTTTGATAATTCTATGTGAAACAGTTAATTCTAACAGTTTGGAAGCTCAATACTAACAAACAACACACACAGACAAAATACTGACATGAGTAAAATGCTAAAATATGATTTTAGACTATTCGTGATTGTTAGATAGGATATTATTAGGTGTAATCATATGTGAGGATAACCAAACTAAGGGGCTATTTTGTTGGATCTAAATTATTAGGTGCTGAATGGTTAAGATGTCTGAATGCTTAAGAGGGTCTGAATGATTAATTCATGAACCAATTAAGAGTGTTTGGTTCACACATCTGAATAAAACTAAAAAATTTCCCCATTTTCTCTCAAAACCCTACCCGTCCCCGCCTTCTTGCTGTCGTCTTCATGAGCCGCCGACCGTGAAGAAGACCCCACCGGCGAGCACCACCGTGAACACCATAGTGAAGCCGTCTACCCCTTCGGCCGTCACACCTGACCCCATCGGCGCAGCATTTTCGTCGATTTTAGGGTTTAATTCTCATCCCATCGTCGAATCGTTCGCATCCGATTGTCGATCTTAGGGTTTCACCGCCTCCATCGTCATCCCCTGCGGTGTGAACCATCGAGCGATAGTGCTAGCCATGGTGGTGGCGCGATGGAGTCATCGATGGTGGTGGCTGGATGGAGTCGTCGATGGTGGTGGCAGGATGGAGTCGTCGGTGTGGCTGGATGTGTTTTCGAAACACACAGGGTGGATTGGGAATGGCTTCAACTTTCATTCAGACTCTTTACCATGCTCAACCATTCAGATCTGAATTGAACCATTCAGAGGCTTTATTTTACCCAACCAAACACACTTGCTTCTTACCGATTCAGAGGCAACCTCTGAATCGAATCATTAAGAGGCAAACAAACGCCTCTAAAACAACAATAGATGCCGATACTGAAATATTAAACTAACATTGTGTTTGTGTGGGTGACGATCCGCAGAAATATATTTATAAGTTTAACGTTCCGAATGATATCTTATAATTAGAAAATTGTCGTTGTGTTTGTGGGGGTAATGTTTCGTACGAATACGCGCGAAAAAAATACGATCCGGTGAAACGATAATAATAAATGTTTTTGAAATTTTAAAAATAATAAAAAGATATTTAGTTAATTTATTAGGAATTACAGCATAAAATAATTTAAAAATGTCTTTTTTTATAACGTTACGTAATGTTACGTGAAAATTACGAAAATCACATGTTAAAACGAAACCGAGACACACCCGAAGCTCCAGGTCTCTAAAAGCCCTAAATTTCTCTCCATTTCTTCATTTATGGATGAATTTTTGCACCCTCCCTCTCTTTAACTCCTTCTACCCTCTCTCTACATTTCTCTCCACAAAACCAACACTCTACCTATCCAAATCACCACAAAAATCGAAGTTCTTATAGTCAAAACGATCATGGGAACGAGAAGAACACGAACGTACAAAGGATCGAGGTCAAAACGAGCTCAAACGTTCTAGATTTGAGAGAGAAGTGCGGGTGGATATGGGTTTTCTACTATTCCAGTCGATTGAGCTTGTTACTCGATTCTACTACAGCAAAACATTTAGGAAATGCACGAAAATGGTTTAGGAACTCAAGGAACATGTTGGAATAAATTTTAAAAGGGTCTAACTTGGTAGGATTTGATGGAAATCCACAGTGTCGACAAAGGAACACATAAACCCTTAGTATTGACAACCTGATTGGTTCGTCTCACAACCACCGTCGATATTACTATGTTCGATGACCCAATATCGATGGAACTTGGTCGAATCTGCTAGGATTGAAGGTCTCCAAAAGTCAAAGTTCAAGTAACCATAGATACTAGTAGTATCGATGTTCTAAGGGTCGGTCAATCTGAGTCTATCGATACTATAATATCGGAAGTGGACTTTGAGAAGTCATCGATATTAATGGAGCTAATGGTCATTGAAACTACCCTTGGTTGTCGATATTAGAAACCATCATTGTAATCCAAGTAAATTAAACTTGAGATCAAATAATAAGAATATAAAATGAAATCATGAGGATGGATTGAGCTGGATAGGGTCGGGTGAAAAGCAATTAGGGTTTTGGCAAGTGTTAGCCGATCTATGACATCATCGATACTACGCTTTGGACAAAAATAAAACCTTCACAACTCCTTTAACTTATAAGAAAATCTTCGATAGACCATTTAGGATCAAAAGACTTGAAATTCATTAATCTCATAAGGGATCATGGATGATTTGCATCGACAACGGCCCAAGTTGGAATAACAAAGTGTTAGCCATCCATAAACCCATCGATACTACTTATATTACACTAACATTATAAATCCAAGGATTATAAGAGTTTAAAAACCTAATAGAATTGTAATGGAGTGACATCAAGGAATCAAACATAAACAAATTCAAGAGTTAAACCAAAACAACAAACTTCAAAAGAAAACTTAAGAACTTGGATTATACTGGACAAGTCTAGCATAAGTTCAAAGATTCAAACTAAATGTTTTATTACTTAAACTTATTTTTATTAAAATGTAATACTTAATTGTATGGAAATAAAGTCTATAAGATAATATTTTCTATTTTTATAAAAGAGAATAAGATTTTATATAATGAGTTAACTTTCTCATAATTAAGTATAATTTTGTAACCAAGCTTTATTTTCCTACTTTAAACCATATCTTTTGAACATAAACTTGATTAACTAAGTTAGATTCTACTTGTTATGGGTAAAGGATTATAATGATAAGTCTAATAAGGTGATATAGATAAAACATCTAGCAACTCATTAGAGAAATGTTTAGGAAAGATAGTCACACACTCGGGTTCAAGACCATATTAATAACTATAATCACTTACAATACAAAACCATAACTAATGAAATCATGTGTTGAAGTCACCATCGATACAACAAACGAGCAAGCGCATTCCCAGTTTACACAGTGGTTCAACAACACAGATGAGTTCGTTTGTCCCTTTTTAAACTATTGTGTTTTACTTCGGGACTGAGAAACATGTTAGAATGCTTTATATAAATGTTTTATATAAATTCTTGTCATTTTTATATCTTGTTTATTATAGAAATGTATACTTGTTTACAATATGGTTATGTTTCTGCTTGAAACTTTATGTTTTAAATTATAAATTATCATTAACAAATATTTTCTCAAACATAAACTTCCTCATACTCAAACTAATACAATACTTAAAATACTTTTACTCACACAATGCCTTCAATACTTACTAACACATTAAACTCAGATCAGTGGTTGGTGTGCCATGGTTGGGGAATACGTGGATGGGATCCGGGTTGTTAAACATGTACATGTGCACATGGTATAGAAAGACTCAATACTAAATACTCTCAAGGACTTTGTAAGAGAGACTCATTGGCCGCCGAGCGTTGACATTGGTCAAGCCCCTTTGGTCATTCGGTGTTCCTCATTCTCAATTCTTGTGTTTTGTGACGAGTGGCTACGATGATTATGGTCCCATTCAGTTGACTGAGTATCATATGATGTGTAACATCACTGTACTTTAGGTTGTCCGTACATCCGTACGATTGTACTATTACGACCTAAGAATTTTTATTAATAATGATAATGGATTATTTACTGATATTATTGATTATTATCACTGTTAATGGTATACATGATTATAACACATATTATACGCGTAAACCATGGGAAGTTTAGTTGTAACCCAACTAAACAGAACCAGAGAGTTTATCGCAGTAATATTATTGAAAATGATGACTGTTGGTTCGGAATAAAAATGAATATGGGTTTTGGTTTGGGAATTTTAATATTAAAATTTATAGAATAATGGAACTGATTACGCGATGGTGAGGTTACGAACGTTATCTAAACACGAATATTAATTCAGAAATATTAACTTAATAAATGTATTCGCGTGAGTGACGATTCACACGAATATAATTATTAGGAATAATATTCTGAAACGATATTCAATAAATAGTAAATCGAATCTAAACACGATACGAGCGACGAATTCGCAAAGGTGACGATCTTTACGAATACGTACGCGAGTGACGCGTTTCGACGAAATAATTAAATAATATCAAACGATATTAAAATTAATAAATTAAAACTGAAAACGTTTATTAGGAATCACAACGTAAAGAAAAACCGAGTAAATCAGTTATTTAAAATAATTAATTTTGTAAAAATAAAATGAAATTGTTTTACGAAATAAAATTATTTAAATCATTTTAATTAATGAAATTCAATTATTTATTCATGTTATGTTTAAATATGTTTTCGTTAAAAACCGAGCATAACCGATCATTTATTATATTTTATCGCGATAAAAACGAGACCGGTCACGGGGCAATAATACGCGTTATAAGGAAGAAGATCACCATCTTCTTCCTCATTTTTACACACACACTCTCTCACTAAAACCCTAAACCCGTCACCACTTTCTCTCTCTACCTTCTCTCTACCATAACTCACTCAAAACTCAACCAAATCACCTCATTCTTGCGCCAAATCGAAGATCTCGACATCCTCTACACGAAAGTACAAAGGATCGGTCCTATCTCCACCTCAAACTCTCGAAATCTTAGTGAGAAGGTACGTTTTTTTAGGGTTTTCTACAACCCGACAAAAACCGAACTTTAACCGGTTCAAAACATCACTTTTTCAACCCATACACCTTCTAAATGAGTTTACTCATCTAAACCCACTCAAAACGACTATACATACGACTATACCTCGAAATCATCTTCTCCCATGGCTGAAAACCCGTTCGGGCGAATGACCCATGAGTATGAGCCATTCGCCGAATGAGTCGGGAGAATGAGTGGAGTATGAGTCGGGAGAATGAGTGGAGTATGAGTCGGGAGAATGAGTGGAGTATGAGTCGGGAGAATGAGTGGAGTATGAGTCAGGAGAATGAGTCATTCGGGACTCATTCGGAGAATGACTCATTCGGGACTCATTCGGAGAATGACTCATTCGGGACTCAATCGGGAGACTCATTCGGAGAATGACTCATTCGGGACTCATTCGGAGAATGACTCATTCGGGACTCATTCGGGAGACTCATTCGGAGAATGACTCATTCGGGACTCATTCGGAGAATGACTCATTCGGGACTCATTCGGAGAATGACTCTCATTCGGGACTCATTCGGAGAATGACTCATTCGGGACTCATTCGGGAGAATGACTCATTCGGGTGAAAACTCATTAGCATGAGCCATTCTTATGAAAATCACAAGAATGAGTCATTTTCACTACACCAACTCAATTAACAACTTAGATTTCAAAAAGAACAATCAAATAAGGGATCATAACTCTAGATAACATTTAATCAAACACAGGACTGTGAATACAACATTAGTACGAAAACGGTGAGCGCGCATAATACGAGAACACAGATACTAAGGACTTCAGGTGAGTTCTCATAACCTCCCTTTTTTTAAACTGTTTTGTTTTAAAACTCGGAGGTGAAGCATGTATACCAAATTCAAATATTATTTTGATAACTCAAGGTTAATACCTGTTTATCAATATGATACTCACAATATTGAATTATCATTAATTATGGATTATCACTGATTAATATTTTATAACCGTGTAAACATTGTTATTGACTTTGGTCAATAACAAAGATTACATGTATTGTCACAAACTTCGAGAGTCATCGCTCTTAACTCCGGTTAATTGCTTTGACATCATGTATTGTCACGTGGATTGTTTCCACTCTGTGAAGCATTGCCTTTGACTTCGGTTAAATGCTTTGACTTCATGTATTGTCACGTGGTTAGCGACCACTCCATGAATCATGTATTTAACTTATGTTATTTACATAATGATCATGTATAGTCACGAACATTATTTGAGAATATAATTGATGAGATTGGTTGATTAGTTTGTGGATTGATTATCTATGTTTGACTATGATTATTTGTGATTGATTATGACTGATTGATTATGTGATAATGTGATTGTGTATGTGTTTGATTGTTGAGTTTGGAGATTGATTGGATTATCTCATACAGGTAATATTGTGGATTTTCCCAGAAAATCATAAGCATTTATACTCATTTTATCTAAACTTTTTATAAAACCATTTTTAAACTTAAACTTTTAAATTCATTTTATAAAAACTATTTTAAGTATAAAACTTATGATTACTCACCAACTACTTTGTAGTTGACACTTGATTTTCTTACATGTTTCAGGTGATGGAGACAGGTAGGATGAAGAGGATGATCTCTTCTATTTTGGACATCATCATATAGGATCTTGGACTTAGCTAATTAACTAAAATTCTGGCGATTAGGATTTAGTTAATTTAGCTAATTCTTTTGTGTAATTGATTGTACTTAATTCATGATGAACATGATTTTTGTGTAATTATTTTGGTTGATTGAATGATATATGATGATTTGATTTAGATGCCCACGAGCTTTTGAACAATATACACATCCCTCGTGGCATCCCGACGTTTCCGCCGCCGGTCGGGGTGTTACATGATGGGTACCCTCTAACTACGCAACGATGATGAAAGTCACACTCGAGTTGCTTCTATGGATTGGTACTGAATGCCATCGTGTGTGTCTCTTGGAGTCACTCCCTCCTAATATTCAGTCGTCCACATATGTGAGCTCAAACTCGGTTTTCAAACTGTTATGAATTGGAAATCGGTTAATCAGAATTCTTAAAACTAAGTTGAATTCGGATTGTGTTATAGAGTAAAATGCTTAATTATTAGTAACAACAATATCATTTGTGGTCCGGTATGCCGTAGGCTGGAGGCTGGGCTGGCGGTAAGCTTGACCCTACGTATGCCCTATATATAAGCTTACTTGACTTGATAGGATAGGTGTGTTTGGTGAGGTTAAGGTTGTTACTCTAAATGGTTTGTTGAAACTCATTTTCAAAAACAAAACTATACGAACTCACCAACCTTGTGTTGACTTTGTTTTCTTATATGTTTTCTCATGTGACGGACAAGACTAAGTTAAGATTTCAGGATGCATACTAGGATGCCTAGATACAGGACTTGGTAGTTTTTGGAAGCACATATTTTGTTTGTTATTTGTGAATCGTTTTTGACATCTTGTACACATACAAGATCGTAAACTCATGATTTTTTTGGATAGGTTTACTTACTTAAATTATCAAACATGACAATTGTAATTTAACTTTGTAATCCTAGTTTAATATTATTGTGCTTTAGTTATTCTCAAATTTTGTGCTATGTATACAATCTGATCAATCCGATTATCACACGATATCGCGCCCCAAGATCATTCCGCCCGGCGGGAAAGTCGATCTAGCCCGCTGGCTCGGGGTGTGAAAGATTGATATCAGAGCTCAAGGTTATACATAATATAGGTCATTTTCTTAAAATGGTTTGGCCTAAACTATAGCTTAGGGTCCCTCATGTAGAGAACTTAGGACATAAGAATTTATTTGCATTGTTTCTTCTGCATTCGATCATTGCCCTAACCGATGTTCTTTCTGGGTGTGACTGATCTGCTACAGATAAAGGAAAGGAAAATGTAAGTCCCAAACACGTGAATCTTAACAATTCGATATCAAACTAAACTAACTAGTGAGCAGAAATCAGAAATTAGTTAATCAAGAAACAAGAAAAACATTCAGTAACTTGCATACGAGATTTGATTAAACAAGAAACACCCATATGATAAAGAATAATTAAGAACAGGAGAAGAAGAAAAACTCTCTCTAATAATACTGAATGAATGCTTAACCTAGTTCTGAAACGAAAACAAGTATTAATAGCTAAACACATATGACTGAGAAACAAAAATGAATCAAAACCGAAAACACCTATCACCGCCGAGAACCAAACCACCGAGAACCGATCAGCAGAACCGAGAATTCATCAATCTTCCCCTAGGATTATAATATCATCAACAATCATCAATGTTTAGTAGGAAGAGTCTGCATTACTTTAGATCATGCCCAAATTTTAGTCCTTACGATCGACGCAGCCAATGAAGTAAAGTGTTTACCATGTACCTCGAACACTGGATTAGTCTTGATTTGATGCATAGCCTGAATCTTAATGTCATGCTCTCCAAACCTCAGCAAGTCATTCTTATCAAGAATACGGTACTCATGATATCCACAATTAATCACATCTTCAGAAGATTCTGAATCAATTGCCCACATAACAGAATTAGATAGACATCCATCAGGGAATCTATGTGGAATAGGAATACTTCTCAAGTTGTTTGTTGGTGGCCAACTGATCGATGTAAATGTTTTTCCCGTTTGACCATCTCTAACACCTTTATGTTTCTTTACGATAGACTCAGCCGTCTTCATTCTCTTAAAATTCAAACACACTTCTTCATGAAGGAAGTCATAAAACTCTGTTCCTCTTGGGTAATTTGATCGATTGAAAAATGGAGCCTCATCAAGTTCCATCAAATCAACCCGAGTCCATGACTCAAAATCAAAAGGGCTCTCGTAATATTCCAAGTTGCCACTTTTCTGCTTCACTACCCACATTCGCTTATCTGCATCATAATGTCATGATTGTATTCCCGATCGATCACCAACCTTATCATAATAATTCTTCCCATTTGTAACCACATACTTCTCTGGCAAGTCCTGTTGTTTCTTAAAATAGTCCTTGTGTCGAACACATGGAATTATCAGTCGCTTAGACGTATCTACCCTCTTTCCAACAACCCACTTAGAAGATACTTTCCATTTCCCTGAATCTTCTGTCTCAGCCAATACCACATTCTGTTCCAAGTCATCGATATCAAACATGAGTCGATCTTCTGCTTGTTGGCTAGGATCAGCCTCTCTTTGTTTCATTCCAGACTCCTTGTTTTTATCAACGTCCTCTTCACCTGCACCATCATTTCTCCTGTAAATTTCAGAGTCTAGTTGCTTCTCCAAACGACCACCACTCGACCCACCTTCATTATCATCACCATCATTTCTTCTTTCTCGAACACTACCACTGACATTTTCTCTGTTCAATTGTTGCTTAAGATCCATGAATAATGCAGTGAGATAACCCATGTTTGCTTCCAAAGTCTGAATCTTCAAATTCTGAGCCAAATGATTTTCTTGAAGTTCACTGATAAGGATGTCCTTTGTCACAGACTGCAACACTTGTTCATTCAGTTTTTGCTCCAGTACAAATACTCTCTCTTGTAGCATGTGCACATTAACTGGAGCTTCTTCAATTCCCTTTCCTTTGCTTGCATCCCTAATTACTCGGTGCGGTTCAATTTCCTTCTCATGTGTCGATTCAGCCGCAATCTCTGTTTCTGGTCTTTGTCCTGAGGAAGAAGTTCCAATAACAGGCAAAACTACTGAACGTGGTTCAAGATGGGGATCTCTTCTAGATTTTTTCCGGGGAGTGAGATTTTCAAAACCTTCTGCTTCATTCAAGGTTGAGTCAAACTCTTGATCAATCATTTCTACCACATTCTCATCAACTGTATGGATTTCTGTCTTTGAAGTTGCTTGAACATCTTCTGGTCTTTCCATTTGAGGTTGAATATCGTGTTCCTCAACTACGATCACATTTGGTACATTCACTTGATCAGCACCATCAACCTCTCCAAATCGTCCAAACTTCTCTAATGGTCTCAAGCCTCTAATAGTAGCTTAGGCTCCCTTTCTTGTCTGCTTAAGCAAACCGAAAACATTTGGTCCCATGGTTTTGATATCCAGTTAATCCACAGTATTCACTAAGTTTGGATAGTGAGCATCCAAAATCATCTGCACAAACCTAGGATACATATGGAAGATTTCCTTTTTCATCCTTCTCAGATTCTTCTTCATCTCTTCGAATACCAACTTGGACCAATTGAAATCCCAATCCATGGTCAACTCCACAATACCAGAAGTTAGTTCCACTCCAAGGACGTCTATGCCTCCTTTGTTTCCAGAAATTCCCATTTGCACCATATGAGCTAACAGTCTCCAATAAGGATGAAGAAGTTTCTTCACAAATGGAGGGTATTCTCCCTCGTAGCCTTTTCGCATCAGCACACTGACTACTGCATCATTTGAATAGGAATTATGATGGTCTGACTAATCGCCAAATAACAACGTTGATCTGATAATTTCCTCTGTCATCGTGATCTTGTGACCTTGCACATTCGCTTCAATTTGTCTATTCTTACCATTGATTGTCACAGATCCCCAGAATTCTCTGGTAGGTCGTTTGCAAATAATTGTATTTGTTCTAAGTGCATATGCAATCTTGCATGTGTTCAGCCCATTTACGAGTGATTTAAACTTCATGTGTTGTCGAGGTGGATCACATAGATAGGCCACTACATTATGATCAGGCACAAATTTTAAAGCCGCCATTCCCTGAAATCACAAACGTACAATAAGTTTTATCACAAAATAAATATTCCCAACACATTGATAACCAAGTTATTCTTATTACAAAATTTTCTTTTTATTCATCGAGAACCCACAAAAGAATTAGTTCTCGGTTAATCACATTCACAAATTTACTCAAAAATGGGTTTTCGGTGGAGAGGTTGAGTTCTCGGTGAACACAACCTATTAGATCACGTTTTCGGTGAACTCAACCCTTCTCGATGGTGTTTTCGGTTCACTGTTGAAGATATCCCCTTTTCTTCTTCGTAAACCCCACCGAGAAAACCCTAATCCACCATTAAAAACTTCAATCAAGCTTAAACCAAACCCTTAACTTCCCCTTAACCTTGTTTATCTCATCCTACAATGTTAAACATGTAACTGTTTCCTCATTCCAAATCCTATTCATCATCATTCACTTTTTCAAACCATCATAAATTCAAATGAATCATTAAAATAATACCTCAAATTCTTTATTAATCACCAATCAATAAACCTTTCAATATTGATCTTGAACAGCCTTGTTCTTAAAATCTTTTGGATTTTCCTTATCTCGTCTTCAGTGTTAAAGGTTGTGAGAGAAATGACAAACCGAAAACCCTTTTATCTCAAATTTAAAACCCAACACCACTTGTTTCCAATTTAAAAACAAAGTACTATTACCGAGAACCCCTTTTGAATAAATGTGATAAATAAAATGGATGAAATTTCTTTGATCATCTGATTACCTTGTTTTTGACTAGACAAAGACACTGAAAACTAAAACTAAAAATCAAATAAAACAAGCTAAAATAAAGATCAATTAGAAAATAAATCAAAATTGGAATAGAAAGATAGATAAAATTAAAGATTAATAACTAAAGAGTTTAATCAAACAATGTCAGTGACAATTAGTTGCTGATGTTTTGGTTTGGGATCAAATCTTTATAGGACAACTCAATTCTTCATTCAAGGAAGATTTTCACCTATGATTCTAACGTTCACTGATTATCAATATCCGTTGTCCTGTTAAACTCAACTATTCTCATTGTGACACCTAGCATATGATGGATTATCATGTTTTAATTTAGTTTTGACAAGAAAGAGGTCTCTGAATTTCAAGGTAGAACCTATCCATCCTCCGGATTTATTGACGATTCAGTTTTTTCATATTGATATCCTTTTAATGCGCTGAGATGTCCAGGTCTATACATCGTATAACAAAGGAGTCTCATTCATATGTTATACTAATTTTGTGGATGCGCTGAAATTCCATAAAATGTACATTGGAATATCATGCATATGTTTATTGTGGACATTTAGAATTTTGCGGGTGTGCTAGTTTTTCATTTATATATGAAAACTCATGCATAGTCTTATGGATGACAATCAAGAGGTGTAGAATTCAACTCTCAATCCCTTTTTGATGAAACTCAGTTTTGTGCAGACCTTATATGAAAATGATTGACCAAATTCTTGTGCATTATTTAGTTTGATCACATAAGTAGAACCCCTTTGAGACTTATTAAGCCTATTGATACATCATGTGAGCATTTAATTCATCTATGGCTTTTATTTTCATTGATTGAGTGATTGATTTGTCTGATATCATGAATTCATATCACTTCCCAATTTCAAGACACCAACACCTTAAAGACACTGTACGGAAAAAAAAACTATTTACTAAATCTAGACTCAAACTACTATCTCTAAATACTAATCTTCCTCTAAATTTTTGCATAAAAAAAACTAAGAAAAAATAAAAAAAAAGTTTATGTACAAATTTACTATATGAAGAAGAAGTTAATCAGAAAAACAAAGCATTTTCAACAGTTCAGTTAACACATTGAATCGGGATCGGTCAAACGGCTTTGGTAAAGAGATCAGCAGTATTAACTGATGTGTCAATTTGTTCTACATGGATTGGGTTTCTATCAAAACAGTCACGAATTAAATGAACTTTGATGTCTATGTTTTTGGTCTTAGAGTGCTGGGCTGGGTTTTTACAAATTTGTATGGCAGCATCATTATCACAAAAGATAGGGGAGTTAAGAAATTCCAAACCGTAATCCTGAAATTGATTTTGAATCCAGATTACCTAAGAACAGCAGGAAGATGCAGCCACATACTCTGCTTCAGCTGTTGAGGTTGAGACAGTGTGTTGCTTCTTACATTGCCAAGAGATGAGTATGTCTCCCAAGAATTGACATCCACCCGATATAGATTTACTGTCAATATCCCCACCTCCATAGTCATTGTCAAAGAAAGCATGTAAATTAAATTAAGAATTTTTAGGATACCAAAGTCGAAGCCTCGGCTTGCCCTTTAGATATCTAAAAATTCTTTTGACAGCATGTAAATGAGAGAGTTTAGGATTAGCCTGATAGCGAGAACATTGGCACACAACAAACATGATGCCCGGTCTACTTACAGTTAGGTACATAAAAGATGCAATCAGAGAACGATACAAATTATGATCAACCGAGGGTCCATCTTCATCAACCGTCATCACTGGACAGGTTGTAATTTGAGTGTTTGCAGCTTTACAGTCATCAAACTTGAATTTGGCCAATATGTCATCAACACACTTGCTTTGATGAATCAATATACCAGAAGAGTCTTGACGAACTTGTAGACCAAGAAAGAAGATAATTTATCTGAGAGAGCTCATCTCAAACTTCTTGCGCATAATCTGTTCGAACTCTTTGCAAAACTGATCATTGATTGACCTGAAGATAATGTCATCCACATAGATTTGCATCAGAATTAAGTCATCATCCACTTGTTTCCCGAACAACGATTGATCAATGGCTTCACAAACATATCAATGAGATAGCAGATGTTCTGTTAACGTAGCATACCACGCACGAGGAGCTTGATGTAGACCATACAATGCTCTATCAAGTTTAAACACTTGTTGCGGATGATTTGAGTCAATGAACCCAGGTGGCTGAGAGACATAAATTTCTTCTTTAACTTCACCATACAGAACGGTAGTCTTCAAATGCATTTGATACACAGTGAAGTTCATGTATGATGCATAGGCCAGAATTTTTCGAATTGCTTCAAGACGAGCCACTGGAGCATAAACTTCATCATAATCAATCCTCTCTTCCTGTCTGTATCCTTGAACCACCAGTCTGGCCTAGTTACGAACAATAATACCAGAGCCACCCTTTTTATCTTTGAATACCGAACGAGTGCCAAGTTCTTTCTTTCCTTCGGGTAAGTCAACTGGCTTCCACACTTTTAGCTTGGCAAATTGATTTAGTTCTTCTTGAATAGAGACAATCCAGCTGGAGTCTTGCAATGCCATCGAGATGTTCTTGGGTTCAATTTGAGACACAAAACATGAGAACATACATTCATTTAGATTTTCTGCTACACTTCGACTTACGACTCCTGAGGTGATTTGTCACACCCCGAGCCGGCGGGCTGGATCGACTTTCCCGTCGGGCGGAAAGTTCTCGGGGCGCGATATCGTGAGATAATCGAAATGATCAGATTGTTTACATAGCACATGAGATATAAATGAGAAATGCTAACATGACAATGAATTAGAATTACTAAGTTAAATGACATTGTTTCCTCATAACTTAACTAAGTAAATCTAATCAAAAGAATCATTAAGTTCATATCTTGTATCTGTACAAGATATACAAAAGATGGTTCGTGGTTTTGTCATCCCCAAAAGTATGTAGCACAAAATGAAGCTAGGTCTTCTAAAAGTCCACTAGCTTAATCCTTGCATATGAGTAACTACACATGTTCGTCACCTGAGGAAATATGCATTTAAACAAAGTCAACACTAGGTTGGTGAGTTCATAAGTTTGATAATTTAAAACCTGAAAAGTTCACAAGAACAGTCACAATGTTTCACATGATTATTGTAAGGATTAATTCACCTGTTCCACCCAATGGACTCTCCCTAGTTGTAGGTACAAGTGGTGTGACACCCGATCAAGCATGCTTATATATAGGGCATACGAAAGGGTCGAGCCCAGACGCCATCCCACCACATGCTCCACTAAGTTTCACACTACATGCAATGCAACTATGGATTTCCATTTCCATTTCCCATATGTTTAACTTGTTTGATGTGTATCCATCTGTTTATGTTCATCACCCAGTTGTAATTCACCAGTCGTATCACATGTAGAATAATATAATATGGGGGTTTAGTTATCAACCCGAAGTATTGATAAAACCTTTTATGTGTTAATGGATTTAGATTAACTAAATATGTTCCTTGTATTATTCTATTGTTTGTGGGGTTAACTGTTAATCACTTTTAAATATTAAGAGTGTTAGTTAACCGTTGTCATTTGTTCTCAACTTGAAGTGAATAGAGCCTAAATGGGAGTCCGTTGTGATCCTCACATAATCAGATTACCATGCACTCCAATTTATCTCTACCACTTTGTATTCCCATTGTCCTCAACGAAAGCTATTACTAGTAGTAGAACAAGAGAGAAGATCAATTTCTCAACCTACTAGTCAATAGGATTCCGCTGGATTAAATACAATATTCCTACAGATTAATATCACCATGTGACGCTTTCCCAGAACCTGACTTGAAGTCGCCCTGTTACCGGTCATACGTTACCAGCCAATTGAAATTACGAATAACGTACCGACCTACCCGCCGGAGGTTTGTCAAACCTATGGTACCACTTTGCTATTGTCGGTTTAGTCACGTCAAACTAACTGGTCAGCGATTATAAAGGGTCTTATATGATCAATTGCATAATGGCACATGATTGAAATGATATAATACAACAGTTCAATAGTAATTAATTGTAATATGTTCATCAATGTAATGGTTCTCAATGTTATATGTTCTCATTGTTATTAACAAACTTGAATAAGAACTTGTCTTATTACATGATGTTAATTATTGTATGAATGATGTTGTTATCATGAAGTTATATTATCATGATTATCATTCCTTGTTATTCCATATAATCACCATGTTGTCACTAAGCTGTGATAAGAACTAGTCTTATTACACTTAGTCGACTCAGGTGGTGGATGATTCTTATTCCATGTTATCCTGTAATACGTGTTGAGTTGTAAAGCTATGTGTTATAAGAACTTGTCCTATCACAATTACTTAACTATTGTATTGAATGTTATTTAAAAATATATATTATCTTTGTAACATTCTTATGTTTTCCTGTGATTATCCCAATGTTTGTTCGTGTAAGAATAACTAAGTGTTGTGAGATATAATCTTACAACTATGTTATTCTTGTTTGTTGATGAATTATGAAATTATCTTATCATATTCATCTTAGTTTTTCCCTGTCATATCATGATCTCACAAGCATGCATACAATGATAAACGATAATAAGCAATTTAATATTATCTAAATCAAAGTATAAGCAATATGTTAAATATTAAAACTTTTAAGTAAATAAAAGTAAGCATGTTTCTCAGCCCCGAGAGTTTAAAATTAGTTAAGATTAAGAAAAGGGGCATATGAACTCACCTTGTTGTGGTAATGGTTGACTTAGCTTAAACAAGAAATGTGTGCGCTCTTGATTGTGTTTGAGGTTGTTTTCACGATCCTGTATTGATTTCACGTTGTATGTAATCTATAAGTATATGTTGTAGTGACTTATGTGCGTGCGTATGTTAGCCCTAAATTGACTAACATATGTGAGTCGCGGTCATCATTCGACCCTGAGTTATTCTTAGAGTTTCACAACCTTGTTAAAACCCGTTCACTCTTTATGATTGTAAAATAAGCATGTTTCTCAGCCCCGAGAGTTTAAAATCAGTTAAGATTAAGAAAAGGGGCATATGAACTCACCTTGTTGTGGTAATGGTTAACTTAGCTTAAACAAGAAATGTGTGCGCTCTTGATTGTGTTTGAGGTTGTTTTCACGATCCTGTATTGATTTCACGTTGTATGTAATCTATAAGTATATGTTGTAGTGACTTATGTGCGTGCGTATGTTAGTCCTAAATTGACTAACATATGTGAGTCGCGGTCATCATTCGGCCCTGAGTTATTCTTGGAGTTTCACAACCTTGTTAAAACCCGTTCACTCTTTATGATTGTAAAATTTTGTCAACCAACCTAAGTGTTATCTTAGGTTTAAAGCTTAATATTTCATGTTTTGTTCTTGTTAGACCCAAAATAATTTATTCCATGATTAATTGATAACCATGCAATTATCATGATAACTTAATGTTTTAAGTTTATAATATCAACCAACTAGTATTCATCATCTTTGTAATAACCTTGATTAATTACCCCATGTTATTTGTATTAGAACCAATTACTTCAAGCGTGTGTCCCAATTTAATTCATGTGATCCGAAAATCCATTGGGCCGAATATAAGTGGGCTTTGGGCCGGTTGTGTGATGTGGGCCAAATTAACATGGGCTAATTATTTGGTTCTGGGCCGAATGGTTATAGGTGATCCATTAGGTAGTCACGATATATGGCCTAATTACGAAAGTATGGGCTAAAAAAATGTGTTGTGGGCTTGCTCAAGGAGGTGTTTTGGGCCGATTGTTTAAGGTGGAATGATAATTTCATGCATCTGGGTTTGGTCTCTAGTATGTTGGCGAACCTGCTAACCACTTACATCAGGTTCGTTTAATCACCACCCTCCCTAGCTTCGACAGTTGATATTGGTTCGCCGGCAAGGGAGGTTCTGTCGTAGGGTTTGGCTGCAGCACCAGGGTTCGGCTGGCATCCTGCTGGTACAGGTTCGTGATCGAGAAGGGTTCGGCCAAAGGTAATGGTTCGGCTAGAGGTTCGCCCATGCATGCCAGGTGAGGATTCGTCTGAAACAATTGCAGATTCGGCTCAGAAGGATGTAACTGGGCAGGTTCGTTAGGGTGAATAGGTTCGCCCTTAGGTGCCAGAGGGTTCGGCATCAAGCCGAAGGTTCATTTCTCCTCGGCAGGTTCGCCTACACCACATGTCCACGAAGCCTGTAGCATCATCATCCTCGTTCCAGTTCCTGAGTCGTACTTGGTTGTTTCCACCATTCCACTGGTTCGTTCCAGCCCATGTGGTGTTCGAATGACAGCCTAGAGTCGAGTAGATGTGGGTTTTAAGAACTGGTTCGAGAGGTGGTCGGCCAAAGGGTGGAAAAACCCTATTTTTTCAGAATTTCTTTCATTCATACCTCTGATTTGGCCGGTGAAAACTCCAGATCCTTTGTACTTCTTGGTAGAGGATCTCCCAAGCTTCGTTTAGACACCAGGAACGCCAGATTTTGTCAAGAAATGAGCAAGTTATGAGGATTTGAAGAGTGGTTCTCCTAGTGAGAGGATATGTTTGTGAGAGTGTTTTTAGACACCGTAACATGTATTTTATTTGTTTTAAATAAAAGAATAGTTATTTTAATTATTTTGATGAGTTTCAAAATTGTAAAACATAATTTATTTTATTTTATTAATTTAAAGTCGTTCGTGTCGTATTTCGTTTTCGTTTCGCCTTCGCGCGTCGGCTTCGCGCGTATTCGTTCGAATCGTCACCCGAACGTTTTGTTTTCTACTTTTCAGTCATTATTTCAGAACGTTAAACTCACAGATATGTTTGTGTGAATCGTCTCCCATGCAAACACATTGTCAGTTCGCTATTCTGAAATAACACTGCAAATTGTGTTTGAATTGTGTTTCCTCACTATCGGACTCAACTAACATCCTGTTTTCACATTGTTTTCACACTGATTTGTCGGCCATCTGATTCCTGTCATCTATGGATATCAGATCGCAACCGATTAGTTGTGTTAATTGTACTTAGTTTTTCACCTAAATACTAACAACTATGGTTTATAATGAGTGTTGTACTTACAGCGTTTAAGTTTACACATAAATACGTACAACTGTTTCTTGTATTTTGAATTCTGTTAATACAAGTACTGTTCACAAACATATATTTACACATAGTAACTATTGAAAGTACGCATACCATACGGACTTGCCGGCCGGTCACGTACTAGTTGTCACATGATTGGTCTAATAACTTTGTCAAGTGGATGATATTTATGAGTAGAGAATGGAACTGGAGTATCTAGAACATTTGAGGATCAAGGTAGATTTGTTGTTGCAGCAGGAGTAATAGGTTCTACCATATATTCTTCAGGAACATATTTGAGATAATCGAGTGAGATATTATCTAGAGAGATTAGGTCAGGAGACTCTGAAGATGATGATGAATCATTAATATCAGCGACTGGATCTAGAGTTGATGCTGGAGGTGGCTGTGGTGTTGAATACATGCCTAGTGGATCAATGTTGAGTTCTTGAGGTTTATCGGACTGTAGAATTTCTTCCTCTAAACAGTTTTCTGAGAGGTCTTTAGAGATAGAAGTCTCCTCATATAGTGTTTGAAAAGATTTGAAGAGTGTAGCATAATCAAAAATCCATGCAGGACCAGACTCAGCATTAGTGGGATTTTCTTCAAGCCAGGGAACATTATAGGATTCCTCCACTTGTTTAGTTAATTTGTTATACACTCTGTATGCTGTCTTTCCATAGTATCCGACAAAATAACATTCAGTTCCCCGAGCATTAAACTTTGGAAGAGCCTCCTGATGAAGCAGAGTGCATGGACACCCAAACACATGAAAATGCCCAACTGTAGGCTTATGTCCATATATAATTTCATATAGAGTCTTCATATGTCGCTTCTTAATCAAAGTAAAATTTTGTACATAACAAGCATTGTTAACTGCTTCGGCCCACAAGAATGTTGGCAGCTTAGAATCACACAAAAGAGTACGAGCCGCTTCAATAAGAGTGTGGTCTCTTCTTCCAGCTACACCATTTTGCTGAGGGATGCGGGCAGCAGTGTACTGTCTAGCAATTTCCTTTTCAGCGCAGAAATGATCCAGAAAAACATTTTTTAATTCTGTGCCATTATCACATAGAATTCCTTTCACTCTTGAATTCAACTAATTCTCAATTAAGGTGATAAACTGTTTTATCAGTTCCGAAGTCTCTGCTTTGTTTGATAAGAAAAACACCCACGTAAACCTTGAATAATCATCAATGATCACTAGACAGTATGAGTTGCGAGAGAGACGGAGAACACTGATTGGACCAAACAAATCCATGTGAAGCAACTGCATGTCAGAGTCGATTGAGTTTACTATTTTGGTCTTGTGGGGCTTTCGATGTTGTTTCCCTATTGCATAATTAACACACTTTTCTATTGAGAAGAAATATTTGACTGGTAGGTCTCTAACTAGCTAAACTTTTGCCAAACGATTGAGATTCTTCATGTTTGCGTTACCAAGTCTCCGGTGCCATAACATCGCATCATGAGTAGCTACCTTGGAGTAGAGACGCGTGGCACTTGATGATGGTGTCAAATTCATATCAATGGTGTAGGAGTTTCCCTTTCTTTGAGAACGTAGCAAGATCCAGTCTTTAGGAATTACAAAACCAGGATTGAGAATTAAACACTACTTGTTAGAGAAATGAGTGGAGTATCCTTTGTCACATATCTGTGACACACTTAGCAGACTATGAGAAAGTTCAGCAACAAAGTTCACATCAGTGAAAGACAGAGCTCCATGAGTTACAGTTCCCCGTTTTGAAATAATTCCTTTCTATCCAGCCTTCAGGAATTACAAAACCAGGCTTGAGAATTAAACACTCTTTGTTAGAGAAATGAGTTGAGTATCCTTTGTCATAGATCTGCGACATACTTAGCAGACTTTGAGAAAGTTCAGTCTCAAATCTCACATCAGTGAAAGATAGAGATCCATGAGTTACAGTTCCTCGTTTTGAAACAGTTCTTTTCTCTCCTACTGCAAAGAAGACATTTCCACCACTTATGTCATGCATATTAAACAGCTGAGAAATGTCTCCTGTCATGTGCCAGGAACAACCGCTGTCTACGTACAATCTCTTGTAGCTTGAGTTACTCGATTGTCCCTGCACATGATAACACATTAATGAGATTTGGGAACCCATACGAATTTTGGCCTGCGTTTTGCATTTTTGACAGTTAAAAAAGAATCATTTGACACTAATTTGATTTTCAAACATTTTTTAATATTCCCCAAAGTGGTTCCAGCCCTTTTTCCATGTTTATTTAGATAAACATCTTTTAATGGTTCTTTCACTTTGTTACTGTGACACGACCACCATTGTTTTCTGTTTCTATTCCAATTTCTATAAAATGGTTTAGACTTAAAAGAATGGAACTTTCTTCCCTCAAGTTTAATAAACCTGCTTGACTTAAAGTTCCTTTCTTTTAACGGGAAAACAGATTGAGTTATTACAATTTTATCAAAACGTCTTTGTTTCTTACAATTCCTGGCAATATGGCCAGGAATACCACAACCAAAACATGTCTGTTTCTTTTTATGACAAAACCCATTCTCACCAAATTTGACAGATTTCTTTGCAAGGGGCTTTTCGGGATGTAGAACATGCGTTGAGTCATCACATATGATTTTAACAATTGGATGAGTTGAAGTATCCAAGGATAATATATCCTCGACCACAACCTTTGACACATCATAATTATTTCCTGAAAGTAACACATTTGGAACAAAATGAACTGCATTAAAATTTAAATTCAAGTTCAAACATAGCTTTTCAAAAACTATACAATCATTATTTTGAAAAGACTCAACACAAGTTTTTCGTAATTGATTTGGAACAAAAGAATCAACATCACTATCTGAATCGTAATCAGATCAACATCTTCTATCAGCACAGTGTAATAAAGATCTATTTTTCTGCACATGAAATACAGTCATTAGCAAAGTTCACATGGTCAGTTACAACACTATCACAACCCTCTGATTGTGACACAAAAACACCATATTTCATTTGTTTTTCTCTCTCCTTTTCTTCCTCTGACAAGGGCATACTGGTATAATTATCATTATATGGTGGAGGCATCTCATTATAACCCAGACCCCGTTGTTTTTTATTTAAAAGATGTTTATATACATTTGGTTACTGGTTACATCGAATTCTTTAAAAGAGCGATCTGAATCATTTAAGCTTTCTTTTAAAATTTCAATTTCAGCATAAAGTTCTTGAATTTTCAATTTTGGTCTTTAAGATGACAACCCTTTTCACTTAATTCTAATTTTAAACGAGAAATGTCTTTCTTTTGTGCTTAAATTTTTTCCCTAAAGAGTTTTTCATTTTTAGTTAAAGCACTTTTAGATCATTTAAGATCATGAATATCTTCTATTAATTCAGAGTTATGAACACGATATTGTTCAACCTTATCGATACAATGCTGAGAACACAAATTTAAATGTACCTCCGATGTAGCCAAACCAACAATATCAACCATGAAGGCATGAGGTTCTTCCAGATTCAGTGCTTGAAGTTGATCACTCCAACTGTATCCTCCATATTCTAGAGCTACCAAGTCTTTGCCATTGTCTGATGCAGATGATGATGCTGCATTTGAATCTACAGCCTTTTCCATCTAAGGTTTCTTACACTCTTTGGCAAAATGTCCCTTTTCATGACAGTTAAAGCACCTAAGCTCATCTTTGTTGAAACCAATCTTTTTGTTTTTGTCTACCCACTTGCTCATTCCGGTTCTTCTAATAAAGTTCTTGGCCCGAAACACAGCCATGGCCATCTTCCAGGTAACATCCATTTCTTCAACATCTTCTGGATGAATTTGATCCAACTCCGTTAACACTATAATTGTCTGGGTCAAGTCTCCTGCTATAAATGTATTGTAGCTTTTCATGAATGTAGTAAATAGGGCTAGATTCTCTTCTACTGCTGGTAGAGCTACAGCTTTGCAATCACTCCCTCACTGAGATGCGACATTTAGTTCCCTAGCCGAGATGTTTGATTTAGCAAAATTTGCTCCAGTCGGGCTTTGAGATAAGAAGGCACTATTTGAGTTTCCTACTCCAGTTGCACTTAAGCTGCTGTTGTGATTCAAGGTTCGCTGTTTATCATCCATGTCATAAGACTTGATAATAGAAATCAATTTAGTTAAGCTAATTCTGTACAGATCCTTGGTTTTCTTAATCAAGGCCACGTTCATATCCCAGCTTCTAGGTAGGGAATTCAACAACTTTTTATTAATTTCTCCATTAGACAGAAAGATTTCGGCCCTTCTCATTTCGGTAATTAGGCAGACAAATCTTTGAAGCTGAATCACCAAGCTTTCTCCAAGAACATGATTAAATATGTTAAGTCTTTGATTCAACATATCCCTCCGGCTCTCTTTCATGTCATTGTTCCTTTCATACATCTGAACCAAAGCTTCCCTCAGTTCTTTAGCTGAAGTAAATTCCTTGTAACCTTGGGCAGTATCAGGTCCTAAAGCCATAGTTAATGACGCAAGTGCCTTATCATCTTGTTCCACCATATCAAAGTCATCATCAGTGTACTCTTCCATCGTCTTAGGAACCTTGGTAGTACACCCATCTAGAACGTACATAGGTAATCTTTTTCCTCTTTGGATAGATCTCCAAATCTTAGCATCCGTGAACTTAGCATGATTTTCAAATCACCACTTCCATTCAGTAAATCCATCAGCGTGTAGTAGTCTTGAAATTCTTGTGGCTGTGCCCATTTGAGAGTCAAGTTGCAGATACATGGTATTCTGATTTTGGTTTATGAGTGCAATAATCTGATGAAAACAATTAAACAACTTCTGAAAAGAAATCACAACCGAGAACACTAGGTTCAGCCGAGAACGCCAAGTTCAGCCGTGAACAACAATTTCAACCGAAAACACTTATCTCAGCCAAAAACACCAACTTCTCCCGAGAATCATAAACTCAGCCGAGAACACTCTTTCAGCCGAAAAAACTTTTCAGTTGCTTCGAGAACCCTTTTAAACCAAAACGATTAAAGTACCAAAAACCCTTTCTGTTGAAAAAGTCTTTAATGTACCCCCTTGATTTTCCAATCAAATCATTCAGCCCACAAATTAACGAGATTCAAATTAGACCAAATATTCTCAATTATCTTCCTTCCATAATAATCTTGCTGCATTTTCGAAGAACACCAAGAACACCAACGATTTTTCTTCTAAAAACAGCCTACGAAGAATCCTTCAAAATCGACTGTTTTTCTTGATATATGATACCAAATGAGCCTCGAAACAGTTCGAATGGCTCTGATGCCAATTGTAAGTCCCAAACACGTGAATCTTAACAATTCGGTATCAAACTAAACTAACTAATGAGCGGAAATCAGAAATTAGTTAATCAAGAAACAAGACAAACGTTCAGTAACTTGCATACGAAATTTGATTAAACAAGAAGCACCCGTCTAATACAAGAACAATTAAGAACAAGAGAAGAAAAAACTCTCTCTAATAATACGGAATGAATGCTTAACCTAATTATGAAACGAAAAAAAAGTATTAATAGCTAAACACATATGCTCGAGAACCAAAAACAAATCAAAACCAAAAACACCTATCACCGCCGAGAACCAAACTACCGAGAACCAATCAACAGAACCGAGAACACATTAAGTCACCAAAAATTACATCTTCTTGATATGACTATCCTTCTAATATTGTCCCTTACAGAAAAGGTGTAGGAAGATGATTTAATGATTGAGGAATTAGTGGATTTGGACGATGATGATCTACAATTTGATTTTGAGGATGGACATGATAATGACATGGTGGGGATGTTCATAAGGGTTTAAATGTTGAAGAATTTCAAATAGTACCTGTCTTTGATGATCAATCTAAAATGATTGGTGATGATAACAATAACGAATTAGAAGAAGGTGATGGTACCCAGCAAAGGTGATTAGAATTTTTTTTGTTGGTCTTGACTGGGAAGATTTAATGATGGAAGAATATATTCAGAAAGTATTTATTGAAAGTGTTAATAATTCAGTTCAATTTGAATTGATTGAGAAACAGCTTGCCAAAATAGATAAAAATTAACAGTATGAAGATTTGACAACTGTTGAAGTGATTCAAAGAGCTAAAGAGATGTTGACATCTATACCAGTAATGTGACATTTCGTTCTTTACTACAAGGTAATTTCCTAAATTCATGAATTAATATTGTAATTAATTAAATCATGATTGAATATGTATACACGTGTGAATCTGTGTATATATGTAAGGAAATTACAAGATGAAACAAATCACAAATGACATTATGCAAAATTGCCGAATTACACGAAATTTTTATAATAATGACCAAAAACCAAATTCAATGGCCCAAAACTAACTTTATATTAATTATATGATGAATTGAAGTGAAATAAGTGATAGCATAACGAAATCAAAGAATCCTTAAGGTCAATAAGTCAAATTGCGAAAATCTGCGGAAAGGCAATCCGGCATGCGTAATTGGCAAATTCATGACAACTTGAACTTCCTAATCACATTATAATCATAATGGGATGTAATTGGATGCATGACAATAATAATTGATCATTATTAGCGATTCCTGAAATTTTACGCGAAAGCCGAACAAACAATTGCGAAAATGGAAAAAAATCAAACAAACCCTTGATTTTTTTCTAACTCTATCCTATTGTTCCATGTTTATCTCATTCTATCTGATTAAATTCAGATAACTCTGGCCAAGATGATGTGTCTAAACTTGGAAAACAAGTTGCACCCATAAAAATCCAAAAATCTTGACTTTGGTCAAGATTTCTACACTTTTCTTTCTTCCTCATCCTCTCAAACTCGACCAGGAACTCCTATACAACTTCTGGAACCTTAAACACCCTTCAAGCATCAGTTCTAATCAATTCCAAGTGATATCCAAGCCCAAGATCAAGTGGAACCAAGAATCAAGCTCCAAAAGTTGGATTTTTGGTGATTTTCAAGCCAATCCTTGGCCAAGTAAGTTTCTAACTCAATCCTTGATTCTAATAGCTTCATATGACTTAAATAAACATGTTTGAATGATTGGTAAAGTTTGAAAATCATCAGATCTTGAAAACCCATGAAAAAGGGCATTTTGGTCCAAAAAGTGGATTTTTCAAAGTTGTCCAAATTGAGATTTTTCTTCACAAAACATTAGATATATGTTAAAAACTAGGATCTGGAGATTTTGGCCCGGAAAAAGTGCGACGAAATTTGATTTGGCTCACAAAAACCTTGAATGGCTCACTGTTGCCCGGACGCGGCCCATGCGCGGCCCCTAATCCTGGCCATTCTCGGCCAAGGCCAAGGCCAAGGGCAAGGCCATGCGGCCAAGGCCAAGGCCATCCGGCCAAGGCCATCCGGCCAAGGCCACCACCATAGGCCACCGAGCCACCGCCGCCAACCACCGGTCGCCGCCAAGCCGCCGCCGCACCGCCGCCACCTGCCGCCGGCCACCACCGGATTCCGGCCAACTTCCGGCCAAAAATTCCGGCAAGGTTACCGCCGGCGAAATATTCCGGCGAATATTCCGGCCAAAAGGAATATTCCGGCGAAGATTCCGGCCAAAACCCTGATTTTATCCGTTTTACGTTCTGAACTGCGTTTCGCGCTCCGGTTCGCAATCCGGCGATCCGTTTTCGATAAAAAGGACATATTTTGAATCGATTTCGCGTTCCGGACTCGATTTCGCAAACCGTTTTTCAATCCGATGACCTGATTTTTGTCTTATTTCTGATTAACACTCCGGTTTCAATACAGAACTCAAATTAAGTATTGGTTTGCAATACGAAAACATATTTTCAATCGATTTTGCATTCCGGACTCGATTTCGCCAACCGTTTTTCAATCCGATGACCTGATTTTTGTCTGATTTCTGATTAACACTCCGGTTTCAACACAGAACTAAATTTAATCATTGAAATTCAATATGAAAACATATTCTCAATCGATTTCGCATTCCGAACTCGATTTTGCAATCAATTTCGTAATCCGGAAACCTGATTTTCGATCTAAAAGTCGATTAAGATTCTGGTTTTAACGACGGGATGCAATTATCATTAATTTACAAACAAATGAATTTAAGAACTCAATTACTAAGCAAAACCAGTGATTTTAACATTACAAATTAACTGATAACCTTATTACATTGATTCTGAATAAATAAGTGATTCCGAATCAGTTTGATGACTCGAATTACATTATCCTTGATATTTAATATCAGGGAATGTTCTGGTAATCCAAATCGGATACAAAGAACTTATAAAACCTTAATGATATGCAGAATTCAATTGAAGCTGCGTGTAATATTGCAACAACACAGGTGAGTTTCATAGACCCCCTTTTAAATGTTTTGTTTTCCAAAACTCGGGGATTTAACTACAATAACAATATGATTACATATTTCAATTACAGTGGTATACTTATATGATTTCATTACCCCTTTTCAAATCTTCGGATTTCTAAAACTCGGGGTTTGCATTACAATTACATTATGGTTACATGATTCAATTACAATGACATGATTATATGTTGCTTGTGCATTTCAACTCTTGTTGATGATTACATGAAAATTGTGCCATGCTATCGTAAAAGTCCTCACATAACAACTGTAACCAATAAACTCATGGATGAGCCGGATGATAACAATGATAGTACTATCGGGCTGACAACCCCATTCACGGGTAGATAGCGTCTACCCTTGTGTGAATGCATGTTACCATTTATTACATTACAAGATAACAGCTTAATGCAACGATAGGCATTAAGAGTGAGGCTAAGGTCTTACCTTCGGGTATTACCGCAAATTACATTACAGTCACAAAGGCTTTGGTTATGGGTTTTCATGGTGAATCATATTCATAAAGTTGTGTGTGCCTACATATTTAACATGTCATAGCATATCATATCACGTTATCATATCTATGAACTCACCAGCATCCTTGCTGATCTTTTATATTACAAAACCTTTTTCAGGGAGAAGGTAACAACTGCGAGAGTGAGGATGCATGATTACAAGACACGTTTAATAACTTATAACTGGTTAATGTTGTTTAAGAATGTTGAAACTTAATGTATAATATTATAGTTATGATGTAATATATAGTGTGTATGGTTTGCCATGGATGTATGATACCAAAGTAACAATCAGTCACACCCATCTCTGCGACCTCACCATCAAGCTTCCGCGACAAGATACAACAATTACCAACTTCATACGTCATTCAGTGATTATATCAGGTAAAATGAGAGATGGGGTGTGACAGGTTGGTATCAGAGCCATGGTTATAGGGAATTAGGTTAATTGGAAACCTAGTCTATAACCTTACGCTCATATGAACACACACAGAGTGCCAGGAGACACGCATTTTAGTTATACGCATAAGGTATGATGTCACATTTGCTGGTACTATTACTTAACGCT
This sequence comes from Mikania micrantha, assembly GCA_009363875.1. Taxonomy (NCBI): domain Eukaryota; kingdom Viridiplantae; phylum Streptophyta; class Magnoliopsida; order Asterales; family Asteraceae; genus Mikania; species Mikania micrantha. The sequence goes on from CM018681.1 coordinate 32,884,042, forward strand.
TGCAGTTCGTGAACGTCGTTCAAAACTTGTTACAGCTATGCCGAAGCCATTAAAGGATTATATTGTGGAAATTATACCAAGGGTTATACTAGATGATACCCCTTTGTGTCACACCCCGAGCCGGCGGGATAGGATCGGTTGTCCCGTCGGGCGGAAGGTTCTCGGGGCGCGATATCGTGAGTGATAATCGGATTGATCAGATTGTTATATGGCACATGATACATAAATGAGAAATGCTAAATATGATAGAATTACAAAGTTAAATTACATCAGTATTGTTTATAATTTAACAATGTAAATCTACTATTAACATCATAAGTTTCTATCTTGTATTTACACAAGATATAGAAAATGATATGTGTAATGATGTCTTCAAAATATGCAGGTCCAAAATACTAAGTCTTCTATCTGAAGTCCTAGTCCAGAAGTAATGACTTCCTAATTGACCTGTTCGTCACCTGAGAAGTCATGCAAAAAGATCAAGTCAACACATGGTTGGTGAGTTCATATAGTTTTGTAAATTTGAAAATGTTTTGAACCCTTCTTTCGATAAAGACCCTAACCTCATTAACACCACATGTATCATCCAGATCGGTATGCTTATATATAGGGCATACCCCTGGGTCAAGGCTACAACCCCGCCCAGACGACGTCCCACCACATACTAATCCGCATAGGACATTGTTGTTAATGATAATTAAGCGTTTTTACCTACCATACACCTTTAAACACCCATGATCCCTCTGTTCTCTGTTCCTGTAATTGCAATCGTTTGAAATCCCTCTTGATTTCATATGTTCATCATACAAATATGATTAAAACAGCAATTGTAGAATTTGTTATAAATGCTTAATTAAATCAATAAATAAACATTCAATAAAATCTAAGTGCTAATGATTGGGGCCTTTGGTCAACTCGAGTAGACTAGTCTGTCAATCAAGGTACTTAGTAGTAAAGGAGATCTGTAAACCTCATCAAACATGTGACCTATAATCAATCAGTCTAGCTAGGACATCTTTTGATATATAGGCTTTTATAGTTCTTTAGACCGTCCATAGTTCTTTAGTTCTTTGGCACATGTTATCTTTGAGCATTTCCCAGATGTTCCTCAAAATAGTTCTTTGTACTTAGTTCTTTGAAATAGATCGTTAGTTCTTTGACAACACCTTCTTGAAATAGTTCTTTGAAAATAGATCGTTAGTTCTTTGACAACACACCCTTGAAATAGTTCTTTGAAAATAGATCGTTAGTTCTTTGACAACACACCCTTGAAATAGTTCTTTGAAAATAGATCGTTAGTTCTTTGAAAATAGTTCTTTGTTTGAGTTCTTTAGTTCTTTGAAAATAGTTCTTTGAAATAGTTCTTTGATACATAACAGTTACCTAAACAGGAGTCTAAGATAACAGTTATACATGTAAACATATAAAAGCATTCAAGTAAACAATTTACATAAAACAGTTTACGCATGCTTCTCAGCCCCGCGTTTTAAAACAAAAATGTTAGAAAAGGGGCAATGAACTCACCTTGTAGCTGTTGAGTTGACTTAGCTTAAACAAAAGAATGCACGCGCTCTGTGTTGTAATTGGGTTTGTTTTCACGTTCCTGTATTGATTTCACGTTGTTAAGACTTATAAGTATAAGTTTGTAGGGTCTTGTGTGTGTAGATGTAGGTGTTAGCCCTAAAGTTGGCTAATACGCGTAAGACTTGGTCATAATACTTGTTCGGTCCCATATGTTTGATTCAAGCCAATGACATTACAAGTTATCATCTTGTCATTAGTTATAAGCCATTTGTTTTGATGAAAGACTTAGTGCATAGTTTCCAACTCGTCTTTGTTGATCTTGTACGTTTTGAACATTTATTGCATAATTATTTATTAATTAAGCAAACATTCTTTTGACATATCTTATTTTGATCTTATGAAATGTAGTGAACCCATGTGAGCCTAATCATAGCATATGGACCGAACAATGTGACCAAGTTACTTGTTGGGCCTTTGTGTAATAAGTTGGGCCTTGGGCCCAAATCCATGGGCCTTGAAATAGTTCTTGAACAATTGAGGATGGTGAGGCTTATTTGAAAGTGTGGGACAATGATTTGGACTAATGGAATACAAATGCCCGGTCAAATGTTACAAGGCCTAGAATTCAAGTGTTCTTATGGGCCTCTATTGGGCCACAAGGGAAATTGTTGGGCCAAAGGTGGGCCCAGTCAAGATTTGTTGGGCCTATAGTTAGAATGGGCTGTAGGATTCAGAAATGGGCCAGAAGTAGGCTGTTGGCCAAGTTAGTAGCAAAGTGGCTCCAAAATGAGGACAAGGGCCTCAAAATAGGCCTTGAATCAGCTTCTGTGGGCCTCGGGCTGATTTTGCTGGGCCCTATGAGTTTTGTATCAGGCCTTCACTAACATAGTTCATAAGACAAGCTGGGCCTTGCTTACATGGGCTGAAACAACTGTGGGCCTAAAAATTGGGCTGTTGGCCAGAATCGTGGCCTTGGGCCAAAAACAGTGGGCCTTGAGCTGATTTGGCTGGGCCCCTTGGGTTCCATCAAGGCCTGAAGTAAAATAGGTCTTGGGCCAACCTGGGCCTGGTTCCTTTGGGCTGAAATCGATCGTGGGCCAATTTGTCCTTGGGTTACCTAATGGATATGGGCCAAAACAAGGTTTTTTGGTTAAATACTTGGGGCCTACTAGGGCTACTGGGCTGGAACAGTTTATTTGGGCCAAAATATCCTTGGGACTAGACAGTAGGCTGTTGGGCCCATCCTGGCCAATGCTAGGCCTCACTCCTTTGGGCCGAAATCAAAGATGGGCCATGGATTTAGGCTGTTGGGTCTAAACAGTGGCCTTGGGCCAAAGGAATGCAATTGGGCCTGTTTTAGGTCTGTTGAGCCGGGACCCATACTGTTGGGCCAAATTTTGGACATAGCCCCTTATGGGCCTCGTATTATGTGGGCTGCACCGGGTGTACTGTGGGCCAAAAACTGCTACTGGGCCGATTGGGAATAAGCTGGGCCAGAGCAGATTTGTAAGACTAGCACAGGAGTCTGGTGAACTGGGTTTAAGCTGTTGGATCTGGCTAAAAACCACTGGGCCTAAGGGATGCTTGGGCCGACTGTTGGGCACTTGGGCCAGTTGATAGATTAACTAGGTTTTACTGGCCCAGATGTGATATTTAGGTCTAATAGTGTCCCCACGATTTAGAACAGCTTCTTGGTCTTGTTTAGCAAGGTGGTGGCCATGTGTAGGCTACTTGGCTGATGGTGGTTAAGGATGACTAGCATGGCCGAATGAAATGAGCTGTTAGTCGAATGTAGGTCACTTGGCCGAATGGAGATGAGCTGCCGAATGTAAATGGGAGTGTGGATGGCGAATGGAGCATCTCCGAATGAGGGGGGTGTTGGCCGAAGTGGAGGGCTGGCTGGCGAATGACCCTTGGCCACTGGGTGAAGATGCAGCCGAATAAGGGTGGCGAAGGAGTTCATGGTTGGTTCGGCGAATGGGGTGGTAATGGTCGAATGGTTTAGCTCTGAATGGTTAGGTTCGAATGGCTGGGTTGCCATTCGCCGAATGAGGGTTCCCAGGCTCATTCGACCATCTGAGTGGTTCCTTCGGCCAAGGTGCGGCGGCGCCCATAACCACCCTCATTTGAAGGTTCTATGGTGTGGTTGAAATGGTGCAGGTTAGTGCTCGTCTAGGTGGTCATAAAGTTCAAGGGTGATGAGTGTAACCGGTTGTCAAGGTGTTGGTCGACTAGAGCTTCGAAAACCCTAATTTTCGAAGCTTTCACAGCCATTTACCTGGATTTTCAGTGAGTTTCCTTCTAGATCTGCTGTACTTTCACGTAGAGGATGTCGAGGGCTACGCGTGGGCGAAAGAATCACTCAAATCGGATGAGAAATGAGAAAGATATGGTGCTTTGAAGGTCTCCCATGGAGGTGGGTGTTCTTGGCCGGAAAAAAGAGAGAGAAGAGAGAGGTTGGGGATGACTAAAATGAGAAAACACTCTCATTTTAGGGTTTTATACCCTGTGTGGTGTCCGGGTCCGTTTCGGTTGCTCGGTTCGTAATTCGGTCGCGTATCCGGAAAATTACGCGTATTTTAAATGTTATAAATAAAAGAGTTTAAATTAATTATTTTGATGAGTTTCAAAATTGTAAAATGTTATTTATTTTATTTTATTAAATTACTTTCGTTCGTGTCGTGTTTTCGTTTTCGTTTCGTCAGATCGCGTCACCTTCGCGCGTAATTCGTTCGAATCGTCACCCGAACAAATACGACGATGGTTTTGCTTTCTGACTTTTGTGTTCTACTTTTCAGTCATTATTTCAGAACTCTAAACTCACAGATATGTTTGTGTGAATCGTCACCCACGCAAACACACTGTCAGTTCGTTATACTGAAATAACACTGTAATTGTGTTTGAATTGTGTTTCCTCACTGTCGGACTCAACTAAACATCCTGTTTTCACATTATTCTTGTACTGACTGGCCGGTCATCTGATTCCTGTCAATTGTGGACATCAGATCGCAACCGATATGTTCTGAGTATTGTTTGAGCATCATTGTTTCTCATGATTTGTTGTGTTAACTGTAATTAAGTTTTCACTTAATAAACGCAACTAATGTTTCAAATGTACGTTGTACTTAATGTATTTAAGTTTATACGAAAATACGTACGACGATTTCTTGTACTTAGGATTCTGTTAATACAAGTACTGTTCACAATCGCATAAGTACACATAGTTACTGTAGAAAGTACACGTGCCGTACGGACTTGCCGGACGATCTGGTACTTGTTGTTACAGTCTCCCCTTGTTAAAGAAATTTCGTCCCGAAATTTAAAAGTTGTTATCGGGTACGGCTTCCTCTTCAAATAGTTGGGGATACTTTAACATCATGTGATCTTCACGTTCCCAAGTAAACTCGGGTCCGCGTCTTGAGTTCCAACGAACTTTTACAATAGGGATACGGCTTCGCCTCAGTTGTTTGACTTTGCGATCCATAATCTCTAAAGGTTCTTCGATAGAGTGTAACTGTTCATCAACTTGAATCTCTTCAAGTGGAATGACGAGTGATTCGTCAGCAAGACATTTCTTTAAGTTCGAGACGTGAAACACGTCATGCACACCACTGAGTTCATTCGGTAAGCTCAATCTGTACGCCACAGGACCAATACGTTCGATGATCTCGAACGGTCCCACATATCGTGGTGTTAGTTTGCCTTTCTTCGCGAATCGAACTACACCTTTCCAAGGGGAAACCTTTAACATGACACGATCTCCCACTTGGAATTCCAACGGCTTGCGCCCTTTATCGGCATAGCTCTTTTGTCTACTTCGTGTTGCATGTAGTCTTTGTCGTATTTGAGCTATCTTGTCTGTAGTCTCTTGTATAAGTTCTGGCCCAGTGATACGATTATCTCCTACTTCCAACCAACAGATCGGCGACCGACATTTTCGACCATAAAGAGCCTCGAATGGGGCACAACCGATGCTGCTGTGATAACTGTTGTTGTAGGAGAACTCGATTAGTGGCAAATGAGAATCCCAATTACCACCGAAATCTAGAACATAAGTTCTTAGCATGTCCTCTAGGGTTTGAATTGTACGTTCGCTTTGACCGTCCGTTTGTGGATGGTAAGCTGTACTCAGATTTAACTGTGTCCCTAAAGATTTCTGCAGTGATTGCCAGAACCTTGAAGTAAATCTGCTGTCTCTATCAGAAATAATTGATAATGGCACACCATGGCGTACCACTATCTCGTTGATGTACAATCTTGCCAGTCTATCCATCGTGAAAGTTTCACGAATCGGCAAGAAGTGAGCAGATTTTGTTAGACGATCGATGATCACCCAAATTGTATCGTGACCACTGGAAGTGCGGGGTAGCTTGGTAATGAAGTCCATAGCTATTTGTTCCCACTTCCAGAGTGAAATCTCAGGTTGTTCCAGTAAACCAGGCGGTTTCTGGTGTTCCGCCTTTACTCTTGCACACGCAAAACATCTGCCGACGTATTCGGCTATGTCTTCCTTCATTCCCGGCCACCAATAAAATCTCTGAAAGTCTCAGTTTATTTTATTGGCACCCAAATGTACTGATTATATGGTTCGTGTGCTTTCTCAAAAGTAAGTCTTCTGGATTGACCTTGTCGCCGAAGTCCACCATTTTGGTGGTAGGCATTTCATCCAGTTTATCTCAAATTGTCTTTCTGTTCTATCACCTGACACGCTCCTTAAAGCTTTCATAAGTGACTCTGACAACTCTGAATCTTGATCGTCTGATTAAGATTCTCACGTCACCTGGTGAATTCTTAGGTTATTTGATATAACCATATACATACTTCACCATCTGTTTAATTTGTTCTCAACTTTGGAAGTGGACTTATATATCGGGAAGGTCTACTTAAGATATGGTATTACTATTGGAATAAAGGTAATGGTCTATCCCTTCTAAGTAATATTATACTCACTGTGAGGTGATGTATATTTATCTTACTTTTACCCGGAAGTCATGTGCCTTTCAGAACTCATTGGAACTGTGGTTCCAACTGTTACTTATTCTCATCCTAATTTCCAAACGAAAGAAATCAGAATAGAGTTGTTATTCCTTTAACAGCTCCAGAATATACCTGAGATGTCTTTCTATTAAAATAATTCAGTATGTCATCCCTAAGAATAATGATAAACGAATCCAGATACGGTTTGCATACTCGTTTCATGAAGCCCATGTAAATCATAAGTGCATTCTTCTATCCGAAAGGCATTATTGTAACTTGAAATGCCCATATTTCATTCGGAATGTTGTCTCTTGTCATATCTTCGTCTTGCACTCACAACTGATTTCTCCTGATCCCCTTATATTGTTTAAATAAGAACTCAGCATTGTTCTAACATTCATCTTTTCCTAACATCATTGAACCAGAGTTCTCTATTTAAAGTAACTCAAAATTTTAAGAGGTCTAGGTGGAAGGTGGAAGCTCACACACTAACTTTGACATTTGGAACTCCTATGAGTTTTAGTATTCTATTTAACCGAAGTTCTCTTCTTAAATACTGTATTTAAAATGTAATTATGGATTTCTCTATCTTTATTTAATATTTTAATGCTTTCTTAACCTAAAGGTTCCTTAAGTTATTATTACGACTATCTTTTGACACTAACTTTGTTTACGGCTATCATAAATTTATTGTTTCTAAAATTAAAACAGACCATGCAGTTCTAATTAATACACCAATAAATAACTTAATGCACTAAAATGAAATTTGCATACCTATGGAGTCATCGGACTCCGAGTGTTCCCCAGGAGCTGGTAAAGCGAGTAGTTCCTCAGTGACTGCTGGGTCTGCTGGAGGCATTTTCCTAGAGCAGTCCCTTGCGAAATGTCCATGCATTCCGCACGTGTAGCAGTTGTTGTTGTGTTGAGAGGAAGTAGAGGTGCTCGCTTTTTGTTTCTGTTTCCTGGTCCAATTTAACCGACACTTTTGAATCCAATGTCCGTATCTTCCACAAAGCGTACACGATACACATGAGAGTTCAGCTCGATGATGGTGGTGACAAACTGAAAAAAAGGGAGCTTTTCCCGTAGAATGTACAGGACTTGTGGAAGATATCCTCACGGGGCAGTCCCGTGAAATGTGTCCGGATAATCCGCACACATAGCAATCCTTTCTGTATCGAGGAAGAGGATATGTAGTGTTTCCAGGATTCTGGTTATGAGTCGGGGGATTATTACAATCACGACTCCAGTGTCCCTTTTCCCCACAGTTCAGACAATGTTTGCACAGTTTACCCTTAGCATGGTGGAGACCGCACGTGACACATAAAGGAAATTTGTCAGCATAACGCTTATGACCCTTTGACTCCGGAGCAACGGCCATCTGACGAAGAGGAATGGCCTCAGTGTAGATTACAAGGTCTCTTGATTTTTCAGGATGACACCTTTTTCGCTTCTTGCTTGACTCTCCTGTTTCCGATTTCTTCTGCTCTGTAGAAAGTAGTGGGAAAATCCTAGCAAACTCCTCACTGTTCCTGATCCGAGCGATGATACTAGGGAGAACCGCCACCAACTGTTCAGTGATCAAAGTTGCAAGTGCCTCGACTGCTGGGTCCGTCTCCTGCGAAGGTAGAGGCGGTGATAGTTGTCTTCTTGGTGACATTCTAATCATAACCAATATAACATTGGTTAGTGCAATGATCGAATGCAGAAGACACCATGCACATAAATTCCTATTTCCTATGTTCTCGACATGCAGGGTCCCTAGGTTATAGTCTAGGCCAAACCGTTTAAATACGTGACCTATATTTCTCTATAACCATGGCTCTGATACCAATCTGTCACACCCCGAGCCGGCGGGATAGGATCGGTTGTCCCGTCGGGCGGAAGGTTCTCGGGGCGCGATATCGTGAGTGATAATCGGATTGATCAGATTGTTATATGGCACATGATACATAAATGAGAAATGCTAAATATGATAGAATTACAAAGTTAAATTACATCAGCATTGTTTATAATTTAACAATGTAAATCTACTATTAACATCATAAGTTTCTATCTTGTATTTACACAAGATATACAAAATGATATGTGTAATGATGTCTTCAAAATATGCAGGTCCAAAATACTAAGTCTTCTATCTGAAGTCCTAGTCCAGAAGTAATGACTTCCTAATTGACCTGTTCGTCACCTGAGAAGTCATGCAAAAAGATCAAGTCAACACATGGTTGGTGAGTTCATATAGTTTTGTAAATTTGAAAATGTTTTGAACCCTTCTTTCGGTAAAGACCCTAACCTCATTAACACCACATGTATCATCCAGATCGGTATGCTTATATATAGGGCATACCCCTGGGTCAAGGCTACAACCCCGCCCAGACGACGTCCCACCACATACTAATCCGCATAGGACATTGTTGTTAATGATAATTAAGCGTTTTTACCTACCATACACCTTTAAACACCCATGATCCCTCTGTTCTCTGTTCCTGTAATTGCAATCGTTTGAAATCCCTCTTGATTTCATATGTTCATCATACAAATATGATTAAAACAGCAATTGTAGAATTTGTTATAAATGCTTAATTAAATCAATAAATAAACATTCAATAAAATCTAAGTCCTAATGATTGGGGCCTTTGGTCAACTCGAGTAGACTAGTCTGTCAATCAAGGTACTTAGTAGTAAAGGAGATCTGTAAACCTCATCAAACATGTGACCTATAATCAATCAGTCTAGCTAGGACATCTTTTGATATATAGGCTTTTATAGTTCTTTAGACCGTCCATAGTTCTTTAGTTCTTTAGTTCTTTGGCACATGTTATCTTTGAGCATTTCCCAGATGTTCCTCAAAATAGTTCTTTGTACTTAGTTCTTTGAAATAGATCGTTAGTTCTTTGACAACACCTTCTTGAAATAGTTCTTTGAAAATAGATCGTTAGTTTTTTGACAACACACCCTTGAAATAGTTCTTTGAAAATAGATCGTTAGTTCTTTGACAACACACCCTTGAAATAGTTCTTTGAAAATAGATCGTTAGTTCTTTGACAACACACCCTTGAAATAGTTCTTTGAAAATAGATCGTTAGTTCTTTGACAACACACCCTTGAAATAGTTCTTTGAAAATAGATCGTTAGTTCTTTGAAAATAGTTCTTTGTTTGAGGTCTTTAGTTCTTTGAAAATAGTTCTTTGAAATAGTTCTTTGATACATAACAGTTACCTAAACAGGAGTCTAAGATAACAGTTATACATGTAAACATATAAAAGCATTCAAGTAAACAATTTACATAAAACAGTTTACGCATGCTTCTCAGCCCCGCGTTTTAAAACAAAAATGTTAGAAAAGGGGCAATGAACTCACCTTGTAGCTGTTGAGTTGACTTAGCTTAAACAAAAGAATGCACGCGCTCTGTGTTGTAATTGGGTTTGTTTTCACGTTCCTGTATTGATTTCACGTTGTTAAGACTTATAAGTATAAGTTTGTAGGGTCTTGTGTGTGTAGATGTAGGTGTTAGCCCTAAAGTTGGCTAATACGCGTAAGACTTGGTCATAATACTTGTTCGGTCCCATATGTTTGATTCAAGCGAATGACATTACAAGTTATCATCTTGTCATTAGTTATAAGCCATTTGTTTTGATGAAAGACTTAGTGCATAGTTTCCAACTCGTCTTTGTTGATCTTGTACGTTTTGAACATTTATTGCATAATTATTTATTAATTAAGCAAACATTCTTTTGACATATCTTATTTTGATCTTATGAAATGTAGTGAACCCATGTGAGCCTAATCATAGCATATGGACCGAACAATGTGACCAAGTTACTTGTTGGGCCTTTGTGTAATAAGTTGGGCCTTGGGCCCAAATCCATGGGCCTTGAAATAGTTCTTGAACAATTGAGGATGGTGAGGCTTATTTGAAAGTGTGGGACAATGATTTGGACTAATGGAATACAAATGCCCGGTCAAATGTTACAAGGCCTAGAATTCAAGTGTTCTTATGGGCCTCTATTGGGCCACAAGGGAAATTGTTGGGCCAAAGGTGGGCCCAGTCAAGATTTGTTGGGCCTATAGTTAGAATGAGCTGTAGGATTCAGAAATGGGCCAGAAGTAGGCTGTTGGCCAATTTAGTAGCAAAGTGGCTCCAAAATGAGGACAAGGGCCTCAAAATAGGCCTTGAATCAGTTTCTGTGGGCCTCGGGCTGATTTTGCTGGGCCCTATGAGTTTTGTCTCAGGCCTTCACTAACATAGTTCATAAGACAAGCTGGGCCTTGCTTACATAGGCTGAAACAATTGTGGGCCTAAAAATTGGGCTGTTGGCCAGAATCGTGGCCTTGGGCCAAAAACAGTGGGCCTTGAGCTGATTTGGCTGGGCCCCTTGGGTTCCATCAAGGCCTGAAGTAGAATAGGTCTTGGGCCAACCTGGGCCTGGTTCCTTTGGGCTGAAATCGATCGTGGGCCAATTTGTCCTTGGGTTACCTAATGGATATGGGCCAAAACAAGGTTTTTTGGTTAAATACTTGGGGCCTACTAGGGCTACTGGGCTGGAACAGTTTATTTGGGCCAAAATATCCTTGGGACTAGACAGTGGGCTGTTGGGCCCATCCTGGCCAATGCTAGGCCTCACTCCTTTGGGCCGAAATCAAAGATGGGCCATGGATTTAGGCTGTTGGGTCTAAACAGTGGCCTTGGGCCAAAGGAATGCAATTGGGCCTGTTTTAGGTCTGTTGAGCCAGGACCCATACTGTTGGGCCAAATTTTGGACATAGCCCCTTATGGGCCTCGTATTATGTGGGCTGCACCGGGTGTACTGTGGGCCAAAAACTGCTACTGGGCCGATTGGGAATAAGCTGGGCCAGAGCAGATTTGTAAGACTAGCACAGGAGTCTGGTGAACTGGGTTTAAGCTGTTGGATCTGGCTAAAAACCACTGGGCCTAAGGGATGCTTGGGCCGACTGTTGGGCACTTGGGCCAGTTGATAGATTAACTAGGTTTTACTGGCCCAGATGTGATATTTAGGTCTAATAGTGTCCCCCCGATTTAGAACAGCTTCTTGGTCTTGTTTAGCAAGGTGGTGGCCATGTGTAGGCTACTTGGCTGATGGTGGTTAAGGATGACTAGCATGGCCGAATGAAATGAGCTGTTAGTCGAATGTAGGTCACTTGGCCGAATGGAGATGAGCTGCCGAATGTAAATGGGAGTGTGGATGGCGAATGGAGCATCTCCGAATGAGGGGGGGTGTTGGCCGAAGTGGAGGGCTGGCTGGCGAATGACCCTTGGCCACTGGGTGAAGATGCAGCCGAATAAGGGTGGCGAAGGAGTTCATGGTTGGTTCGGCGAATGGGGTGGTAGTGGTCGAATGGTTTAGCTCAGAATGGTTAGGTTCTAATGGCTGGGTTGCCATTCGCCGAATGAGGGTTCCCAGGCTCATTCGACCATCTGAGTGGTTCCTTCGGCCAAGGTGCGGCGGCGACCATAACCACCCTCATTTCAAGGTTCTATGGTGTGGTTGAAATGGTGCAGGTTAGTGCTCGTCTAGGTGGTCATAAAGTTCAAGGGTGATGAGTGTAACCGGTTGTCAATGTGTTGGTCGACTAGAGCTTCGAAAACCCTAATTTTCGAAGCTTTCACAGCCATTTACCTGGATTTTCAGTGAGTTTCCTTCTAGATCTGCTGTACTTTCACGTAGAGGATGTCGAGGGCTACGCGTGGGCGAAAGAATCACTCAAATCGGATGAGAAATGAGAAAGATATGGTGCTTTGAAGGTCTCCCATGGAGGTGGGTGTTCTTGGCCGGAAAAAAGAGAGAGAAGAGAGAGGTTGGGGATGACTAAAATGAGAAAACACTCTCATTTTAGGGTTTTATACCCTGTGTGGTGTCCGGGTCCGTTTCGGTTGCTCGGTTCGTAATTCGGTCGCGTATCCGGAAAATTACGCGTATTTTAAATGTTATAAAATAAAAAGAGTTTAAATTAATTATTTTGATGAGTTTCAAAATTGTAAAATGTTATTTATTTTATTTTATTAAATTACTTTCGTTCGTGTCGTGTTTTCGTTTTCGTTTCGTCAGATCGCGTCACCTTCGCGCGTAATTCGTTCGAATCGTCACCCGAACAAATACGACGATGGTTTTGCTTTCTGACTTTTGTGTTCTACTTTTCAGTCATTATTTCAGAACTCTAAACTCACAGATATGTTTGTGTGAATCGTCACCCACGCAAACACACTGTCAGTTCGTTATTCTGAAATAACACTGTAATGTGTTTGAATTGTGTTTCCTCACTGTCGGACTCAACTAAACATCCTGTTTTCACATTATTCTTGTACTGACTGGCCGGTCATCTGATTCCTGTCAATTGTGGACATCAGATCGCAACCGATATGTTCTGAGTATTGTTTGAGCATCATTGTTTCTCATGATTTGTTGTGTTAACTGTAATTAAGTTTTCACTTAATAAACGCAACTAATGTTTCAAATGTACGTTGTACTTAATGTATTTAAGTTTATACGAAAATACGTACGACGATTTCTTGTACTTAGGATTCTGTTAATACAAGTACTGTTCACAATCGCATAAGTACACATAGTTACTGTAGAAAGTACACGTGCCGTACGGACTTGCCGGACGATCTGGTACTTGTTGTTACACTTTGAGATCAAGCTCCTCGAATAATGAACCTAAACCTGATAATCAAATGCCTGTAGCATCCCGGGGGCAGTATCCAGGGTTTCATCGTATGTCCCTTCTCGTTCTCCTTCTAGGACCCCACCAATGCTTGTGGACATTGGATAGCAGAAATTCCACCATAAGAAAATTTTCGTTTATGTAAATTCCCTTACTCCTAAACTTAGTATTAGGAGCAGACAAGCCCACATGAGAATAGGATGGCTTCCTACTGGACAACTTGCATCTCGAGACCTCCCCCTCCTAACTTTGCAAGACACTCGTGAACAACTGATGGGGACACACATGCGACTAGATGAGGCATATGAAACCTTTCAACAGAACCGTTTCTCTTTGGAAACAGGCAAATGCAGCTCGACAGGGCTTGATGGAACATTCCATGCCTTGGAATCTGATTTCGTGTCATGAACTAGGACGTTAACAGACCAGATAAAGGGTTCGTTAGAGCATCTGGATACTATGGAAGCAAGTGCTGCAGATTGGCGCCGTCTCTTTGATGATCGTATTCAGGGTTCAGCGAATACGATTGAGAGGTATCATGAAGAGTCATTAACTCAGTTGACAGGGTTGAATCAGTTATTGTTGGGTATAGCGATGGTGATAGCTTTTGCTTATTTTCTTTCATTCCTAATATTCATGAGTATGGGATATGGGAAATAGGGAAGATAGTTTTCCCAAAATTTTGTTAACCAGGTAATAGGAATTGGATAGGTTGTTGATGGGTGTGGTGCGTGTAAGTATGTGTATGAGGTGAGTGTGTGGGAGGTGTAAATGTCGGGTCTACTAACCAATAGGACCAATCGAATTATTTAATTACATATATAAAAAAACAATAATTAAAATGAGATGAGTTAGAATGATCAAGGAAAATAATTTGCAAATATGACTGGCCAGCATAATTGGAAATTACGACCATGAGCATTCTAATAAATCTTAAAAATTAGGATAGAAAATAAATAAAACTAAAACGAATTAAGCCAAAGTAAATAATTATAAATCAAATGAATGTAACAATTTCAGATAACGAACTACATTACAAGCACGTGAGATTACAATACATATTGATAACAGATTACAAGTGTTTCAATTTCAAGTAACAAAAACAACACATTATGTATGACTACATGTACGGTTGTTTCAATTACTTAATAAGACGGATGTGATGTGAAAGCGCAAAGACACGATCGTGGTATATCGAAAGGGTGGTGGGTTGGTGGCTGGGCATTATGCTCTACATATACCCTATACATAAACTACTTTCGATATATCGGGAAAGTGTCAGTGTGCGAATGATTGTGAATACATGTGTTATGTAACAATTTCATGAATTCAATGACACCATGAACAGAATGTCAAATCAATTTTCTTGATATTACTATGCTAAAAATTCTTATATGAAAATAAGATAGCAAGTAATAATTCTATATCTTGATATGTATTATAGTTGATCTTAACTATATTCATGTTATTCATTTAGACTATGCCTCCTAGACGCGGACGACCACGTCGGAATAACATTGAAACAGAAAACAATAACAACCCCCCACCAGGAACAGTAAATGCTAATGCAACTACCGGTGGAACTGGAAACAATGACAATCTTCCACCAGAGACAGCAAATGCCAACACAAATACTGGGGGTCAAAATTTTACTGAAGCTGAAATGATTAGGATTTTTCGGGAGGAAGTGACTGCTGCAATTCCTAATTTTATAACTCAGTTTCAACAACGTATGTCTTCAGCTTCGGGTAGAAATAATAATAATGTTAATAACAATATTGGAGGTCACACCGAAGTACATGCTTCTGGATTTGATCGTACTAATCCTGAACCACCTCAACAAGGATGCACATATAAGTACTTTGCATCCTGTAATCCACCCACTTTCTTTGGGAAAGAAGGAGCGTCTGGACTCCTAAAATGGGTGGAAGAAATGGAAACAACACTAAAAATTAGTCAATGCTTAGAGAAGCATCAAGTTCTATATGCAACATGTTCATTAAAAAGCCAAGCCCTCACTTGGTGGAACACCCAAGTGAGAACATTGGGAACATCAGTTGTTGATCAGATGACCTGGAATGAGTTCAAAACATTGATTACAGCTGAATACTGTCCCATGAATGAAATACAAAAACTGGAAGAAGAATTTTGGAATCACTCCATGGTGGGAGCAGAACATCAGAGGTACACTGACCGGTTTCATGAACTCACGTGTTTGTTACCCCACATGTTTCCAACTGAGATTAAGCTTGTGGAAAAGTACATTAAAGGCCTAGTTCCACAAATTCGAAACACAGTAATTGTAACATTTGTACATTTAGTCATGATAGTCGTAAACAGTGTTAGAACAGTGTGTGTCCATGTTCAGTCAGTCAATATGAATCATGTGTTCATTATGTGCTTGTGTGTTAGAATCTTTATTATTTAACAAGTATGTATTATTTATTTACAGTCGAGTTCACTAGGCAAGAACAGTATTGTGTTATATCGAAACAGTGGTGGGCAGCGAGAGTGAGCCCTATATATATACTGCGTTCGGTGTAACAGGATAGTGTTGGTGCGTAGTGTTAAGACGAATATTATGACAATTAATTCAACAAGAATCGTAATACGTAAGCGAGACTGAGTATAGTTATGGGTGACGATCCATAATGATACGAATGTTGAACTTATAATTATGATTAAACGACTTTAAATAATTAATACGATCGAAAAACGTACGCGATTGCGGGTATACACGTAATTGTGAATGTTTAACGATCTGACAACGCACGAAGAATAAAAATAATTGAAATAATTATTTTATATTTTTACAATTTTGAAACTCATCATTTTAATGAGTTTAACACTTAATTTAAATAGAACCGCGCAAAAGACGCGTTACGTTACGGAAACGCGAACCGAGCGACCGAAACGGACCCGAACATCACCCGAACTATAAAAGCCTTGAACAAGGCTTAAATCCTCATTTATTTCACCTACAACACTTTCTCTCTCTAGAAAATTCGGCTCTCACCTCTCTCTAAAATTCCAAACTTTAAACGTTCGTATCTCCTTCGTTCCTCGACGGATTTTGGTGTTCTTGGTGTCCACGCGTAGCTCTCAACATTCTCTACACGAAAGTACAAGAGTTTCGCAGATTCATCCAGCCAAAAACGAGGTATTGAAGCTTGAATCATCACGAGATTAGGGTTTTCGTTTGTGGGTTTGTTAAACACATACATAACCGGATCTATTGTATCATGTTTCGAGTCTCGCACATGTAGCAATCTTTCTCGAGGCTAGGAGGACTTAGATCTTGGTCTGGAGACGGTGGTTCGATGGTGATGATGATGCTCGCACAGGGTTCGTGTGTGGAGGTAACCTCGGCCGAACCTGTTAAGGTGGCTGAACTATTAGGGTTTCCCGGCCGACCTTCTTGAGTATGGCGAACCCTCACTAGCTCAGCGAACTTGCATCTGCATCATCAGGCGAACCATGCTGCTCATGAACCTCCCTCGACGAACCATTATAATGCCACGAATCTGTTGAGTCAGCCGCGAACCATAGTGAGCATTAGGGTTGTAGCCGAACCCATTCTGATTAGCGAACCCTTGGACCTCCAGCTTCATTAGCCGAACCAACAGGTGACCAGAGGACCCTTGCGAACCATTTGCTTGCAGGAACGAACCTTCATGAGGATGAACAATTGCCGAACCCTCATGCTTGACTCGCGAACCCTAGTTGTGGAACCTATGGACGAACCTGTGTATTATCACTAGGGGCCGAACCTTATTATGATTGTTGGCCGAACCTTAGGCCATTAACATAAAAGGTTCGCTGCCCAAATGGCAGCTCTAAACCCATTCGACTCAACTCAATGCTACAAGGCCCAATTCCATTTACAACTTGGCCCATAGGTTTAAATCAAGCACCATTGAGATAGTTTGGCCCATGAGGATCTTTAATTGGCCCAATGTTACCTTTGGAACCTTACATGGCCCATATACATATTGGGTGGCCCAACAGCACATTCAATGGACCCATTGTTGATCTAAGTGGCCCATGGCCTTTGTTAAGCCTCATGGTTTCATGGGCTTAAGGCCCAATGTGTGGCCCTCGATTATGACAATTGTGAATTGATCATAAACAGGTTAAGTTTGTAACTTAACAATAATCATGAAGATCAATTCACAATCACAAGACTTAAAACAATTGGAACATCTTTTCGTAACTCATGTTAATCAATGGTTTATCAATGGTTTATCATTGATTTATCAAACTCTTAAACACATGTAATGTTGTACAAACAAGTTCGTGCATAAAAGGACATCACACATTCTTTTCATGGACCCATGATCAATCAAGTGATTCAAAGCATAACTTTAAAGTTTACACAACAATCATAATCATGATCAAGTAATCAAGAGTTAATCAAGTTCAAGAGAACACAAGTCAATCAATGAATTAAGGTCTATACAATTATAAATCTTATATCTTATGTATGATTACAATGATATAGGAACCAATTAGAAGTCCTGTTTGCTACTTGCTATCTGTTATAGTTCAGAGTCTACTGCAGACAGGTGAGAACATTATCCCCTCTTTTACTGTTTTATAACTGTTTTGGGGTGGAACACGTGAATCAAAAACCGCTATTTACAATCGTATTTCATTACACAGGATGTGTGTATTCTTATAAACATTACAGGTTCAATTGCACGAATCCAAGGGATTCATCAACTGTTTTAAAGAAATTGTCAACTGTTTTAAAGGAATTATCAACTATTAAACTCTTTTCACTAAAAAGGTTTTATAAAGGATCTTTGAACTGTTTTGTAACAGATTTACTCAAATGTATTTATGAAGGATAAACACTTTTAAATAAATGATTTTATAAACTCTTTTGTTATAAACCTTGTTGTTACACAAGGTCACTATTTCATGGTATTCAAATCAAGTGGTTCACATCATGGTATTCAAATCAAGTGGTTCATTTCATGGTATTCAAATCAAGTGGTTCACATCATGATATTCAAATCAAGTGGTTCATTTCATGGTATTCAAATCAAGTGGTTCACATCATGATATTCAAATCAAGTGGTTCATTTCATGGTATTCAAATCAACAGATTCATTTCATGATATTCAAAACAAAGGATTTAATTCGTGGAATTAAATCTAGGTTTTCAATTCATGTTATCAAATAAGGCATTAACACATTTGGTTAAAGTAAGGTTCAGAAACATGGTGTCTATTGTTGAAACAAACTTGTAAAAGCATCAAGTATCATATTCATTAGCGTTAGTACTAGGTGATCACAACAAGGGAAAGCGGACACATTGGTTCTTATCCAGGATGGAGTTAGCTTTTAAATTTGTTTTAAAAGCTAACTACAGGTCTGGTGTCATTATGGTTTTCAAAATTGCTATACATAATCTAACTCCAAACGTGGTTTGGGACTTGATATTATATGTTGGCTTTCGTGCGAACAGTGATTGGACTGTTTACACTCATTTTCTTACTTGATGTTAGTTTGGGTTGCAGCTCATCCGTGTGAATCTTTTGGTTGCTTTAACTTACCTATGCCTTATGTCATATATTCATGTTACAAATGTTAAACCTATTGTTCTCACCAACTACGTCTGTAGTAGACAGTTACTTTTCACGTGTTTCAGGTAATCAGGTTTAAGACATTCTCAGGGACAACTAAGGAGACCATTCTAAGATAGAACAAGATGAAGAAACATGCTAGGATGGATTAGAAACACACTAAATCCTGATTGTTTAATTGTCTTGTTTGAAGTCTTATTTTGTAACTATATTTTGGGTCTGTAGTTGTCTTTCTTTTGGTAGATAGCTGTCTGTAACTAAACAATTGTCTTAACATAATGAAACATAGTAATCCGTTGTGGTTGTTCTTATTCAATACTTGTGCATGATTCAACTGTTCATACGTCACCGCGCCGTGGATTCCGCACGCGGCGCAGGGGTGTGACAGGTTGGTATCAGAGCCAAGGTTGTAGAGAACTAGGAAAAACCCAATGTTTAATGACCTAGACTATAACCTAAGCTACCCAATAGGACTAAGTGCTATAGGCTTGAGGAACTTAGGATCTAAGTAACTTAAGTGAGCATTAAGTCTACATCAAGCTTGAAAGATCTTAGGGACATTTTACTAAGATTAGATATCGAGTCAAAGAATTTGAATCGGACTTCTATAATTTTAGAAACCGGATTAAATTCTCACACATATACATTTAAGGATTTCAGAGGCAAGGATCTGTATTCTTGGTATCCTTGATCTGAAATTCTCACACAGAGATCATTATAGAATTTAGAGGCAAAGATTTGTATCTTTGATCTAAAGTCCTTGTCATATTCATTATAGGATTTAGAGGCAAAGATTTGTATCTTTGATCTAAAGTCCTTGTCGTATTCATTATAGGATTTAGAGGCAAAGATTTGTATCTTTGATCTAAAGTCCTTGTCATATTCATTATAGGATTTAGAGGCAAAGATTTATATCTTTGATCTAAAGTCCTTGTCTTATTCACTATAGGAATTCAAAGGTCAAGATCTATTAACTTAGAATCTTGATTTGAAATCCTTGTCATGTTTATTATAGGAATTCAAAGGGCAAGATCTATTAGTTTAGAGTCTTGAATTGAAATCCTTGTCATGTTATCATTATCAGGTGTTCATTATCATAGGAACTTTATAACTTAGAATCTGTGTAACAGTATTCTTTAGTTGAAGTTCTCACAGGAGATCATTATAGTCAATACGGTAAGTATTGGGAACCTAGGTTAAATTAACCTAGGACACATATACAGAAACCTAAGGTTTTAATTTCTAAGTAAATTAAGAACCATGGTTTACATAATCATCATCATAGTCACAGAACAAGAGAAATCATGAAACAATCAATCAAGAGTTGGAATCTTAGCTCCAAATGCCAACGGCGGATTAACGCTGATGTGCTGAGGTAAGTGGTGGGTCGGTGAGAGCTTACCCTATATATAAGCTTATTTCAGTATGTTAGGGGGAATCCGGTGTTTGTATTTGGAGTAAGGATTCGGGATCAACTGGAATCATTGAACGTTAGTCAAACACATGGAATACAAACATTTGGGAAACAATCATTGGTGAATCAAATCATAGTGCAATTCAAACTTGGATGAACCAAACATTATGGTGAATCAATCAAGTTGTGAACATTCTGTAAATGTAAACCTTAAGTGAAATTCTTAAGTGATTACATCATTAGTACTTACTAACATAGTTAACAAGAAAAATGTAGAGCACACGTATGATTTAGTTCTACATGTTAACAACTGTTAGTAGGTGCACACATAACATAATCATAGTTCAATCATGGAATCAATCATAGTTCAAGTTGATCAAAGATCATGAGATTCTTAATCAATGGAACACACTTGGAAATCAGTACAAACGTGTTGCCAAATGCTAGCAAGGGCATGATCGTGGTATATCGAAACGGTGGTGGGCAGCGAGAGTGAGCCCTATATATAAGCTGTTTTCGGTATATCGGGAAAGTGTCAGTGTGTAGATTTGGTGGTGAGATCATGAGACATCGTACATATTCACATGATAAGTATGCAAATAAGTTGATAACTTATACGTGTACTGGATCATATTACAATTGAATGATAATACTAGTAGTATGGATATATTACTGACCTTATCATGAAAATTCAATTGTATCCTTCCTCATTACTGACCCGCTTGTGGCTTCTATTCGTAGAATGCCTCGACGTGACCCTAATGCTGGGGGATCGACAAGTGGTAATGATGATGAGATCAACAAGATTGCTCGAGCTATCGCTGTTCATATGCGGGATGTGATCCCGGGTATGGTCACTGATATCACCCAGAATCTTCAGGGGAGTACCAGTGACTCAGCAAACAACTCCAACACCAATCACTCTGGAACTGCTAACTTCACATTCAAGCAGTTCAACGATGCTAAGCCTCCTAAGTACTCTGGGACTGAAGGAGCTACTGGCCTACTGCAATGGCTAGAAAGCATTGAAGATATTCTCGACTTCACTGGATGTCCTGAAAATTTGAAGGTCAAGATGGCCTCAAGCGCTTTTCATAAGGGCGCACTCACCTGGTGGAATTCTGAGAAGAACACCAGAGGACGCGAAGTCGCTTTAGCTTTACCATGGGACGGATTCAAGAACTTGCTTGTGGAAAAGTTCTGTCCACGTCATGAACTGAAGAAACTTGAGGTGGAGATGTGGAATCTGGTGCAAGATAGTGGAGAGAACGCGAAGTATACAACCCGATTCCATGAGTTGTGTATTCTGGTACCACACTTGGTTACTCCTCTATCCCGCAGGATAGAGAAATACATTGAAGGTCTACCCTTAGTAGTCAGGGGAACTGTCATGGGTAATAACCCTACTACTCTGGAAGCCGCGATTCAACTTGGTGCTACTCTTACTGAGGAGTATGTAAAGTCTGGAGTGCTCACCCGAAAGGGATTCAAGAGAGCACAAATTGAAGAAGGCAAGAAGCCTGAACAACATCATCACAAGAGGAAGAAGCAAAAGACCATCAAGAACTTTGCAGCTTTGACTGCAGCTGCACCTACTCATGCCACACCTATTACTGCTATGCCACGACCTGCTAATGCCAGAAAGCCTTATACTGGCCAGTTTCCACTTTGCACCAAATGCCAGTATCATCATCTGCCCAACACTCCATGCAAGAAGTGTCTCAAGTGTGGGCGTATGGGACACTTTGCAGCTACGTGTAGATCTACTCATCTTATTGCTGCAACAACTACTACCACAATACCTACTGCTACAGGTGGAAGAGCCTGTTATAATTGTGGAGCAGAGGGACACTTCAGAAACCAGTGTCCAAAACTCTACAACAATACTGCTGCTGCTCGTGCTTTTGTTATTGGGACTGCCGAAGCACGTGAGGATCCGGCAGTTATCACGGGTACATTTCTTATCAATGATCGCTATGTTACTATCATATTCGATACTGGTGCTGATAAAAGTTTTATCTCTGCTCATACTGCTTCTTTGCTTGATATGCAACTATCTATACTTACTGCTCCCTATACTGTAGAAGTAGCGAATGGTAAGACTATAGTTGTAGATTCCATAATCCATGGTTGTGAATTAAGATTAAATGACCATCTTTTCTCCATCGATCTCATTCCTATGACTCTCGGAAGTTTCGAAGTTGTGATAGGAATGGATTGGTTATCCAAAAACAATGCTGAAATCGTATGCTCTGAGAAACTTATCCGAATTCCCTTACCGTCCGGCGAAACGATGATAGTCTACGGCGAGAAACCATGCCGCGGATTGAAGATTGTATCGTGCATCAAGGCGAGGAAGTACTTGAAGAAGAAATATTATGCTTTCCTAGCTCATGTAGTGGAAAAGAAACCTGAAAAGAAAGCAGTTGGAGATGTTCCAGTTATCAGAGATTATCCAGACGTATTTCCAGAAGACTTGCCTGGACTACCACCAGTCCGACAAGTGGAGTTTAGAATTGATCTCGTCCCTGGAGCAAACCCAGTGGCGAAGTCACCGTATCGATTAGCACCGTCTGAGATGCAAGAACTGTCTAGTCAGCTTCAAGAACTTTTAGACAAAGGTTTCATAAAACCGAGTTTCTCTCCATGGGGAGCTCCGGTTCTCTTTGTCAAAAAGAAAGACGGTTCATTTCGTATGTGCATCGACTATCGTGAGCTGAACAAGTTGACAATCAAGAATAGGTATCCTCTGCCCAGGATCGATGATCTGTTTGATCAATTACAGGGAGCAACCTGTTTCTCTAAGATTGATTTACGATCCGGGTATCATCAGTTACGAGTAAATGATGAGGATATACCAAAGACGGCATTTAGGACTCGATATGGACACTATGAGTTTGTGGTTATGCCATTTGGACTGACCAATGCACCTGCAGTGTTCATGGACTTGATGAATCGAGTCTGTAGGCCTTACTTGGATCAGTTTGTTATCGTTTTTATTGATGATATACTGATTTATTCCAAGTCAGAACAAGAACATGAGGGTCACTTGAAGAAGGTCTTGGAACTACTAAGAGAAGAACAACTTTATGCCAAATTCTCAAAGTGTGAATTTTGGCTGAAGGGGGTTCACTTCTTAGGACATGTCATAAACAAAGATGGGATACATGTAGATTCGGCAAAGATTGAGACGATTAAGAACTGGACTACCCCATCTACTCCAACAGAGATTCGTTCATTTCTGGGTTTGGCAGGTTATTACAGAAGATTTATTGCAAACTTCTTTAAGATAGCCTTGCCACTTACCACACTAACTCAGAAAAGTCAAGTGTTTATATGGGGACATAAACAGGAAGATGCATTTCAACTTCTTAAACAGAAGTTATGCAACTCCCCTATCCTTAGTCTTCCAGAAGGCAGTGATGATTTCATTGTCTACTGTGATGCTTCAAACCTTGGTCTCGGTTGTGTACTTATGCAACGGGACAAGGTCATTGCTTATGCTTCAAGACAACTTAAGGTTCACGAGAAGAATTACACTACTCATGACCTTGAGTTAGGGGCTGTGGTCTTTGCATTGAAGATTTGGAGACACTACCTGTATGGTACTAAATGTGTCATCTATACAGACCACAAGAGCCTACAACACATACTCAATCAGAAAGAACTCAACATGAGACAACGACGTTGGGTTGAGCTTCTAACTGATTACGACTGCGAGATTCGTTACCATCCGGGTAAAGCCAATGTGGTGGCGGATGCTCTTAGTCGCAAGGAACCAGTCAAACCAATTCGTGTAAGAGCCATGGAGATCAACACACAGCCAAACTTGAAAGACTTGATTCGTATTGCACAACAACAAGTAGTAACAGATAATCAACTCAAGACAGACTTGGATTGTGGCATTGAGAAGAAACTAGAACCTCGATCTGATGGGGTGTTATATCTCAACGGCCGCATTTGGATTCCAAAGTCAGAAGAATTGCGCACACTCATCTGTGATGAGGCTCATAAGTCGCGATACTCAGTTCATCCTGGAGCCGACAAGATGTATCAGGACTTGAGGACATCTTACTGGTGGCCAGGAATGAAGAAAGACATAGCACTGTACGTGGGAAAATGTCTTACCTGTTCAAAAGTCAAAGCAGAACATCAAAAGCCTTCGGGACTTCTACAGCAACCTGAAATTCCTCAATGGAAATGGGAGCAAATTTCCATGGATTTCATAACTAAGTTGCCGAGAACTCCACGAGGTTTCGATTCGATTTGGGTGATCATTGATCGACTCACCAAATCTGCTCATTTTCTCCCTATCCGAGAGGATTACAAAATGGAGAAGCTATCCACTCTGTACATCAACGAAATCATTGCACGTCATGGTACACCAACATCAATCATTTCTGATCGTGATAGTCGTTTCACTTCTCGCTTTTGGCAATCATTGCAAAAGGCTTTGGGAACGCGTGTTAATCTTAGCACGGCGTATCATCCCCAAACCGATGGTCATAGCGAAAGGACTATCCAAACACTCGAGGACATGCTTCGTTCTTGTGTCATTGACTTCGGTGGAAGTTGGGACACTCATCTCCCACTCATTGAGTTTTCATATAACAATAGCTATCATACGAGCATTCAATGTGCACCATTCGAAGCTCTATATGGTAGAAAGTGCCGATCACCGGTCTGTTGGACCGAGATTGGTGACTCACAGGTCGTAGGACCAGAACTCATTCAGGAAACATCAGACAAAATCACAATCATTCAGTCACGGCTTAAGGCCGCACGAGATCGGCGAAAGAGTTATGCTGATCGACGTCGGAAACCGCTTGAGTTTCAAGTCGGTGACCGAGTCTTACTCAAGGTTTCTCCCTGGAAAGGCGTTGTCCAATTCGGGAAGAAAGGGAAACTTGCACCAAGGTACGTTGGACCTTTTGAGATCCTGGAACGGATTGGTCCCGTAGCCTACAAACTCAAACTTCCAGTGGAGTTAAGCAATGTTCACGATACTTTTCATGTATCGAATCTTAAGAAATGCTTGGCAGATCATGATGTTCAGATTCCACTGGAAGACATTCAGATTCAGAATAACATGCAATTCATAGAACGTCCAGTTGAGATCATGGATCATGGGGTCAAGAAACTTAAACGCAGCCGTATCCAGATCGTAAAGGTACGATGGGAGGGCAAACGCGGTGCTGAGTTCACCTGGGAACGTGAAGACCAGATGAAGCTTAAGTACCCTCATCTTTTTACAGTATCTTCGGCTAGTTAATTTCGGGACGAAATTCCCTTAACTAGGGGAGACTGTAACATTTGTACATTTAGTCATGATAGTCGTAAACAGTGTTAGAACAGTGTGTGTCCATGTTCAGTCAGTCAATGTGAATCATGTGTTCATTATGTGCTTGTGTGTTAGAATCTTTATTATTTAACAAGTATGTATTATTTATTTACAGTCGAGTTCACTAGGCAAGAACAGTATTGTGTTATATCGAAACAGTGGTGGGCAGCGAGAGTGAGCCCTATATATATACTGCGTTCGGTGTAACAGGATAGTGTTGGTGCGTAGTGTTAAGACGAATATTATGACAATTAATTCAACAAGAATCGTAATACGTAAGCGAGACTGAGTATAGTTATGGGTGACGATCCATAATGATACGAATGTTGAACTTATAATTATGATTAAACGACTTTAAATAATTAATAAGATCGAAAAACGTACGCGATTGCGGGTATACACGTAATTGTGAATGTTCAACGATCTGACAACGCACGAAGAGTAAAAATAATTGAAATAATTATTTTATATTTTTACAATTTTGAAACACATCATTTTAATGAGTTTAACACTTAATTTAAATAGAACCGCGCAAAAGACGCGTTACGTTACGAAAACGCGAACCGAGCGACCGAAACGGACCCGAACATCACCCGAACTATAAAAGCCTTGAACAAGGCTTAAATCCTCATTTATTTCACCTACAACACTTTCTCTCTCTAGAAAATTCGGCTCCCACCTCTCTCTAAAATTCCAAACTTTAAACGTTCGTATCTCCTTCGTTCCTCGACGGATTTTGGTGTTCTTGGTGTCCACGCGTAGCTCTCAACATTCTCTACACGAAAGTACAAGAGTTTCGCAGATTCATCCAGCCAAAAACGAGGTATTGAAGCTTGAATCATCACGAGATTAGGGTTTTCGTTTGTGGGTTTGTTAAACACATACATAACCGGATCTATTGTATCATGTTTCGAGTCTCGCACATGTAGCAATCTTTCTCGAGGCTAGGAGGACTTAGATCTTGGTCTGGAGACGGTGGTTCGATGGTGATGATGATGCTCGCACAGGGTTCGTGTGGGGAGGTAACCTCGGCCGAACCTGTTAAGGTGGCCAAACTATTAGGGTTTCCCGGCCGAACCTTCTTGAGTATGGCGAACCCTCACTAGCTCAGCGAACTTGCATCTGCATCATCAGGCGAACCATGCTGCTCATGAACCTCTCTCGACGAACCATTATAATGCCACGAATCTGTTGAGTCAGCCACGAACCATAGTGAGCATTAGGGTTGTAGCCGAACCCATTCTGATTAGCGAACCCTTGGACCTCCAGCTTCATTAGCCGAACCAACAGGTGACCAGAGGACCCTTGCGAACCATTTGCTTGCATGAACGAACCTTCATGAGGATGAACAATTGCCGAACCCTCATGCTTGACTCGCGAACCCTAGTTGTCGAACCTATGGACGAACCTGTGTATTATCACTAGGGGCCGAACCTTATTATGATTGTTGGCCGAACCTTAGGCCATTAGCATGAAAGGTTCGCTGCCCAAATGGCAGCTCTAAACCCATTCGACTCAACTCAATTCTACAAGGCCCAATTCCATTTACAACTTGGCCCATAGGTTTAAATCAAGCACCATTGAGATAGTTTGGCCCATGAGGATCTTTAATTGGCCCAATGTTACCTTTGGAACCTTACATGGCCCATATACATATTGGGTGGCCCAACAGCACATTCAATGGACCCATTGTTGATCTAAGTGGCCCATGGCCTTTGTTAAGCCTCATGGTTTCATGGGCTTAAGGCCCAATGTGTGGCCCTCAATTATGACAATTGTGAATTGATCATAAACAGGTTAAGTTTGTAACTTAACAATAATCATGAAGATCAATTCACAATCACAAGACTTAAAACAATTGGAACATCTTTTCGTAACTCATGTGAATCAATGGTTTATCAATGGTTTATCAGTGATTTATCAAACTCTTAAACACATGTAATGTTGTACAAACAAGTTCGTGCATAAAAGGACATCACACATTCTTTTCATGGACCCATGATCAATCAAGTGATTCAAAGCATAACTTTCAAGTTTACACAACAATCATAATCATGATCAAGTAATCAAGAGTTAATCAAGTTCAAGAGAACACAAGTCAATCAATGAATTAAGGTCTATACAATTATAAATCTTATATCTTATGTATGATCACAATGATATAGGAACCAATTAGAAGTCCTGTTTGCTACTTGCTATCTGTTATAGTTCAGAGTCTACTGCAGATAGGTGAGAACATTAGCCCCTCTTTTACTGTTTTATAACTGTTTTAGGGTGGAACACGTGAATCAAAAACCTCTATTTACAATCGTATTTCATTACACAGGATGTGTGTATTCTTATAAACATTACAGGTTCAATTGCACGAATCCAAGGGATTCATCAACTGTTTTAAAGAAATTGTCAACTGTTTTAAAGGAATTATCAACTATTAAACTCTTTTCACTAAAAAGGTTTTATAAAGGATCTTTGAACTGTTTTGTAACAGATTTACTCAAATGTATTTATGAAGGATAAACACTTTTAAATAAATGATTTTATAAACTCTTTTGTTATAAACCTTGTTGTTACACAAGGTCACTATTTCATGGTATTCAAATCAAGTGGTTCACATCATGGTATTCAAATAAAGTGGTTCATTTCATGGTATTCAAATCAAGTGGTTCACATCATGATATTCAAATCAAGTGGTTCATTTCATGGTATTCAAATCAAGTGGTTCACATCATGATATTCAAATCAAGTGGTTCATTTCATGGTATTCAAATCAACAGATTCATTTCATGATATTCAAAACAAAGGATTTAATTCGTGGAATTAAATCTAGGTTTTCAATTCATGTTATCAAATAAGGCATTAACACATTTGGTTAAAGTAAGGTTCAGAAACATGGTGTCTATTGTTGTAAACAAACTTGTAAAAGCATCAAGTATCATATTAATTAGCGTTAGTACTGGGTGATCACAACAAGGGAAAGCGGACACATTGGTTCTTATCCAGGATGGAGTAAGCTTTTAAATTTGTTTTAAAAGCTAACTGCAGGTCTGGTGTCATTATGGTTTTCAAAATTGCTATACATAATCTAACTCCAAACGTGGTTTGGGACTTGATATTATACGTTGGCTTTCGTGCGAATAGTGATTGGACTGTTTACACTCATTTTCTTACTTGATGTTAGTTTGGGTTGCAGCTCATCCGTGTGAATCTTTTGGTTGCTTTAACTTACCTATGCCTTATGTCATATATTCATGTTACAAATGTTAAACCTATTGTTCTCACCAACTACGTCTGTAGTAGACAGTTACTTTTCACGTGTTTCAGGTAATCAGGTTTAAGACATTCTCAGGGACAACTAAGGAGACCATTCTAAGATAGAACAAGATGAAGAAACATGCTAGGATGGATTAGAAACACACTAAATCCTGATTGTTTAATTGTCTTGTTTGAAGTCTTATTTTGTAACTATATTTTGGGTCTGTAGTTGTCTTTCTTTTGGTAGATAGCTGTCTATAACTAAACAATTGTCTTAACATAATGAAACATAGTAATCCGTTGTGGTTGTTCTTATTCAATACTTGTGCATGATTCAACTGTTCATACGTCACCGCGCCGTGGATTCCGCACGCGGCGCAGGGGTGTGACAGTAATGGCTGCAGAGCATACTGATCTGAAGAAAACTATTATTTTAGCAGCTAAACTTACCGATGAGGCGGTAAGGAGTGGAACTTTGGTTAAGAAAGGAAAAGCATGTGACACTAATCTCAATAAATCCACAAGTGTCAGCAAATTCACTTCTGGTAACACTGGAAATGCTACTACCAGGAAACGTAAATGGCAGGATAAAGGAAAGCAAAAGATGCAGGAGGAAGGTAGTAAGGCTCCAACAGTTAAAAACTATGGAGCAATTGTGCAAGAGAAGAAAGCGTACCAAGGACCAGCACCAAAATGCACCAAATGTCCATTCCATCACCTAGGGCCATGCCCTGTGTGTGGAAATTGTAAGCAAACTGGGCACTTTACAAGTTATTGTAAAGCACCAGCAAGACCACTCCATCAGATGCCTTATCAAGCTTCATTACAACAACGTCAACCAAACACTCGGGCCTGTTATAAATGTGGGAGTATGGAGCATTTTATGAAGAATTGTCCTACCAATGCTAAACCCACAGATAATAAAGTACCACTTGAACAGGCCAGAGGACAAGCTTTTCAGATCGAGGCAGGTGAAGCTAAGAACAATCCGGATGTTGTTACGGGTACGTTCCTTCTCAATGATCATTATGCATCTATTCTTTTTTATACTGGGGCTGATAGAAGTTTTATTTCACATAAGTTCGCATTGTTACTTTCTCTACCTAAGATTAGTATAGGGCAAGCATATAATGTTGAACTTGCAAATGGAAAATCTATTCAAGCCACACATGTCATTCAAGATTGTACCTTAAATCTTAATGATTATATCTTTAAAATAAACCTTCTTCCAATAGAATTGGGTAGTTTTGATGTTGTCATCGGCATGGATTGGCTTTCAAAACAAAAGGCGGAAGTAGTGTGCTATGACAAAACTATCTGTATACCTCTAAACACAGCTGAAATATTAGTGGTCCAAGGTGAACGAGCAAATAGAGCACTAGGGCTTATTTCTTGTATGAAAGCTCAGAAGTGTCTCAGGAAAGGCTATGAAACTTTTCTAGCGTATCTTATCAATGGAAATCATGAGGAAAAGCGCATTGAAGATATTCCAGTAGTTAGAGATTTTCCTAAAGTCTTTCCTGAAGAATTGACTGGATTGCCTCCTGTGCGACAAGTTGAATTTTGTATTGACTTGATTCCGGGAGCAGGCCCCGTGGCTAAGGCTCCATACCGTCTGGAACCTTCGGAAATGCAGGAATTATCAAGTCAACTTCAAGAACTACTCGACAGAGGATTCATTAGACCCGGCTCGTCACCGTGGGGAGCACCGATACTGTTTGTCAAAAAGAAGGACGGGTCCTTCAGAATGTGCATCGATTATCGAGAACTTAATAAACTTACAATTAAGAATCGTTATCCGTTGCCACGTATTGATGATCTTTTTGACCAACTTCAGGGAGCCACTTATTTTTCAAAAATCGATCTTAGATCGGGATACCATCAAGTACGAGTCCGTGAAGAAGATATTTCTAAAACTGCTTTTCGAACTCGATACGGACATTATGAATTCTTAGTAATGCTGTTCGGGGTAACAAATGCACCTGCAATCTTCATGGACTTAATGAACCGAGTATGCAGACCCTACTTGGATAAATTCGTAATTGTGTTCATTGATGATATCCTTATCTATTCCAAAAGTCCAAAGGATCATGAACGACATTTAACTCAAATTCTCGCTTTACTGAAACATGAAAAACTCTATGCCAAATTCTCTAAATGTGAATTTTGGCTACGGGAAGTCCAATTCTTAGGACATATAATAAGTGAGAAAGGCATACAAGTTGATCCAAGCAAGATAGAGGCTATCAAGCGATGGGAAACACCTACCACTCCGACAGAAATCAGACAATTCCTGGGATTGGCAGGATATTATCGTCGGTTCATAAGAAATTTTTCAAAAATAGCCTTACCTTTAACAATGTTAACCCAGAAGGATAGAAAGTTCGACTGGGATGAGCCACAGGATGAAGCAATTCAATTATTAAAACAAAGACTTTGCAATGCACCCATTCTTAGTCTACCTGAAGGCACAGAAGACTTTATGGTCTATTGTGATGCTTCTAGACAAGGATTGGGAGCTGTACTCATGCAAAGGGATAAAGTAATTGCATATGCTTCCCGACAATTAAAGATACATGAAAAGAATTATACAACTCATGATCTAGAATTAGGAGCAGTAGTGTTCGCACTAAAAATCTGGAGACATTATCTTTATGGTACAAAGTGCACGATATACACAGACCATAAGAGTCTTCAGCATATTCTAGATCAGAAAATGCTTAACATGCGACAAAGGCGATGGGTGGAACTCCTTAACGATTATGATTGTGAAATTCGATATCACCCAGGCAAAGCAAATGTAGTTGCTGATGCCTTAAGTCGCAAAGAGCAGGTAAAACCGAATCGCGCTCAAAGTTTTAGTATAACCATTCAAACCAGTTTGATTCCCCAGATACGTGAAGCTCAACAACAGGCCTTGCAAGAATCAAATCCGGAAGAGGAAGGATTACAGGGATTGGTCAAACGATTAGAGAGACAATCTGATAATATATTGTATTTCATGAATCGAGTGTGGGTTCCTTATTTTGGCAATTTGCGACAAACAATTTTGAATGAAGCACATAAGTCCAAATACTCTATTCATCCAGGAGCTGATAAAATGTATTATGATCTTCGTGATTATTATTGGTGGCCTGGTATGAAGAAAGACATTGCATCATATGTAAACAAATGCCTGACCTGTCTGAAGGTAAAAGCAGAGCATCAAAAACCTTCCGGCTTACTACAACAACCCGAAATTCCAATGTGGAAATGGGAACAAATTTCTATGGATTTCATTACGAAGTTACCAAGAACTTCACGAAATCATGATTCCATATGGGTTATTGTAGACAGGTTAACAAAGTCTGCTCATTTCTTACCTATTCGTGAGGATTATACTATGGATAGACTTGCTAAACTATACATAGATGAAGTAGTAATGCGGCATGGAGTACCTATCTCAATCATCTCTGATAGGGATAGTCGTTTCACGTTTAGGTTCTGGAAAACACTCCAGAATGCTTTAGGTACAAAAATTTACATGAGCACGGCTTACCATCCTCAAACCGAAGGGCAAACGGAGCGTACTAACCAAACCTTGGAAGATATGCTTAGAAGTTGTGTCATTGACTTTGGTGGTAGCTGGGACATTCATCTTCCACTGATTGAATTCTCATACAACAATAGCTACCATACGAGTATCAAGTGTGCCCCTTTTGAAGCATTGTACGGACGAAAGTGCAGATCTCCTGTCTGTTGGTCTGAGATCGGGGAAAGTCAAATAATTGGCCCCGAATATATTCAAGAACTCACAGACAAAATTATGCTTATACGTAAACGAATGAAGACTGCTCAAGATCGACAAAAGAATTATGCCGACAATAGGAGAAAACCTCTGGAATTCCAAGTTGGTGACCGAGTTATGTTGAAAGTCTCTCCTTGGAAGGGTATTGTCAGATTTGGCAAACGAGTAAAGCTTGCACCACGATATGTGGGACCTTTTAAAATCCTTGAAAGGATAGGATCGGTAGCATATCGACTCGAGCTACCTCCCGAGCTTAACAATATTCATGATGTATTTCATGTCTCTAGTCTTAAGAAATGCTTACTCGAGGAATCACTAGCTGTACCTCTTGAGGAAATACAAATTGATGAAAAGCTGCAATTTACAGAGGAACCAATGGAAGTTATGGATCGTACTGTTAAGAAACTCAAACGAAGTCGAATACCGATTGTGAAAGTTAGGTGGAACTCCAAGCGCGGACCTGAGTTTACCTGGGAGCGTGAGGATCGCATGATGGAAAAATATCCCCATCTATTTTCACGCAAAAGCTGATTCCAAATGAGTTCCGCAAGAATTTCGGGACGAAATTTCTCTAACGGGGGGAGAATGTGACATTTCGTTCTTTACTACAAGGTAATTTCCTAAATTCATGAATTAATATTGTAATTAATTAAATCATGATTGAATATGTATACACGTGTGAATCTGTGTATATATGTAAGGAAATTACAAGATGAAACAAATCACAAATGACATTATGCAAAATTGCCGAATTACGCGAAATTTTTATAATAATGACCAAAAACCAAATTCAATGGCCCAAAACTAACTTAATATCAATTATATGATGAATTGAAGTGAAATAAGTGATAGCATAATGAAATCAAAGAATCCTTAAGGTCAATAAGTCAAATTGCGAAAATCTGCGGAAAGGCAATCCGGCATGCGTAATTGGCAAATTCATGACAACTTGAACTTCCTAATCACATTATAATCATAATGGGATGTAATTGGATGCATGACAATGATAATTGATCATTATTAGCGATTCCTGA
The DNA here is from genome assembly GCA_009363875.1 of Mikania micrantha. Lineage (NCBI taxonomy): Eukaryota > Viridiplantae > Streptophyta > Magnoliopsida > Asterales > Asteraceae > Mikania > Mikania micrantha. Next base: position 32,917,646 of record CM018681.1, read on the forward strand.
AATTTTACGCGAAAGCCGAACAAACAATTGCGAAAATGGAAAAAAATCAAACAAACCCTTGATTTTTTTCTAACTCTATCCTATTGTTCCATGTTTATCTCATTCTATATGATTAAAATCAGATAACTATGGCCAAGATGATGTGTCTAAACTTGGAAAACAAGTTGCACCCATAAAAATCCAAAAATCTTGACTTTGGTCAAGATTTCTACACTTTTCTTTCTTCCTCATCCTCTCAAACTCGACCAGGAACTCCTATACAACATCTGGAACCTTAAACACCCTTCAAGCATCAGTTCTAATCAATTCCAAGTGATATCCAAGCCCAAGATCAAGTGGAACCAAGAATCAAGCTCCGAAAGTTGGATTTTTGGTGATTTTCAAGCCAATCCTTGGCCAAGTAAGTTTCTAACTCAATCCTTGATTCTAATAGTTTCATACGACTTAAATAAACATGTTTGAATGATTGGTAAAGTTTGAAAATCATCAGATCTTGAAAACCCATGAAAAAGGGCATTTTGGTCCAAAAAGTGGATTTTTCGAAGTTGTCCAAATTGAGATTTTTCTTCACAAAACATTAGATATATGTTAAAAACTAGGATCTGGAGATTTTGGCCCGGAAAAAGTGCGACGAAATTTGATTTGGCTCACAAAAACCTTGAATGGCTCACTGTTGCCCGGACACGGCCCATGCGCGGCCCCTAATCCCGGCCATTCTCGGCCAAGGCCAAGGCCAAGCCAAGGCCAAGCGGCCAAGGCCATGCGGCCAAGGCCAAGGCCAAGCGGCCAAGGCCAAGGCCAAGGCCGTCCGGCCAAGGCCACCACCATAGGCCACCGAGCCACCACCGAGCCACCGCCGTTAACCACCGGTCGCCGCCGAGCCGCCGCCGAGCCGCCGCCGCACCGCCGCCACCTGCCGCCGGCCACCACCGGATTCCGGCCAACTTCCGGCCAAAAATTCCGGCAAGGTTACCGCCGGCGAAATATTCCGGCGAATATTCCGGCCAAAAGGAATATTCCGGCGAAGATTCCGGCCAAAACCCTGATTTTATCCGTTTTACGTTCTGAACTGCGTTTCGCGCTCCGGTTCGCAATCCGGCGATCCGTTTTCGATAAAAAGGACATATTTTGAATCGATTTCGCGTTCCGGACTCGATTTCGCAAACCGTTTTTCAATCCGATGACCTGATTTTTGTCTAATTTCTGATTAACACTCCGGTTTCAATACAGAACTCAAATTAAGTATTGGTTTGCAATACGAAAACATATTTTCAATCGATTTTGCATTTCGGACTCGATTTCGCCAACCGTTTTTCAATCTGATGACCTGATTTTTGTCTGATTTCTGATTAACACTCCGGTTTCAACACAGGACTAAATTTAATCATTGAAATTCAATATGAAAACATATTCTCAATCGATTTCGCATTCCAAACTCGATTTTGCAATCAATTTCGTAATCCGGAAACCTGATTTTCGATCTAAAAGTCGATTAAGATTCTGGTTTTAACGACGAGATGCAATTATCATTAATTTACAAACAAATGAATATAAGAACTCAATTACTAAGCGAAACCAGTGATTTTAACATTACAAATTAACTGATAACCTTATTACGTTGATTCTGAATAAATAAGTGATTCAGAATCAGTTTGATGACTCGAATTACATTATCCTTGATATTTAATATCAAGGAATGTTCTGGTAATCCAAATTGGATACAAAGAACTTATAAAACCTTAATGATATGCAGAATTCAATTGAAGCTGCGTGTAATATTGCAACAACACAGGTGAGTTTCATAGACCCCCTTTTAAATGTTTTGTTTTCCAAAACTCGGGGATTTAACTACAATAACAATATGATTACATATTTCAATTACAGTGGTATACTTATATGATTTCATTACCCCTTTTCAAATCTTCGGATTTCTAAAACTCGGGGTTTGCATTACAATTACATTATGGTTACATGATTCAATTACAATGACATGATTATATGTTGCTTGTGCATTTCAACTCTTGTTGATGATTACATGAAAATTGTGCCATGCTATCGTAAAAGTCCTCACATAACAACTGTAACCAATAAACTCATGGATGAGCCGGATGATAACAATGATAGTACTATCGGGCTGACAACCCCATTCACGGGTAGATAGCGTCTACCCTTGTGTGAATGCATGTTACCATTTATTACATTACAAGATAACAGCTTAATGCAACGATAGGCATTAAGAGTGAGGCTAAGGTCTTACCTTCGGGTATTACCGCCAATTACATTACAGTCACATAGGCTTTGGTTATGGGTTTTCATGGTGAATCATATTCATAAAGTTGTGTGTGCCTACATATTTAACATGTCATAGCATATCATATCACGTTATCATATCTATGAACTCACCAGCATCCTTGCTAATCTTTTATATTACAAAACCTTTTTCAGGGAGAAGGTAACAACTGCGAGAGTGAGGATGCATGATTACAAGACACGTTTAATAACTTATAACTGGTTAATGTTGTTTAAGAATGTTGAAACTTAATGTATAATATTATAGTTATGATGTAATATATAGTGTGTATGGTTTGCCATGGATGTATGATACCAAAGTAACAATCAGTCACACCCATCTCTGCGACCTCACCATCAAGCTTCCGCGACACGATACAACAATTACCAACTTCATACGTCATTCAGTGATTATATCAGGTAAAATGAGAGATGGGGGTGTGACAAGTAAGTCCAAGAATAAAGAATGTTTATAGAAACTGAATGTGTTGGAAAGATTTTGGCATGGAGATATGAGGCTGAGAATAAAGTTTTTGTAATAAAAAGATTGGATGGAGTCCAATATCCTAAGAAGAATATAGAGTTTCAGTCAATTTCCTTTATGCGAATTATAGGTTTTGGCTGAACTCAGATTAATAAATGCAGCTAAAGATTATATGGCTTGGAAATAGAGGAGGTAATAAGAAAAGAAGTAAATACTATGATTTTTGAGTATTTGAAGCCACAGAAGTTAAAGAAAATTCCAATTGTTGGAGATTTAGATTTGATTACCAGGATGTGGAAGTTCCAGTATGAATTTAAACTGGTTATGTCTTTAAAAAGAATTCCTTTATTAAAGATTAACTCATGCATTATGAAAAACCTTCGCTTATGCTTTTTGGATGGTTATACTTCAGAAGTTGTGTTTCAAGATTAGAACAAACTGGAAATTTGAAAATTTTTTAATCCAATTCACTTAATTAATCTTTCTGATGATAATCAAAAGAAGTTGCAGATAAAAACTATATAGTTTCATAATGATCACAAAGAGGAAGTTCTGCAGTTTAAAGGGTGATAGATGTATGCGTTAAGCATAAGACATTTGCTGCCAGTCTTTTACTATTGAAATGCGCTGAATGAAGACCAACACTGAGCTGTTGCTAAGGGGGGGTCTCTTAGTACCCTGATAGCATCAGCATCAGATTTTGAACTGAAGACTGAGTGCATGGATTACTTGAAATGAAGACTCAATGTTTTTGTATTATTTTTATTTGTAAATTGTGTTTTTAGTATTGTTTTGATTTTAGAAATTTTGTAATAACTGTTTAGTAGATTATCGATACTAATAATAGTATTTGAAGTAATATGCTTAGTTTTAAATACTATCGATATTAGCAATATGGATAAAAAATGTTACTATCGATGCCATCGATACTGATAGTATCGGTGGTATCAAAAATGTCTATAAATACTGAGTCTGTCGAATTTAGAGTTAGACTTTTGGACGTATTTTGTATTTTGACTTCTCTGAATTTCATTTCAAGTTCTTGTACTCTATTCACTCTCAATATTAATACAATATGATCTTGATTATTCACTCATATCTTGTAGATCGGATTCCGCACGATCTATGTTGTAATCACGTAGGAATCGGTTGTGGAGCAACTCGGTTCGAAATTGAACCAATGAGATTGATTGGTTATCAACCAGGTGAGAGGGATGAGCACAATGGGATATTAAAAAATTTTACGCTTGTGAATTTTTTCAAAAGGTTATAGTTTTATTTTTGTAAAACCAAGTCCCTCAAGGTTTCAAGTATACTTTAAAAATGTTATATACATTACACATATTTTTTAAAAAAAGATTACAAATTTTATAAACGAATATCTGAACTTTTTAAAGCATTTTAAATAAAACTTTAACTTTATAAAATTTTAATTTATCTTTAATCCAAAAATTCATATAAATAAACTATTTATATGTGACATTTCTTTCTTTGTTGCGAGGTAATTTCCTAAATTCATGAACTAAACATTTTTATTAATTAAATTATGATTGCATATGTATATACATGTGAATCTGTGTATATATGTAAGGAAATCAAAAAGTGAAACAAATTACAAAAGACATTATACCGAATGGCCGAATTATGCGAAATTTTTATAATAATGACCAAAAACAAAATTCAATGATTCAAAACAAAATTAATATCAATTATATGATGAATTGAATTAAAATAATTAATAACATAACTTAATCAAAGAATTCCTAAGTTCAATACGTAAAATTGCGAAAATTTACGAAAAGGCAATTCGGCAAGCGTAATTGTAACATCACCGTATTTCATGTATGTCATTACATAAATAATTGTATTGATAGAAGCTGATATGATAATTTGATAATTTGGATTTTATTGATAATAGTGTTATTTGGTATACATTGATGAGAACATATGATTTTTAAGCATAAACAATGGGGAAGTTGGTTTGAAATACAACTAGACTGAACCATGCACAATGTTTATTGGGATTGAATGAATATGCTATGAGCTGGTTTGATGGAATTGGTAAAGGTTATGCTTTGGTCACTAAATATAGTCAAGGACACTTGGTCATGGTTTATCGAAATAATGGTGTGACGACGGCTGGGTAGGTTGCGACCGACTCATACGTATGCCATATACATAAACTTATTTCGGTTTATCATGGATGTGTCACTAATACGATTTAGCAGGGTTAAGGATTGGGAATTGATACTTTATTAACATATTTGACTATAATAATGGAAGCGATAACGAAAATATCTATGCGATGGTGAGGTCAGGAATATAATTTATAACGCGAATGTCATTTCAGAAATGTGAACCTAATAGTGTGTTCGCGTGGATGACGATTCACATGAATACAGTTATTAGGAATAATATTCTAAGGTGATATTACATGAATAGTAAATCAAGTTGAAATACGACACGAACGTTGTAATTATAAAGGTGATGATCTTTATAAATGCATACGTGTGTAACGCGTTTCAACAAGATAACTGAAATAATATTTACAATATCTAAATTTAAGAAAAAGGATTTAAAACGTTTACTAGGAATAATGTTACACCCACTTTATAATCGTTTTATTTAAAATATGTGCGGAAATATGGTACAAGATTTTTCAAAATTTCGACATGACCCATTTTAAAACATTTATTTCCTTACGAAATAAACCTGTTCAAAACCAACAATTTACACAATAACAAACTATTACCACCATCACTAATTCAATTCTTAGTAACTATTACTATTTGACAACAACACTATAGAACCACCGACAAGGTTAAACTCATATTAATCTCATCATATGAGTTTTTGACAACTACTACATCTCAATTTCATCTTTATACATATTTTCAGATTTGTACAACAAAAAAAATCCTATTTTTCTTAATTACCCTAAATGAGTCATCTTTCTCATCTCACTCTTATGAACCCTAAATTGGGTTTCTTACCATATCGTGACCCTACACATCAAGTAATGTTTAAAACATCTCGAACAACCTAAAAAGAGTTTAGGGTCTAATAACTACTCATAACTCAACCCAATTTCACGTTTCATAAAACATGGTTCATCACCCACCTCTGACGATACAACTATCGTGATTAAAAGAAAACTGAGAAAATATGATTACCTTAAGTGGTTCACAGCCTAGTCTCGTGATTGAAGCTTAGCATCACGGATTTGCCGTTAGATTTCTTCCTGGGTTGTTGAATACCTTCGGTCTCCCTTTCTTCTTGACTTCTTTTCTTCTTTTTCTCTCTGTTTTTTTCCTCCTTCTGTGCAACAAACCAACCCACCCTCCTTTTGATTTTTCTCTTGCCGCCTCATTTAAATTTTGTTTGGTTGATCTTGCTTCCACGTGATTAACCACACACTCACATATTTATTTATTTATTTATTTTATTTTTAATTAAGATGTTACAAATCTACCCTCCTTATTTAAGGTTTCGTCCCCGAAACCGTTATATTAAGCAAAAAGGTAAGGATAGAATTTCATCATCTCATCTGCCAATTCCCAAGTATATTCTGACCCTTTCCTATTCTTTCACCTTACTTTTACTTGATCAATGGTTTTGTTATGAAACAGCTTTACTTTATGATCAAGAATTTCAACCAGCATTTCTACATAATTAAGCTTCTCGTCCACCTCAATATCCTCTAATGGAATGTATGTGGATTTATCAACTAAACAATTTTGTAAATATGAAACAAAAAAAAGTATAATGAATTAGCTTCAACTCTTTTGGTATCTCCAAATGATAAGCAACTTTGCCCACACGAGCTATGATTTTAAAGGGTACAATAAATCGTGGACTCAACTTTCCTCGTTTACGAAAACGTATGACACCCTTCCACGTTGAAACTTTTAGTAACACCAAATCCTCGACCTGAAATTCAATAGGCCTTCTACGTTTATCAGCATATGATTTCTTATGGTCTCGTGTCGCCTTCAAATGAGCTCGAATTTGATCTATTTGATCATTCGCAGCTTTAACTACCTTTTTGTGTGCTAGTTCTCGTTGCCCCACTTCTCCCAAACAAACAGGAGTCCAACACTTCCTTCCATACAACATTTCATAAGTAGGCATCCCAATACTGGAATGATAGCTATTGTTATACGAGAACTCTACTAAAGGTAGATAATCATCCCAACTACCACCAAAATCAATTATACACGCTCGTAGCATATCCTGAAGTGTCTGGATGGTCCTTTCACTTTGACCATCAGTTTGAGGATGATACGTCGTGCTCAAGAATAGTTTTGTACCTAATTCTTCCTTAAAGTTCTTCCAAAAACGAGAAGTAAATCTAATATCTCGATCAGATATAATAGTCACCTGCACACCATGCCGAGATGCTATTTCTTTTACATATACCTCCGCCATTTTATCGGAAGAATAAGATTCACGAATAAGCAAGAAATGAGCACTCTTAGTTAATCTATCAATGATGACCCAAATAGCATCAAGTCCTTTTCCAATTTTAGGAAGTTTAGAAATTAGGTCCATCGTGAAATGTTCCCACTTCCACAAAGGAATTTCCAATGGTTGCGGTTTACTGTATGGCTTTTGGTGCTCTGCTTTCAGTTGCATACATGTCAAACATTTTTGAACATATTTAACGATATCACGCTTCATACCAGGCCACCAATAATTAACCCGTAGGTCACAATATATTTTAGTAGCCCCTGGATGAAATGAGTATTTTGATTTGTGAGCTTCTTCCAACAATACAAACTTAAGTGAACAAGTGTGAGGTGTTCACACTCGGCCCCACCTAGTCTTTAATCTGTTATTGTCCTCATCAAGATTATGTGCTTGCCCCTTTATTTGTCTCGTATCCAGTTTTCTTCTTTTAAGGCCTATGTCTGAGCCTCTTTAATCTGCTCAACCAATCATGAAGTAATTACAAGCTTCGTAGATTTTACCTTAATAGGTGAATATTCATCTTTTCTACTTAAGGCATCAGCTACCACGTTTGCTTTCCACGGGTGATAGAGAATCTTGGAATCATAGTCCTTGAGTAATTCCAACAACCTTCTTTGCCTCATATTCAATTCCTTCTGAGTGAAGAAATATTTCAGGCTTTTATGATCTGTGAAAATCATAAATTTGGATCCATAAGCTAACACATTTCCTCTCTGCATTAAGACACACCCAAGACCCATGCTTGAGGCATCAAAGTATACCACAAGATCTTCGGTGCCCTCAAGTAATGCAAGAACTGGAGCATTAGCTAATTTTTCTTTTATTAATTGAAAAGCAGTATCTTGCTTCGGACCCCAACAATATTTAACGTGTTTTCGGGTTAGTTTTGTGAGTGGGGAAGCTATTTTTGAGAAGTCTTGAATAAAACATCTGTAATATCTCGTTAGACCCAAGAAACTTCTGATTTCAGTTGGTGTTTTAGGTGGAGACCACTTCATTACTGTCTCAACCTTGGAAGGATCAACAAATACATCATTTGAGTTAACCACATGGTCGAGAAATTGAACTTCTCGTAACCGGAAGGCACACTTAGAAAATTTAGCATATAATCTCTACCTGTGACAATCCGGCAAATTCCGGATTAACCCCGTTAACTAAAGGTTAGAAAAATCGAATTGAAATTGCACAATATTGAACTAGAGGGGCTAATGGTGAACAAAAACAGCTTCAAAGTAATTAAACTACGAGGTTTAATCTTGCAATTATGTCAAAGTATGAAATTTTGACTTTGGATAGTCAAAATTCGGATTTCTCTCAATTGAAACCGAAATTCAATGATTAATTCATATTATTGCTAAATTAAACACTCATATAACTCACTTTTATGATGATTAACTGTTAATTATCAGTTATAACACTAGAAAAGACCGAAATTAATCAGTAGCAAGTAAAAAAGTCGAAACCGAAGCCTTTAGTTATCAAACCCATGCAATTCGATCGCACTTCTCAAAATTGAACCTGCAAAAGTTCTAGTCGGCACTATTAGGAGTTGTTTCATATCACAATTCGATCTCAAGAACTCAGGATAGAAGAAACCGATTGAGAGCCGGCCGAAACTTCACCTAGAAGTCGAAGTACATCAATTCGACAATTAAACAAGTAAGTTTTCGTTCTCACAGTACCTAAACATGCCGACTAAACTAACCCCTATGGGTAATTCGAGAATAAATATCGAATTCCATGAGTTTTGATTCCTAGGGTTCTTACAATAATTGATTTGGGGGTAGTTATGCAAACGTGTTGTTAAATCAAATTAAGATATTCTGTGAGTTTCGAAATACACTGATGAAAGAAATACCTATGGTAATTGCATCTAACAATAGTGAATTGAATGATTTCAGTTCTAGGGTTTTTAGAACAAAACGGTTTTGGGGATTTTTATCTAGATGTATTCTAAAATCAAATTTAATGATATGGGTACCTTCGGAATAACGCATGGAACGAAACCTCTATGATAATTTCATCATACAATATCGAATTGGGTGAATTCGATTTGAGGGTTTCTAATGGAAAGCTATTTTGGGGATTTTGAGTTAAACGTGATTGTTAATCAAATTAAATGGTACCATAACTATCAGAGGGTTCCGACTAAGGCTAAATATATATAATTTTATGTAAACTCAATGAATTAAACGATTTTGGGGTCTAGGGTTCATTAGGTAATCGGGTTTGGGGTTTTAGAGGCAATCAAGGTTAAAAATTCGAATTAAGTACACAGGTTAGTTCGTTTAGGTCTAGGGATGAAAAGCCCTATCATTTTGAGGACTATTAAATTCGAATTTAATCCAATTGAATCGGGGAGTGGGATGTTTGAACCCGACTTAGTTCGGAACTAAATTGATGTGTTTATCAGAATCATTGGACGAATTAAAATCAACCATAGATGTACTTGAACTTAAGGAACCATAGCCCTATGGTTCTGTGATTGATCAAGTCCGGATTGTGGTTCAATTGGAACCTATATGATTAGGTGTTGATTAGCAAAATGGGTTAGTGGGCCGATTGGGCTTAAGAGGATTAAAAACCATATTCTAGCAATGAAATCTGAACTAGATGGATTGGTAGTGTGTGTGTGTTATGAGGGACAGGTCGCGAGTTCGAGCCTTGCGTGGGCCGGTTTTGTGAAAAATACCATTTTTAGTATTTTTGCAATTACTTTCGCGTACGAACTCCGATTTAACCCGTTTGAGTTGCGTTGGAACCGTAACGAGAATACGAACACTTTGAAATGATAAAATTCACATTTTAGACCGAAAGCGTAATCGCGTATAATTACGTTTATTTAAATAAAATCGTATACGGATTATATGATTTTATTAAACGACCTTAAAGTCACGCGTATTCACTTGTGCACGTTTCTAACAATCTAACATACGTGTGTTGACACGTATGTGATTTTAAGCACAAAACGACATCCCGAATAACACTAAGTTATTGTTTAAACACAGATTCTTCGTAGAGGATTTTCTACGCGAGTTCACGTGTGATTGATCATTCTGCTACAATCAAAGGTGCGTACACGACCCCTTTTCTTATTTTACTGTTTTGGGGGAGAAAACATGAGCAAACAAACACTTTTATATACATATCACTTGCATGAGTTAGCTATTTACGATAAGTGCGAACATAGCATTACAAGTCCTTACTTATCAAACCGTTTAGTTTGCCGTAGTGCAAAGCGTGGTAGTTGAAGATAGATCTATTTGGTTTGACAAACCTCACTTGGTAGATGGGATCTACGCAAGTGTTTGACTAGCCAATTCACATTACTATTGTTTGTGCTAGAAAATAGTGGCAAGGCAAAACATGCGTTAGCATGAAACACTCAGCTTCGGTGTCGACCACTTATGTAAATAGTATAAATGACTAGCTATCATGACTATGCATGTGTTATTATGTTATCTGCAAACATTATATTCAAACTGTTGTTTCAAACATTTGTGAATGCTTAAACCTGTGTAATGCACCAACCTTTGTGTTGACTTGATTTACATGTTTTCTCAGGACGCTAAGGTTGCACAATCAAGCAAGCATGGACTAGGAGATCGAGTCGCATGCATATTTTATATTTCAGTTATTTGGATTTGAACATTTGAAAGTTTGTTTTGTAATTTTCAGTTTACAAACTATTATGTTTGTTTTTATTTTGAAAACGATTCCGCAACGTAGAACTTTGAAATTACATTTTTAGACCAAAGTATGTTTTGAAATTCATAGAGAGGTGTTCGTTATGTCTAATGATCTGAGATTCTGGTTTGTCACGTCCCAAATGGTATGATTCCGTTAGTTGAAAATTTGGGGGTGTGATAGATTGGTATCAGAGCCAGGTTGGTTATAGCGAACTAGGTTTGCATTTGTAGACTTAGACTATAACTGTTAGACATTAGACACGCATACTTACACATATCACTTAGATATTACATATGGCATTATGTAATAGACTTGCTTACACATTCCATGGCACTGCACTTACATATGGTATTATGTAACAGACATGGCATCTTCATCATCAGCACCATACATACACATTATTGATTCGGAGGATGAGGAGCCGGTAGCTCCAGTACCACCACCATCACCAGCACCACCTATCCCATCTCCTCCACCATCTGAGAGGGATGATTCAGACCCCGAGGAGGATCCGGAGGAGGAGCCTAAGGAGGAACCAGCTGAGGATACTCAGGAGATTCCTGCTGAGGGACCTTCTACTCATCCACCACCTGCATTGGATGTTCCTGAGCCTAAGAGGCAACGGACTGATTCAGAGGAGATTGCCCAACTACGTCAGGACTTGTACTAGGCAAATGATAGGATCGAGTACAATGTTCGGGAACTCTGGGATGCGAATGAAAGACACGATAACCTTTACAACTTGGTGAATGGGATGCGAAATGAGATCATCCAGTTGACTGATCTTCTCCAAGATTCTGAGAACCTAGCTGAGATTCTGGAAGGCAGACTTGTAGCCTTGGAAGACTTGGTGGCCTCGGAGAATGAAGAAGAGGATGAAGAGGAGGAAGGAGAGGAACCAGCACCAGTTGTTGATTCTGATCCTGAATCCACTATTGATGATCCAGAGGACTGATCTAGTTGAACTTATTAGGGGCGGGTTGCGTCCCTACATTAGAAGTTTGAAAACCTATGTTTTGATTTTGAAAGTATTGTACTCAAATCAGATTATTATCTATTGAAAACTATTACTTATTGCCAACAGTTGTGTTGATTTCTACATTACATGTTTGATGTTTGTTGTATTGTTTACACGTTTCACATTGGACTTTGATAACACTATAACATTTCTTTTAACTAGGAAGATAATGGCCGGTGAGAACATTCACATGACAGTTGCAGAGCTCAACGAGCTGATCAATAACAGAGTCGCAGAGGCAATCGCGAACTACACTCAGACACACACTACAGGGCCACATGGTACAACAGGGGGATTGGTGAATCCACCGGTGTGCATGTTCAAGATGTTCTTGGACTGCAAGCCACATAATTTCAAAGGATCGGAAGGGGCCATTGGACTCCTTCGATGGATTGAGAAAGCAGAATCGGTATTCGAAATGTGCAACTGTCCTGACGAAAACAAAGTCAAGTATGCTACGGGTACGTTGGAGGGTCCAGCATTGACCTGGTGGAACTCCAATGTTCAGACTTTGGGATTGGGTGAGGCTAATGCCTTAACTTGGAATGGTTTCAAGACTTTACTGCAGGAGGAGTACTGCCCTCGTAGTGAAATGCAGAAACTGGAGGAGGAATATTGGCACCTTAAGATGGAGGGGTCAAACATCGAGGAGTACACGACTCGGTCACATGAACTGGCCAGACTTCTACCCCACGTGGCCACTCCAGCCAGTAAGTGGATAGAGAGGTACATAGGAGGGTTGGTGCCTCAGATCCAAGGATTGGTTACTTCTGCAAATCCTACAACAATTCAACAAGCTGTTCGACTAGCACATCAATTGACTGATCAGACAGTTCTACAAGGAACTTTGCCTAAACGAACATCAGCTACTAAGGTAGGAGACCACAAGAGAAAGTGGGAAAGCAGCAACACCAAGAACTATAACCAACAGCCGTTTCAACAGAACCGAAAGCAGGACTCAAACAAGTCTTATCACAACTCAAACAGTGGTCAGCAATCATCATCATCAGGGGGTTATATTGGTAAACACCCAAAGTGCAATAAGTGTGGATTTCATCATGCTGGGAATCAGTGTGATAAGTTCAAGTGTCAACGGTGTGGTAAAGTTGGGCATGCAGCTAAGGATTGCCGTGGGGAGCTGCAAAACAATTCCAACAATCAAAATAACAATCAGAACAATGCACCGAAGAGTTGTTTTGAGTGTGGTAAGTTGGGGCACTTCAAAAAGGATTGCCCACAACTAAAGAAAGGCGGGACTAATGATGCAAATGGCAACGACAATGGAAATGGCAATGGCAATGGCACCAATAACAACAACAACAACAACAACAACAACAACAACAACAACAATGGTGCTAGGGGCAGGGCGTTTGTGATTGGAGGACGTCAGGCATGGGAGGATCCCAACATTGTCACGGGTACGTTCCTCTTAAATAATCACTATGCCTCTATGCTATTTGACACTGGTGCAGACCGGAGTTTTGTGTCTAGTTCATTCTCTAAGTTGCTAAATGTTAGTCCTACTGCCTTAGAAAATCCATACACTGTAGAATTAGCTGATGGCAAGTTAATTATAGTAGAACATATCCTTAAGGGATGTATCCTTGATTTGATGGGTCAAACATTAGAAATTGATCTTATGCCTATCACTTTAGGCAGTTTTGATGTAGTCATTGGCATGGACTGGTTGTCCAAACACCAGGCTGAAATAGTATGTCATGAAAAGATCGTTCGTATACCTCTTTCGCATGGAGAGACATTGTATGTACAAGGCGAAAAGACCAGTACGCCACTGCGTCTCATATCTTGTATGAAAGCACACAAATGTCTGCGTAAAGGTCATACAACAGTTATAGCACTTATAACTGAGAAGCCAGTAGCTGAGAAGAAGATTGAAGATATTCCAGTAGTTTGTGAATTTCCTGAAGTATTTCCAGAAGACTTGCCGGGATTACCGCCTATCAGACAGGTAGAATTCCGAATCGACCTTACACCAGATGCAGCACCGATAGCTAGGGCGCCTTATCGACTTGCACCGTCAGAGATGCAAGAGTTATCTACACAACTGCAAGAGTTGTTGGATAAGGGTTTTTTACGACCTAGTTTTTCACCGTGGGGAGCTCCAGTCTTATTTGTTAAGAAGAAGAATGGGACTTTCCGTATGTGCATTGATTACCGGGAACTGAACAAGGTTACCATCAAAAACCGGTATCCGTTACCTAGAATTGATGATATGTTTGATCAGTTGCAAGGTTCGAGTTACTACTCGAAGATTGATCTCAGATCGGGTTATCATCAACTCAGAGTTCAAGAAGAAGATATTCCGAAAACAGCATTCAGAACGCGCTATGGCCATTATGAGTTCTTGGTCATGCCATTTGGGTTGAAAAACGCTCCAGCTGTATTGATGGATCTCATGAATCGTGTTTGTAAACCTTACCTTGATAAGTTTTTCATTGTTTTCATTGATGACATTCTCATCTATTCTCAAACTGAGGAGGAGCACGCTGAACATCTTCGATTGCTGTTGGAACTACTGAAACAGGAACAATTGTACGCTAAGTTCTCGAAATGTGATTTCTGGATGCGAGAAGTACAATTCTTGGGTCATATAGTCAATGAAAAGGGCATACATGTTGATCCAGCAAAGATTGAAGCGATTAAGAATTGGGAAGCACCAAAGACCCCTACCGAGGTACGACAATTCCTTGGTTTGGCGGGTTACTACCGACGATTCATTGAGGGTTTCTCAAAGATCGCTCAACCACTTACAGCTCCTACGCATAAGGGAACGAAGTATAACTAGACGGATAAACAGGAAGCTGCATTTCAGTTATTGAAACAGAAACTCTGCAGTGCACCAATTCTGTCTTTACCAGAAGGAACAAAAGACTTTGTGGTGTATTGTGATGAATCTGCACAGGGTTTGGGATGTGTGTTGATGCAGCGTGATAAAGTGATTGCTTATGCTTCAAGGCAACTACGACCACACGAAAAGAATTACACTACTCATGACTTGGAGTTAGGAGCAGTGGTTTTTGCTTTGAAGATTTGGAGGCATTACCTATATGGAACTAAGTGTACCATTTACACTGATCATAAGAGTCTGCAGCATATCTTTGATCAGAAGGAGCTTAATATGAGACAGCGACGGTGGGTTGAGTTGTTGAACGACTACGAATGCGCGATTAAGTATCACCCGGGAAAAGCTAATGTGGTAGCTGATGCTTTAAGCAGAAAAGACACATCAACAAGACGGGTTCGCGCACTTATGATGACGATACATACTGACTTACCTGACAAGGTACGCAGTGCTCAGCTCGAGGCCTTGAAAAAGGAAAACTTGGTACAGGAATCCTTACGAGGAATGGAAGAACAATTGGATGTTAAACCTGATGGAATTCGTTATTTCATTAATCGACTGTGGATACCTTTGCATGGTGGTTTAAGGGAACTCGTGACGGATGAAGCGCACAAGTCCAGATATTCAGTCCATCCAGGATCAGATAAGATGTATCATGACTTGAAGGCACTGTATTGGTGGCCTCACATGAAAGCCGACATTGCTAGGTATGTTAACAAATGTTTGACTTGTTCGAAGGTCAAAGTTGAATATCAGAAACCATCTGGTTTGCTGCAACAACCAGAAATACCCATGTGGAAATGGGAACAGATTTCGATGGACTTCATTACTAAGTTACCCCGTACACCAAGTGGTGGTGATACGATATGGGTAATTGTCGATCGATTAACCAAATCTGCACATTTCTTAGCAATCAAGGAAACCGATAAGATGGAAAAACTGACTCGCATTTACATCAAGGAAGTGGTAGCACGGCATGGCGTGCCAATTTCCATTATATCAGATCGGGATGCTCGATTTACTTCCAACTTTTGGAAATCACTTCATAATTCATTGGGAACTCGTTTGGATATGAGTACCGCATATCATCCACAGACCGACGGTCAAAGTGAACGTACGATTCAAACGCTCGAGGATATGTTACGAGCTTGTGTAATTGAGTTTGGTGATAGTTGGGAAAACCACTTACCGTTAGTGGAATTCTCTTACAACAACAGTTATCATACAAGTATTCAGGCGGCACCGTTTGAAGCTTTGTATGGTCGTAAATGTCGTTCACCAGTTTGCTGGGCTGAAATTGGTGACAGTCAGATTACAGGTCCTGAACTAGTGCACGAGACGACAGAGAAGATAGTTTAAATCCGGAACCGTATGGCAGCGGCCTGGGATCGACAGAAGAGTTATGCTGATAAACGTCGCAAGCCGTTGGAATTTCAAGTGGGAGACCGAGTTCTTCTAAAGGTATCACCTTGGAAAGGTGTGATACGATTCGGCAAGCACGGGAAGCTTAGTCCACGGTACGTAGGACCTTTTGAGATCCTGAAAAGGATTGGTCCGGTTGCGTATCAACTCAAGTTACCGGATGAACTCAGTGGAGTTCATGATGTCTTTCACGTATCGAATTTAAAGAAATGTCTTTCTGATGAGATATTGATTGCGCCACTGGAAGAAATAAAAGTGGATGAACAGTTACGATTTATTGAAGAACCAGCTGAAATCATGGACCGAGAGGTCAAACAGCTCAAACAAAGCAAGATTCCGATAGTCAAATTTCGGTGGAATTCAAGACGTGGTCCTGAATTCACATGGGAACGGGAAGATCAAATGATGAAGAAGTATCCTCATCTGTTCAAAACAACAGAAACAAACACTGAGAGCACACGTTAAATTTTGGGACGAAATTTCCTTCAACAAGGGGATGATGTGATGCTTCACACATCAACATTCCAGATTTCAAACTGTAAGCACAAACACTTTATTCAATTGATTTTGTTACAAACATTTTTGCTACATTACATTTTATGTGCTACATTTTATATGTTACATGTTATGGTAGTACATGCATGATTAATTAAACACATTTTGCTATGTGCGAGGTTACATAGTACAAACAGTTGCGAACACTCACCATGGGCAAGGTTACACAGCACATTATGATCAAACACAAACAGTCACAGTTAGGTGAACTAACTAGTGTACACGCAAACAGTTACATGAAACAATCACACCTCGGTGTGATGTTGCAAACGTTGCAAACATTGGATTTTGTGTATGAGTACACACAAGCACACAGAATGATCAAACATGCAAACATTGCAAACATTGGATTTTGTGTATGAGTACACACAAGCACACAGAATGATCAAACATCACACTAACACATACAATTTGAACTCACAAGTAGTGTCCTAACTACTTTTAACATTCAACAATTTTCGGGACGAAAATTCCATCAACAAGGGGATGATGTGACAATCCGGCAAATTCCGGATTAACCCCGTTAACTAAAGGTTAGAAAAATCGAATTGAAATTGCACAATATTGAACTAGAGGGGCTAATGGTGAACAAAAACAGCTTCAAAGTAATTAAACTACGAGGTTTAATCTTGCAATTATGTCAAAGTATGAAATTTTGACTTTGGATAGTCAAAATTCGGATTTCTCTCAATTGAAACCGAAATTCAATGATTAATTCATATTATTGCTAAATTAAACACTCATATAACTCACTTTTATGATGATTAACTGTTAATTATCAGTTATAACTCTAGAAACGACCGAAATTAACCAGTAGCAAGTAAAAAAGTCGAAACCGAAGCGTTTAGTTATCAAACCCATGCAATTCGATCGCACTTCTCAAAATTGAACCTGCAAAAGTTCTAGTCGGCACTATTAGGAGTTGTTTCATATCACAATTCAATCTCAAGAACTCAGGATAGAAGAAACCGATTGAGAGCCGGCCGAAACTACACCTAGAAGTCGAAGTACATCAATTCGACAATTAAACAAGTAAGTTTTCGTTCTCACAGTACCTAAACATGCCGACTAAACTAACCCCTATGGGTAATTCGAGAATAAATATCGAATTCCATGAGTTTTGATTCCTAGGGTTCTTACAATAATCGATTTGGGGGTAGTTATGCAAACGTGTTGTAAAATCAAATTAAGATATTCTGTGGGTTTCGAAATACACTGATGAAAGAAATACCTATGGTAATTGCATCTAACAATAGTGAATTGAATGATTTCAATTCTAGGGTTTTTAGAACAAAACGGTTTTGGGGATTTTTATCTAGATGTATTCTAAAATCAAATTTAATGATATGGGTAGCTTCGGAATAACGCATGGAACGAAACCTCTATGATAATTTCATCATACAATATCGAATTGGGTGAATTCGATTCGAGGGTTTCTAATTGAAAACTATTTTGGGGATTTTGAGTTAAACGTGATTGTTAATCAAATTAAATGGTACCTTAACCATCAGAGGGTTCCGACTAAGGCTAAATATATATCAATTTTATGTAAAATCAACGAATTAAACGATTTTGGGGTCTAGGGTCCATTAGGTAATCGGGTTTGGGGTTTTAGAGGCAATCAAGGTTAAAAATTCGAATTAAGTACACAGGTTAGTTCGTTTAGGTCTAGGGATGAAAAGCCCTATCATTTTGAGGACTATTAAATTCGAATTTAATCCAATTGAATCGGGGAGTTGGATGTTTAAACCCGACTTAGTTCGGAACTAAATTGATGCGTTTATCAGAATCATTGGACGAATTAAAATCAACCATAGATGTACTTGAACTTAAGGAACCATAGCCCTATGGTTGTGTGATTGATCAAGTCCGGATTGTGGTTCAATTGGAACCCATATAGTTAGGTGTTGATTAGCAAAATGGGTTAGTGGGCCGATTGGGCTTAAGAGGATTAAAAACCATATTCTAGCAATGAAATCTGAACTAGATGGATTGGTAGTGTGTGTGTTATGAGGGACAGGTCGCGAGTTCGAGCCTTGCGTGGGCCGGTTTTGTGAAAAATACCATTTTTAGTATTTTTGCAATAACTTTCGCGTACGAACTCCGATTTAACCCGTTCGAGTTGCGTTGGAACCGTAACGAGAATACGAACACTTTGAAATGATAAAATTCACATTTTAGACCGAAAGCGTAATCGCGTATAATTACGTTTATTTAAATAAAATCATATACGGATTGTATGATTTTATTAGACGACCTTAAAGTCACGCGTATTCACTTGTGCACGTTTCTAACAATCTAACATACGTGTGTTGACACGTATGTGATTTTAAGCACAAAACGACATCCCGAATAACACTAAGTTATTGTTTAAACACAGATTCTTCGTAGAGGATTTTCTACGCGACTTCACGTGTGATTGATCATTCTGCTACAATCAAAGGTGCGTACACGACCCCTTTTCTTATTTTACTGTTTTGGGGGAGAAAACATGAGCAAACAAACACTTTTATATACCTATCACTTCCATGAGTTAGCTATTTACGATAAGTGTGAACATAGCATTACAAGTCCTTACATATCAAACCGTTTAGTTTGCCGTAGTGCAAAGCGTGGTAGTTGAAGATAGATCTATTAGGTTTGACAAACCTCACTTGGTAGATGGGATCTACGCAAGTGTTTGACTAGCCAATTCACATTACCATTGTTTGTGCTAGACAATAGTGGCAAGGCAAAACATGTGTTAGCATGCAACAGTCAGCTTCGGTGTCGACCACTTATGTAAATAGTATAAATGACTAGCTATCATGACTATGCATGTGTGATTATGTTATCTGCAAACATTATATTCAAACTGTTGTTTCAAACATTTGTGAATGCTTAAACCTGTGTAATGCACCAACCTTTGTGTTGACTTGATTTACAAGTTTTCTCAGGACGCTAAGGTTGCACAATCAAGCAAGCATGGACTAGGAGATCGAGTCGCATGCATATTTTATATTTCAGTTATTTGGATTTGAACATTTGAAAGTTTGTTTTGTAATTTTCAGTTTACAAACTATTATGTTTGTTTTTATTTTGAAAATGCTTCCGCAACGTAGAACTTTGAAATTACATTTTTAGACCAAAGTATGTTTTGAAATTCATATAGAGGTCTTCGTTATGTCTAATGATCTGAGATTCTGGTTTGTCACGTACCAAACGGTATGATTCCGTTAGTTGAAAATTTGGGGGTGTCATACTACCTACGAAGCATCATCAACATCTCACGAAGATGCTGAGAATGCTCATTTTCCGTACGTGAGAAAATCAAAATATCATCTATGAAAACGATTATTGATTTATCCAACATTGGACGACACACCCGTTCATAAGATCCATAAAAGCTGCAGGAGCATTTGTAAGTCCAAGAGGCATGACTACGAATTCATAGTGCCCGTAACAAGTACCAAAACCGGTTTTTGGCACATCTTACTCTTTTACCTTTAATTGATGATAACCCGATCATAGATCAATTTTAGAAAACCAACTGGCTCCTTGCAATTGATCGAAAAGATCATCAATTTTGGGTTTGGGATATTTATTCATGATGGTACCTTTATTTAACTCTTGGTAATCAATACACATCCGAAAACTACTATCCTTTTTCTTCATAAACAAAACTGGAGCACCCCACTGTAAGACACTAGGACGAATAAATCCTTTGTCAAAGATGTCTTGCAGTTGCGTCATTAACTCTTGCATTTTGGAAGGTGCTAACCTGTAAGGAGCTTTTGCAACCGGTTTTGCTTCTGGTTTCAAGTCAATTCGAAATTCCACTTCTCTGCTTGGAGGAACACCCAGTAACCCTGTCGGAAAAACATCGCCCAATTCGTTCACCACCAGCACCTCCTCCAATTTAACGTCTTCTTTATTAGTATCGGTAACATATGTTATATAGGCTTTGCACCCGTGACTTATATATTTCCTTACTTTTGCATATGAACAAACTACAACGTCTCCTTTTCTTTTGCCATATATCGAAATCGGTTTCCCACTTGGTGTTATTAATTGTTGTATAGACGTGATATGATCGGCGATTTCACTTTGGACGGAAGGTTAGGGTTTTAACACACGACGAACATGAAGATGATGAACATAATCAAATGGTATATTGATAGAATCGAATTATTACATGATTGAATCCACATCCTAAAAGAACATAGTGTTGCCGGGGAGTGATCAAGCATGATCTCTCCCCCTCTCATGCTCAAACCCAAGAACACACACAAAACCTTAAACCCTAAAATCTGGAAACTAGTTTATATAGGGGCTATAGCTCATTCGGGCGAATGGAGCCATTCGGCCTCTCATTCGGCCGAATGGACCCCTTTACATTTCATCCATTCGCAGATGCTCCTGCGAACGACTCAGTTTCAAGTTTTACAAATATGCAAATACAAATCTAATCTATTCGAACAGCAGTAGACACCCAAAATATGCACCAACAATTGTATAACCTTTCGGTTACATATAATGTTTGCATAATATTGGGAGAACCAATCCATGCCTACTATAGCATCGAATTCCTTTATAACCATCGGAATTAAATCAATGTTAAAATCATCCCCATGTATGTTTAGTAAACAATTCTTACAGACATTGAATACTAGAAAACTCTCGTTGTTAGTGACATCAATTTCTAATGGTTTAGGCAATTTATCAACTATGAACGAGGGATGCTTAGAGAATTCAATAGAAATAAAAGACCTACTAGCCCCCGAGTCAAATAAGACGTTCATGAATAGAATTTATTAAGAATATACCTATTAACACATTAGGGGTAATCTTAGCCTCTTCTACTGTAATTTGAAATGCTCTACCCTTTGGCTTTCTGGCTTCAGGCCTCTTTACCTCCTTAATTCTTCTCACAATTTCACCTCCCCTTCTGAATCCTGGATTTAGTTTTGGGCACTCACTCTTTACATGTCCATGTTGAAAACAATTGTAGCACAAATTCACTGGGCTAAGGCAATGCAAGGACGTGTGACCTAGCCTCCCACACTTAAAACATATAATATGAGTAGCTTTACACTCTCCTGAGTGTCCTTTCCCAAAAATTTTGCAACGATAGTGCTCTGTCTTGAAATTTTCTTTCTTAGAACATGAAATAAATTTAGTCTTTTTCACTGGAGTTCTTATCACCTTAGCTTTTTGTTTTTCTCCCCTTTCAACAGATCTCAGAAGTTCCATCTCCAGTTCATGAGCCCAATTTATCAGCGCTTGAAAAGTCTCACATTTAGAAGGAGTTATGTACTCCCAATATTCCGCCTTGAGCATAAGATGATAGCTAATTATCCAGTCCTGCTCTGTTCGTAAGAGATCAGCGCAGAACTTAGCCCTATCAAAGAACATTCGAGTGATTTGATCAATATATTCATCTTTTTGCCTCATGGTAAGAAATTCTTCCTTTATTTTGTGAATTGTTGACTGTGGGCAAAAGTGTTGCAGGAACATTGCTTTGAAATCCTGCCACATCATTGCGTTAACACCTTCTTTACCCTTTTCTTGCTTATGAGCATCCCACCAATGTTTAGCACGTCCTCTAAGCAGGGTAATTGCACAATTTACTTCATCTGTGGGGTCATAGTGACTTGTTTCAAAGACAGTCTATATTCTAGATATCCATTGGTTACTCTCCAGTGGATCAATCTCACCCTAAAACTCATCAGGTTTACATACCATGAAATCTTTGTAACTTACCCTCTTTATCTCCTTTTTATTTGTTTGCTTTGCTTTATATGTTTCCTTCTCGTTCATCTCATCATTCAAATTTGAGTTACCCTTGGATAACTCTTGGTGAATTATTGTTCTCAATTTCTCGAGAAAGTGTGGAATCGTAATTTCAAATGCTTTTGCTATTTCCTTCGAAATCTGCTTCCTAGTTTCCTCCATTGGTATTCCTGCTACACCTCCACCATTATGTGAAGACGCATTGTCTTCACTTTCGTGTTCTTCCACAATTTTAGGTATTTCTTCGTTCTCAGCCAAAATCTTCAGCTAAAAATTTACCCCTATCAAGGTTTATATATTTACAGATACATATGTTTGTATCACCGGTTTCTTACTATGTCTAATAAACACCAATCATTTATATTTAATATGCATTAAGTCACCACTATATAAACGCCACAATATATATACATTATCGTAAGGGTTCCATAAGTTTAGTCTTATACACCTCAACGTAGTAACACTTAATACTTTAGAACGATGATCATAAATGACCTGAGTGTCGTATATAAATCATAACACTGGCCAGGTGTGATGATTAATATACTTCATCCAAGTAAGGATATTCACATTATTCTAACGTATCAAATGTTATGCTAAGATGAAATCAACATACCTGTAAGCTCGTGCAATATCTTTGTAACGTCTCGGATCAAGTTTCAGCCTTGCAATTTACGAGCACAAAATGTTTGAGTTTAAGTATCTTTACACCCAATACTCAAGTCTCTCAAACCAATGATGTAACATCAGTGCCGGAAAACGTTACCGGAACAGTGATCTGCACAGTGACTTGCACCGTAACTCAGGTACAAACTATGTGAACTATTTGTATGTTATTATCATGTAATGCTTGACACAAAACTATTATGCAATTGTTTCAGTAAACTGATTTAAATCTCACGGTTTAACAGTCAGAAAGATATCATACAACACTGAACTGACACATAAATGCTTGTTAAGATGCTATTTTGTATAAACCTATGCGAGGTTGAACAGAACAAAACAATAACGGACGTCGTTACATGAATGCTAAATGGACGGATTATTCGTATAGTTGACGATCTGTACGAATATATCTGAAAGTTTAACGTTCTGAATGATGTCCAATAATTAGAAAACCATATTGAAAAGTGTAGTTATTGTCGTATTCGTACCGGTGACGATTCAAACGAATATGCGCGACGACTGTACGATTCGATTTAAACCGTACATTAAATGTTTTCAGAAATTTAAAATAAACGAAAGATATTTAGTTAATTTATTAGGAATCACAACCTAATTTGATTATATAAATCCTATTTTAAAACCGAGACGTTAATCACGAAAACGAAACGAAACTGATGCTTTTACGCGAAACCGAGCGAAACCGAACGGACTCGAACGCACCGGAACGATTCAAGACATTAAATGGCATTGAACGCCATAACCTACCACTCATCTACCTCCTCTCTCTCATCCCCACCGTCACTTTCTCTCTACACTCTCTCTAGAAACCCACACTCTATCTCTCTCATTTCTCAACCAAATCGAGTGTTTTTGGTGTCTAAATGACCACCACATCACGCAGATCACAAAAGTACAGTTGATCAAATCTTTGAACCGTCTGATTTGAGGTAAAAATGAATCTTTTGTTGCGATTTTAGGGTTTTCAAACCCCATAGCTCGAACCCACAAGAAACCCGGTTCTAAACTATAAAACCTTAGGGAAATCACTCACTAACCATGCTAGAATAGTGTAAGAACAAGTTCATTTCGGTATCTAGCCATTTGGTTTTGAAAACTGTGGCTGCCTTTTGTGTGGTCTCGACAAGCCGAATGGCCAACCCAGCTAGGCCGAATGGCCTAAGCTGAAACAACCAAAGCCCCTTTCGGCCGAATGTCCCAGGTCCTCCACCTTTGGCCAAACCTTCATTCGGCAGCCTTCAATCGGCTAGGCAGCTCAGTCACTCGGCCAAGCCCCGGTTCGGCCACTCCTTGGTCGCTCGGCCTTCATGCGGCCTAAGTGTGGTTTGGTCGGCCAGGAGCACAGTCGGTCGGACAAAGCTTCTTTCGGCCCAAGCTTGAAATGGCCAAGCCCTTCGGCACAAGGACTTAGGTCAATTCAAATTATTTTGATTTTACTTCGGGACTGAAAAGCATGTTTACACATTTTAAATAAATGTTTAAATGTTCTTAAACGATTTTATGCTTAGTCATAATGCTAATGCTAATGCTTGAGCATTTATTCTAAAAGCTAAAAGCTAATGCTTTATTCTAAATGCTAACGCTTTATACACTTAACCTAAATGCTAAAATTACATAAGGCTATGTACTTTTATACTAATTTGTTTAAAACACTGGATGCTTTTAAATTGCAAAGAATGCAAAGGCTAAAATGTTGAAATGCTTTTATAAACTAAACCTTGAAAGCTTGGATGCTCAAACTCAGAAAGACTTATATGCTTGCTATGCTTGATAAGCTTGGATGCTCGAAATGCTTGGAATGCTATAAAATTTGTATGCTTGATATGCTTGAAATGCTTAGACAAAAGGCTAGTACTTGTGCACAACATACGTGAATACCAGGCTATGTGAATGCTATAAACTTGCATGCTATGAACTTGTATGCTATGAACTTGTATGCTAAAGCTATAGGCTATTGTAGAACGGACTGACTGGCCTCTCAGTGCTTGCCATAGGGTGTTCTTCATAGCCAGGACTATTGTAGAACGGACCGACTGGCCTCTCAATGCTTGCCATAGGGTGTTCTTCAGAGTCAGGACTTTGAGGAGCAGACTGTTGGCCTCTCAGTGCTTGCCATACAGTGATTCGTCATTGTCCACCCATGTTTCTGTTATGTGATTAGGATGATTCTGGTTTTCTTTAGTTGACTTTGTGTCATCTTGGGGATCCTTTATCAAAACACCAATGTTGCTAATCACATCTAGTTTCGATATGGATTGATACTAGATTCCTTAGGGTGTTCAGTTGCCCGTCAAGGTAACTCTCAAAAGCTAGACTTGCAGATGCTATTGTGTGCGTAATGTAAATTATTAAACAGAATGCTAAAACTATGATGGAAATGGGATTGGATGGTAGGTAAAATGCTTAATTATCATTAACAACAATGTCATATGTAGTTTAGTATATGGTGGGATGGCGTCTGGGCGAGTTGTAGGCTCGACCCTTTCGTATGCCCTATATATAAGCATACCGAATTGGATATTATAGGTAATGTTAATGAGGTTAAGGTTGTTACCGAAAAGGTTCGCAAAAGCTATTTTTCAAATGCTAAACTGTATGAGCTCACCAACCATTGTGTTGACTTTGTTTTCTTTCATGCTTTCTCAGGTGATGTACAGGATTAAGCTAAGGCTCAGGAATGCATGCTTGGATGCCCAGTTAAAGGACCTAGTAGTTTTGTGAAGCACATATTTTGTGATTGTTGTGAATCACTTTTGATATCTTGTACAGTTACAAGATAGTAAACATTTGATTCTTTTGATATGCTTAGTTAAATTATCAAACATTGACAATTGTAATTTAACTTTGTAATCCTAGATTAATGCTATATTATGCTTTAGTTATTCTCAATGTTGATGCTATGTAAACAATCTGATCATCATGATTATCATCTCACGATATCGTACCCCGGGAACCTTCTGCCCGAAGGGACATACGATCCAGCCCGCCGGCTCGGGGTGTGACAAATGCTCTGATACCAAACTTGTTACACCCACTTTATAATAGTTTTATTTAAAATACGTGCGGAAATATGGTTCCAGATGTTTCAAAATTTCTACATAATCCATTTTAAAACATCTATTTCTTTACGAAATAAACCTGTTCAAAACAAACAATATACACAATAAAAAACTATTACCACCATCACTAATTCATGTCATAGTAACTAGTACTATTTTACAACACTATAGAACCACCGACTAGTTATAGCTTATTTATCAACAGAAACCTAAAACGATACCACACTTATTATAAAATTTAATTTTCACCAAAACCATTTAGCAACGGGTCATGCGATATATTAGATAACCGATCCGAGACTTGTTCCATTCCTTATTGCATTGGAGCTTTACCTACAATTACACCCAACATTTTAAATTAGCAAAACGCTAAGTAAGTAATCAATGCCACCATATTTGTACAAAAGAATAGTTATCACCACCCACGTTAATTAGTACTTGCCACCATTTTATTTAAACTGATATTTGTCAGAGCCCACCATCCACCATCCATTATATAGTAAGAGAAATCATCTCTTACATAACCACCATATAATAGGATTACTACCACCATGAGTACGATATAAATATTACTTTTTCCACTATAATGAAGGTATAAACCTTTCATTTTCCCACCATAAGGAAAAAAAATTTCCACCACCATAATAGAGGTGTATCCTCTATTTGACCACCATATATTTTATAAACTATTATGAATCCACCATATATTTTATAAACTACTATGAATCCACCATATATATAATCCACGTGTATTTTACTATATCTATACATTAATCTTGTTTATTCATTATTAGTATCCACCATAACTCTAACCCAACATAATAACACATGACTCTGCATCGAATCATGTTTACATCATTTCTCATATAGTAATCCGATTAGATTACTTACTTCTATCTGCAGATGATCCTTCTCGATTATCCTTTCGATTGAAATCTTGTTTTCCTATTAAACTCTATACGGGTCAATATACTTTTATATCCGATCAACCTTCTGTTCGAAATGTTTATATAAACATTTGCATGAATATTTATATATACACACATATATGTATATATATATATATATATATATATATATATATATATATATATATATATATATTTAACATACTATCCACATCCGACCCGTTTGAATTTGTTTAACATATTTATCATACTACATATAATTTCTCATACTTATCATCTTTCACCCAACATTCAAGTTTCAATCTTTCTAGGATAATTGTATTCTAACTTTTATACTAATTTGATCAAATTAACCCATTTGATCCATTAGGTTAAACTCATACCAATCCCATCATATGAGTTTTTGAAACTACTACATCTCAATTTCATCTCTATACACATTTTTAGATTTATACAACAACAAAATCATATTTTTCTTAATTACCCCAAATGAGTCATCTTTCTCATCTCACTCTTATGAACCCTAAATTGAGTTTCTTACCATATCGTGACCCTAGACATCAAGTAATGTTTAAAACATATCGAAACAACCTAAAAAGAGTTTAGGGTCTAATAACTACTCATAACTCAACCCAATTTCACGTTTCATTAAACATGGTTCATCACCCACCTCTGAGGATACAACTATGGTGATTCAAAGAAAACTGAGAAAACGTGATTATCTTAAGTGGTTCACAACCTAGACTCGTGATTGAAGCTTAGCATCACCTTTGCCGTTAGATTTCTTCTCGGGTTATTGCCTACCTTTGGTCTCCCTTTCTTCTTCTCTTCTGTTCTTCTTTTTCTCTCTGTTTTTTCCTCTTCTGTACAACGAACCAACCCACCACCCTTTCGATTTTTCTCTTGCCGCCTCATTTAGATTTTGTTGGTTGATCTTTCTTCCACGTGGTTAACCACACACACATATATTTATTTATTTTATTTTTAATTAAGATGTTACAAATAAACACCTAAAACAGTTTTAAATAAAATCATTTTATTTAACGTATCGCATTTCAAATATAATTTACATGAAAACCGAGGAACTAAAATTGTTAACGCGTAAATAAATGTAACCGAGCAAGCGGGATTGACACGGGGTATAAAAGGTACGGAACACTGTTTCCTCTTCATTCCGCAACCACACTTTCTCTCTCTAGAACTCAAATCCAGAACTTTCCCTCCCTAAAACTTCTCTATAAGATTTCTCACTCAAATCTGAACCATTTTGGTTGATTCCTGTCTCAAAACGTTTGTATAATCGAGTAGATCGTGAACCCACAAAGAATTACAGCATTTGGCCAAGATATGAAGGTTATTTATGCATTTTACTTTTCGAGTTTTCTTCTAACAACCATTAGCCGACGACACTGTTTTTATAAAAGATCTAACACCTTAAAAACACTAAAACGAACTCGTGTAAACAACTTGAAGCCATGGGAAGAACCTGCAACAAAGAAATCGAAGAATGGAGGACGAAGAAGAACAGCTCCATCGAAACTATTAGTCTCGATGGCCGGAGCTTCGAACCTAACCATCACCTTCGATTTTATCAGTATCGGTGTAGGATTGGGAGTGTTACTATCGATCACTTGTCAGAACCATCAAAATTAAGACGATCGATACTATCTTGTTGAACTTAACACGTTCGACACACACCTCCCATCGAACTTGCTAACCGGAAGCAGCAGCCATCGAACTTCATTCCTATCAAACATATTAATATCGACATAGGTCCATCGAACTTAGCCAGTTAGCCATGAAGCTGATATCATCGAACATGCCATTGATATTGGTCTTGAGGCTGTCGATATTAAGCCATGGAGATTGATAGTCTTGATGGCAGCTCCATGTTCGGTATTAACATCAACAAACTTGATAAGTTCAAACAGGTAGTTGTCGATATTATTGTCTATACTGCTTGTCGAACTTGTTAAAATCGATAGCCATATGTTCGTAAATCCTGAGTTCGATGATGGATGCATAAAGGCTTGATAATAATTAATCTAAAGAATATGTTAGCATACATCCATGCATGCAAGCATATAAATTAACTTGCCACCTTTTACCCAATATATATATAGACACACATTAGCGAATTTACATTACTTATACTCTTATGTAAATGACATCATTATTGCTTCTTTAAACTTAATTAACTTTCAAAGACTTAAGTTATGATGATTAACTTAATTAATGTTTTAAAACAATGAGAATAATACATGCATGGATTTATGCATGCATGTACGTATTGATATAAAATGACGGTACCACCTTTCTAATATATATATGAATGTATATGTATGATAACATACCTTTGTTTAATTAAGTCATTATTAAGTATTTAAAACTAACAAGTTTAAACTTATATTTTGATGATTGTAAATAATGGAAACACATAAGAATTCCATTATAAATTAGATAAGCTCATGTAAGTAAAAACAAGTGTTGAAATAAAAGTTAAACACAACATGGTGTTAAAATACATAAATTTATGAGCATGGAACATTTAAAAATACAGGTTTTAGAGTTTCCATTGATTCCATCTAAGCGAGCACACGTTCTACAAATCTTAAACTATAAGACTGCAAGGTGAGTTCTCATAAGCCTTTTTTTAAATATTTTGTTTTTAAACTCAAGGGTGGAACATTTACACCAAAACTAATATTGTAACATCTGTGCCGGAATCGTTACCAGAACAGTAGTATGTACAGTAACTTGTACAGTAACGTGTACAGTAACTCAGATACAATCAAGGAGAAATACTTAGAAACTATTAACAAGCGATGACAAACATAAACTATTACACGATGTCTCTGAAATCCTGATTTAAATCTCATGGTTTAAACAGTCAGAAACACATCAGACAATCATGAAAAGATGCATGCATGCTTGATTTTGTATTATTAGGTTTAAACGTATGTGAGGATAAACAGAACGAAACCATAACAGTTGTTGTTACAGAATGCTAAACTGACGAACTATTCGTATAGGTGACGATCTGTACGAATAGATCTGATAGTTTAACGATCTGAAACGATGACTGAAAAGTAGCAAAAAACAAAATCAGAAAGTGAAACGTACGATCGTGTTCGTACAGTTAGCGCTCTGCACGAAAACGCGCGTAAGTGACGTTTTCTGACGAAACGAAAACGAAGACGATTCGAACGATAATAAATTTAAGGAAATACAATATTTCTTGTTTTACAATTTTGAAACTCATCAGAAATAAATTTAAAGTGAAACTATTTTAAGTTAAAGACTTGTAAAGCAAAATACGCGAATAAATAATTAAACGCGTAAAAATAATAATTTACGACAGATAATTCAAGAAAAAAATATTTAGACACATTATTAGAAATAAACAACTTCCAAACATTTCAAAATAAGTCTTTTATTTAAATTACGAAATTTCACGCCTTACAATCCGGAAACGCGACGAAAACGAGAACCGAGCAACCGAAACGAACCCGAACACCCCCGGGGTATATAAACCTCAAATGAGGCTTCCAACCTCATTCTTGGCAAACCCTTTATCTCTCTAGCGCCAATTCCCGCAACTTTCTCTCTCTAGAATAATCATCCTTCTAATCGCGATAAATCACTCGTTTCTCAACGGATTTGGGCGTTCTTGGTGTCCACGTGAAGCTCTCGACTTCCTTTACGTAGAAGTACAGCAGATCTAGAGTTTCATCCAGCCAAACTCGAGGTACGAAGCCTTGAAACTCACGAATATTAGGGTTTTGTTGTTCCTTGCTTGACCACCACCTTTAGAACCGGCCATGGGACCTAACCCTCGAACCTACACCATCTCGAGACTTTATCAGTGGGTAACAACAACAGGTGAGAGGTCAGATCGATAGATTAAACAGCAGTATGGAAGAAGAGGAGGATATAGGTTCGTGGCTGGCTCAGCCAGCCGAACCCTCTAAAGTTGCCGAACCCTTGGTGATGCGAGGCTGTCCACACACGAACCCCTTTGGCAGTGAGCCTTATAATCTGGGAGCCGAACCCTTGGTCCACGAACCTTTGGGTTCGTGAATCGCCAGCACCGAACCCTGCTTCCATCCAGGCGAACCATGCATAGCACACCACAGCCGAACCTTTCCCTTCACATGCTGGAACATGTACACGAACCTGGGAACCGATGACCTTAGCCGAAACTCTCCTGGGTGAACCATAAGGTTTGTCAGAATAGTGTGCCGAACCCACAGCCATGACCATCGGAGGTTCGCTGGGAAGGGAACCATGCATCTCTTAAGCCGGACAAGTTATCTTGTTCGTCTCCCTTTGTTCGGCCCATGCAACAACTGGCCCAAACCTTTTCTCAGCCCAGTTACGTGATATTAAATCCAAGCATTTCATTAGACCCAGATAAAGCAGCCGGCCCATAGTATTTGATCCAACCCAAGATTAAACCAATTAGCCCAACCTTGATATTTGGCCCACATAAATTAATAGGGCCCAATATGCTCTTCGGACCAATTAGAATGAGGGCCACTTACAAAATATGTGGCCCAAGATTTATGGGATGATCCAACAATTTGGCCCATGAAGACCAATAAGGCCCGCACGTTTAAATTTGACCCAACACACTGTTTTGGCCCAACAATGTCTATTCGGTCCACTAACATACAAATTTTAGGCCCAATTACACACCAATTGGTCCAATAGGTTATCCGGCCCAATGAGTCCTAAATGAGTAAGGAACGCATAAAAGAATGTTTAGAAACTATGTTAAACTAATGCATGAAACACCACTTTAGTTGTTACAAAGGTGGTGTTAAAAGTTTAGACAAATAATACAAATCATGATACCTAAGACAATACACTTTTCAAGGATAACTTTAAGGTTATTTACTAATAAGTTCTTACAAGATACTTAGGACTTATAACGTCTAAACAAAAGAAATCTAAGTCTTGTACTTAGAAACTCTTTGTGATAAAACTAGATCAAAATGTAACCTTATATCAATAACGAAGTGTGTCATATAATTGGACTAAGGATTCTAGAAGCATTAACAAGTTATCAGGGCCGAATCATGACCGAGACTCTCGGGTGTTAGCCAACTTTAGGGCTAAGACTAACACTTACACGCGCACTAATCATTACAAACAAATACTTATGAACTACAACACTATGAAATAATTACACGACCGTGAAAACAACAACAAACACAACAACGAGAGCGCGTATTCTTGTTTAGAACATAGTCAACCGCTTCAAACACCAGGTGAGTTCATTAGTCCCTTTTCAAACATTTTCGTTTTACTTCAGGACTGAGAAGCATGTTAAACAATTATTGAAATGTTTATTTAATGCTTTTACACATAATTACAATGCTTATACTAATGCTTGAATTTGAAATGCTTGGGTGGGAAACCAAACACTAAGGCTATAGTGTAAATAGCAAATGCTATTTACTTTATACTTATTTACATTATACAAACACTTTGTGATCAAACTGGAAACTAGTATACTTTGAGAAGATGTAAACTTGTTACTTATACTACAAACGAGAAGTTTAAACTATATACTTGAGGCTTACAATATAGATTTGAAGCCTAAACCTTATGCTAAACGTTTATGATATAAACTTAATACTTAAACTTTGAGCTAAATACTTATGTTATAAGCTATGTGCTTAAACTATACAATTGAGGTTTAACTTATAAACTCTATGTTTAACTATATACAAAATCTTAAGGCTTTGGAAAATACCTAAAACTAAACACTAATGCTTTATACAATTATTTCAGAAAGTTAATGTTCTATACCTTTAGTAAAGTATTAAATTACTTTACACTTATAGTGATTTGCTTAAACTTAACTTGAAACATATATGCTTAGAAATACTTATATACGTGAGATGCTTGAAACCTTTGGATGCTTATTATACTTGAAATACTTGAAAGCACGTGAATACTTGTTATACTTTGAGATACTTGAAAACACGTGAATGCTTGATACATTGGGATACTTGAAATACTTGAACGCATGATATACTTGAGATACATGAACACTTGGAATAGTTGCTATGCTTGGAACATGTGAACATTTGGATGCTTGAAACATTGGAATGCTTAAACAAAAGACTGATTGACCGCCGCGTGTTGACCTGTGTGTCAACCCATACTAGTCATCAGTGAAACTATGTGGATGCGTTAAACGTGTATACTAAAGCTATAGGACATTGTAAGACAGACTGTTGGCCGCCGCGTGTTGACTTGTGTGTCAACCCCTACTAGTCATCAGTGTTCTTCTTTGTCAGAGTCATGTAAGACAGACTGATTGGCCGCTGCGTGTTGACCTGTGTGTCAACCCCTACTAGTCATTCAGTGTTCTTCGTGATTCATCCATGGTTATGACAAGTGACTAGAATGATTGGGTTCTTCTAGTTGACTTTGTGTTAACTTGAAGTTTCTTCTATCAAAACATGTCACGAGTCATATTTAGGATCATTATGGATGGATGCTGAACTCCTTAGGGTTTTCAGCTGTCCATAATGGTGCCTATTAAACTTAATACTTATACGTTGTGGAATCAATAGTGTGGAGTGAAACGCTTAATTATCATTAACAACAATATGTTAAGCAGCCCGATATGTGGTGGGACGGTGGCTGGGGCTTGTCCCCTACATATGCCCTATATATAAGCATACTTGGTTGGATAGCATAGGTGGTTGTTAGTGAGGTTATGGTTGTCTTTTCAGGGAAAACAAAGTAAACATTGGCAGGGAAAACAAATGCTAAGAATCATATGTCATGGAATCAAAGTAGTGGAATGAAATGCTTAATTATCATTAACAACAATATGTTAAGCAGCTCGATATGTGGTGGGACGGTGGCTGGGGCTTGTCCCCTACATATGCCCTATATATAAGCATACTTGGTTGGATAGCATAGGTGTTTGTTAGTGAGGTTAAGGTTGTCATTCAGGGAATCAAGGTAAATAATTACCGGGTAATTGAATTCAAAGAATCAAACATTATGGAATCAAACATGTAGGATGAAACGCTTAATTATCATCAGGAACAATATATCATGTGGTTCGGTATGTGGTGGGATGGTGGCTGGGTCTTGTCCCCTTCATATGCCCTATATATAAGCATGCTGAAACAGATGGTATAGGTGGTTAATGGTGAGGTTAAGGTTGTCATTCAAAGGAATTTTCAAACTATTTTTACATAAAAACTACATGAACTCACCAACCATTGTGTTGACTTTGTTTTTCTTACATGCTTTCTCAGGTAACGTACAAGATTAACCTAAGATTCAGGAATTGCATACTAGGACGTCCAGACATAGATCCTATTTGAATTTTGAAGAAGCACATCTTTTGAGATCAATACGAATCTCTTTTGATATCTTGTATAGATACAAGATATATATATTGATTCTTTTGAATAGGTTTACTTAGTTAAATTACTAAACATTTACATTTGTAATTTAACTTTGTAATCCTAGTAAGTATATTATTGTGCTTGATTATTCTTTACATTGATGCTATGTAAAACAATCTGATCATCACAATTATCATTCAAGATATCGCGCCCCAAGAACCTTCCACCTGACGGGGACTTCGATCCAACCCCGCCGGCTCGGGGTGTGACAAATATGATTTTGCTATAACATGGGTGGAACCAAGCTTATTATTGAGATATGATTAGTGAGATGTATTGGGAATATGGGATGATATAATTTGGGTGAGTCATTGTTGATTGAGTTTACTTCGGTCCTCCGTGATGATTGAGTTGTTGTTGATTGAGTTGATTTCGGTCCTACACGGCGATTTCACTATTGATTGAGTCGACTTCGGTGCTCCGCGGTGCACAATATTGATTCTTATGCTTATTAGGAATATCGTTGATTGAGTAGCATGCGGTCCTCCGCGAAGATTCCACTGTTTATTGAGTTTACTAGGGTCCTCTGCTGCATATTATATGGAGATTATTATGGTGATTGTTTGGTTGATGATGTGATATGATTGATTGAGATTGATTGAATGTATTTGAATTATTTTTGGTGATTATTTAGATTATTTGACTTGATGTGTTTGCTGTGGTTAAACATATTGGTATTATCTTATAGGTTCACACGAGTTACTCATTAAACTTTTATATACATTTTAAAGAATATAAAATTTATGATTACTCACCAGCTACTCCCGTAGGTGAAACATGATTTTCTACATGTTTCAGGAAACGAGAAGAAGTAGGTAGAGTAGGGTAGCTCTACATCTTTTAGACTTCGTCTCATAGGATCTCGGACTTAGCTAACTTAACTGGATCAATGAAGATTAGGGTTTAGTTAATTTAGCTATATCTTTTGAGTAATCATTGTACTCGAATCATGAAGAACATGATTTTTGTTTAATTACTTTAATTGAAATAAATGTTATGTGATGATACTTTAGATGCCCATGAGCTTGTGAACAATCTACACATCCCTCGTGGCATCCCGACATTTCCGCCATCGTTCGAGGTATTACAGATTGGTATCAGAGTCTGGGTTATAAGGAATTAGGTTACTTGAAATGGATGACCTACTCTATAACCATAGGATACCCTAATATGAAGTAATTCATACACTAGTTAATGTATTCAGGATTTCATTCTTATATGCTTATTACATGTTAACTACAATCTTGATATATATGATATATGTTTAGTATTTATGATA
The DNA here is from genome assembly GCA_009363875.1 of Mikania micrantha. NCBI lineage: Eukaryota > Viridiplantae > Streptophyta > Magnoliopsida > Asterales > Asteraceae > Mikania > Mikania micrantha. The sequence goes on from CM018681.1 coordinate 32,953,581, forward strand.
TATGTTACTTATTGCTTTATGTGATTGACTGTGCCCTGACTACTCGACAAGGAAATACTCGTGATGTATTGTAAAGTTGGTGGGCTGGCGGCTGAAGTAGTTCCGACTGACTTCTATGTATGCCCTATACATATACCATTTAGAGTACATTGGGTAGATGTCAGTATTGAGGAATAAAGGAAATATTTGTTTAGGATTCATTGATCCTTGATCACCAGACAAGGACACGCTCGTAGTATGTCATAAAGGTGGTGGGCTGGCGGCTGGATAGGTTGTGACCGATTCCTACGTATGCCATATACATAGACCATTTGTGATATATTGGGGTCTGTCAGTTTTGGGAATTAAGGAAATTACTAGGACATCACTACCAAAAAAGTGATCTTTAGTCGCTAATATGTTGAGGCCAAATATAGTTAAAAATGGAAAATTATTAGGAAATGAATTTCAGTCTTAAATATGTGTCATTTAAATAAAAAAAATGAACCAAATTTGTTAGAGAATATTAGGGACTGACATTGAGTTTAATATTTACGAAGGGAAAATTAGTGACTGATAATCAGTCTCTAATACAGTAACTACTAATGTAAGACTGTGTTTCAGTCACTAATATGTTTGTGCCAAATATGGTTAAAAAAGGAAAATTATTAGGTAATGAATTTCAGTCTTAAATATGTGTCATTTATATATAAAAAAATGAACCTGATTTGTTAGAGAATACTAGGGACTGACATTCAGTTTTAATACTTACAGAAGAATGAAGAATTGTTATTCAGTTATGACTTTTCTTGTTAGAAGAAATGACCGATTATTGTTTTTTAGTTTCTTATTTTGTTCAAAAAAAGTCTACATATGATGAGCACTAAAAACCAGTTTAAGGAAAGTTAGTTGAGGTGTCTTTAATGGGTTTTTTATGACAGAGAAACTATGATATGATATTTAGTCTCTAATAAACACAAATTATATTATTTTAAAGGAATAAAAATCATTCCTCATAGCTATTATAACTTATAACCATAATATTAGGGACTAATATGCAGATTAATAATATATAAACTATGACTAGCTTATTGAGTTATAACCGACTCTCAATGTTAAACGAATCTATTATCTTTATAATTTTTATTTAATACAAATATATAAGTATTTATTGTGTGAGTTATATTTTATTGATTGTATAATATTATGATAAAATACTTATTTATATGTGTTTCATGTTGCTTAAAAACAATTAAAAGTTTAAAATAGTATGAAAATAATTATAAATATAAATAAAATATTTAATAAATTGAAAATGAGCAAGCCCAAGTTTAAAAACATACTTATCGGCCAGTTTAATACAAGATTTATAAATAACACTTCTCGAAGTTGAAAGTAAGCTTTGTTTGTTTCAGGCTCAAATCCAATCGATTTTTTTCAACTTCTTCATTTAGATCAACTATTATTAAAAAGGGAAAAATATTTTTGAAAATTTAGAAATAGTTTTTATACTTTTACACATGAGTTTTATTGATAATTCTGTAGATGGTTAAAAATAAATAAGAAAAATCTATTTAAAATTTAGGTTAAATCAAATTTAAAGGGGATTTTAAGCCAACCATCAGACCACGCTTCCTGCTCTCCCACAAGCTGATTTCGTTATCGCACCTGCCACCACCAGTGAAGCTCATCCTTGCTCCAAGAGGGTACACCGATCGATTCATCCTTGTTCCACCAGGCCACCACTAATTGCTTACTTGCTTAGTGCCTTAGCCATTAGTTGATTGCTTGTTGGTTGTTGCTTACTGCTTGTTGGTTGTTGTATAGTTATTAATATTATGCTATTTGAAATTTGTATATAGCACATGGGTCAGAGATGAGCGTTTCAAGGTTTTATTTCATTAATATATTTAGGATACCCCTTAGTTATACATGGCAAATTTAAAAGACAGTCATCTTTTAAAACCTTCAGTCCTACATGTAATAATTTAAACTCATTTCTTATTATAACTATGCATCAAGGACTACTATAATTGAATTTGCTTAATTGTCTATGGTAGGAAATGATAGTGTTTAAATTATTTTAATGTCTTATGTTTATACATGTTACAAAGTAATTACTTCACTCTTTTTATAATATATTTATTATTCATTATATTAAATTGACAGATAAATCCCAAGACTCAAATGCCCCCTAGCCCATTACAAGTTTACTACAAGCTTCATTATAACGTAAAGAAGCAAGGTCGGTTAAACGATCATTCAAGAATTGAATACGTAAGCATCTCTTTACTAAAATCTTTTGATATAAATTGTAGTTTTCTCTAATATTGATTTTTGTTTGATATTAGTTTTTAATAATGTTCTTTTTCTTTGTACCTTATCTTATGTTAGGAAAATATTATTGAGCATAAAAAGGCGGTCGTTGATAAATTAACTTTGGAAGGAACCGTGATTACTACCGCTATAGAACACAACCTTGAAAAGGAAGCTATCAAAAGTATTTGCGGAAAACATAAAACATTGCAATTTGCATGGCAAGTAGGTTTTGGGCCTGTGCTGAAGAAAAAAGATAGCTGGATGAACACGAGTGTCCAATCATCTCATCAAGATTCAAGTCAAACCAATGAAGATCTGAAAAAACAGGTAATTGCGCTCAAGAAGGAACTCGAGCATAGTAACGACAAATATCAAAGAATATCAGAGTTTATTAAGCACAAAGTTACCAGAATTTGAGAACATAATATCCACGCCTCTGACCGATGAAGCTCATGATTCAGAAGGACTGTCCAGTGATAGTTACCACACTACCTAGAATATTAGTATAGATGTTTTTTAATTTATTTCATTGTCAAGTACATTTTCTTGTTTTTAAACTGAGAAATTGGTATTGGTTTGATTGATAATGTTAATGCTTGAATATATTGAGATTCTTGAAACATAAGAAACAAAATTATGAATGATATTTATGATATGTATTATAGAATGTTAATGCGTATTGAATACTAAATCAAATTGTATTATAAACTATTTTTCAGTATTAAAATTAAAATAAATTATTCTTTTGAGACTGATATTGTTTATCAACTATACATATTGTAGACTGAAATTAACTATATCGTGAACTGATTAGCAGTATCTATTAATATCTATTATAGACTAAAATACATCACTAACATTGAATAATTTTCGGACCTTAAAACAATCATATTAACGACCGAAATCGACTAATATAGAAAACTAAATTTCAGTCTTAAAAACTTCTTATTGGAAACTGATTCATTTTAGTTGCAAAAATACATAAATGTATCTAGGACAACAAATATATTTTTATACGACAGATTTTCAGTCCCTATAAACATCCATTGGGGAATGAAATATCATACTAACTGAGACTGAATAATAGTCGCTAAAACATGCATAGGAGACTAATTTGGTGTGGTTTTATTGTCCATATTAAGGGCTAAGTATTTACATATCCGGTACTGAATATGATTCCTAGTTGTGCAATACAAATAGGGACTAATTTTCTGTTACTATGCCCACTATCTAGAACTAGGTATCTTTCACTGAATTTTTCAGTCCCTAATCAGTCTCCGATATCTATTAGCTACTGATTGCAAAGTATCAAGGACATATTTTTAAGTCCTAAAAACCCTATTTTTTTGAAGTGAGCATGCTGGAATGGTTGATGAAAATTGTTGATGGAAATTTATTATTGGAATGATTGGATGAACCTATGGATATGCACACTTATGAATACTCTTTATGGAGATATATTTAAGGGAAAATATGAACACTTAGTAACAATATGGACACATAATGATGATATGAACCCTTACTGATGATATGTATATTGAGGAATCGCATAGACTTTTAGTAAACTTAGACATTAGGGGAGCTTAAATGTCAGGTGAACATAGAAATTAGGCAAACTTAGAAAATAGGTGAACCTAGATGTCAGGTGAACATAGACATTAGGCGAACCTAGTTGTCAAGGAGAACTTGAATGCACTTCACACATAATTATCCTTCATAGGATAAGGTTGTAAAGTGAAACACATGGGTAATTTATGTTATACCCTGATTTCTAACAAGGGCATAATCGTGGTGCATTGCAACGGTGGTGGGACGACGGATGATGTTTGAAATTTAGGAATGTTTAGTTAGAATTAGATATGACCCAAGTAGGATGCTTTAGTATAATATTAGGAAATTATTTCCTTATTATGAGTTAGAGAACATATAGGAAATACGTATAGTTCCATATATGTAATCCTAACTGCTAAAATGAACTCATTTGACCTTAGTTTGTATGACTTACGTTGTTAACGGTAGTAACATGTTTCTAAACATCCTCAGAAACATGTCGTCGTGCCGTCATAAAGAAGATAATACAAACAACAACAATGGGGATGCTAACAACATCAATGACAATATCGGCATGCAAGATGTAACATCACTGTATTTCGGGTTGTCCGTACATGTTTAATTGTACTGTTAAGATCTGATACGACAATTGTTAATGATTATGGATAATTACTATGAATTATTTGTTGATATTATCACTGGTATACATTATTGAGAACATATAATTATGAGCATAAACCATGGGAAGTTTAGTTGAAATACAACTAAACAGAACCAGAGAATTTATTGCAGTTGAACATATGTTATGGGTTGTTGGTTTGGAAGGGAAAGGAATTAGGAGTTGGTTATTGTTTCGTTACTAAACATAGTCAAGGACACATGGTCATGGTTTATCGAAATAGCGGTGGGACGGTGGCTGGGGCAGTCGCGACTGACCCCTACATATGCCCTATACATAAGCATATTTCGGTCCATCATGGATGTGTTAGTGATATGGTTTAGTAGGATTTGGCCTGGGAAATTATAATATTCAAGATAATTAAATAACGAAAGTATTATGGGAAGTGTTTACGCGATGGTGAGGTTACGAATTTTAATTAAACGCAAATGTTATTTCAGAAATATTAACTTAATAATGTATTCGTGTGGGTGACGATTCACACGAATATAATTATTAGGAATAATATTCTGAAACAATATTCCATAAATCGTAAATCGAATCGAAATACGATACGAGCGTTGGATTTGGAGAGGTGACGATCTTTACGAATACGTATGTAAGTAACGCGTTTCGACGAGATAATGAAATAATATCTACCGATATTAAAAATAAAAAAGGATATAATACATGGAGCTGGGTACAAGGGAGCCGAACCCTAACCCATCCGAACCTCTCCTCTTAGCCTAAACTACATGGAGCCACGAACCAATGAGGAGACGAGCCTCACTGCCATGGCCGAACCTGCTTGGGTTAGATGAACCATTGACTGCAAACCAGCCAGCCGAACCTTAGGATGAGGAAACCACCGAACCCTGGCCGAACCCTTTCCTATGGCAGCGAACCTTTCACCCATTCGAGCTAACAGCCGAACCTTGGGCTGTGCGAACCATGGGACGAACCTAGTGCAGTCTGGTCACGAACCTGGAACATTTGGGCCGAAATCTAGGGGCAGTTGGACTCAAACTCATGAACCAAGGAGAAGGGGGCATAGAAATACAAATAACCCATGATAAATGAAAGAACATGAAGCTCATGCATGTATGAATATGTTGAGTTGCCACCTTTATAATTAAACAATAAGATATAAACTTGAGATTTTATATAATTGAAACATTTTATGGAATTAACCTAAATATAAGTTTCTTAAACATAAATTAGAATTAAATGATTTAAATTATGGTGGGAGATTTAATTAAGTCATGCATGTATGTTTAGAAATACGTAAAACTAAGGTTAGCAACTTTTAGTATACATAATTATGGGAGTTACACATAAGGTTTCATATGTATAGTTTATGATCACTATATGATTAAAACTCACAAGTGAAAAAAAAAAGAAGTATAAGTGATGATAATAATTTTCGTAGCAACAAATGTTCATTTAAACTTATAAAAAAAAACTAAGTTAATAACATAGGGATGAACATAAAAGTTAAACACACATACTTATGACTACGAAACTCACGATGAATACAGGTTGTTGAGTTGTTTTGGATTTCACATACGCGAGCGCGCATTCTACGAAAACACTGATTCAAGGACTCAGGAGAGTTCTCATAACCTCCTTTTAAACTATTTTGTTTTTAAACTCGAAGGTGGAACATGTATACCAGTTTTATATATTATTTTGATAACACATGGTTGACACCTGGTTTATCATTATGATATTCATACTATTGAATTATCTCTATTCCATGAGTCGTTGTTGTTGACTTCGGTCATCCGCAATGATTGCATGTATTGTCACTTGGATTGTCACATCTCCATGAGTCATTGCTGTTGACTTCGGTCATCCGCAATGATTGCATGTATTGTCACGTGGATTGCCACAACTCCATGGGTCGTTGTCTTTGACTTCGGTCAATCACAATGATTTCATGCATTGTCACATATACTAATTGAGGATATTGATGATTGAGATTGGTTGAATGTATATGTGATTTATTATATATGATTATTTGAAATATGTGACTGTATGTTTGTGATTATGTGTTGGGTTATGTATTGGATTATCTCGCATGTGCACATGTGGAGTTTCTCAGGAAACTATAAACTTTCATAAATATTTTGTAAACATTTTGAAATATACAAATTTATGATTTCTGACCAACTACTTCGTAGTTGACACTTGATTTTCTACATGTTTCAGGGAACGAGGAGAAGTAAGTAGGGCAGGATAGCTCTACATCTTTGGACATCATCACGTAGGATCTTGGACTTAGCTAAAATAACTGAAATTCTAGAGACTAGAGTTTAGTTAGTTTAGCTAAATCTTTTGTGTATTTGATGTAACTAATTCATGATGAACGTGATTTTTGGATGTAATTAATTTGGTTGATTAATTGATATGTGACGATTTAATTAGATACCCACGAGCTTATGAACAATCTACACATCCCTCGTGGCATCCCGACGTTTCCGCCATCAGTCGGGGAGTTACAGATTGGTACAGAGCCTTGGTTATATGGAATTAGGTTGTTAGAAATGGTTGACCTAGTCTATAACCATATGATACCTTAGTATGAATTATTTTATACACTAGTTAGTATATTCAGGATTCCATGTTTATGTGTTTATTACATGTTAACTGAACTCCTGTTATACATCTGATTTACATATGTTACTTACTAATTATTTGCTTATTTGTGCCCTAATGATTCGATATGGACATGCACATGATGTATCGTAAAGGTGGGGGGATATTGGCTGGGGCAGTTGCCACTGACCCCTACATATGCCCTATACATATACCATTTACGGTACATTAGGTGCATGTCAGTATTAAAGAATAAGGGAACTACCCGTTTGGGAAATTAATTGCTTAGGAAATTAACTGCTTAGGAATTTATTTGCTTTAGGAATTATTTGTTTGATATTTGATCACCAGACAAGGACACACTCGTGGTATATTACAAAGGTGGTGGGACAGTGGCTGGGGCAGTTGCGACTGACCCCTACATATGCCCTATACATATACCATTTGTAGTATATTGGGGGTCTATCAGTGTCAGGAACTTAGGATATTTTTAGGAAGTGCTGGAAAAGTTATGGTTGATGGAGTGTTGGTTAAATTTGGTTTGGATTGATGTTATGGATAATCATATTTGATGGACACACATATTCATATGAAAATACACTTATTAGACAAGTGGGGTGAATAGGATAAATGAATTATATGAACACTTAATGATGAAATAGACATTTAGCGCTGAGATGGACACGATAAACGATATGGACACTTAGTGACGAATTGAATACTTGAGTATTGAGATGGACACCTGGTGATAACATGAACGCATAGTGGGAATACTAACACTTAGTGATGGTATGAACACTTACTGACAATAAGAGCACTCAGTGATGATATGAACACTTAGTGACAATAAGAGCACTCAGTGATGATATGAACCCTCATTGATAATTATGAACATTGGGATTTAGTATGGATTTTTAGTGAACTTAGATATTAGAGGAACTTTAGTGTCAGGTGAACTTAGACATTAGGTGAACTTAGAAATAGGCAAACCTATATGTCAGGTGAACTTAGACATTAGGCGAAACTAATTGTCCAAGGGAACTTGAGACCACTTCACTCAAAATTATCCTACCTAGGATAAGGTTTGTGAAGTGAGATAATGGTAAGATACATGATACACCCTAAATCCTAACAAGGGCATAATCGTGGTGCAATGCAACGGTGATGGGACGGGTTTGATGCGACTGCGGTCAAGTCTACATATGCCCTATATATAAGCTTTTATGCACTGCATCGGGAGGTTGTCAGTGTTAGTATAGGGTGGAAATTGTTTCAACTTACGAATATGTAGTAAATATTAGATATGACCAACTAGGATGTGTTAGTATAATATTAGGAAAATTACCACCTTGTTATGAGTTTAATGACAGATAGAAGAAAAATATAGTTCCTATATGTAATCCTAACTGTTGAAATGAACTCATTTGACCATTGTTTGTATACCTTACATTGTAAACGGTAGTAACATGTTTCTAATATCCTCAGAAATATGCCGCCGCGCCGTCACCACGGAGATGATACGAACCATGATGATGCTAACGATAATGCCGACACCGGCATACAAGGGTTAGCAACGCTTATTGCTGGATTGGTGAATCAACTGACTCAAGCCAATCAGACTCTCAATCAGAACAAGGGTGGTGCAAACCCACCAGTCTGCACATTCAAACACTTCAACTTCTGTAATCCACAAAAGTTTACGGATTCTGACAGAGCCACTGGTCTGCTGCAGTGGTTTGAGAGCATTGAAAACACCTTTATCGACAGAGACTGCCCAGAGAATCTGAAGGTGCGCTATGCCACCAGTGTTTTCCAAAAGAGAGCACTGACTTCGTGGAATGGCGAAAAGCGAACTAGGGGAGTTGATGCTGCCCTAGCACTGCCGTGGACTGAGGTCAAGAACCTGATGACCACAGAATTCTGTCCTCGCAGTGAGATGATGAAACTTGAGACTGAGTTCTGGGAACTCAAACAGGATAGCGGGGAGAATGTGATCTAAAACTCTCGCTTCCATGAGTATAGTCTGCTGGTACCTCATCTGGTGACACCATTGGAAAGAGCTATCGAGAAATATATAGGCGGTTTACCCATGCAGATACAAGACACTGTCTATGGTAGCAACCCTACCACACTGGAGGCCGCAATCCGTCTGTCTGCAACGCTGACTGATAATAATGTAAGGGCTGGAACACTCAAAAGGAAAGGATCTAAGTTGACTGACACCAAAGCAGCTGCAAAAGAGGCTTCAACTGAAGTCAAAACTAAACAAGGCAGCTCTTCAAAAAGCAGCAACAAGAAACGAAAGGCCAGGAAATTTGTTGTTACTGCTGCTGCTGCTAAGTCCACGCAGCAATCATCAAACAACTCAAAAGCCAGAAATTATGTTGGGGCAACTCCTCAATGTAACACATGAATATATCATCACGCACCAAATTAGCCATGTCGCGTCTGCAACAACTGCGGCAAGTTTGGTCATTTTACAAATATCTGTCGGAGTGCACCGCAAGCACAAAGGATGCAACCTGCTCCGCTTGCATTGCCAGCTCCACACGCACAACCTATTCCTGCTGTACCCATTCGCCAGACACCTGTATAGGCAAGAGCCTGTTACGAGTGTGGCGAAGTAAGTCATTTCAGAAACCAGTGCCTGAGACTGATGGGAAACAATCAAAGGGTGGCAAGAGGCAAAGCGTTTCAACTGAATGCACCAGTTGCTCAAGCCAATCAGCATGTCGTCAACGGTACATTTCTGATTAAAAATTCTTATGCATGTGTTCTATTTGATTTTGGTAGCGATAGGAGTTTTGTTTCACATGATTTTGAATATATGCTTGGAATGACACGTACTAAGATAGACAAGCCGTTTAACATAGAGGTGGCTGATGGTAATAGTATTGATATTGACACTGTTATTATTGGATGTACGGTGAACTTAAATGATCACGTTTTCCCAATTGATCTTATACCTATGCAACGTGGTAGCTTTGACGTTATCATAGGCATGGATTGGTTAGTCACCCACAAAGCGGAGATTGTCAGTCATGAAAAATACATTCGTATTCCCTTACCTTCGGGTGAAACTTTTAGAGTTTTTGGGGAAACTTCTAGTAAAGGTCTTAAGCTAATGTCATGCACAAAAGCACACAAGTACCTTAGGAAGAAATGTATAGCATTTTCAGCACACGTTGTGGAGAAAAAGGAGAAATGAAAGAGCATTGAAGACGTTCCTGTAATAAGAGATTTTCCTGAAGTATTTCCAGACGACTTGTCGAGTCTACCACCAGAACGTCAAGTAGAATTTTGGATTGACTTAGTACCTGGTGTGAACCCAGTCGCCAAAGCTCCTTACAGACTTGCGCTTTCGGAGTTGCAAGAATTGGCGAGCCAACTACAAGAACTGACTGCTCAGAGATTCATTCGCCCGAGCCATTCTCCATGGGGTGCACCGGTCCTGTTTGTCAAAAAGAAGGACGGGTAATTCCGAATGTGCATCGACTACCGCGAATTAAACAAGCTGACTATAAAGAATCGATATCCTTTGCCGTGCATCGATGATCTTTTCGATCAACTTCAAGGCTCGGCATGGTTTTTGAAGATTGATCTTAGGTCCGGGTATCATCAGCTTCGCGTACATGATGATGATATTCCCAAGACGGCTTTCAGAACAAGATATGGCCATTATGAATTTCTGGTAATGCCTTTCGGCCTTACCAATGCACCAGCGGTTTTCATGGACCTTATGAACCGTGTTTGCAGGCCATATTCGGACATGTTTGTGATTGTATTCATTGATGATATTTTGATATACTCCAAGACCCAAGAATAACACGAGCAACACCTTAAGTTGGGTTTGGAGATCCTAAGAGAGGAGCAACTGTATGCCAAATTCTCCAAGTGTGAATTCTGGCTTAAGAAAGTTCAATTCTTGGGACACATAGCCAATGAAAAGGGTGTTCACGTGGATCCTGCAAAGATTGATGAGGTGAAGAATTGGAGTACACCGAAGACACCAATGGAGATTCGGTCATTTCTTGGACTTGCCGGTTACTATCGGCGGTTTATTTCGAACTTCTCCAGGATTGTTGTCCCTCTCACTTCTTTAACTCAAAAGGATAAGCCTTATGAGCGGGGACCAAGGCAAGAAGAGGCATTTCAGACTTTGAAGCAGAAACTTTGTGATGCTCCTGTCTTGACACTGCCTGATGAAAATGATGATTTTGTAGTTTACTGTGATGTATCCAACTTAGGTCTCGGTTGTGTTCTTATGCAACGGGGAAAGGTTGTGGCATATGCATCGAGGCAGCTGAAAATTCATGAAAAGAACTACACTACACATGACTTGGAACTTGGTGCAGTTGTGTTCGCTTTGAAGATATGGAGACATTATCTTTATGGCACTAAGTGTGTAGTCTTTACTGACCGCAAGAGTTTGCAACATATACCTAATCAGAAGGAACTTAATATGAGACAACGGAGATGAGTTGAATTGCTCCTGGTAAAGCGAATGTAGTAGCAGATGCGCTTAGTCGCAAGAGTCATGTTCAAATCCATAGTGTTCGAGTGCACACTAATCTTCGTACTGATGTTCTCACAGCCCAACAACACTCATTGGCTCAAGGTAGCCTAAAAGATGAGATGTCTTGAGGGGCTGAATTACTATTGGAAACTAAGGATGACGGTTTGATGTATTATTTGAATCGGTAGTGGATACCGAACAAGGATGATCTTAGGGTGATGATTTTGGATGAAGCTCACAAGTCATGTTACTCAATCCATCCGGGAGCTGACAAGATGTATCAAGACCTTAGAGCCTTGTACTGGTGGCCTAGAATGAAGAAGGATATTGCTGAGTATGTGTCCAAGTGCCTTAACTGTGCTAAAGTCAAGGCAGAACACCAGTGGCCTTCGGGATTGTTCATACAACCAGAAATACCCATGTGGAAGTGGGAAAATATATCCACGGATTTTATTACCAAACTCCCACGAACCGCAAGTGGTAATGATAGTATTTGGGTGATAATTGATAGATTAACCAAGTCGGCTCATTTCTTACAGATACGCGAGACGTACCCTGTGCGGAAATTAGCTCGTATCTACGTTGATGAGATCGTTAGCCGACATGGAATTCCCTTAAGCATAATATCGAATCGTGATGCTCGTTTCATGGCACGATTTTGGGAATCACTTCATGAAGCCTTTGGAACTAGATTGGATCTTAGCACCGCTTATCATCTTCAAACGGATGGACAGACGGAGCGAACAATTTAGACATTGGAGGATATGTTGAGAGCTTGTGTCATTGATTTCGGTGGCAATTGGGATAGCCATTTACCATTAGTCGAGTTCTAGTATAACAACAGTTATCACGCGAGCATTGGTATGGCGTCGTTTGAAGCTCTTTATGGTAGAAAATGTCGGTCACCTATTTGTTGGACCGAGGTCGGCGAATCGCAGATCACTGGTCTCGAGATCATTCAAGAAACGACTGACAAGATTCGCCAAATCCGTGACAATCTGTTAGCTGCATGCAGTCGACAGAAAAGCTACGCGGATAAACGACGAAAACCTTTAGAGATTGAAGTTGATGATATGGTATTACTCAAAGTATCACCCTGGAAAGGAGTGGTATGATTCGGGAAGAAGGGTAAGCTTACTCCACGATATGTGGGCCCTTTTAAGATTATTGAAAGGATCAGAAAGGTTGCCTACAAGTTGGAAGTTCCTCCTGAACTTAGCAATGTACACCCGACGTTTCACGTGTCCAATTTAAGAAAATGCTTAGCTGATCAGGATCTTCAGGTACCACTCAATGACATACGCGTCGATGATACCATGCATTTCGTCGAAAAACCAGTCGAGATAATGGACCGTGAGGTTAAAAAGCTCAAACGCAGTAGAATTCCAATTGACAAAGTACGATGGGAGTCGAAGCGTGGTCCAGAATTCACCTGGGAACAGGAATATCAGATGAAGCTTAATTATCCACATTTACTCACTATGGTTACACCAAGTTGAATTTCGGGATGAAATTCCCTTAACTAGGGGAGACTGTAACATCACTATATTTCGGGTTGTCCGTACATGTTTAATTGTACTGTTAAGACCTGATACGATAATTGTTAATGATTATGGATAATTACTATGAATTATTTGTTGATATTATCACTGGTATACATTATTTAGAACATATAATTATGAGCATAAACCATGGGAAGTTTAGTTGAAATACAACTAAACAGAACAAGAGAGTTTATTGCAGTTGAACATATGTTATGGGTCGTTGGTTTGGAATGGAAAGGAATTAGGAGTTGCTTATTGTTTGGTTACTAAACATAGTCAAGGACATATGGTCATGGTTTACCGAAATAGCTGTGGGACGGTGCCTGGGGCGGTCGCGACTGACCCCTACATATGCCCTATACATAAGCATATTTCGGTCCTTCATGGATTTGTCAGTGATTTGGTTTAGTGGGATTTGGACTGGGAAATTATAACATTCAAGATAATTAAATAACAAAAGTATTATGGGAAGTGTTTACGCGATGGTGAGGTTACGAATATTAATTAAATGTGAATGTTATTTCAAAAATATTAACCTAATAATGTATTCACGTGGGTGACGATTTACACGAATATAATTATTAGGAATAATATTCTGAAACGATATTCCATAAATCGTAAATCGAATCGAAATACGATATGAGCGTTGGATTAGGAAAGGTGACGATCTTTACGAATACGTACGTAAGTAATGCGTTTCGACGAGATAATGAAATAATATCTAACGATATTGAAAATAAGAAAAAGGATTTAATAACGTTTATTAGGAATCACAACCTAAAACAAATTCGAGTAAAACAGTTTATTAAATAAGTTATTTAACGAGATTAAACGAAATCAGTTTACGAAATAATTTAATTAAAAGCATTTTATTTAAAACGTAATCTATTATTTCAAACGTTTTATATTTTAAATATATCTTACGAGAAAAACAAGCATAATATAATTTTAACGCGGAATAAATGAGACTGGGCACGCAGGGATGATATGCGGTATAAGGAAAGATGAATTATCTCATCTTCTTCATTTTCACATTTACACTCTCTCTCTAAACATCCCAAACCGCCACCCTACTCTCTCTACCTTTTCTCTAGCTTATCTCCTTCATTACTCAACGGATTCGCGAGATCTTGGCGACGAAACGACCGCGTGATTGTGGAGAACAAGAACCTACGAAGAAATCCTACGTTTGGCTGACTTTTTGAGGTACATCTAGAGTTTTATTTTCGTTTGTGTGAGAACCACGAATTCTTTAATTTGTAGTTGTTCTAATCAGATCAAACACGTGAAAACACTTAAACGAACCAGTGTAAGCATCGTAGAACCTGGGAAAAAGCCCTGCAATGGTTCGATGTTGGATTTTAATGATGAAGAATCGCTGGTTCATGGGGAAATACCGATAGGCGAACCTGCATGAGCTGGGTACAAGGAAGCCGAACCCTAACCCAGCCGAACCTCTCTTCTTAGCCGAAACTACATGGAGCCATGAACCAGTGAGGAGAAGAACCTCACTGCCATGGCTGAACCTGCTTGGGTGAGCCGAACCATTGACTGCAAACCAGCCAGCCGAACCTTACGATGAGGAAACCACCGAACCCCGGCCGAACCTTGGGTCCCGAACCCTACTTATGTTGCAGCGAACCTAGGCACCACTAGCTTTAGACTTGGCCGATCCCTTTCCTTTGGCAGCGGACCTTTCACGCATTCTAGCTAACAGCCGAACCTTGGGCTGTGCGAAGAATCGGACGAACCTGGTGCAGTCTGGTCATGAACCTGGATCATTTGCGCCAAAATCTGGGGGCTGCTGGACTCAAACTCATGAACCAAGGAGAAGGGGGCATAGAAATACAAATAACCCATGATAAATGAAAGAACATGAAGCTCATGCATGTATGAATATGTTGAGTTGCCACCTTTATAATTAAACAATAAGATATAAACTTGAGATTTTATATAATGGAAACTTTTTATGGAAATAACCTAAATATAAGTTTCTTAAACATAAATTAGAATTAAATGATTTAAATTATGGTGGGTGATTTAATTAAGTCATGCATGTATGTTTAGAAATACGTAAAACTAAGGTTAGCAACTTTTAGTATACATAATTATGGGAGTTACACATAGGGTTTCATATGTATAGTTTATCATCACTATATGATTAAAACTCACAAGTGAAAAAAAAGAAGTATAAGTGATGATAATAATTTTTGTAGCAACAAGTGTTCATTTAAACTTAGAAAAAAAATAAACTAAGTTAATAACATAGGGATGAACATAAAAGTTGAACACACATACTTATGACTACGATACTCACAATGAATACAGGTTGTTGAGTTGTTTTGGATTTCACATAAGCGAGCGCGCATTCTACGAAAACACTGATTCAAGGACTCGGGTGAGTTCTCATAACCTCCTTTTAAACTATTTTGTTTTTAAACTCGGAGGTGGAACATGTATACCAGTTTTATATATTATTTTGATAACACATGGTTGACACCTGGTTTATCATTATGATATTCATACTATTGGATTATCTCTATTTCATGAGTCGTTGTTGTTGACTTCGGTCATCCGCAATGATTGCATGTATTGCCACTTGGATTATCACAGCTCCATGAGTCGTGCTGTTGACTTCAGTTATCCGCAATGATTGTATGTATTGTCACGTGGATTGCCACAACTCCATGGGTCATTGTCTTTGACTTCGGTCAATCACAATGATTTCATGGATTGTCACTTATACTAATTGAGGATTTAATTAGATGCCCACGAGCTTATGAACAATCTGCCATCCCTCATGGCATCCCGACGTTTCCGCCATCGGTCGGGGTGTTACACAAGAGTTAGCAAATCTCATTACTGGGTTGGTGACTCAAGTGAATCAAGCCAACCAAACTCTCAATCAGAACAGGGGTGGTGCAAACCCACCTGTTTTCACTTTTAAACATTTCAACTCCTGTAACCCTAAAAAATTCACGGGTGCTGAGGGAGCCACTGGTCTGTTGCAGTGGTTTGAGAGCATGGAGAACACCTTCATTAACAGTGACTGCCCAGAAAACTTGAGATGCGTTATGCCACCAGTGTTTTCCAAATGAGAGCACTAAGTTGGTGGAACAACAAGAAGAGAACTAGGGGAGTTGATGCGGCCCTAGCACTGACCTGAACTGAAGTTAAAGCTCTAATGACCACAGAGTTCTGTCCTCGCAGTGAGATGAGGAAACGTGAAGCTGAGTTCTGTTAACTTAAGCAAGACAGTGGTGAGAATTTGATCTACAATTCTCGCTTCCATGAGCTGAGTTTACTAGTTCCTCATTTGGTGACACCCTTGGAGAGAGCAATAGAGAAATAAATAGGTGGTCTACCTATGCAGATTCAAGACACTGTCTTTGGTAGCAACCCTACCACACTGGAAGCTGCAATCCACCTATCTGCTACATTGAAGGATAACAATGTGAAGGCTTGTACGCTTACTCGGAAGAGAACAAAGAAGACTATGAAGACAGCTGCAAAAGAGACTTCAACTGAAGTCAAGACAGAGCCAGCTAGTTCATTTAAGAGCAGCAAACGAAAGCGGAAGACAGGAAGCTATGCTGTTACTACTCCTACTGGTCAACAATCATCCAGCAGCTCCAACACGAGACCACATGCTAGAGTGAATCAGCAATGCAATGTCTGCAGATATCATCATACACCTAACTTACCATGTCGTGTATGCAACAACTTTGGTAAGTATGGACATTTTGCCAACGTGTGTAGGAGTGCACCGCAAGCGCAAAGGATGCAACTTGCACCGCTTGCCTTACTTGCTTCGTATGCACAACCACCTTAAGCAATACCTTTTCGTCCTGCGCCTGCAAAGGCAAGAGCCTATTATGAGCGCAGAGCTGTTGGTCACTTCAGAAATTAGTGCCCAAGACTAACTGGCAATAACCAAAGTGTGGCAAGAGGCAGAGCTTTTCAACTGAATGCTTGAGCAGCTCAGGCCAACCAGGATGTCGTTAATGATACGTTTCTAATTAATAACTCTTATGCATCTATCTTATTTGATTTTGGTGCGGATATGAGTTTTGTTTCATATGAGTTTGAATGTATGCTTGGTAGAACACGTACTAAATTAGACAAACCGTTTATCGTAGATGTGGCTGACAGAAATACTATTGATATTGATACTATTATTATTGGATGTACTTTGAACTTAAATGATTATTTTTCCCAATTGATCTTATACCTATGCATCTTGGTAGCTTTAATGTTATCATAGGCATGGACTGGCTGGCCACCCATAAAGCGGAAATAGTTTGTCATGAGAAATATATTCGTATTCCCTTACCTTTGGGTGAAACTCTAAGAGTCTTTAGGGAAACCCCTAGTAAAGGTATTAAGCTGATGTCATGTACCAAGGCCCATAAGTACCTTAGGAAGAAATGCATCACGTTTCTAGCACACATAGTGGAAAAGAAGGATTAGAGCAAGAGCTTACAAGACGTTCAAGTGATAAGATATTTTCCTGAAGTATTTCAAGTTGATTTACTAGGGATTCCACAAGAGCATCAAGTAGAGTTTCGAATTGATTTAGTACCTGGTGCGAACCCAGTCGTCAAAGCTCCTTACAGGCTTGGCCTTCGGAGCTACAAGAATTGGCGAGCCAAGTACAAGAACTTTCAAAAAAGGGATTCATTAGCCCAAGCCATTCACCATGGGGTGCGTAGTCCTATTTGCCAAGAAAAAGGACGGGTCATTCCGAATGTACATCGATTACCACGGATAGAATAAACTTACCATCCAGAACCGATACCCGTTGCCGTGCATTGATGATCCTTTCGATCAAGTTCAAGGCTCGGCATGGTTTTCGAAGATTGACCTTCGGTCTGGGTATCATCAGCTTCATGTACATGAAGATGATATTCCCAAGACGACTTTTAGAACAAGATATGGCCATTACAAGTTTCTCGTAATGCCCTTTGGCCTTACTAATGCACCAACGGCTTTCAAGGATCACATGAACCGTGTTTGTAGGCCATACTTGGATAAATTTTTTATTGTGTTCATAGACGATATTTTGATATACTCCAAGATCAAAGAAGAACACGAGCAACACCTTAAATTGATTTTGGAGATCTTAAGAAAAGAACAACTTTATGCCAAATTTTCAAAGTGTGAATTTTGGCTTTAGGAAGTTCAATTCTTGGGACACATAGTCAATGAAAAGGGTGTTAACATGGATCCTGCAAAGATGTTGTGAAGAATTGGAGTACACTGAAGACACCAACAAAGAATCGTTCATTTCTTGGACTTGCCGGTTACTATCGACGGTTTATTTTGAATTTCTCCAGGATTGTTATTCCCCTCACTTCCTTGACTCAGAAGGATTGGCCTTATGAGTAGGGACCAAAGCAAGAAGAGTCATTTCAGATATTGAAGCAGAAATTTTGTGATGCTCCTGTCTTAACATTGCCTGATGCAAATGATGATTTTGTGGTTACTGTGATGCATCCAACCAAGGTCTCGGTTGTGTTCTCATGCAACAGGGGAAAGTTATGGCATATGCATCAAGACAATTGAAAAGCCACGAGAAGAAACACACTACACACGACTTAGAACTTGGTTCAGTCGTGTTTGCTTTGAAGGTATGGAGATATTATCTTTATGGCACTAAGTGTGTAGTCTTTATTGATCACAAGAGTCTGTAGTACATTCTTAACCAGAAGGAACTTAATATGAGACAACGAAAATGGGTTGAACTATTAAATTATTATGACTGGGAAATTCGCTACCATCCTGGTAAGGCGAATGTAGTAGCAGATGTGCTTATTAGCAAGAGCCATGTTCAAATCCATAGTGTCCGAGTGCACACTAATCTTCGTAATAATATTTTGGTAGTCCAACAAACCTCCTTGGCTCAAGGCAGCTTACATGATGAGATCTCTTGTGGGGCTGAGATGCAATTGGAAACTAAAGATGATGGTTTTGATGTATTACTTGAGTCTATTATGGATACCGAACTGAGATGATCTTAGGATGGCGCTTATGGATGAACCACATAAGTCTCGTTACTCAATTCATCCAAGTCCTGACAAGATGTACCAAGATCTTAGAGTCTTGAACTGGTGGCCTGGAATGAAGAAGGACAAAGCTGAGTATGTAGCCAAATGCCTTAATTGTTCAAAAGTGAAGGCTGAACACCAGCGACCTTCGAGATTGTTAGTACAAGCAGAAATACACATATGGAAGTGGGAGAATATATCTATGGATTTCATTACCAAACTCCCACGAACGAGAAGTGGTCAAGATAGTATATGGGTGATAATTGATAGATTAACTAAATCGGCTCATTTCATACCGATACGCGAAACATGCCTTGTGCGGAAATTAGCTCCTATCTACGTAGATGAGATTGTTAGCCAACATGGAATTCCCTTAAGCATAATATCAGATCGTGATGCTCGTTTCACCGCACGATTTTGGGAATCATTGCATGAAGCTTTGGGAACATGATTGGAACTTAGCAAGGCTTATCATCCTCAAACGTATGGGCAGACGGAATGAACGATTCAGACACTTGAAAATATGTTAAGAGCTTGTGTCATTGATTTCTGTGGCAACTGGGACAGCCATTTACTATTAGTCGAGCTCTCGTATAACAAAAGTTATCACGCGAGCATTGGTACAGCGCCATTCGAAGCTCTTTATGATAGAAAATGCCGGTCACCTATCTGTTGGACCGAGATCGGCACTAGTCCCGAGATTATTCAAGAGATGACTTACAAGATTCATCAGATCTGTGACAATTTCTTAGCTGCTCTCAGTCGACAGAAAAGTTACGCGGATAAGCCTCGTAAGCCTTTAGAATTTCAAGTTGATAATATGGTATTACTTAAGGTATCACCATGGAAGGGAGTTGTATGTTTTGGGAAGAAAGGAAAGCTTGCTCCACGTTATGTTGGCTCTTTTAAGATTCTTGAACGGATCGGGAAGGTTGCCTACAAGATAGAGCTTCTTCCAAAACTTAATAATTTACCTTGTCAAACTTGAAGAAATGCTTAGCTAATCAAGATCTTCAAATACCGCTCGATGATATACGCATCGACGACACTATGCATTTTGTTGAAAAACCAGTCGAAATAATGGACCGTGTTGTTAAGAAACTCAAGCGCAGCCGAATCCCAATTGTCAAAGTACGATGGGAGTCGAAGCGTGGTCCATAGTTCACCTGGGAACGAGAAGATCAGATGAAGCTTAAGTATTCACACTTATTTACTACAGTTACCCCAAGTTGAATTTCAGGACGAAATTCCCTCAACTAGGGGAGACTGTAACATCACTGTATTTCAGGCATGTCATTACATAAATAATTGTATTGATAGAACCATATATGATAATTTGGATTTGAATGATGATAGTGTTATTTGGTATACATTGATTAGAACATATGATTATTAAGCATAAACCATGGGGACGTTGGTTTGAAATACAGCTAGACTGAACTATGGTTTTTATTGCGATTGAATGAATACGCGTAAATAAACGTAACCGAGCAAGAGGGATTGACACGGGGTATAAAAGGGATGGAACATCCTTTCCTCTACATTCCTCAACTTTAATTTCCCTCTCAAGAACTCAAATTCAGAACTTTCTTTCTCCAAAACTTCTCTCTAAGATTTCTCACTCAAATCTCAACCATTTTGGTTGATTCTTGTCTCAAAACGTTTGTATAATCGAGTTGATCGTGAACACACAAAGAATTCCAGCATTTGGCCAAGATTTGAATGCATGTTATGCATTTAATTTTTGAGTTTTGTTCTAACAACCTTCAGCCGACCACACTGTTTTTATCATCAATCTAACACCTTAAAAACACAAAAACGAACTTGTGTAAACAACTTGGAGCCATGGGAAGAACCTGCAACAAATAAATCAAAGGATACACGAGAAAGAAGAACAACTCCATCGAAACTATTAGTGTCGAGGCCGGAGCATCGAACCTAACCATCACTTCCGATTTTATAAGTATCGGTGAAGGATTGGGAGTGTTAATATCGATCACTTGTCGGAACCATCGAAATTAAGATGGTCGATACTATCTTGTCGAACTTAACATGTTCGACACAACTTCTCATCGAACTTGCTGACCGGAAGAAGCATCCATCGATCTTGATTCCTATCGACAATATTAATATCGACACAGGGGTTGTCGAGATTAATAGTCTCGACACAGGTCCATCGATGTTAACTAGTTAGCCATGAAGCTGATATCATCGAACATGCCATTGATATTGGTCTTGAGGCTGTCAATATTAAGCCATCGAGATTGATAGTCTTGATGGCAGCTCCATGTTCGATATTAACATCAACGAACTTGGTAAGTTCGATCAGTTAGTTGTCGATATTGTTGTCGATACTGCTTTTCGAACTTGTTAAAATCGATAGCCATAGGTTCGGATATCCTAAGTTCGATGATGGATGCATAAAGGCTTGATAATAATTAATTTAAAGAATATGTTAGCATACATCCATGCATGCAAGTATATAAACTAACATGCCACCTTTTACAATATATATATATATACACACACATTAACAAACTTATATAACTTAGACTCTTATGTAAATGACATCATTATTGTTTCTTTAAACTTAATTAAGTTTCAAAGAAGTAAGTTATGATGATTAACTTAAATTATGTTTAAAAACAATGAGAATAATACATGCATGGATTTATGCATGCATGTACGTATGAATATATAAAGACGGTAACACCTGTATGTATGTATGTATGTATGTATGTATGTATGTATGTATGTATGTATGTATGTATGTATGTATGTATGTATGTATGTATGTATGTATGTATGTATGTATGTATGTATGTATGTATGTATGTATGTATGTATGTATGTATGTATGTATGTATGTATGTATGTATGTATGTATGTATGTATGTATTTATGTATGTATGTAAGTATGTATGTATGTATGTATGATAACATACCTTAGTTTAAAGGAAATCATTATTAAGTACTTAAAACTAACAAGTTTAAACTTATATTATGATGATTGTACATAATGGAAACACATAAGAATTCCATTATAACTTAGATAAGCTCAAGTAAATCAAGACAAGCGTTGAACTAAAAGTTAAACACCACAAACATTACATGGTGTTAAAATACATAAATTTATGAGGATGGAGCATATAAAAACACAGGTTGTAGAGTTTCCATTGATTCCACCTAAGCAAGCGCACGTTCTACAAATCTTAAACTATAAGACTGCAAGGTGAGTTTTCATAACCCCCTTTTTAAATATTTTGTTTTTAAACTCAGCGGTGGAACATGTACACCAAAACTAATATGATTTTGCTATAACATGGGTGGAACCGGGCTTATTATTTCAACCAAAATTTGATTGAGTTTTAGTTTACCATTCAAAGTTTACTACATTTGTGTCCTTTGTCTCTTATTTCTAGGATTTAGATGCACTGCACATTATCATTTCCTGTGCACCCACGACAGAGCGTTTCCATGCATGTTTACCCTACTTTATGATAAAGCACACAACTGAGTGGATACAAGATCTTTTGGGAAAACTTGTTTCATAAGGTTCAAAGTACATTCAAGTATAAAATTTTTAATTTCAATAGAATTATTATCAGCCACTTCTACATTAAAAGGTCAACCTAATCAAGTTTGTGTTCTACCAAGTAAGGACTCCAATTCATAAGATTCAAAATTCCTATTAGCACTAGAATCAAATACCACATAAACATAACAATCATTGTTCAAGAACATACCATTCATCATGTCTTGATTGGCCTTAGCGACTTGAGCGTTTAGTTGAAAGGTTCGTCCATATGCAACACTTAGATTATTTCCCACAAGCCTTGGTCATTGGTTTCTAAGATGATTAGGGTCGCCACCTTCGTAGCAAGCTTTTCCATTAGCTAAAGCAAGTTTTACAGGTGCAATAGGTTGATGGTTCATGAGTTGAGCTGGTTGAGCTTGATGGCCTCGTTGAACGTGAAATATTCATCAGGAATTACCACTTAAAAATGGTAAAATAAAACTATACTTTTAAATTTGAAAAGTTATGTTACGTACTTAAAATAACGTGTTAACGCGAAACCGAACGAACCCATACATGCGTAAAACTACCTGGGCTATAAAAGCCTTCAACATTTCATTTATTCCACACAAACACTAGCTCCAACCCCTCTGTCTATCTCTCACTCATTAAATTCGGATCTTTCTCTCTCTACATTCTCGCTAGAAAACCAGCACTCTACCACCCCAAATTGCATTCAATTTTTCTTTGTTTTTGGAGAGTAAATGATCCTCTCGACATCAAGAAGGCACAAGTACAAAGGATCCTTGCCAAAACCCCCTTAAACCATTGTCGATTTAGAGAGAAGGTTCATGTTATTAGGTTTTTCCACCAATCGACACTAATAAACATGAAACCGGTTTTAATCTCTTTAAACCCCGATAACCAACAACAAAACGACTCTAGAAACCTTTGGATAGACTTGGTTTAAGTGCTCGAAGGCTGTAAAAGGGATGGAAGGTCGATGATAGTAGTATTGTGTCACACCCCCTGCGCCGCGTGCGGAATCCACGGCGCGGTGACATATGAGTAGTTGAATCATGCACAAGTATTGAATAAGAACAACCACAATGGATTACTAAGTTTCATAATGTTTAGACAGTTGTTTAGTTACAGACAATCTATCTACCAAAAGAATGACAACTAAAGACCCAAAATGTAGTTTACAAAATAAGACTTCAAACAAGACTAGCATGTTTCTTCATCTTGTTCTATCTTAAGCGGTCTCCTTAGTTGTCCTTAAAATGCCTTACACCTGATTACCTGAAACACGTGAAAAGTAACTGTCAACTACAGAAGTAGTTGGTGAGAACAATAGGATTAACATTTGAAACATGAACTTGTAATATAAGGCATATGTTTAAAGCAATCAATGAATTACATGGATGAGCTGCAACCAAAACTAACATCAAGTATGTAAAAGAAGTGTAAACAGTCCGAAGACTATTTGCACGAAAACCAACTTATAATCAAGTCCCAAACTACGTTTGGAGTCAGAAAATAAGTCAGCAACAGTGATAAAACCATACGTAACCGAAATCTGGAGTTAGTTTATAAAAAAAATTTAAAAGCTAACTCCAGAAATCGGCCTGCCAAATGTGTCCGCCTTCCCTTGTTGTGATCACCCAGTACTAACGCTAATGAATATGAAACTTGATGGGTTTATAAGTTTGTTTACTAAAGTGGACACCATGCTTTTAATCTTTGCTTTAAAAGAAAACAGTGATTTAATGCCTTGTTTGATAACATGATTTGAAAACCTTGCTTGAGTACCATGAAATGAATCCTCTGTTTGGATACCATGAAATGAATCTTTGTTTGAACATCTCTGCGAAAACCATTGATTGAATACCTTGTTTTGAAACCCTTGATTTTGTACTTAGGATAGTGTCCTTGTATAATAACAAGGTTTATAAAAGATTATTTTCGAAAACAAGTAAAAGAGTTTATAAGTCACATTATTTAAAAGTGTCTGTCATTTATAAACTATTTGAGTAAAAACTGATGTAAATAGTTTAAAGAACTCTTCTAAAACCTTTTTAATATAATATATTAAACAGTTGATAAAACCATTATAAACGGTTGATAATTCCTTTGAAAACAATTGAGAAATCCCTTGAATTACTAGAGTGAACCTGTAATGTTTATAAAGTAACATAAACATGTATCATGTAATATGATTGAAGTAAAAGTATTTGATCACGTGTTCCACCCCAAAACAGTTGTAAAAACAGTAAAAAGAGGGGCTAATGTTCTTACCTGTCTGCAGTAGACTCTGAACTATAACAAATAGCAAGTAGCAAACAGGACTTCTAACTGGTTCCTATATCATTGTAATCATACATAAGATATAAGATTTATAATTGTATAGACTTTGATTCATTGATTGACTTGTGTTAACTTGAAAGTCATGATTATTATACTTGATTGATAATTGTTCCATGCACAAGAAGTGTCATGATCTTTTATGCACAACTTGTGCACATAAAATGACAAGTGTTTGTGATGTTTGATAGCCACTGCTCAATGTGAAATTGTTTAGATATGTTCAACTGGTTTAGACTCTTGTGATTATGGATTGATCTCATTATTAGTTTAGGTTAAACTTAGCCCAACTAAGATCAATTCATAGACACTTTGCATTGTAGGCCACACCATGGGCCATTTAGGTTAATAATGGTCCAATTGAATGTGGTGTTGGGCCAACGACATGTATATAGGCCTTGTAACACGCCAAAGATAATATCGAGCCAATTAGAATCATAGTGGACTGAATGGAATTGGATTGGGCCTAAAGGAATTTAGTTGGGCCAACTAATGTGTATGTGGACCCTGTAAGTTTTCAAGGGCAATATTGGGCCAATTAAACATCATAATGGGCCGACCTAACTCCCTTGGGCTTGGTTTAACCTATGGGCCTATTACTAATTGAATTGGGCCAAGTATAATTGGATTGGGCCGAAAGGGATGTGAGATGCCAAAGGTTCCAGCGAACCTATTGAAGGTTCGGCCAACATTTCCCTAAGGTTCGGCTCCTAAGGGTTGACATGCAAGGGTTCGTATGATTTCGTGCATGGAAAAAGGTTCGCTGCATGTCTATGCCCCATGAAGGTTCGTGAAAACTCCCTAAAGCTCGGCTGATAATGGACGAATCATGCAAGGTTACTACAAGGTTCGGCTAATGATGATATAGGTTCGGTTCACCCATGGTTCGGCCATGTAAGCTTGAAAGGTTCGTCAAGACTAGGGTTCGTCTGCATGGGTTCGCCCTAATGACTTAGGTTCGTCTCATACAAGGGTTCGGTCGAGAAGGTTCGTGGCATGCACAATGGTTCGCCGCAGGCTCTGGGTTCGCCTAGGGTTCTGTTATGCATCCGAAGGTTCGGTTGGGAAATGGTTCGGCTAGTCAAGCTGGATGTCCAAGGGTTCGGGAGCCATGCTGGGTTCGTGGCTCATCAAAAGGCTCGGCAGGTTGGACCAGGGTTCGTCCTCAATATGGAAGGTTCGTTGTGCCATTAGGGTTCGGCATGAGCTAGGCGAACCATGATACAGGTTTGGCTCCTCCATCCTTTGCCACGACCTGCAACTTCGAACACCACCAATCCCATCGTTCCAACCTGTTCTAAACTAAACGACACACACTAGTGATTTCCGAAGGCTTAAGGTTGTGGTGATGATTTAAAATCGGCCAAGAATCAATTTCGAACAACACCCAACAAAAACCCTCTTTTTCAGAATTTTAAACCGATTGTACCTCGTTTTTGGCCGGATAAATCCACAGATCCTTTGTACTTTCGTGTAGAGGACGTCAAGATCTACGCGTGGGCGCCAAGAACACCGAAATCCGTTGAGAAACGAGCGTTTTACGAGCGTTTGAAGTTCGTTTTTCTAGAGAGAGAGAGGATGGACGGAAATCTAGTGAGAGAAAGGGTTGGTGCATCAATAAATGAAGGAATAAGGCTTTCTTCAAGGCTTTTATACCCCGAGTGGTATTCGGGTTCGGTTTGGTCACTCGGTTCGCGTTTTCGTCACGTAACGCGTATTTTACGCGATTTAAAAATATAGGATTATTATTCTCATCATTTTGATGAGTTTAAAAATTGTAAAAATGTAAAATATTATATATTTAATTATTTTTACTCTTCGTGTGTTGACAGATCGTTAAACAGATACAATTACGTGTATACCCGCAATCACGTACGTTTTCCGATCGTATTAAATGTTAAGGCGTTTAATCATAATTATAAGTTCAACATTCGTATTATTATGGATCGTCACCCATAACTCTACTCAGTCTCGCTTACGTATTACGATTCTTGTTAAATTAATTGTCATAATATTCGTCTCAACACTACGCACTGACACTATCCCATTACACCGAACGCAGTATATGTATAGGGCATACCCCAGATTCCAGCTACCTGCCGTACCTGACGTTGTCCCACCACTGTTTCGATATAATACGATACTGTTCTTGCCTAGCGAACTCGAATTTAAATAAATAATACATACTTGTTCCTAGATAATAAAGATCCTAACACGCAAGCACATTATGAACACATGAATCACATTAACTGATTTGATATGAAAACACATTTGTTCTAATACCGTTTACAACTACCGTGACTAAATGTACAAATGTTACGTATTGACACAAGAATGAAGTTGGACGTTAGTATCGATGGTTCAGGGTGGAATCGCCACTTTCCCATCAATACTACTAGTCTCGATGGTTTAATTTTCGACCAAAGAACATCGACATTACTAATATCAATGAAACCCAATGAAAATGGTTGATGTCTCCATCCATATTGGTAGAATCGGAGCTCAAGCCATCGAAGTTAACACCCCATCGATACTAATAGTATCAATGGGCACACATTGAACCAGCTTAGGTGTTGATCGATACTATTAATCTTCACGACTCCCTGCCAGCCTAGGATCATCCACACTTGTTCTAGTCAAGCAATCCAAGGGGTTTGGGTCAAGAATAAGCTGAAGTTAACCAGGCTAAAGGTAACTAAGACCCGTTCCAAGATCTGGTCGAACTTATAGTATCGATAGGGGCATTGACGCTGATAAGGAGTTGACCGATACTATTAGTATCGATGCCCCCCCCCCTTTTAGCCTAAAATCCCTGTCGATACTAACACCTAAATTAGATCTAAAGATAGTAAATAAATTAGACTGGTATAGTCTGAAACCACGCAAAATCCAGGTCAGCAATTCCTTTAATTCAATAATAGTTTATATTACTAGAACATACGTGGCTTGAGAATTGGTTTAATTTAGTGAGACACATGGCAAGACGGTGCAAACACAAACAATCGCATTGTAATTCGATGAATTACCGGAAACGAACACACGTGTCTTGAACTCACGATCGTTGGTGAATTATCGGACAAAGAAAACAAACAACCAAAATAGAATGATGTGTGAACACATAGCAACAAAAAACCAAGACGTACGTCAAGAAACGATAAACGGTAACAGAAAATGGATAAGAAACAAATCAAACAAATAAAAATAGGCCGTAGGGCCAGCCCAAGACCCATCGCGGTAGACGATGGGGCTCGTCAAATACCTTCACGATACGCGAAGGATGGGCAGGTAATTTGAATTTCTCCGAGAAACTTCACGGTACGCCACACCCAGTCAACTCCCACCTTGACGATATGCAGTGTGTCTCGGTGGTACACCTGTCTATTTTGTCCTTGGCGGTACGCGAAGGCTCCCTGAAGCCAAAAATCTTATAAAACCCAACCCCCTTGATTTCTTTACCCTTATTCATTTTCTCAAAAACACACACACGATCTCCGGCCAAAGCCACCGTCAAAGCCCTTCTCAATCCATGGAAGCTAAAACCAACCATTTTTGAACTCCATTGAAGCCTAAAACCCTTAAGATTGAAGTAGAACACTAGAAGAACATGCTACAAACCAACGTCAAGTAACTTGAGCATCACCAGCAATTTTCAAAAGCCCCAAGCTACTGATCTAATCCCATTTCATCATCCAAGATCTATTGACGTAGTTCTAATGATCCTTGTGCACTAAAATCCCATTTAAAGGCACATCCAAGCATGGATGCTCACATGCAACACCCTTAATGGCACATGCACGAACTTTGGTATTTATAAAACTGCGTTTGAGTGTGTTTATGAAATATTATGATATTGGATTGATTTATGAGAGCCATTGTTATCAATTTGTGACTAGTGAGGTTTATTTCTAAAAATAGTAAATTTGGTGATGAGAAATATTGATTCATGATGATTTATATATAATAGATATGTTCAAAGGACGATTAGTGATTGATGTTGACAATACTAACATGATAGATTGGCTAAAACTTGATAAAGGGATGATTTGTTCATAAGTTTCTAAAAATAGAAACTTTGGTTATTAGATTTAGCCATACATGTAATATTTGATTATCCTGAAGTGTTTTGGTGATAATAAGGATCTATTGAACATGTTTGTATTGTTTGATTATGATTAAAATGAATTTTGTAGTGAACATTCCTAATATAGTGACTTTGAATTGGGGATTTTGTTAAAATGCATTATAAGAACTTTTAAATGGTGAAGTGTACCTTGAAATGCCTTGTTAAGATATTATGAAGGTTGTTATATGATTAATTGATTTAAAACATGGTAAATGTAGTAACTTACTAAAAATAGTAAATTACTAAAAATAGTAACTTTAATTGGGGATTTGGTAAAATAAAGTCTATTGACATGATTAAAGGGTGATATATACATGTTAATGGTACATTATGGTGATCTGAAGGTATTTGCATGCTTAATTGGTTCAAAACGTGTTAAATATGGGAACCTGCTATATTTAGTAACTTTAAAAGGATAGGTATGAATGTTTGTTGATACATGACGATGTATTATGTTATAACATGATCACTCAGGGGAACGAGCATGTATAGAATGATAAAAACGTGACCTTATATAGGAAACTTACTATGAATAGCAACTTGTTTGCTAAACATACGTGCAGCTGTCATGATAAGTACCATGATCTGTAAGAACGTATATATTATGCCTACGTGCAATATCTGGAAACTCTATGTGCTATGACATGCTTTTATGCACTAATTGTTATTTGAGAAAACTATGCAACACTAAGACAAAACAAATGTTAACAAACTAAACAAGTCACCAATGGGTCGTTGAGTCAACCCAGTCGAACACAGTCAAACACAGTCACATGGTCAAACACAACAACTTGAAGTTGTTTAGTCACGAACACAGTCTAAGTAGACCAACACGGACACGAACACAAACTCATATTACTTATGTGTTATAGGTGACAGTTAGGAACAAACAGTTCACAAAACGAAAAACTCACACAACTCAGGTGAGTTTACAACCCCTTTTCTGTTAAGTGTTTATAAACTCAAACTGGGGGAGAATTACATGCAGATGCTTTTGTAAAACAATTTGAACAAGCGCTTTTGACAAACACTGTAGACAAACGCAATCATACTTCTAAATACCATTCTCATTGATAATAAGATCAAATACAAAATGCACACAGCAATGAACACACAGTTCAATCTCACACAATCTCAAAAATCTCTAAAACTGTCACCTACATTACAATGAACTTGTAAATATATACTATAGATACAGACGAACCTATTCAAGGTAGACGAACCTATTCAAGGTAGACGAACCCTTACAAACCACTAGGTTCGCTGCACTATAACCAAACTGCATATGTTCGTGGGCCAGACGAACCTTGCTAAAATACCTCTGAATTAACCAAAATTGACTTGCATGCAACATATTATATTATGCACCAACAAAATCCATCTTAATAGGTGCTGCAAGTCTGCAAAATCTTGATCTTTAGTCTTCATTCTTCAGTTCTAACCCACTCGATGACTGACCTTCAAAAGTATTGTTTGTTGCTCATGCGACCATAGATCTTGGAATCCTTGCCAATCCTTCTGCTTCAATTCTAGCATCCCTTTCATCAATCTCTTTCTGTAATGCTATCAGCTCCACACACAAATAATTGACATCCTCCCAATTACAACCCAAAGGAATTCCCAATGCATAGCACATTCTAGCAATGGTTTGAAATTGTAGGGCCATATCTATATAGTTGATTCCTACATCATGATATCCATCTCTTGCATATATCAGAGCATCATTAAGAGTTCCATTGTCTTGTCTAGAGCAGTTAACAAGCCACACAGGATCAAGTAGCCTGATAACTTTCCATTGATCATTTTCTTTCAATAAAATAATTGCTTCAGAAGATCTCTTATCATAAAACCATAATTTGAAGAGAGGAGTCCAGTATTGTTCCATTTTACATAGCCTTGGTCTTGAGTACACCTTAGGCTTTGGATAAACATATGAATTATGCTTCAAAACGGAAAATTGTGGAACCAACCAATTGCATCGTTTTTTCGCTTCATGCGTCAATAGACTCTCAAATCTTTCGTTATGATCAGTTTGAAAAGGCTGTCATCTTCAATCTTAAAAGTTGCTTACATTCAGACGATGGTAATGTCATCAAATCATAAGCCTTCCCAAAGTATTGGAACCCTTCGACTCGCTTAACTACATAACAGCCTTGGTTTTTCATTTCACCCGAACTGTTATGATAGTAACCATAGCTTAGTATTTTCCCACGCATCTTCGATTTGGATCCTATCCTAAACCTCGAAGCTTGTTTTGGATGTTTCAGAGGATCAGGCTGATCAAATTTCTCAATGAATTGTCTAAAGATAATTAAATTATCAACAATAAATTTACGTTCCTCTTGAGCCTCTCTCCACAAGTCCATTGGCCTTTTAGTCTTCAAATTTTCACCTAACACAAACTGGCGTTTATCATTAGCTTCCACTTCAAATAATTTTTCCAAGGTTGGTAAGTTATACAAGTTTTCTTCAGATGTACCAACATCTTTAAATTCAACTGCTATTCCTTCGTCTCCGATAGACAATTTATCAACAATACTTGACTTTCTAAGTTCATTCACATCCACACCAAACATTCTTGCAAGCTCTTCCTTAGTATAGTCATTTTCAATTTCTCCTTTATCAAGCTCTTTGCCTTTACTAGGTTTATCAATATTTCTCTGCAACTCTTCCTCTCCAGTTTGTTTAAATAAATCAGCAAGCATAGGCAATGTCTCATCAACAACCCTCTTTTGGCAATCCTCATCAGTTATATCTTCAATTCCAATTTCTTCAAAATATTTGGCTTGATTTGGTTCAGCAACACAGATTGGAGTTACATCTAATGAACTTTCTGGTGGACTGTAAATTACAATCGCACCAGTAATAGAGTTTAGCCCACTAGATTCACTAACACCAGCTACACCATCATCGCCATCACCATCATTATTATGAGGGTTAATACCTGGATATTCATCATAATCTGTTAGTACATATTTGTAATAGGTTGCTATTCAAAATGCAAATTATTGAAAGTTTTGTAAAGTTTAGTTTGTGAAGGTTTTGCATAGGTTCGTCTGGCCCACGAACCTAGGCAGGTTCGGCGAACATATTTCTTTGATAGGTTTGGCGAACCTATATCTTTGGAAAGGTTCGGCAAACCTATAGGTTTGGCAACCTAGGTTCGCCCAGCGAACCTCAAGGTTTGGTTGATAGAAGCTGTGTATATATAGATGGTTTGTCTGATTTTCTGTAGACTCTTGCAGAACTTTGAGAACTTCAGAAAACCTGAGAGTGTATTCTCTGTGTGAGAAACTTTCTGTGTGAAAGATTTGTAATCAATTGATTGATTAATACAAGAAGATGTTTATGAAATTACTTGTTCTTTAATTCTTTAGAGATTAAACATGGATTCCACACGTGTTTGATTGTTCATAGAACTTCTTGATTCGATCCTGATTGATTTCACCAAATCAACAGTGGTATCAGAGCTTTTGGTGAGGTTATATACTAGTTTTATCAAAGAATTCAAGTGATTTGAAGATTATGGCTCAAATTTCTTCTTTTCTTGTTGATTGATTGCTGTTTTGAGTTTGATTTCATCATAAATTGTTGTGGAATACAACAATTCACGATTTGGTAGTGTTAATTTGAAGATTTGGAAGGATTTGCTTCAAACTTTGGAAGGTTTTCCCTCCAAAATTTCGAATTTTGCTGTACAGGTTCGTGAGCCGAACCTGTGAGTAGCTGGAACAAAAGGTTCGCTGGAACTGATAATTTTCTGAGGTTCATTTGGGTTTTCAGAAGAGGTTCGTGGATTTTCAACTAAGGTTCGCTGGTTTCTACAAGGTTCGTTTGAGGTTTTCTACAAGGTTCGTCTGAGGTTCGGTTGCAAGGTTTGTCTGATAGTTTGACTGAAGGTTCGTTGCTGTTTCAGCAGAGGTTCGTCTAAGTTGAGATTCACTTGTCTCAAGGTTCGTTGCTTGAGGTTCGCAGCTTCAGGTTCGTGTGGTTGTAGGTTCGTGACTGGAAATGTTTGCTTCTTAAGGTTCGTGTGATACGGTTCGTCTGATTAAAGGTTCGTGTGACTGAAGGTTCGTTCAGTTCACACATTGCTGAAGGTTCTCCTGATTCAAAGGTTCGTGAGGTGAAAAGTGTCACACCCCCAATTTTCAACTAACGGAATCACACCGTTTGGGAACGTGACAAACCAGGATCTCAGATCATTAGACATAACGAAGACCTCTATATGAATTTCAAATCATACTTTGGTCTTAAAAACATAACATCAGAGTTTTCAAAATTTGCGGAAGCGTTTTAAAACCAGTAACAGTTGTAACATGTAAATTACAAAACAAAATCCTCAAATGTGCAAATTCAAATATCCAAAATGTTTAAAATGCATGCGACTCTATCTCCTAGTCCATGCCAGTCTTTATTGCGCGCCTTAGCGTCCTGAGAAAACATGTAAATCAAGTCAACACAAAGGTTGGTGCATAACACAGGTTTTAAGCATTCACAATGTTCAAAACAACAGTTTGAATATCAAGATAACATAATCACACATGCACAGTCATGATAGCTAGTCATATAAACTATTTACATAAGTGGTCGACACCGAAGCTGACGAATTGCCATGCTATAGCATGTTTTTGCCTTGCCACTATTGCCTAGCACAACAATAGTAAAATTGTGTTTGGTCAGTCAAACACCTGCATAGATCCCATCTACCAGGTGAGGTTTGTCAAACCTAATAGATCTATTTCCAACTACCACGCTTTGCGTTACAGCAAACTAAACGGTTCGAGGTGTGTAAGGACTTTCAAATTGCTATGTTGTCACAAAATGTAAACAGCTAACTCATGCAAGTGATATGTATCTAAAAATAGTTTGTTGCACATGTTTTCTCCCCCAAAACAGTTTAAAATAAGAAAGGGCCGTGTACGCACCTTTGTTTGTTGTAGAATGATCAAACACTTGTGAACTCGCGTAAAAATCCTCTACGAAGAATCTGTGGTTTAACAATAACTTAGAGTTATTCGGAATGTCGTTTTGTGCTTGGAATCACATACGTGTCAACACACGTATGTTAGAGTGTTAAGAACGTGCATACGAAAGTACGCGTGTCTTTGAATTCGTTTAAATAAAATCACATACAATTTTATTTAAATAAACGTAATTATACGCGATTTCGTTTTCGGATTAAAATACCATTTTTATCATTCCAATTGGTTCGGGATGAAATTCTGGTTCCAACGCAATTCGAACGGGTTAAAACGGAGTTCGTACGCGAAAGTTATGACAAAAATACTAAAATGGTTTTAATTTCTCAAAAAATGGTGGAACCCGGGATAGAACCCGCGACCCCCCACTCTCATCACACGCACCCTACCACTCCGGCCCGCTAGGGTTTCGCATTAGACTTCCTAATTAAATTGTTTTAAGTACTCAACTAACTGGTTTCTCCTTTGACACCATAGCCGAAGCATTCAACCATCCAATTGACCACGAATTCGAACTCGATCAACCCTTTGACCATGGGGCTTTGTTCCTACTGATACAAACGAGTTCACAGGTGTTTTTAATTCGAAAACAAAACACTATAACCCTTTTAATTGATAGTGCACAGGTTCGAACTTTATCTCTAAAACCCACCATTCGATTTCATCGAATTCATCTACCTCAATTCATGAAATCATCAGATCTTCTTCAACATAGTTCCCCGAACCCATTCATGCCAATTAATTCGATTTTAAAACTTGTTTCTATCAAAACCCCCAAACCGTTTAACCCGAAGAAACCTAGAACTTGATCATTAACGATTCGTTATGATATTATGAAATTGAGATGTGCTTATTGTTAATCGGTGGGTTCTGAAACTAATAGCACCATTTGATTTAACTTTTAAACCCATCACAATCGAATCCCCCAAAACCGATTATGTTAAGAACCCTAGAAATCGAAATGCTATAATTCGATGTTGTTAGCCGAAATTGATTTGGGATTAACCTTAGTCGGCTATTTATGAAGCTACCCATGTAATTTATTTCGATCATTACACTGATTAAACAAGAAACCCCCAAAACCGTTCTTAAAACAAGCCCTAGAACTCGAATCCCATTAAACCAATATTAGAAATTGAAATTGATCTGTGCTTATCCTTAATCGACCATGTTAGAAGATGTGGGAACGATAACTTACTTGATTTGCTGATGAATTGAAAGAGATCCCTTCTAGCCCTAGGTTCGGCTTCTACGAAATCCAATCCTTCAACTCGAAGCTTCTGATCTTGAATTCTCGTGTGTAAAAGCTACTGAGGGTGCCGAATAATGTGTGGGTATCTGAGTCTTGATCAATTGTGATCGATTATATCACAATTCGAATGGTTTTGTCCCCCACATGGACGGTTACAACTCTTGGACATCAATTGCTTTAAATCCGATTCTTAATAATCCTAATAACTCCTTATGGCTGTTGGAAATCATCAGTATAATGATTGTTGAGTGCCAATTTCGGTTACAAGACCTCAAGTGTCACGAATTTCACTTCACCTCTTGATTTCTATGCGACATTTTGACTTCCTAAAGTCAAAATTGACATTTTATTTTAATTACAATCCACTCTCACTATTCAACATGTTTAGAGGCTGATTTTTCAACATTTTGGACTTTCCAACATGATATTTTGAACCATCATGGTCATTTCTACTAATTCTTATTAACGGAATTATCCCCACAATAACGAATTGTCACTAATTGAGCCTATTGATCATTATTGGGCTAAGTTAACTCAATTGGGCCTAATAATCCTGACTGGGCCTACTTCTATCTGCTTGGGCCTTACAAAATACAATTAGGTCTACCTTAGGCCTTGGATTTATAATTGGGCCTCTCTTGGGCCTTGGATTTGTAATTGGGCCTACCTAGATCTCATTGGGCCTACTTTGGCCTTATTGGGCCTTCCTTGGCCTTATTGGGCCTTCCTTGGCCTTAGTGGGCCTTCCTTGGCCTTACTGGGCCTTCTTTGGCCTTACTGGGCCTTCTTGGGCCTTACTGGGCCTTCTTTGTCTTATTGGGCCTGTGATCTAACCACTTTCAGTTAACGAGGTTAATCCGAAAAGTCGGATTGTCACATCATCCCCTTGTTGAAGGAATTTTCGTCCCGAAAATTAGTAAGTGTTAGGAGTAGTTAGGAAACTACTTACGAGTTTAAATCGTACGTGTTAGTGTGGTTTGATCATTCCGTGTGCTTGTGTGTACTCACACACAAGGTCTAATGCTTGCAACATCACAACTAAATGTGATCGTTCAATGTGACTGTTTGCGTGTACACTAGTTAGTTCACCTAACTGTGACTGTTTGTGTTTGATCATACTGTGTTGTGTAACCTGACACATAGTGAGTGTCTATAACTGTTTGTACTATGCAACCCCGCACATAGCAAAATGTATGTAACTAACCATGTATGTACTACCATAACATGTAACATATGACATGTAGCACATAAAATGTATAAAATGTAACACAAATGTTTATAACAAAACCAATTGAATAAAGTGTTTGTGCTTACAGTTTGAAATTTTGCAGTGTTGATGTGTGAAGCATCACGTCATCCCCTTGTTGAAGGAAATTTCGTCCCGAAATTTAACGTGCGCTCTCAGTGTTAGCAGTAGCTGTTTTGAATAGATGAGGATATTTCTTCATCATTTGATCTTCCTGTTCCCATGTGAATTCAGGACCACGTCTTGAATTCCATCGAACTTTGACTATCGGAATCTTGCTTTGCTTAAGTTGTTTGACCTCTCGGTCCATAATTTCTGCTGGTTCTTCAATGAATCGTAACTGTTCATCCACTTGTATTTCCTCCAATGGTACAATCAATGTGTCATCAGAAAGACATTTCTCTAAGTTCGATACGTGAAAGACATCATGAACTCCACTGAGTTCATCCGGTAATTTGAGTTGATACGCAACCGGACCAATCCTTTTCAGGATCTCAAAAGGTCCTACGTAACGTGGACTAAGCTTTCCGCGCTTGCCGAATCGTATCACACCTTTCCAAGATGATACCTTTAGAAGAACTCGGTCTCCTACTTGAAATTCCAACGGTTTACGACGTTTGTCAGCATAACTCTTCTGTCGATCTCGGGCCGCTGCCATACGGTTCCGGATTTGAACTATCTTCTCTGTCGTCTCGTGCACCGGTTCAGGACCTGTTATCTGACTATCACCAATTTCAGCCCAGCAAACTGGTGAACGACATTTGCGACCATACAAAGCTTCAAACGGTGCTGCTTGAATACTTGTATGATAACTATTATTGTAAGAGAATTCCACTAACGGTAAATGGTTTTCCCAACTATCACCAAAGTCAATTACACCAGCTCGTAACATATCCTCGAGCGTTTGAATCGTACGTTCACTTTGACCGTCGGTCTGTGGATGATAGGCGGTACTCATATCTAAACGAGTCCCCAATGACTTATGAAGTGATTTCCAAAAGTTGGAAGTAAATCGGGCATCCCGATCTGATATGATAGAGATTGGCACGCCGTGTCGTGCTACCACTTCCTTGATGTAAATGCGAGTCAGTTTCTCCATCTTATCAGTTTCCTTGATTGCTAAGAAGTGTGCAGATTTCGTTAATCGATCGACAATTACCCATATCGTATCACAACCACTCGGTGTACGGGGTAACTTAGTAATAAAGTCCATCGAAATCTGTTCCCATTTCCACATCGGTATCTCTGGTTGTTGCAGTAAACCAGATGGCTTCTGATATTCAACCTTGACTTTCGAACAAGTCAAACATTTACTAACGTACTTAGCAATATCAGCTTTCATGTGAGGCCACCAATACAGTGCCTTCAAGTCATGATACATCTTGTCTGATCCCGGATGGACTGAATACCTGGACTTGTGTGCTTCATCCATCACGAGTTCCCTTAAACCTCCATACAAAGGTATCCACAGTCGATCAATGAAATAACGAATTCCATCAGACTTGACATCCAACTGTGTTTCCATTCCTCGTAATGATTCCTGTACCAAGTTTTCCGTTTTCAAGGCCTCGATCTGAGCACTGCGTACCTTGTCAGGTAAGTCAGTATGTATTGTCATCATAAGTGCGCGAACCCCTCTTGTTCCTGTTGTGTCTTTTCTGCTCAGAGCGTCAGCTACTACATTAGCTTTTCCCGGGTGATACTTAATCGCGCATTCGTAGTCGTTCAACAACTCAACCCATCGTCGTTGCCTCATATTAAGCTCCTTCTGATCAAAGATTTGTTGCAAACTCTTATGATCAGTGTAAATAGTACACTTAGTTCCATACAAGTAATGCCTCCAAATTTTCAAAGCAAAAACCACTGCTCCTAACTCCAAGTCATGAGTAGTGTAATTCTTTTCGTGTGTTCGTAATTGTCTGGAAGCATAAGCAATCACTTTATCACGTTGCATCAACACACATCCCAAACCTTGTGCAGATGCATCACAATACACCACAAAGTCTTCCGTCCCTTCTGGTAAGGACAGAATTGGTGCGCTGCAAAGTTTCTGTTTCAATAACTGGAACGCAGTTTCCTGTTTATCCGTCCAGTTATACTTCGTTCCCTTGTGCGTAAGAGCGGTAAGTGGTTGAGCGATCTTTGAGAATCCCTCAATGAATCGTCGGTAATAACCCGCCAAACCAAGGAATTGTCGTACCTCGGTAGGGGTCTTTGGTGCTTCCCAATTCTTAATCGCTTCAATCTTCGCTGGATCAACATGTATACCCTTTTCATTAACTATATGCCCCAAGAATTGTACTTCTCGCATCCAGAAATCACATTTCGAGAACTTAGCGTACAGTTGTTCCTGTTTCAATAATTCCAATAGTAATCGAAGATGTTCAGCGTGTTCTTCTTCAGACTGTGAATAGATGAGAATGTCATCAATGAAAACAATGACAAACTTATCAAGATAAGGTTTACAAACACGATTCATGAGATCCATGAATACAGCTGGAGCGTTTGTCAACCCAAATGGCATGACCAGGAACTCATAATGGCCATAGCGTGTTCTGAATGCTGTCTTCGGAATATCTTCCTCCTGAACTCTTAGTTGATGATAACCCGATCTGAGATCAATCTTCGAGTAGTAACTCGAACCTTGCAACTGATCGAACAGATCGTCAATTCTGGGTAACGGATACCGGTTCTTGATAGTAACCTTGTTCAATTCCCAGTAATCGATACACATACGGAAAGTCCCGTCCTTCTTCTTAACAAACAAAACTGGAGCTCCCCACGGTGAAAAACTAGGTCGTATGAAACCCTTATCCAACAACTCTTGCAATTGTGTGGATAACTCTTGCATCTCAGACGGTGCAAGTCGATAAGGCGCCCTAGCTATCGGTGCTGCATCTGGTGTCAGGTCGATTCAAAATTCCACCTGTCTGATAGGCGGTAATCCCGGCAAGTCTTCTGGAAACACCTCCGGAAATTCACAAACTACTGGTATATCTTCAATCTTCTTCTCAGCTACCGGCTTTTCAGTTATAAGTGCTATAACTGCCGTATGACCTTTTCGCAGACATTTGTGTGCTTTCATACAAGATATGAGACGCAGTGGCGTACTGCTCTTCTCGCCTTGTACATACAATGTCTCTCCCTGCGGAAGAGGTATGCGAACAATCTTTTCATGGCATACGATTTCAGCCTGGTTTTTGGACAACCAGTCCATGCCAATGACTACATCAAAACTACCTAAAGTGATAGGCATAAGATCAATTTCCAATGTCTGACCCATCAAATCAAGCATACATCCCTTAAAGATTTGTTCAACTACTATTAACTTACCATCAGCTAATTCCACAGTGTATGGACTATCTAAGGCAGTAGGATTAACATTTAACAACTTAGCAAGTGAACTAGATACAAAACTCCAATCGGCACCAGTGTCAAATAACATAGAGGCATAGTGATTATTTAAGAGGAACGTACCCGTAACAATGTTGCGATCCTCCCGTGCTTGACGTCCTCCAATCACAAACGCCCTGCCCCTAGCACCATTGTTGTTGTTGTTATTGTTATTGTTGTTGTTGGTGCCATTACCATTACCGTTGCCATTCCCATTGCCATTGACATTATTGTCCCCGCCTTTCTTGAGTTGTGGGCAATCTTTCTTAAAGTGTCCCATCTTGCCACACTCAAAAAAACCCTTCTGTGCGTTGTTCTGATTGTTATTCTGGTTGTTGTGATTGTTCTGTAGCTCCCCGCGACAATCCTTAGCCGCATGTCCAATCTTGCCACACCTTTGGCACCTAGCTCTATCACACTGATTACCGGCATGATGATACCCACACCTGTTGCACTTGGGGTGTTTACCAACATAACCCCCCGATGATGATGATTGCTGACCACTGCTTGAATTATGATAAGACTTGTTTGAGTCTTGCTTCCGGTTTTGCTGATATGATTGTTGGTTGTGACTCTTTGAGTTGTTACCTTCCCACTTTCTTTTATGGTCTCCCACCTTGGTAGCAGATGTTCGTTTAGGCAGAGTCCCCTGTAATACTGCCTGATCAGTAAGCTGATGCGCTAAACGAACAGCTTGTTGAATGGTGGTGGGATTTGCTGAAGTAACCAACCCCTGGATCTGAGGCACTAGTCCTCCAATGTATCTTTCAATCCACTTGCTGGCTGGAGTAGCCATGTGTGGTAGAAGTCTGGCCAATTCATGTGACCTGGCGTGTACTCTTCAATATTTGACCCCTCCATCTTAAGGTGCCAGTATTCTTCCTCTAGTTTTTGCATCTCACTACGAGGACAGTACTCCTCCTGCATTAAAGTTTTGAAGCCATTCCAAGTCAAGGCATTAGCCTCACCCAATCCCAAAGTCTGAACATTTGAGTTCCACCAAGTTAGTGCTGGACCCTCCAATGTTCCCGTAGCAAACTTCACCTTGCTCTCGTCAGGGCAGTTGCACATCTCAAACACAGATCATGCCTTTTCAATCCATCGAAGGAGTCCTATGGCCCCCTCCGACCCTTTGAAGTTGTGTGGTTTACAGTCCAAGAACATCTTGAACGTGCATACCTGTGGGTTAACCAGTCCCCCAGCTGGACCATGTGGTCCTGTGTTGTGTGTCTGAGCATATTGTGCGATTGCCTCTGCAACTCTGTTGTTAATTAGCTCGTTGAGCTCAGCGACTGTCATGTGAACGTTTCCCTCAGCCATTAGTTTCCTATTTACAAGAAGTGTTAGCATGCTTGCAAAGTCTAATGTAACATGTGTAAGTAAAACAACAAACACAACATATAATGTATAAATCAATACAACTGTTGGCAATAAATAATAGTTCTTTTCAATAGATAGAAACTTTGATTTGAGTACAATACTTTTGAAATCAAAACATAATTTTCCAAACTTCTAGTGTAGGAACACAACCCGTTCCTAATAAGTTTAAACAAAACAAGGAAACTCAATCATCCTCAACAGAGGATTCAGGATCAGAATCAATAACTGGTGCTGGTTCCTCCCCTTCTTCCTCTCCATTCTCCTCATCCTCCTCTTCATTGTCTGATGCTACTAAATCCTCTAAGGCTTCTATTCTGCCCTCCAAGATCTCAGCTCGGTTCTCTGAAGCTTCAAGACAACCAATCAAATTAATCATCTCATCCCGCATATCATGAACCAGATGGGCAAGTTCCTCTTGCCTCTCATTAGCATCCCATAGTTCCTGAGAGTGTTGTGCGATCCTATCTTCTTTCTCGTACAAATCCTCGCGCAGTTTGGCGATCTCCTCAGCGTCCATCCTTTGCCTCTTAGGCTCAGGAGCATCCAATACTGGTGGTGGATGTGTAGAAGGTCCCTCAGCAGGGATCTGCTGAGTGCCCTCCACTGGCTCCTCCTCCGGATCCTCATCCGGGTCCTCATCTGGATCCTCCTCTGGATCCTCGTCTGGATCCTCCTCCGGGTCCTCGTCTGGATCTTCCTCCGGATCCTCCTCCGGATCTGAGTCATCCCTCTCATATGGTGGAGGAGATGGAATAGGTGGTGGTGATGATGACGGTGGTGCCGGAACTATCGGTTCCTCGTCCTCAGAATCATCAATGTAAATGTAAGGTACTGATGATGATGCCATGCCTGTTACATAATACCATATGTAAGTGCAATGCCATGGAATGTGTAAACAAGTCAATTACATAATACCATATGTAATTTCTAAGTAATAAGTGTAAGCATATGTGTCTAATGTCTAACAGTCATAGTCTAAGTCTACAAATGCAAACCTAGTTCGCTACAACCAATGTCTCTGATACCAATCTGTCACACCCCCAATTTTCAACTAACGGAATCACATCGTTTGGGAACGTGACAAACCAGGATCTCAGATCATTAGACATAACGAAGACCTCTATATGAATTTCAAAACATACTTTGGTCTTAAAAACATAACATCAGAGTTTTCAAAATTTGCGGAAGCGTTTTAAAACCAGTAACAATTGTAACATGTAAATTACAAAACAAAATCCTCAAATGTGCAAATTCAAATATCCAAAATGTTTAAAATGCATGCGACTCTATCTCCTAGTCCATGCCAGTCTTTATTGCGCGCCTTAGCGTCCTGAGAAAACATGTAAATCAAGTCAACACAAAGGTTGGTGCATAACACAGGTTTTAAGCATTCACAATGTTCAAAACAACAGTTTGAATATCAAGATAACATAATCACACATGAACAGTCATGATAGCTAGTCATATAAACTATTTACATAAGTGGTCGACACCGAAGCTGACGAATTGCCATGCTATAGCATGTTTTTGCCTTGCCACTATTGCCTAGCACAACAATAGTAAAATTGTGTTTGGTCAGTCAAACACCTGCATAGATCCCATCTACCAGGTGAGGTTTGTCAAACCTAATAGATCTATTTCCAACTACCACGCTTTGCGTTACAGCAAACTAAACGGTTCGAGGTGTGTAAGGACTTTCAAATTGCTATGTTGTCACAAAATGTAAACAGCTAACTCATGCAAGTGATATGTATCTAAAAATAGTTTGTTGCACATGTTTTCTCCCCCAAAACAGTTTAAAATAAGAAAGGGCCGTGTACGCACCTTTGTTTGTTGTAGAATGATCAAACACTTGTAAACTCGCGTAAAAATCCTCTACGAATAATCTGTGGTTTAACAATAACTTAGAGTTATTCGGAATGTCGTTTTGTGCTTGGAATCACATACGTGTCAACACACGTATGTTAGAGTGTTAAGAACGTGCATACGAAAGTACGCGTGTCTTTGAATTCGTTTAAATAAAATCACATACGATTTTATTTAAATAAACGTAATTATACGCGATTTCGTTTTCGGATTAAAATACCATTTTTATCATTCCAATTGGTTCGGGATGAAATTCTGGTTCCAACGCAATTCGAACGGGTTAAAACGGAGTTCGTACGCGAAAGTTATGACAAAAATACTAAAATGGTTTTAATTTCTCAAAAAATGGTGGAACCCGGGATCGAACCCGCGACCCCCCACTCTCATCACACGCACCCTACCACTCCGGCCCGCTAGGGTTTCGCATTAGACTTCCTAATTAAATTGTTTTAAGTACTCAACTAACTGGTTTCTCCTTTGACACCATAGCCAAAGCATTCAACCATCCAATTGACCACGAATTCGAACTCGATCAACCCTTTGACCATGGGGCTTTGTTCCTACTGATACAAACGAGTTCACAGGTGTTTTTAATTCGAAAACAAAACACTATAACCCTTTTAATTGATAGTGCACAGGTTCGAACTTTATCTCTAAAACCTACCATTCGATTTCATCGAATTCATCTACCTCAATTCATGAAATCATCAGATCTTCTTCAACATAGTTCCCCGAACCCATTCATGCCAATTAATTCGATTTTAAAACTTGTTTCTATCAAAACCCTCAAACCGTTTAACCCGAAGAAACCTAGAACTTGATCATTAACGATTCGTTATGATATTATGAAATTGAGATGTGCTTATTGTTAATCGGTGGGTTCTGAATCTAATAGCACCATTTGATTTAACTTTTAAACCCATCACAATTGAATTCCCCAAAACCGATTATGTTAAGAACCCTAGAAATCGAAATGCTATAATTCGATGTTGTTAGCCGAAATTGATTTGGGATTAACCTTAGTCGGCTATTTATGAAGCTACCCATGTAATTTATTTCGATCATTACACTGATTAAACAAGAAACCCCCAAAACCGTTCTTAAAACAAGCCCTAGAACTCGAATCCCATTAAACCGATATTAGAAATTGAAATTGATCTGTGTTTATCCTTAATCGGCGATGTTAGAAGATGTGGGAACGATAACTTACTTGATTTGCTGATGAATTGAAAGAGATCCCTTCTAGCCCTAGGTTCGGCTTCTACGAAATCCAATCCTTCAACTCGAAGCTTCTGATCTTGAATTCTCG
Source organism: Mikania micrantha (assembly GCA_009363875.1). Lineage (NCBI taxonomy): Eukaryota > Viridiplantae > Streptophyta > Magnoliopsida > Asterales > Asteraceae > Mikania > Mikania micrantha. The sequence continues at coordinate 32,998,225 of CM018681.1, forward strand.
TGTGTAAAAGCTACTGAGGGTGCCGAATAATGTGTGGGTATCTGAGTCTTGATCAATTGTGATCGATTATATCACAATTCGAATGGTTTTGTCCCCCACATGGACGGTTACAACTCTTGGACATCAATTGCTTTAAATCCGATTCTTAATAATCCTAATAACTCCTTATGGCTGTTGGAAATCATCAGTATAATGATTGTTGAGTGCCAATTTCGGTTACAAGACCTCAAGTGTCACGAATTTCACTTCACCTCTTGATTTCTATGCGACATTTTGACTTCCAAAAGTAAAAATTGACATTTTATTTTAATTACAATCCACTCTCACTATTCAACATGTTTAGAGGCTGATTTTTCAACATTTTGGACTTTCCAACATGATATTTTGAACCATCATGGTCATTTCTACTAATTCTTATTAACGGAATTATCCCCACAATAACGAATTGTCACTAATTGAGCCTATTGATCATTATTGGGCTAAGTTAACTCAATTGGGCCTAATAATCCTAACTGGGCCTACTTCTATCTGCTTGGGCCTTACAAAATACAATTAGGTCTACCTTGGGCCTTGGATTTATAATTGGGCCTCTCTTGGGCCTTGGATTTGTAATTGGGCCTACCTGGATCTCATTGGGCCTATTTTGGCCTTATTGGGCCTTCCTTGGCCTTATTGGGACTTCCTTGGCCTTAGTGGGCCTTTCTTGGCCTTACTGGGCCTTCTTTGGCCTTACTGGGCCTTCTTTGTATTATTGTGCCTGTGATCTAACCACTTTCAGTTAACGAGGTTAATTCGAAAAGTCGGATTGTCACAAAAAGTTTCGTTGTTTAGAAGTTTTGAAATTATGGCGGAGATGTACGCTACAATGTCTAGTCAAAATACTAAGATTCAGAGCATTCTGATTAGTGAAACCGAAGTGGGAAGTACGAACAAAGAGCCAAAGCTGCTAGATTTGGCAGACTATGACAATTGGAAGGGTAGATTTGAAACACATCTTAATGGAATGGATACAAATCTTTGGGAATGTATTCTATCACCATGTGAAAGACCGAGAGTTATGGGAACTGATTTACATCAACTTTTAGAGAGACTTGATGTTGATGAGAGAAAGATGTATGATTCAGAGAAAAAGGCGTATTAGATGCTTAGCCAGGCCATTCCAAATCAGATCTTACATCAATTTGATGAGCACAAGACTTCTTATAGTCTATGGAATGCCTTGAAACTAGAGTTGAGTGTATGATTTACATCAACTTTTAGAGAGACTTGATGTTGATGAGAGAAAGATGTATGATTCAGAGAAAAAGGCGTATTAGATGCTTAGCCAGGCCATTCCAAATCAGATCTTACATCAATTTGATGAGCACAAGACTTCTTATAGTCTATGGAATGCCTTGAAACTAGAGTTGAGTGTAATACAAATCTGAAGAAGATGAAAGCTACAGACATTCGTAAAGAATTTGAAAACTTCAATTTCATAGGCAATGAAAGTCTGGAAGCATTAATTACAAGATACAGACATCTGCTGACAGAAGTGAGAAAGTGTGGCATCGAATATTCTGAAGATGAAAAGATTGATTGCCTTGCTGATGCTTTACCTGACGAGTGGAACTCTTTAGTGTTGATCTTGAGAGGGAATTTACCAGGACTGACCTTGGTAGAATTTGTTCAAAAACTTGAGGAACAAGAGATGAAGGATAAAAGGAAAGTACGATGGGTGAATGTTACACAAGATCCTTCATTATATGGTGGTTCTGTAGTTACACCACTGGCTTCATCTGCCAAGATTCAGACATCATTTGTGTCTAGTACTTCTGATAGTACTCATGTTCCTTCTGCATCTACAAGTTCCAGTTCATTCTATTCTAACAACGAAAAGAATTATTACTCGACACCACCTCCTGTTCAGCTAAATACTACCAATTTGGGAAAAGTTACTTTTGAAGCTGTCAGGGATCACATGTCTATTCTATCTTGTGTTGTTAGTGCATACGATGAGCAAGTTGCAGGAAGGATTGGAAATGCTAATCTGACATTTGAAGACTATGAACAAATCGATGATGATGAAATGGAACTGATCGATACACAATGGGCACTGGCGAGTGTTATTCGAAGAATCAATCGTTATGAGAAGAAGACGGGCAAGAAATTCACTTTCGACCGCAACACCAAATTTAGATTCAATCCAAAGTCTACTTAGTTCTATAAATGTGGCGAGCTAGGTCACTTTGCCAGAGAATGCAAGAATCCTAAGAAACAAGGGAACTTAAACCCATTCAAGCCACAAGATACCTACCAGAAAAAGAAAGAAAAATCTGAAGATTCATCTAAAGCACTAGTGAGTCAAGCTGATGAGGGCTATGACTGGGGTACGCAGTACGATGAACTGATGGGTGCTTTTATGGCTTCGTTGGAGGAAGACTCTGGGAAAGGAAAAGAGAAAGTGGATGAGGTAAATGAGGATTTACTTGAGATGATTGACAAACTGAAAGAGATGAATGCTCAGCTAACTGCTGATCTGATAGAGTGCACAGAAGCAAATAAGAAGTTGATTTTAAGAGAAAAATCCTTTGACAAAAAGATAATTGATTTTGGTAAAGAAAATGAAGATCTAAAAATCAAAGTTTTACAAAATAACCATGTTGTGTATGTGCATATTGAATCAGTTCAGAAGCTGAAGGTTGAGTTATCAGCAGCAAAAGCTGAAGCTGAAGCAAACAAGAGCAAGCTTGAAAACTATCAAAATTCTAAGTATGTCATTGATTACTTTGCTGCCATGCAAAGGTCATTAAATGATATGTCTGGAATTGGTTTTCATGTTGTGCCACCTCCTTCTAGTTTTGTTTCAAGACCACAACTTAATCCAGATTTGGAAATTCATCCGGTTTCTTTAAAGGAAAATGTGTCTGAACGAGTGACTGAGGATGTGGGAGGTTCATCATCTCTTGATAAAGTGTTTCTTGATTGTGATGCTCCTATTATTGAGGACATTACAGATTCAGAATTTCCAGCTGATATTCTGAGGATGACTGGTTATAAGGTCAAAACTGTTGAAGAACAATGTCTGAAATCACAGAAATCCAAGTATGAGATGAAACCAGCTAAGAAAGTGGTGGTTAAACAAACTGATGTTTCCAAACCAGTGCTGAAAGTCAAAACTGCTACCACAATCAAACCAAGTGTGTTAGTTTAGTCATCCACTGCATTTAAAGGAGAGACTAGTGGTGTTTCTAAAAAACAAAATGGTTTTTCTAAAAAAGTTAACAAAGTGGCTAACAAGGTTGTTGACAAGGGTAATAAGTTTGGGGTTGGAATTAAGGGAAAATCAATGTTTTCTCAAAATCAAAAGAATAATTCCAATAAAAAAGACACTGGTTTGAGGAACAATGTTTCATCACCATCTGTTGCATCTAAATCTTTTAGTTCATCTAAGTGTTTTGATGAACTCAAACCAAAAAGTTTTTCACAAAGAAAATGCTACAGATGTGGTAAACTGGGTCATGTTATTACTGATTGTGAGTTGGATACTTATAACAGATTTAGGTCCTTTACTCCAAAAAAAACACGAAAGTGTTTTACTTGTAGTGGAAAAGGACATATTTCTGCAAATTGTCCAAATCATAAGATCAGGAAGAGTTCAGTTGATGTTAGTCGGATGATTAAGACTGTTGGGAGTCCTAGGAAAGTGAAACCTAGTGAGGAGGAAATGAAAGTCCTCAGAAAGTTTGATCCTGATTGTGTCTGGGTTAGAGAAGAAAACAATCAGAAAAATAAAGTTTTTAATAACAAACAAAATGTCAAAAAGTTGGTCAAAATGGTGACATCATCTGATGATGATTTTTATGATAATTTTTCTTCAAAACAATTTTCAAAACAAATTGGTAAGTCAAAATCTGTTTGGAAATTGAGATGCAGTTCAGTGGATCAAATTTCTAGGAGAAAGGATGATAACTGTGACGATGGGTCTTCAAACAGTTTATTCCAACAGAATGGCAGAAGTCCATTCAGGGAGACTCGGCGCCAGAATGGCGGGAGTCATCCCTTTTGATACTGATCAAAATTTTAATTTATTTTGCAGGTGGCATTTATGGGCCATATCAAAAGTCGTTGGATTGATGATAGTGGATGCTCACGGCACATGACTGGAGAGTTAGGTTTGTTGAAGGATTTTAAGGCAATGAAAGGGAGTTATGTTAATTTTGCATGTGACAAAGGTGGTCAGATTACCGGGTTTGGTAGTTTGACTAATGGTAAAGTTTCCTTTGACAATGTTAATTACTGCAAAGAGTTAACTAACAACCTGTTGAGTGTATCACAGATTTGTGACAAAGGCTATAAAGTGATGTTTGACAATGAAAGATGTTATGTGCTTCAACAAGGAATTCAGATTCCTGAAGATTGGATTCTGATGACTGTCGACAGGAGTAAGGATTTATATGTTCTCGACATGGCGAAAGCGGAGACAGTAAACAAGTTGGAGACATGTCTGGTGTTTAAGGTAACCGAGCAAGATGCACGGTCTTGGCACAGACGGATGGGGCATATACATATCAGGAAGATGAATCATTTAGTACACAATCATTTGGTTGAGGGTGTACCGGTTAAACACTTTAAACTCCCTGATGTTTGTGTGTCTTGCAAGAAGGGTAAACAGAAAAGGAGGTCCCATAAAACAAAGACAGTGTTTTCTATTGATAAACCACTTGAGCTTCTTCACATTGATTTGTTTGGACCTATCAATGTGAAGAGTATCGGTGGTGAATCATACTGTTTTGTGGTGACTGATGATTTTTCTATATTTTCATGGGTCATGTTCTTAAAGTTTAAATCAGAGACTTATGAAAATTTTGTTTTGTTGGTGAACAGGTTGGAGACTTGATACAAGTTGAGAGTAAGGCGTGTTTGTTCATACAATGGGACAGAGTTCAAGAATCAACACATGGAAGAATTTTCTGATTCAAAGGGCATTCAGCAGCAATTCAGTGCACCATATGAACCACAGATGAATGGTGTAGCTGAGAGAAAGAACCGGACATTGATTGAGTCTGCTAGAACTATGCTCGCTGATTCTAAGCTCCCCATTACATTATGGAGTGAAGCCGTAGCGATCGCCTGTTTTACCCTTAACGACTTGCTATGAACTGCTTCAAAATCGAAAACCTAATTTGGAACACTTGGAACCTTTCGGGGCTCCTTGTACCATGCGTAAGAAAGATGCTAAATTCAACTCTAAAGTTGAAGAAGGTTTCTTTCTTGGCTACAGTCTTCCCAACAAACGTGTGTTTAACAAACGTACAAGTGTTGTGGAATTATGGTATAATGTGGATGTTCTAAGACATACACCTATACCTGACGGTAAAGGACCAAATTGGCTTTTTGATTATGATAAACTTTTTGAGTCTTTTAATTTGTCTCCAAATGTTTCTGATGATGAAATAACGTTGCAAATGTTATATGATTTGCAGAATTCTGATGATCAAGGTGTTTCTCATAAAGCTGAAAATACTATTCCACCTGAGGAAGGCGTGTCCAAAGTAATCAATGATGATTGGTCATCTGATGATGATCATGATGTTTTTGAAGATGCTGTTTCTCATGATCAAGATGTTGATCAGAATATCACAAATCTTGATCATAATGTTGGAGTCCCGCAAGTGCCAGTCACTAGAATTCAGGTTAATCATCCTGTTGAACAGATCATTGGAAATCCATCTGCTGGAGTGCAGACAAGAAGTCAAGTTACAAACAAGGAGAGTTTGTATGTTGAGTTGGAAAGAACTCATGGTTCTCAAGAGTTATGGATGCATTCTGCATTTATTTCTCATATTGAGCCAAAATCTGCTACTGAAGCATTGCGTGAGCCTACTTGGGTGGAAGCTATGCAAGAGGAGCTGAATTAGTTTCAGAATCTAGGTGTGCGGCATTTGGTGGATTTGCCAAAGGGCGAGAAGAAAATTGGCACTAGATGGGTGTTAAAGTGCAAAAGAGATGATCGAGGTGTGATTGTTTGGAACAAAGCACATTTAGTGGTTCAAGGTTTCAAACAAGTCGAAGGGATTGATTACGACGAAGTGTTTGCACCAGTGGCGAGGCTAGAAGCAATACGACTCTTTCTAGCTTTTGATGCCCACAAGAAATTTAAAGTTTTTCAGTTGGATGTCAAGTCTGCATTTCTTTATGGGTCATTGAAGGAAACAGTGTACGTTTGTCAGCCACCGGGCTTTGAGGATCCTATCCACCGGGATCAGGTATACCTCCTTGACAAAGCACTGTACGGTTTACATCAGGCTCTACGTGCTTGGTATGAGACCTTATCGACTCACCTTATTGAACACGGGTTCAATAGGGGTCAGATTGACAAGACATTGTTCTATCGGGAAAAGGGGAAGGATATTATTCTTGTTCAGATCTATGTAGACGACATCATCTTTGGATCTACCGATGAGCAACTGTGTTTAGAGTTCAAAGAGGTTATGATTGAGAAGTTTGAAATGAGTGCCATGTCAGACATCAAATTCTTCTTGGGTTTACAAATTGATCAGACAGATGATGGAATCTTTATTTATCAGACAAAATACATTCAAGATGTGCTAAAACGGTTTAGCATGCTCTATTGTACACCCATTTCCACGCCCATTCAGCCCAGTCACATGATTGAGCCTGATATTAAGGGGGAGCTAATTGATGCTACTTTGTATCGTGGAATGATTGGAAGTTTGATGTACTTGACTGCCTCAAGGCCAGATATTGTAATTTCTACAAGTATCTATGCTCTCTATCAATCAAAACCTAAAGTGTACTCCTGACACCGGTCTGTGGTATCCTAAGGATGATAATTTTTTGTAACAACAGTGCCGAAATCGGTGCCGGAACAGTGATCGCAACAGTAGCATGAACAGTAAACAGACACCAACTATACACATTCCATTCTATTTCATGTTCATATTGATAGTCAAAGTCATTTCACGTTATCAAACAGCAGATTCATAAACATTTAGCGGAAACTAGGTACAGAGCAATGGTTCTTGAGTCAGGTAATTATCTGGCAACACTGAACCATCATGGGTTTATTTGTTAGTATGCGAGGCTAATCAAAACAAGACAATAACAGTTGTTGTTACGGAATGTTAAACCGACGGACTGTTCGTATAGGTGACGATCTGTACGAATGGATCTGACAGTTTAATGATCTGAAACGATGATTGTAAATTAGACAACAAAATCAGAAAGTGAAACGTACGATCGTGTTCGTACAGTTAGCGCTCTGTACGAAGACGCGCGTAAGTGACGTTTTCTGACGAAACGAAGACGACTCGAACGATAATAATTATAAGGAAATAAAATATTTCCTATTTTACAATTTTGAAACTCATCATAGTTACAATTAAGGCCAAACTATTTTTTTATTTTAGACGCGTAAATTATAATACGCGAATAAATCATAAAACGCGTAATAATTAGGAGTTTCGATAAATAAATTAGGGAAATACTATTTAATATCATTAATAGAAATAGCCACTTTCCAAACACCTAAAAATAAGCCTTTTATTTAAATTTCGTAATTTTACGCGTTACGATTCGGAAACGCGACGAAGACGCGAACCGAGCAAACGAAATGAACCCGAATACCCTCGGGGTATATAAACGATGAAAGAACACTTTTCTTTCATTTTTACACATCTCTCTCTCTCTCTAGCTCTCTCTCCCGTCACCTCTCTCTCTCTAAAATTCTTCATCTTCAACCTTCAAGATCTCACTCGTTTGGAGACGAAATCGGGTGTTCTTGGTGTCCACGCGTAGCTAGGAACGAGCTCTACAAGGTAGTACAACCGATCGGAAGCTTTGGCCATTGGAATTTAAGGTATGTAGCTCGAAACCTTCGTGAGAATAGGGTTTTACTTGGTTTTGATACACACGCACATAACCGGTTTAAGGTTTAACTTTTCGAGAGCCGCACCATGGATGACTTCGGTGATGCAAGAATAACCAGGGGTACGATCGGAGACCAATTGGGTTCGATGGAACTGATGAGAACGAACCAGGGTTCGTTGACAGCCACCATGGCCGAACCGTTGAAGTCACGAACCTTGGGTATGCATGATAGCTGGCCGAATCTTCTTTCTCACTCACGAACCATCACCATGGCCCACGAACCTTGGAAGGTCACGAGCCTTCATGAGCGGCCGAATCCAGCTGTGTTGGCCGAACCATTTTAGAGCCACGAACCCTAACCCTCCGAGCCTTAATGCCGAACCCTTCTTTGCATGATTAGTCGAACCTTACTGAACTTGTAGCCGAACCTTGCATGCTCAATTGACATCACCGAACCTTGCTGGTCAAGCATGGACCAGCCGAACCATGGTTGGGGGCGAACCAGAGGCGAACCTTACATGGACATCGGCCACAACCGAACCTTGTTCATAAAACACATAAAAGGTTCGCTGCTTGGTGATCTCTTATGTGGATTAACTAGGCTCAATTGATCAATACATGGAACCACACTTCGGCCCACTAATAACTATTTCGGCCCAAATAGGAAATATAACCGGCCCATGCGCATGGCACTCGGCCCATAGTAAAATGGCCCAATGGATTGGCCCATGCGATTATCATAGCCCATGACACTTAGGTTTAGCCCAATAGCCCTATTATTAGGCCCAGGATCACTTAGATTGGCCAAATATCTAAGACGATCCGTTGTACATTCGGTTAAGCTAAATATTAACCATACGACCCAAGTTACTTAGCTTAACATCACTAACAAAGTGCCATGATAGACATTAGGTTCAATAGGAATCTAATGGGTCACAATGACAAGCTAGGCCTAACACAAGGCCACAAGATCTAAACTTCAATAAAAACAATGCTAGGATTAATTACCGATCTAATTTAGGATATTCTAGCACCATTATCATATGGGATCATTATAGGGGATGATCATTCTTTTAGTCAAACACAAGTGAACCTTTTTAAACTAAGATATCAAATGTCATGGAAAGATTACACTAGGGATGGAAAACAAGAACCTAAAGGTTATGGTTTAACTTAAATGTTAACACCTAAACCATTGGGAATTTCAAAGGCATGATTAATCTAAATGGTTATTTACACCATCTAGGTTAATGACGTTATAAGCAAACAAGAGATCATTTGAAAATCAAAGTTTATTAAAGGGCCCAAGAATGGCCCAATGGGTTTAATATAAGCCCATCATGTTTAAATTACATTTTCTTAAATTAATTATGCTTTTCATAAAGGAAATTAAATTATAAACTTTATCAATATAATTAAACGATTTTCCTAAATAAATGATTTACTTAAAAAGGTAATAAATTGAAAATATTTTACTTAAATACTTTAAATGCTTTATGTGGGATTTGGGTTACTAATGGGTAATAGTTTAACTTGGATAGAGAAAATTCTAGAAACACACTAGTAATCTAGGACACGTAGTTGCACATCGAGACCAAACCATAGATACGACAATTTCTGTAGGTACTTATCGTATTCGAATTCTTTAAAATAACCCAGGTGTTAAAGATACTTAGGCAACAATCAAAGAGTGCGCTTATCTTTTGTGGTTCATTTCACGGCAACACAGGTGAGTTCATTGCCCCTTTTCTAACATTTTTGTTTTAAAACGCGGGGCTGAGAAGCATGCGTAAACTGTTTATTTAAATTGTTTACTTGAATGCTTTTAAATTATATATTTTACATATATATAAATGTTATCCTAGATCATGTCTAGGAAGATTTTATGCAGGTTATTAACTGATTCACTTATATATTAAGTGAATAATCAAGTTAAACAAAACTTTTCAATAAGTCAAAACATTTCAAACAAATCAAACTAGACAATTTTACAAATCAAGTGGGTGAATTCAAGGGATCAAAACAAACATTTTGACAAATCAAGTGGGTGAATTCAAGGGATCAAAACAAACATTTTGACAAAACAAGTGGGTGAATTCAAGGGATCAAATCAAGCATTTTGACAAAACAAGTGTGGGACATCAAGACATCAATAAAACAATCTTTGCAAAGACAACAATCAATGTTCTACAAACCAAGTGTTTGTTGAACAATGAATCAAGTGTACAACCGATCAATGAGTCTTGTATTCTATGATCAACACATCAAGTACATCTTGTGACAAAATCAGACGATCATTAAATCATTTTTAAGGGATAGTATGGGAAATATCAGAGATAACATTTGCCAACACATTGAATTCAGAAATCCTATATTTCAAGAAGTCCTAGCTAGACTGATTGACTTGTAGGTCTTATGTTTGATGATATTTACAGAATTCCCTAACTACTAAGTACCTAGATTGACAGACTAGTCTACTCGAGTATGACCATAGGCCCCAATCATAAGGACTTAGATTTTATTAAATGTTTATTTACTTGTTTAATTAAGCATTTATAAATGTTTATACAATTTTTGTGGTTGATCACTATTGTGATAAACTTAAGGAATCAACATAGATTCCAAATTGTTGTATTTACAGGAACAAAGGACTGACGAATCATTGGGTTAAAGGTAGGGGTAAAATGCTTAATTTTCATTAACACCAATGTCCCATGTGGATTAGTATGTGGTGGGACGGCGTCTGGGCGGGGTTGTAGCCTCGACTCAGGGGTATGCCCTATATATAAGCATACCGATCTGGATGATACATGTGATGTTAATGAGATTAAGGTTGTTACCCGGGGGTTAAACAAAGGTTTTGTGAGAACATTTGAGTCATTGTGAACAAGAGTGTGTGATAGGTAAAGATGCTTAATTATCATTAACAACAATGTCCTATGTGGATTAGTATGTGGTGGGACGGCGTCTGGGCGGGGTTGTAGCCTCGACTCAGGGGTATGCCCTATACATAAGCATACCGATCTGGATGATACATGTGGTGTTAATGAGGTTAGGGTCTTTACCAAAGGAGGTTCAAATCATTTTCAAATCGTTTTCAAACACTAAACAATATGAACTCACCAACCATGTGTTGACTTTATTTTTGCATGACTTCTCAGGTGACGAACAGGTCAACTGAAGAGTTATTTCTTTGGGATTAGGTTATCTGATAGAGGACCTAGCTTTTTGGACCTGCATATTTTGAAGCATCATTTTACAGTTTGGTTATCACATCTTGTGCAACTACAAGATTGAAGACTGATGATGTGATAGTGGGTTTACATTGTTAAATTGTAAACTTAACTAATATAATTTAACTCTGTAATCCTATTTTATTTTAGCAAAGTTTCTCATTTATATATCATGTGCAATGTGAACAATCTGATCAATCCGATTATCATTTCGATATCGCGCCTCGGGAACCTTCCGCCCGTCGGGGAAACCCGATCCTACCCCGCCGGCTCGGGGTGTGACAGATTGGTATCAGAGCCATGGTTATAGAGAAATATAGGTCACTATTTAAACGGTTTGGCCTAGACTATAACCTAGGGACCCTGCATGTAGAGAACATAGGAAATAGGAAATTACTTGCATTGTGTCTTCTGCATTCGATCATTGCATTAACCAATGTTCTGTTGGTTATGATTAGAATGTCACCAAGAAGGCAACCATCACCGCCTCTACCTCCACAAGAGACGGACCCAGCCGTTGAGGTTCTTGCAACACTGCTCACTGAACAGTTGGTGGCGATTCTCCCTGGAATCATCACCCGGATCAGGAACAGTGAGGAATTTACCAGGAACTTCCCATTACTTGCTGCAGAGAAGAAGAAACCGGAAGAAGGAGAAACAAGCAGGAAGCGAAAACGGAGTCGTTCTAAGAAATCAAGAAACCCTAAAATCCACACTGAGGCCATTCCCCTTCGTCAGATGGCCGTTGCTCCGGAGTCAGAGAATCGTAGGTGTTACGCGGGAAAATCACCCCTTTGCACTAACTGTCACCATCACCACCGCACTGAAATCTCATGCAAGCAATGCATCCATTGTGGCAAGACGAACCATTTGGATCACCAATGCAGAACATCAATGGAATTAGTATGTAAACCGGAGGCTAGCAAATTTCCTTTATGTGCCACGTGCGGTCTCCACCATGCTAAGAATAAACTGTGCAAACATTGTCTGAACTGCGGAGGAAAGGGACACTGGAGTCGTGATTGTAATAATCCCCCGACTCATAACCAGAATCCTGGAAACACTACATATCCCCTTCCTCGACACAGCAAAGATTGTTATGTGTGCGGACTGTCCGAACACATTGCCCGAGACTGCCCTGTGAGGATATCTTTTACAAATCCTGCACCTTCTAAAGGAAAAGCTTCCCTCTATTCGGCTTGTCACTACCATGACCTGGCTGAACCCTCGTGCCTACGATGCGCGTGTGGTGGAATGACGGGACCCTGGATTCAACGGTGTCGGTTTATTCCCACTAGAAAATGGGAACAAAAAGCGGGCACCTTTACTTCCCCTCAACATAACAACAATTGCTTCATGTGCGGAATGCATGGACATTTCGCAAGGGACTGCCCTAGGAAAATGTCTCCAGCAGACCCAGCAGACATTGAGGAACTACTCGCTTTACCAGCTCCTGGGGAACACTCGGAGTCCGATGACTCCATAGGTATGTAAAATTCAGCTTAATACCTTAAATTATCTGTTGGGGTATTAATTAGGACTGCATAGTCTGTTGTAATTTTAGGAACCATAAATTTAAGTTAGTCAAAAGCAAAGTCAGTGCCGAAAAGATAATCAGAATAATAATTGAAGGAACCTTTAGGTTAAATAAGGGTTATACGATTAAATAGGGATAGAGTAATCATTAATGCCGGCTTAATTACTGTAAATTAGAATAGGACTTTATCTAATTAGAACACTAAAAGCCTTAGAAATTAAAAATGTCAAAACTAGTGGGTAGACTTTCATTTTATACGTAGATCTCCTAGAAATTGAGTTACCTAAATTTGAGAACTCTGACTCTAGGATGTTAGGAAAAGTAAATATGAGAACTGTGTCAGGTCTTTATGTAGGCTAAATAAGTAGATCAAGGGAAGTCATTTGAGAATACAAGATGAAGGTATGCCCGAGAAAATATTTCGAATGAATTATGGGCATTCCAAATTATGGTGATGTTCTTCGAGTAGAAGAATGCACCTATGAGTTCTTGGACCTCATGAATCGAGCGTGCAGACCGTAACTGGTTAGTTTGTCATTACTATTAAGGACGACATACTGAATTATTATAGTAGCACGACAAAACACGAACGACATCTCAGGGACATTTTGGAACCGTCAAGGAAAGAACAACTTCATCTTAAATTCTCCCAAATTGAAATCAGATGAGAATAAGAAATAGTTGGAACAAAAGTTACAATAGGTTTCACGAGTCTCATGACTTAAGGGTAGGAGTAAGATAGATATACACCATCACACGGGTGGGTATAAGTGTACTGAGAAGGTAAATCCTTACCTTTATTTTAATAAATCTGCCGTATTTTAGGTAGACCTCCCCACTGTATAATGTAAACCTTCGAGTTGAGGAGAGATTAAACAAATGGTGAAGTATGTGTACGGTTATGTCAAACAACCTAAGCATTTACCATGGGTGACTTAAGGATCTCGATCTGAAGATCAAGACCTAGATGTAGTGAGAGTCACCTACGAAGATTTTAAGGAGTGTGTCAGATTTTAGTGCCGAAAGACAGTTCAAGATAAACCGGATGTGACACTTACTACCAAATTAGTGGGTGGACTCTGGTGATAGGTAAACCGATGGATTTTACAGCAACGAGATAGTGGTACGCTATGTGATACCATTGTTTAACATTTTGGTTAGGGATGTACTTAAAAATAATTACAGCTCACCGTTCACCAAAGGACGGTTGAAGCGAAAGTACGACACGAATCTTGGGGGATATGTTGAGAACCTGTATGTCAAACTACAGAGGAAAGTTGGACTCCCAGATGCCACCGATTACATCTTCCTACAACAACCGTCAATATAGAAGCATCGAATGCACACCATTCGAGGCTCCTTGAGGTTGGCAACGTCAGTCGCCGACTGACGGATTAAAGGTGTAGTCCATCCCAGAATAAAGGGACGAACAAGCACCACGAAACGTAGGACAATCCGAGATCATCCAATGTAATTGTTTCATGGCACCGAGATTGAGGTCATTATATGACCTTAGTTGGATACGTTACGTGTTTCACGTCTCGAACTTGAATAAACGTCGTGCTAACGAATCGTTCGTCATATTAGTTGAAGAAATTCAATTAGACGGACAGTATACCTTAGGTAATAGTCTTCAGAGTTCACAGCTCGTTAGATTAAACAATTAAGGAAAAGTCGTATTTCCATTGCTAAGTTCATTGGAAATTCAAAGCGAAAACTCAAGTTTACTTGGAAAAGGCGAAGATCACACGATGTTCAGGACATCCCCAACTACTTGCAGAGAAAGCTGTAACCGATAACTATTCTTAAATTTCGGGACGAAATTTCTCTAACAAGGGGAGACTGTAACAACAGTGCCGAAATCGGTGCCGGAACAGTGATCGCAACAGTAGCATGAACAGTAAACAGACACCAACTATACACATTCCATTCTATTTCATGTTCATATTGATAGTCAAAGTCATTTCACGTTATCAAACAGCAGATTCATAAACATTTAGCGGAAACTAGGTACAGAGCAATGGTTCTTAAGTCAGGTAATTATCTGGCAACACTGAACCATCATGGGTTTATTTGTTAGGATCTATTAGGATAGCACGTATGCGAGGCTAATCAAAACAATACAATAACAGTTGTTGTTACGGAATGTTAAACCGACGGACTGTTCGTATAGGTGACGATCTGTACGAATGGATCTGACAGTTTAATGATCTGAAACGATGATTGTAAATTAGACAACAAAATCAGAAAGTGAAACGTACGATCGTGTTCGTACAGTTAGCGCTCTGTACGAAGACGCGCGTAAGTGACATTTTCTGACGAAACGAAGACGACTCGAACGATAATAATTATAAGGAAATAAAATATTTCCTATTTTACAATTTTGAAACTCATCATAGTTACAATTAAGGCCAAACTATTTTTTTATTTTAGACGCGTAAATTATAATACGCGAATAAATCATAAAACGCGTAATAATTAGGAGTTTCGATAAATAAATTAGGGAAATACTATTTAATATCATTAATAGAAATAGCCACTTTCCAAACACCTAAAAATAAGCCTTTTATTTAAATTTCGTAATTTTACGCGTTACGATTCGGAAACGCGACGAAGACGCGAACCGAGCAAACGAAATGAACCCGAATACCCTCGGGGTATATAAACGATGAAAGAACACTTTTCTTTCATTTTTACACATCTCTCTCTCTCTCTAGCTCTCTCTCCCGTCACCTCTCTCTCTCTAAAATTCTTCATCTTCAACCTTCAAGATCTCACTCGTTTGGAGACGAAATCGGGTGTTCTTGGTGTCCACGCGTAGCTAGGAACGAGCTCTACAAGGTAGTACAACCGATCGGAAGCTTTGGCCATTGGAATTTAAGGTATGTAGCTCGAAACCTTCGTGAGAATAGGGTTTTACTTGGTTTTGATACACACGCACATAACCGGTTTAAGGTTTAACTTTTCGAGAGCCGCACCATGGATGACTTCGGTGATGCAAGAATAACCAGGGGTACGATCGGAGACCAATTGGGTTCGATGGAACTGATGAGAACGAACCAGGGTTCGTTGACAGCCACCATGGCCGAACCGTTGAAGTCACGAACCTTGGGTATGCATGATAGCTGGCCGAATCTTCTTTCTCACTCACGAACCATCACCATGGCCCACGAACCTTGGAAGGTCACGAGCCTTCATGAGCGGCCGAATCCAGCTGTGTTGGCCGAACCATTTTAGAGCCACGAACCCTAACCCTCCGAGCCTTAATGCCGAACCCTTCTTTGCATGATTAGTCGAACCTTACTGAACTTGTAGCCGAACCTTGCATGCTCAATTGACATCACCGAACCTTGCTGGTCAAGCATGGACCAGCCGAACCATGGTTGGGGGCGAACCAGAGGCGAACCTTACATGGACATCGGCCACAACCGAACCTTGTTCATAAAACACATAAAAGGTTCGCTGCTTGGTGATCTCTTATGTGGATTAACTAGGCTCAATTGATCAATACATGGAACCACACTTCGGCCCACTAATAACTATTTCGGCCCAAATAGGAAATATAACCGGCCCATGCGCATGGCACTCGGCCCATAGTAAAATGGCCCAATGGATTGGCCCATGCGATTATCATAGCCCATGACACTTAGGTTTAGCCCAATAGCCCTATTATTAGGCCCAGGATCACTTAGATTGGCCAAATATCTAAGACGATCCGTTGTACATTCGGTTAAGCTAAATATTAACCATACGACCCAAGTTACTTAGCTTAACATCACTAACAAAGTGCCATGATAGACATTAGGTTCAATAGGAATCTAATGGGTCACAATGACAAGCTAGGCCTAACACAAGGCCACAAGATCTAAACTTCAATAAAAACAATGCTAGGATTAATTACCGATCTAATTTAGGATATTCTAGCACCATTATCATATGGGATCATTATAGGGGATGATCATTCTTTTAGTCAAACACAAGTGAACCTTTTTAAACTAAGATATCAAATGTCATGGAAAGATTACACTAGGGATGGAAAACAAGAACCTAAAGGTTATGGTTTAACTTAAATGTTAACACCTAAACCATTGGGAATTTCAAAGGCATGATTAATCTAAATGGTTATTTACACCATCTAGGTTAATGACGTTATAAGCAAACAAGAGATCATTTGAAAATCAAAGTTTATTAAAGGGCCCAAGAATGGCCCAATGGGTTTAATATAAGCCCATCATGTTTAAATTACATTTTCTTAAATTAATTATGCTTTTCATAAAGGAAATTAAATTATAAACTTTATCAATATAATTAAACGATTTTCCTAAATAAATGATTTACTTAAAAAGGTAATAAATTGAAAATATTTTACTTAAATACTTTAAATGCTTTATGTGGGATTTGGGTTACTAATGGGTAATAGTTTAACTTGGATAGAGAAAATTCTAGAAACACACTAGTAATCTAGGACACGTAGTTGCACATCGAGACCAAACCATAGATACGACAATTTCTGTAGGTACTTATCGTATTCGAATTCTTTAAAATAACCCAGGTGTTAAAGATACTTAGGCAACAATCAAAGAGTGCGCTTATCTTTTGTGGTTCATTTCACGGCAACACAGGTGAGTTCATTGCCCCTTTTCTAACATTTTTGTTTTAAAACGCGGGGCTGAGAAGCATGCGTAAACTGTTTATTTAAATTGTTTACTTGAATGCTTTTAAATTATATATTTTACATATATATAAATGTTATCCTAGATCATGTCTAGGAAGATTTTATGCAGGTTATTAACTGATTCACTTATATATTAAGTGAATAATCAAGTTAAACTAAACTTTTCAATAAGTCAAAACATTTCAAACAAATCAAACTAGACAATTTTACAAATCAAGTGGGTGAATTCAAGGGATCAAAACAAACATTTTGACAAATCAAGTGGGTGAATTCAAGGGATCAAAACAAACATTTTGACAAAACAAGTGGGTGAATTCAAGGGATCAAATCAAGCATTTTGACAAAACAAGTGTGGGACATCAAGACATCAATAAAACAATCTTTGCAAAGACAACAATCAATGTTCTACAAACCAAGTGTTTGTTGAACAATGAATCAAGTGTACAACCGATCAATGAGTCTTGTATTCTATGATCAACACATCAAGTACATCTTGTGACAAAATCAGACGATCATTAAATCATTTTTAAGGGATAGTATGGGAAATATCAGAGATAACATTTGCCAACACATTGAATTCAGAAATCCTATATTTCAAGAAGTCCTAGCTAGACTGATTGACTTGTAGGTCTTATGTTTGATGATATTTACAGAATTCCCTAACTACTAAGTACCTAGATTGACAGACTAGTCTACTCGAGTATGACCATAGGCCCCAATCATAAGGACTTAAATTTTATTAAATGTTTATTTACTTGTTTAATTAAGCATTTATAAATGTTTATACAATTTTTGTGGTTGATCACTATTGTGATAAACTTAAGGAATCAACATAGATTCCAAATTGTTGTATTTACAGGAACAAAGGACTGACGAATCATTGGGTTAAAGGTAGGGGTAAAATGCTTAATTTTCATTAACACCAATGTCCCATGTGGATTAGTATGTGGTGGGACGGCGTCTGGGCGGGGTTGTAGCCTCGACTGAGGGGTATGCCCTATATATAAGCATACCGATCTGGATGATACATGTGATGTTAATGAGATTAAGGTTGTTACCCGGGGGTTAAACAAAGGTTTTGTGAGAACATTTGAGTCATTGTGAACAAGAGTGTGTGATAGGTAAAGATGCTTAATTATCATTAACAACAATGTCCTATGTGGATTAGTATGTGGTGGGACGGCGTCTGGGCGGGGTTGTAGCCTCGACTCAGGGGTATGCCCTATACATAAGCATACCGATCTGGATGATACATGTGGTGTTAATGAGGTTAGGGTCTTTACCAAAGGAGGTTCAAATCATTTTCAAATCATTTTCAAACACTAAACAATATGAACTCACCAACCATGTGTTGACTTTATTTTTGCATGACTTCTCAGGTGACGAACAGGTCAACTGAAGAGTTATTTCTTTGGGATTAGGTTATCTGATAGAGGACCTAGCTTTTTGGACCTGCATATTTTGAAGCATCATTTTACAGTTTGGTTATCACATCTTGTGCAACTACAAGATTGAAGACTGATGATGTGATAGTGGGTTTACATTGTTAAATTGTAAACTTAACTAATATAATTTAACTCTGTAATCCTATTTTATTTTAGCAAAGTTTCTCATTTATATATCATGTGCAATGTGAACAATCTGATCAATCCGATTATCATTTCGATATCGCGCCTCGGGAACCTTCCGCCCGTCGGGGAAACCCGATCCTACCCCGCCGGCTCGGGGTGTGACATTTTTCCTTCAATGCCTATAGTGATTCTGACTATGGAGGATGCAAGACTGATGCGAAGTCCAAAACTGGAGGTGCACAGTTTTTAGGGGAGAGGTTAGTCTCTTGGCAGTGCAAAAAGCAGACATCTGTTGCTACTTCAACCTATGAGGCTGAGTATGTAGCGGCTACCAGTTGTTGTTCATAAGTCTTGTGGAGACAACAGCAGATGAGTGATTACAGTTTGAATTTTCTAACTACCCTGATTCATGTCGACAACGAGGCTGCTATTGCAATCACCAAGAATCCGGTGTATCATTCACGATCGAAACACATTGATATTCGGTTTCATTTCATACACGATTGCTATGAAAAGAAACTCATTGATGTGGTGAAGATACATACCAACGAGCAAAGGGCAGACCTTCTCACCATGGCCTTTGACAAAAGCTATTTTGAGTATTTACTCAAATTAAATGGAATTTGGGTCATGGGTGAGGTAATTAAGAATCAACTTCCTTCGTAATCATTTTTTTATTGAATTAACATCAGATATTTTAATTTTTGTTTTTTTGTGTTTTCGTTTTTAGGGGGAGAAAATTTTGAAAAATATAAAAACATTTGAAAAACCAAAAACACAAAAACATTAAAAAATTGAAAATTCTGAGAAATTGATTCGACCAAGTGAGAAACGATAGCACATTGTTTACAATTGGAAGCATATTTGTACCATTAACAACTTAAACATAAAGAGCAGTTACAAGTACTAAGTATGATGTGTTAGTAGGTTTATAACTTAGTTAAGATGAATTTACACAAAGTTTGATTATCCTTTATAAGAAACAGATGCGTAGAATGCAGTACTTAGTTTTGTCCTGCATTAGTGGTAATTTTTCTTACAAAATGTTTCTTGAACATAAAGTCAAATGACTAGTTTTGATCATGTGTTTAATTTTCAAAAGAAATTCTAATTATGTTTTTCTTTTATTTTAGTTTAAAGCTGAAATATTCTTTGCGTATACTTACGTATCGACCTGATTGTTATAGCTTTAAACAATTCAAATTTGTTTTCTTGGTTCTGATTAAGATATGGACAATCTCTGCGTATATGAAAATATCGAACTGATTGTTAAAATCTTAATCTTAAATTATCTTTTAGTTCATTTTCTGGATCATTTGAGCATACGTAAGTATCAACCTTGATTCCAAGAATTTGAACAAATTCCAATTGTATTATGTTTTGTTATTTTCAAAAAGAAATTCTGCTTTATTTTTGCATGATCAAGCTAGTTAAAATTGAAGTAATAAATTTCAAGAGCATTTATGTTTGATTAGTTATTCACAAACCGGGGATGTGTTCAAGTAAATGGATATTATAAGGTATTTGATGATTTTGTTTTAATTTACATCTTAACTAAGTAATTAAACTTAAAGAGGATAAGAATACTGACAATCATTTTAGAATTGTAATTTGCTAATAATTGTATTCATTAATTCAATCAGATGTGTTGATAATTGTAAAACAATATGATCTCATGTCTGGATCTTTCTCAAACAAAAAGATTTGAAATTTGTTAGTATAGTTAGATTTGTTAAATTTGTAGTTTAATTTTATCTGATGTTAATCCACAGAGAACAACCTTTTATGCACCTTTCTGGTATGAGTGTCATAGCAGCAGGTTCTGCTCTGAACTGCAACACTCTTCGGATATCAGCTTCTGTAATACGAATTGCTTGTCCAAGCACATTGGCCTCTATAACATAGTCCTTATCAATAGAAATCAGCCTTGCAAACTCCCAGAAACTCTGTATATGGGATCTATATATCTGGAAAGAATTGGAGATGGCATGGTAAATTCGAGATCGTCGCAGAAACTCGATCATCGGCCGGAAGTCTTTGCCATTCCTGGTTGTAGGATCTAGATAAGCACACACATTGTGTTTGTCTCTGAATGTCAAATTCGCCATTTCTACAATCAGAAAGAAAACAAAATTAGAACAAAAATTTTAAAAAAATTAAAAAAAACAAAAAATTTCTATGTATAGAAACCAGCGAACCTCCCTTGGGAAAGATCCAAACATGAGATAAAATAAAACTACAAATTTAACAAATCTAACTAATTAATAACAAAACATTCACATATTTTTGTTTGAGAAAGATCCAGATATGAGATCATATTGTTTTACAATTATCAATATATCTGATTGAATTAATGAATATATTTAACAGCAAATTACAATACACAGATGATTGTCAGTATAAAACCTTTTGAAGTTTAATTACTTAGTTAAAATATCAATTAAAACAAAACTATTAAATACTTTATAATTTCCATTTACTAGAACACATCCCCGATTTATGAATAATTAATCAAACAATAATGCTCTTGAAACAATATATTTCAATTTTAACTAGCTTGATCATGCAAAAAGAAATCAGAATGTCTTTTGAAAATAATAAAATGTAAAACAATTTAAATTTGTTCAAAATCATATAATCAAGGTTAATACTTACGTATACTCAGATGATTCAGAAAATGAACGAAACAATAATTTAAGATTAAGTTTTTAACAATTAGATCTATATTTTCATATACGCAGAGATTGTCCAAATCTTAATCAGAACCAAGAAAACAAATTTGACTTCTTTAAAGCTATAACAATCAGGTCGATACGCAAGTATACACAAAGAATGTTTCAGCTTTAAACTAAAATAAAAGAAAAAACAATTCAGAATTTCTTTTGAAAATTAAACACATGATCAAAACTAGTAATTTAACTTTTGTTCAAGAAACATTTTGTAAGATTAACTACCACTTTTTCTGGACAAAACCTAGTACTGTATTCTAAGCATCTGTTTTTCATAAAGCATCATCAAAATTTTGTCAAATGTTATCTTAACTAAGTTATAAACCTACTAACACATCATACTAAGTAATTATAACTGTTCTTTATGTTTATGTTCTTGTATGATACAGATATATTTCCAATTACAAACAATGTGCTATCATTTCTCATTTGGTCAGATCAATTTCTCAGAATTTTAATTTTTTAATGTTTTTGATTTTTTAAATGTTTTTGTATTTTTCAAAACTTTCTCCGCCTAAAAACTAAAACACAAAAAAATAACAACAAAAATATCTGATGTTAATTCAGTAAAAATTGATTAAGAAGGAGATTGATTTGGAATTACCTCACCCATAACCCGAATGCCATTTAATTTGAGTAAATAGTCAAAACGGTTTTTATCAAAGGCCTTGGTGAGAAGGTCTGCTCTTTACTCATCAGTATGTATCTTCCCCGCATCAATAAGTTTCTTTTCATAGCAATCGCGTATGAAATGAAACATAATATTAATGTGTTTGGATCGTGAATGATACACAGGATTCTTGGTTATAGCAATAGCAGCCTCGTTGTCAACATGAATAGGGGTAGTCAGAAAATTCAAACAGTAGTCTCTCATCTATTGTTGTATCTGTTGGAATATAAGGACTGACGAAGCAAAACCACCTTTCAAATAATCTTTGTAATAAATGTTGCAGGACAATAGCTTCCGAAGACAAGTCTTCAGAAGAACCTTCGGAAGACACAAATAAAAGACAACTGCTTCAGAAGACAAATAAAAGACAACTGCTTCCGAAGACAAGTCTTCAGAAGAACCTTCGGAAGACACAAATAGAAGACAACTGCTTCCGAAGACAAATAAAAGACAACTGCTTCCGAAGACAAGTCTTCAGAAGAACCATCGGAAGACACAAATAAAAGATAACTGCTTCCGAAGACAAATAAAAGAAAAATGCTTCCGAACACAATACTTCAGAAGTTGCTTCGGAAGACTCTATCTGAAGACAAACCTCAGAAGACACTATCGGAAGAGAACTTTTGCTTCCGAAGAATAAAAGTCATTTACTTCGGAAGACTTCCAAAGACATCTGCCTCGGAAGAAAAACAATATTTCAGAAGACATATGTTTCTTCTGATAAAAGAATAAATGTAACCTTCTTTAGGATAACTGTCTACATTAGATAGTTTCCTATAAAGAGCTTCCGAAAGAATAATGTATTAGCATCAGTACAAAAGTCTGAACTAAGATCCTATGTTGACTTTACAGTTGTACTATTCTGATGCTACAGTGTCTGTAATAGTGTCATCAGTCTTATCTGTTTGTCTTCTTCTTGTATTTGTCCTGAAACATTAAATGTCGAGGCTATTTATACCCCAACATCCTATGAATAATATAACATTTTTCTGAATCTTCTTTGTGTTGTCCTACTGTTTTCTCTTCTCTTTTCTTCTAACTTAAGAAAACTAAACACTAAAATAACTAAAGAGCAAAATTCCAGAGGGAGCAAAACCTCAAAAGCTTTGTCTAAGCTCTTGGTCCTGGTTAAGTTCGTCTCTCCTCAGCTCTCCGATTTTCTACAATTGGTATCAGAGCCTTGGTCATTAGTCTTGGTTTAACCATCAAGGCTAAAATTCAAAGCTCGCTTTGATATCTGTGTTTAGTTTTCTATTATCATCTTCTTTTCAAAATCTGCTAAAGATTGATTTTTGAAACTCTAAAGTGTTCAAAAATCATTCAACCAAACTATCTTGAGTACTCACTATCTATTGATTTACTCAAAACAGTTTGAACAAATGGCAGAAAAATTCACCTTAGACCCCCATAACACTGGTTCTGCCACAAAGCCACCAATTCTGGTTAGGCATCAATACAATATTTGGCAAAGACGGATGTTACATTTCCTGTCAAATAATCATACAGGATGTTGGAAGTCTGTTATGTTCGGACCTCATAAACCAATGGTCTTGGACACAAAGACTGGAGATGATGTCCCTAAGGATCCCCGAAACTATACTGAAGAAGACTTTCATAAATTGGAGCTTGATGCCAAGGCACATGCTCAGCTGGCCATGGCCCTTCCGAATGAAATCTATTCGGGTCTTCTTCACCATGAGTCCGCTAAGGACTTATGGGATGCTCTAAAAGAGCAATTCGGTGGTACTGATGATGTTGTAGCCAATACTAGAGAGATATTGGCACAACAATATGAGACATTCTGCCAACTAAATAATGAGTCACTGACTCAGCAATTTGAAAGGTTCACTTCTCTTAAGTGAACTAAAATTAGCTGGTCAAGTGTATCCTCCTGTCTCAGTTCTAAATCGATTTTTAAGATCTCTCCCTGAAAAATGGGAAACTTACTCTATAGTCATGAGATCTTCACCAGATTTTGGTAAACTCTCACTTACCCAACTTCATGGTAAGTTACTCACTTTTGAGCGAGAGATTGACCAGAATAGAAAACTAATAAAATCTGGAAAATCAACTGAAGAGTATGTTCAAGGGAACACTGCTCTCCTTAGTCATAACTCTGTGACAAATGATCAGGGTTATGATGAACATATTGACATAACTACTGGTATCACCTCCTCATTCTCTTCATGTGATGACCACTCTCTCCCCTCTGACCATCCTTGTTTTATCATGGACGATCTTCATCAAGTTCCAAGTGATGACTTGGAAGAGATGGATATTCTCCATCAACTGGCTCTCTTGAGCATAAGAACTAACAAGTTCTACAAGAGGACAGGAAGAAAATTTCCTGGTATCCATGGAAAAACCAGGATTGGTCTAAATAAGGCTACTGTCCAATGTTATAGATGTCATGGCACTGGACAATTTGCCAGGGAATGCTCTAATGCTTCAAACTCTAACCCTTCTTCTTATGTGACCTTTCCAAACATACTTTCACACACCTCTTCAACACCACATTCTTCCACCTATTCCTCTTTCAAAAGGTCAAATAATCCTCAAGAATCAGCACACATTGCACAAAACTCTTCTTCTAACAATGTGCAATATGTACAAGCTGCAAATGGAAACATGTACCAACTTACTCCTGCCTAACTTCAAGTTGTTACAGCTCCTTCTTCACAAATAAATGCTCCCGGACATGCTGTCCAATCTTTATCATCTAGTCAACAGGCTCTTTTCTCTCAAGAGTACATAGATTGGAGCAGCTTGCCTGAAGATGTTGGCCATGCCCTTATCACTTTTGAACCAACAGATTTTGCTCTTATGGCTGTTGGTGAAGATTCTTGTTCCTCTGATCAACCTGAAGCAGATATTTCTGATGCTCAGTATCTTCTTCTACCTTAGAAAAACTATGCTCCAATGCTTGCATAGAGGCCTTTGCAAAAATAAAGAAAGCCAATATGTTGCTTCAAAAGCAAAATCAGGAGTTGGAACAATTCCTTGACAATAAAAATTCTGAAGTGGAAAAATTAATAAAAATAAAAGATAATGAAATCTGTGCTTTAAAAACTGAGAAAATCAATTTACAAGCATTATTTGATCTACAAAGAGAAAAATATTATGCTTGTAAAGATGAATTATCTCAAACTCAAGTAAGCTGTGAAAAGTGGGTTGAGTCTTGCAAAGGATTCAAAATGCTTCTACAAAAGCAAGTTCACAGCAAAGCAAGATTTGGGATTGGGTATAATCACACTGCTCAACCAGAGGATTACACCCCAATCGATAACAATAAGGAAGAAACCACTCCTGAACCTATCTCACCAACTTTTCTTCCTGATGAAATTCCTCCAATAATAGATACACCTCCTTTGGTGTATCATCCAAACTATTTTTCTAAGTTTGTATACCCCACTAATACAAATCTGACAAAAATAGAAAAACCTCAGTTGAACTCAGTTCAACACAATAACTTTTCAGAACAAAATGAGATTGCCCCTGATATGAGCTCTACTCATAGTTCAGAAGAAACAACAAAATCGGGTCTTACTTCTAACATCAAGTCAAATCTTGATAAAGGAAAAGAACCTATGATTAATATCCAGTTTCCTCCTTCTCATCCTCATCCTTCTTATCCCACAATGAAAGCAAATAGACCTTTCATCCCAAATTATTCATCTCTTTCCCCAGCCTGCTTAAAATGTTTTAAGTACAATCATGCTACTGAAAACTGCAGAACAAAAACACCTTTGGAGAAAGCTAGGATAAAGGCTAATAAGTTGAAAGCTGATCATACTTCTTCATCTAAAGGGAACCTCCCTAATAAGATGAACAAAGTAAGAACAACAAGTAACCAATCTGTTGGGATACATCCTCATTCTTCCTCTATCTTACCCTCTTCCTTGAGTACTAACTCCAGACCTTCCATTTTGGGAACACCACCTCCCTATTCTACGGTGAACCCAGCTTCTTACTCTAATAATGGTGCTAACTCTTCTCTCGTGGACTCCCAAATCAATCTTCTCCAACAAAATCAGCAACAACTGCTGTTAATGATGCAGAAATTGATGAAAGATACACAACAAAATAAACCAAACAAATAAATAAAATAAAATACCCCATATCTAATCTTTTGTACATAATTCTCATGTGCAGAAATCCTCTTCAAACCAAAATCATCTCTGGTATGTGGATAGTGGAGGATCTAGGCACATGACTGGATGCAGATCCATTCTAAATGACTTCATTCCAAATAATGGAGGATCTGTTTCTTTCGGAAACAATGCAAAAGGTTGGATAGTGGGATCCGGTTCTGTCTCAAAAGGAAATTTGAAATTTAAAGATGTTAGCTTAGTTGAAAACCTCAAGTTTAATCTCTTGAGTGTTTCTCAACTGGCTGACAAAAATTTTAATTCATTTTTCACTAAAGATAGTTGCAAAATTCTTTCTCCAGAAATAAACTCTAAAATAAAGGTCTTGATTGATCAACACACCTTGCTAACGGCTAGAAGACGTGGAAATGTCTATGTTGTAAATATGACTACTGACTCTCAAACATCTTCACCTACATGTTTGATAGCCAAAGCATCATCTTCTGAAACCACTCTCTGGCATAGGAGACTCAGTCACCTTAATCACCAAACTCTTCACAAGCTTTCAACCCTTTCTCTAGTAAGAGGATTGCCTTCTAAAGAATTTCATTTTGAAGGTCAATGTGAATCTTGCTTAAAGGGAAAGCAACATAAAACTTCACATAAGTCTATTGAGGAATCCAAAACAACTAACTGTCTTAATCTGCTTCATATGGATCTGTTTGGTCCAGTGAAGGTAGCTAGTTTGGCAAGAAAAAGATATTGTCTAGTTGTTGTGGATGATTACTCAAGATTTTGTTGGACCTTCTTCCTTTTCAGCAAAGATGAGACTTCTGATAAAATAATTGCTATTGTCACTCATCTTGAAAGACAATTCAGTCTTCCTGTTAAAATGATAAGAAGTGACAATGGCACAGAATTCAAAAATCAAGTTCTTGATAAATTCTGTATTTATAAAGGAATCCTTAGACAATATAGTGCTCCTAGAACTCCTGCTCAAAATGGAGTTGTAGAAAGAAAGAACAGGACACTAATTGAAGCTGCAAGAACCATGCTTGCAGACTCAGGATTACCTTTATCATTCTGGGCTGAGGCAGTAAACACTGCTTGTTATGTATTGAACAGAGTTGACATTGTAAAAAGACATAACAAGACTGCCTATGAAGTTCTGTATAAAATAAAGCCTCTCATTTCCTTCTTCAAAGTCTTTGGATGTCCGTGTTTTATCCTAAATACAAAAGACTCTTTGTCCAAATTTGCTGCTAAAGTTGATTCTGGATACTTTGTTGGATACTCTCAGACTTCTAAAGCATATCGAGCTTTCAATCTCAGAACAAAAATAATTGAGGAATCTATTGACGTAAAATTCAATGAATTAGCATCAACCTCATCCTTTCCTTCTGCACCCGATGATCTTTTTGATCTTGAAAGCTTCTCATTCATACCTTCCATCCCTTCTTCTTCTCCTTCGACAGAGTCATGTCAAACTTCTGAAGATCTATCTTCTATTGGGGAAGATTCTGTTTCAAAGTTCTTCACTTCTTTTCCATCTTATCAAATAAATTCTCAAGAAGCAAATTCTCAAAACCAAGATGATATACCATCTACTCCTTTATCTCCTGTCTTGGAGAATGCATCCATAGATGTTCCTGATCACATTCTAAACTCTCTGAGCCCCATTGAAAACTCATCTTCTTACGATGGTGCCTCCTCAAATAACTGTTTGGACATCATTCCTTTCAACAAAAATCATCCTCTAGAACAAATCTTAGGTGATCTAAGTAAAGGAGTTCAAACAAGAAGCCAGATTTCAAACTTTTGTCTTCATGCAGCCTTTCTATCCCAAATTGAGCCGTCTAAATATCAGGAGGCTCTTAAAGACAATAATGGATAGAGGCAATGCAAGATGAACTGTTGCAGTTCAAAAGGCAAAATGTTTGGACTCTATGTCCCTTGCCTGATGGAAAATATCCCATCGGAACCAGATGGGTATTCAGAAATAAAACAGATGACAGAGGCATTATAATAAAAAATAAAGCCAGGTTAGTGGTGCAAGGTTATTGTCAAGAGGAAGGTATTGACTATGATGAGACCTTTGCTCCTGTGGCAAGATTGGAAGCCATTAGACTCTTCCTAGCATTTGCCATCTCACATAACATAAAGGTATACCAAATGGACATAAAGAGTGCTTTCCTGTATGGAACAATAAAAGAGGAAGTCTATGTTTGTCAACCACCAGGATTTGATGATGTTCATCATCCTGACTGGGTGTACAAACTAGACAAAGCACTTTATGGTCTAAAACAAGCTCCACGAGCATGGTATGACACTCTATCTCAATTCCTTCTTTCTAATAATTTTTATCGGGAGACCATTGATAAGACTTTGTTCATAAAAAGGGTAGATAAGGAACTCTTGTTAGTCCAAATTTATGTTGATGACATCATCTTTGGATCAACAAAACAATCCATGTGTGAACAATTCTCTAAACTAATGTCTTCTAAGTTTGAAATGAGTGCTTTAAGTGAACTAAAAACATTTTTAGGACTTCAAGTCAAACAAACCCCACACGGGACTTTCATTCATCAATCTAAATATATAAAAGATCTTCTAAATAAATTTGATATGAATGATTGCAAAATAATTTCTACTCCCATGACAACAAGTCCTGGCATATGTCCAGATGACAATGGTGAACCTGTAGATCAAACTCTCTACAGGTGCATGATTGGTTCTCTGATGTATCTTACTGCATCAAGGCCAGACATCATGTATGCAACATGCGTCTGTGCAAGATACCAATCTGCTCCCAAACAATCTCATCTTTCATTTGTGAAGAGGATACTCAGATATCTCAAAGGTACTCCTGTGCTAGGTATTTGGTATCCTGCTAATCAAATTTGCAAGCTTGTTGGTTTTACAGATAGTGATTATGCTGGTTGCTCGCTCACCAGAAAGTCTACTTCAGGAGGTTGTCAGTTCTTTGCAGGTTGCTTAGTGTCATGGCAAAGCAAGAAGCAAACATCAGTGTCAAATTCAACCGCTGAAGTTGAATACATTGCAGCAGCCCATTGCACTGCCCAAATTCTTTGGTTACAATACCAACTGCTAGATTTTGGAATAACTGAACTAAAAACACCTCTTCTGATAGACAGCGAAGCTGCCAAAAACATAATAAACAATCCTGTCTATCATTCTAAAACCAAACACATTGAAATAAGGCATCACTTCATTAGAGACTGTTTTGAAAAAGGACTAATAGTTCCAGAACATGTCTCTACAAGTGATCAAATAGCTGACATATTTACCAAGCCCTTAGACTCCTCAACTTTCTCTAAGTTTGTAGCAAAACTGGGCATGATAAATATGAGTTAATAAACATTAAAGGATAGTTTTTATAAATTATCCAGACAATGGATATTGGATAAACAACTGATAAAGAAATCTTGATTTCTTTCAATAATTATCTCTATACACAGATAGGATCAGTGGCCATATAATCACTGCTTCATATCTATCTGATGTTTAAACTTTCCATTGTTACATTCCTCTCATTCCGATGTCTTTTCTTCCGAAGATATCTTCTTCTTCTATTTTCTTCTTCCGAAAACTTTCATAAGTTTATTTAACTTGTGTCTGAAATAAGATTCTTCCGATTCTGAAATAAAAATCTTGAGCTTTGCATTTGATGTGACAATTGTCAATCTTTCTGATAGACCCGAGTCTCAATACTGACTCTCACGGCTCAAGAAGATTATTACCGCCATTTTTTTTAACCAATAATCTTCTCGGATTACTTTCCTTATTTATCCTCTTCTTCTCCATAATTCTACTTAAACCCTATTTCTCCTCTGGTTTTCAAGAAACCCTTCTTCCTCTTGAAAACTCTAAATAATGCTCATGGTTACGGATGATATATTGTCAGGCATGTCGCCTGGCACGAAGCACTTATGCTTACCTTGTCGCAAGCTTCATGCTTATGATAATGGCGTAACGGCTTCGGACCAGGCTTCATTCCTCACAAAACTTCGTCTGTACTTTTCGGATGTGCATGAACATGTCTTCTTGACCAAATGTGTAAGTCTCAACCTCTATCTCTTATTCTATCTCAGCTTTATAATTTCATACATAATCATGAACTTTTTAGGTTAACCTGAAAAACTTGATTATGAAGAAGTCAGTCCTTTTGATCTTTACAGGCAACTATTTCAAATAACATCTTTTTGATAATCTGGTATATCATCAAAAATGTTCATAGTTCCGGCTATGCTTTCAGTTTGTCTCCTTGATCTTCATAATATTATAACGGACTTGACTAACTGATGTTCAAAATGATGAACATTGATGGATGATACTAAAGAAATACCCATCTTTAGTAAACCCACATCCACTCTTCTTCCACACCTAAATCAGGTACTGGCCATAAAATACTTTTCCAAAACCTTCCAAGCCTAATAAACCCAAAAAAAATCTGTTCAGGAAGATGAGATCCCTGAACATGATTGTGTTCCCACTGAACACATGGATACATCTGTTTCATCCTCACAGATATATCAAGAATCTCTTCCTATCCTGCTCCTCATTAATCCTCTTCACAGGATGATGTTGTATTCCTAAGGGAACCCTAACTAACCATTGAAATGTCAGTTGACATTCAGTTGGTCGTCCTCTTACCCAGGGACAACTCTGTTTTTTCTAAAAGCCCCCCCACTATCTATCAACATTTCTCTACCCTATAAAAGAGGATGAGATCCGGTTGTCAAGTCCATCTTGACTTCCTGATCATATATCAGAAGCATCCATTTCAGATGAAAATTCAATGAATTCTCATCTGAATGGATTAGGCAATAAGACTCCTGGTATGGCAACAACCAATGAAGTTTTTCTTTTAAACTAAGGCTGGAAATCCCCAGAACCAAGAAAAAGGGGTTTATGACATTTCTGAGATGGACTCAAGTCATAATAAAACTGACTCTCTAGTCAGGGATTCGGATGACATCTACAAAATGATGGACGGATCAGTTCTTCACACTATGGAATTAACGGATATCTTTAGTCCTGTAATCCAAATCCAACCCCATGCAGGCACCTTCATTTGAAGGTTTTCTAATCTTTTCACCCACCTTCACTACTACTACCCTTCCTCCACTGCCTTTCAACGAGTATTTCGCCCACTTCTTTCTACCTCTCTTTCTTCCCTGCCTTGTCTCCGGCTGATTAAGCCAAAAAGAGGGAGATAATACATAAGCTAACTCAAAAGGTGGCTAACACTTAAAAAGAAGCCTAGCTCTAATAAACAAAGAAGCCTTTGCTTTACTGAGACCCCATTTGAACCATTCTCATGTTCTTTCCCCACTAAGTCTGATGTTCTAGAAATTGATTGGGATCTAACACTAAGTGGTTTTGGCTTCATCAGTCCAGAGGGAGATTGTTGGAATATAAGGACTGACGAAGCAAAACCACCTTTCAAATAATCTTTGTAATAAATGTTGCAGGACAATAGCTTCCGAAGACAAGTCTTCAGAAGAACCTTCGGAAGACACAAATAAAAGACAACTGCTTCAATAGACAAATAAAAGACAACTGCTTCCGAAGACAAGTCTTCAGAAGAATCTTCGGAAGACACAAATAGAAGACAACTGCTTCCGAAGACAAATAAAAGACAACTGCTTCCGAAGACAAGTCTTCAGAAGAACCTTCGGAAGACACAAATAAAAGACAACTGCTTCCGAAGACAAATAAAAGAAAAATGTTTCCGAAGACAATACTTCAGAAGTTGCTTCAGAAGACTCTATCTGAAGACAAACCTCAGAAGACACTATCGGAAGAGAACTTTTGCTTCCGCAGAATAAAAGTCATTTACTTCGGAAGACTTCCAAAGACATCTGCCTCGGAAGAAAAACAATATTTCAGAAGACATATGTTTCTTCTAATAAAAGAATAAATGTAACCTTCTTTAGGATAACTGTCTACATTAGATAGTTTCCTATAAAGAGCTTCCTAAAGAATAATGTATTAGCATCAGTACAAAAGTCTGAACTAAGATCCTATGTTGACTTTACACTTGTACTATTCTGTTGCTACAGTATCTGTAATAGTGTCATCAGTCTTATCTGTTTGTCTTCTTCTTGTATTTGTCCTGAAACATTATATGTCGGGGCTATTTATACCCCAACATCCTATGAATAATATAACATTTTTCTGAATCTTCTTTGTGTTGTCCTACTGTTTTCTCTTCTCTTTTCTTCTAACTTAAGAAAACTAAACACTAAAATAACTAAAGAGCAAAATTCCAGAGGGAGCAAAACCTCAAAAGCTTTGTCTAAGCTCTTGGTCCTGGTTAAGTTAGTCTCTCCTCAGCTCTCCGATTTTCTACAGTATCCATAAGACCTATGAACAACAACTGGCAGCCACTACATACTCAGCCTCACATGTAGATGTAGCAACAGATGTTTGCTTTTTGCACTGCCAAGAGACTAACCGTTCCCCTAAAATTGTGCACCTCTTGTTGTGGATTTAGCATCAGTTTTGCATCCTCCATAGTCAGAATAACTATAGGAATTGAAGGAAAAGTTAAATTTCTTAGGATACCACAGACCGGTATCTGGTGTACCCTTCAGATAACGAAGAATGCTTTTGACTGCTATCAGATGAGACACTTTAGGTTTTGATTGATAGCGAGCACAGATACTTGTAGCAAATACAATATCTGGCCTGGAGGCTGTCAACTACATCAAACTTCCAATCAATCCACGATATAAAGTAGCATCAATTAGCTCACCCTTAATATCAGGCTCAATCCCGTGATTGGGCTGGGAAATGGGTTTACAATCAAGCATACTAAACCGTTTTAGCACATCTTGAATGTATTTTGTTTGATGAATGAAGATTCCATCATCCGTCTGATCAGTTTGTAAACCCAAGAAGAATTTGAGGTCTGACATAGCACTCATTTTGAACTTTTCAATCATAACCTCCTTAAACTCCAAACACAGTTGTTCATCGGTAGATCCAAAGATGATGTCATCTACCTAGATCTGAACAAGAATAATATCGTTGCCCTTTTCCCGATAAAACAGTGTTTTGTCAATCTGACACCTATTGAACCCGTGTTCAATAAGGTGAGTCGAGAGCGTCTCATACCAGTCACGAGGAGCCTGATGTAGACCGTACAGTGCTTTGTCGAGGATGTAAACCTGATCCCGGTGGATAGGATCCTCAAAGCTCGGTGGCTGACAAACGCTGTTTCCTTCAAAGACCCATAGAGAAACGCAGACTTAACATCCAACTGAAAAACTTTAAATTTCTTGTGGGCAGCAAACATCAGAAAGAGTCGTATTGCTTTTAGCCGCGCAGCTGGTGCAAACACTTCGTCCTAATCAATCCCTTCGACTTGTTTGAAACCTTGAACCACTAAACGTGCTTTGTTCCGAACCATCACCCCATCTAGTGCACTTTAACACCCATCTAGTGCCAATTTTCTTCTCGCCCTTTTGCAAATCCACCAAATGCCACACACCCAGCTTCTGAAATTGATTCAGCTCCTCTTGCATGGCCTCCACCCAGGCAGGCTCACGTAATGCTTCAGTAACAGATTTTGGCTCAATCTGAGAAATAAATGCAGAATGCATCCATAACTCTTGAGTACCATGTGTTCTTTCAATCTCAACATACAAACTCTCCTCGTTTGTAACTTCACTTCTTGTCTGCACTCCAGCAGATGGATTTCCAATGATCTGTTCAACAGGATGATTAACTTGAATTCTAGTGACTGGCACTTGCAGGACTCCAACATTATGATCAAGATTTGTGATATTCTGATCAACATCTTGATCATGAGAAACAACGTCTTCAAAAACATCATGATCATCATCAGATGACCAATCATCATTGATTACTTCTGACACGCCTTCCTCAGGTGGATTAGTTTTTTCAGCTTGATGAGAAACACCTTGGTCATCAGAATTATGCAAATCATATAACATTTGCAAGGTTATTTCATCATCAGAAACATTTGGAGACAAATTAAAAGACTCAAAAAGTTTATCATAATCAAGAAGCCAATTTGGTCCTTTACCGTCAGGTATAGGTGTATGTCTTTGAACATCCACATTATACAATAATTCCACAACACCCGTACGTTTGTTAAACACACATTTGTTGGGAAGACTGTAGCCAAGAAAGAAACCTTCTTCAACTTTAGAATTGAATTTAACATCTTTCTTAAGCATGGTACAAGGAGCCCCGAAAGGTTCCAAGTGTTCCAAATTAGGTTTTTGATTTTGAAGTAAATCATAGCATGTCTTATTGTGTCTTTTCAAAATCAAAACTCGATTAAGAGTAAAACAGGCGGTCGCCACAGCTTCACTCTAGAAAGTAATGGGTAGCTTAGAATCAGCGAGCATTGTTCTAGCAGACTCTATTAAAGTTCTATTCTTTCTCTAAGCTACACCATTCATCTGTGGTTCATATGGTGCACTGAATTGCTGCTGAATGCCCTTTCAATCACAAAATTCTTCCATTTGATGATTCTTGAACTCTGTCCCATTATCAGAACGAACACGCCTTACTCTCAATTTGTATAATGTCTCCAACCTGTTCACCAACAAAACAAAATTTTCATAAGTCTCTGATTTAAAATTTAAGAACATGACCTATGAAAATCTAGAAAAAACCTCAATTTCCACAAAACAGTATGATTCACCACCGATACTCTTCACATTGATAGGTCCAAACAAATCAATGTGAAGAAGCTCAAGTGGTTTATCAATAGAAAACACTGTCTTTGTTTTATGGGACCTCCTTTTCTGTTTACCCTTCTTGCAAGACACACAAACATCAGGGTTAAAATGTTTAACCGGTACACCCTCAACCAAATGATTCATCTTCCTGATATGTATATGCCCCATCCGTCTGTGCCAAGACCGCATATCCTGCTCGGTTGCCTTAGACACCAGACATGTCTCCAACTTGTTTACTGTCTCCGCTTTCGCCATGTCGAGAACATATAAATCCTTACTCCTGTCGACAGTCATCAGAATCCAATCTTCAGGAATCTGAATTCCTTGTTGAAGCACATAACATCTTTCATTGTCAAACATCACTTTATAGCCCTTGTCACAAATCTGTGATACACTCAACAGGTTGTTAGTTAACTCTTTGCAGTAATTAACATTGTCAAAGGAAACTTTACCATTAGTCAAACTACCAAACCCGGTAATCTGACCACCTTTGTCACCTGCAAAATTAACATAACTCCCTTTCATTGCCTTAAAATCCTTCAACAAAGCTAACTCTCCAGTCATGTGCCGTGAGCATCCACTATCAACAATCCATCGACTATTGATATGGCCCATGAATGCCACCTGCACAATAAAATAAAATTTTGATCAGTATCAAAAAGGATGACTCCCGCCATTCCGGCGCCATGTCTCCATGAATGGACTTCTGCCATTCTGTTGTGATGAACTATTTAAAGACCCATCTTCACAGTTATCATCCTTTATCCCGGAAATTTGATCCCCTGATCTGCATCTCAATTTCCAAAAAGATTTTGACTTATCAATTTGTTTTGAAAATTGTTATGAAGAAAAATTATCATAAAAATCACCATCAGATGATGTCACTATTTTGACCAACTTTTTGACACTTTGTTTGTTATCAAAAACTTTATTTTTCTGATTCTTTTCTTCTCTAACCCAGACACATTCAGGATCAAACTTTCTGAGGACTCTAATTTCCTCCTCACTAGGCTTCACTCTCCTAGGAATCCCACCAGTCTTAATCATCCGACTAACATCAACTGAACTCTTCCTGAACTTATGATTTTGGACAATTTGCAGAAATATGTCCTTTTCCACTACAAGTAAAAAACTTTCGTGTTTCTTTTGGAGTAAAGGACCTTAATCTGTTACAAGTATCCAACTCACAATCAGCAATAACATGACCCAGTTTACCACATTTGTAACATTTTCTTTGGGAAAAACTTTTTGGTTTGAGTTCATCAAAACACCTAGATGAACTGAAAGATTTAGATGCAGCAGATGGTGATGAAACATTGTTCCTCAAACCAATGGCTTTTATCTTGTAAATTATTCTTTTGATTTTGAGAAAACATTGATTTTTCCTTAATTCCAACCCCAAACTTATTACCCTTGTCAACAACCTTGTTAACCACTTTGTTAACTTTTTCAGAAAAATCATTTTGTTTTTTAGAAACACCACTAGTCTCTCCTTTAAATGTAGTGGATGACTTGACAAACACACTTGGTTTGATTGTGGTAGCAGTTTTGACTTTCAGCACTGGTTTGGAAACAACAGTTTGTTTAACCACCACTTTCTTAGCTGGTTTCATCTCAGACTTGTATTTCTGAGATTTCAGACTCTGTTCTTCAATAGTTTTGACCTTATATCCAGTCATCCTCAGAATATCAGCTGGAAATTCTGAATCTGTAATGTCCTTAATAATAGGAGCATCACAATCAACAAACACTTTATCAAGAGATGATGAACCTCTCACATCCTCAGTCACTTGTTCAGACACATTTTCCTTTAAAGAAACCGGACGAATTTCCAAATCCGGATTAAGTTGTGGTCTTGAAACAAAACTAGAAGGAGGTGGCACAGCATGAAAACCAATTCCAGACATATCATTTGATGACCTTTGCATGGCAGCAAAGTAATCAATGACATACTTAGAATTTTGATAGTTTTCAAGCTTGCTCTTGTTTGCTTCAGCTTCAGCTTTTGCTGCTGACAACTCAATTTTCAGCTTCTGAACATATTCAAGATGCATAGACAAAGCATGGTTATTTTGTAAAACTTTGATTTTTAGATCTTCATTTTCTTTACCAAGATCAATTATCTTTTTGTCAAAAGATTTTTCTCATAAAATCAGCTTCTTATTTGCTTCTATGCACTCTATCAGATCAGCAGTTAGCTAAGCATTCATCTCTTTCAGTTTGTCAATCATCTCTAGTAAATCCTCATTTACCTCATCCACTTTCTCTTTTCCTTTCCCAGAGTCTTCCTCCATCGAAGCCATAAAAGCACCCATCAGTTCATCGTACTGCTTACCCCAGTCATAGCCCTCATCAGCTTGACTCTCTAGTGCTTTAGATGAATCTTCAGATTTTTCTTTCTTTTTCTGGTAGGTATTTTGTGGCTTGAATGGGTTTAAGTTCCCTTGTTTCTTAGGATTCTTGCATTCTTAGGCAAAGTGACCTAGCTCACCACAGTTATAGCACTGAGTAGACTTTGGATTGAATCCAAATTTGGTGTTGCGATCGAAAGTGAATTTCTTGCCCGTCTTCTTCTCATAACGATTGATTCTTCGAATAACACTCGCCAGTGCCCATTGTGTATCGATCAGTTCCATTTCATCATCATTGATTTGTTCATAGTCTTCAAATGTCAGATTAGCATTTCCGATCCTTCCTGCAACTCGTTCATCGTATGCGCTGACAACACAAGATAGAATAGACATGTTATCCCTGACAGCTTCAACAGTAACTTTTCCCAGATTGGTAGTATTTAGCTGAATAGGAGGTGGTGTCGATTCTGACCTCTTCTCGTTGTTAGAATAGGATGAACTGGAAGTTGTAGATGCAGAAGGAACATGAGTACTATCAGAAGTACTAGACACAAATGATGTCTGAATCTTGGCAGATGAAGCCGGTGGTGTAACTACACAACCACCATATAATGAAGGATCTTGTGTAACATTCACCCTTCGTGCTTTCCTTTTATCCTTCATCTCTTGTTCCTCAAGTTTTTGAACAAATTCTACCAAGGTCAGTCCTGGTAAATTCTCTCTCAAGATCAACACTAAAGAGTTCCACTTGTCAGGTAAAGCATCAGCAAGGCAATCAATCTTTTCATCTTCAGAATATTCGATGCAACACTTTTTCACTTCTGTCAGTAGATGTCTGTATCTTGTAATTAATGCTTCCAGACTTTTATTGCCTATGAAATTGAAGTTTTCAAATTCTTTACAAATGTCTGTAGCTTTCATCTTCTTCAGATTTGTATTACTCTCAACTCTAGCTTTCAAGGCATTCCATAGACTATAAGAAGTCTTGTGCTCATCAAATTGATGTAAGACCTGATTGGGAATGGCCTGGCTAAGCATCCAATACGCCTTTTTCTCTGAATCATACTTCTTTCTCTCATCAACATCAAGTCTCTCTAAAAGTTGATATAAATCAGTTCCCACAACTCTCGATCTTTCATATGGTGATAGAATACGTTCCCAAAGATTTGTATCCGTTCCATTAAGATGTGTTTCAAATCTACCCTTCCAATTATCATAGTCTGCCAAATCTAGCAGATTTGGCACTTTGTTCGTACATCCCATTTCGGTTTCACTAATCAGAATGCTCTGAATCTTAGTATTCTGACTAGCCATTGCAGCGTACATCTCCGCCATAATTTCAAAACTTGTAAACAGCGAACCTTTTCACCTCACAAACCTTTGAATCAGACGAACCTTCAGCAATGTGTGAACTGAACGAACCTTCAGTCACACGAACCTTTAATCAGACGAACCTGTAACACACGAACCTTAAGAAGCAAACCTTTCCAGTCACGAACCTACAACCACACGAACCCGAAGCTGCGAACCTCAACCAACGAACCTTGAGACAAGCGAACCTCAACTCAGACGAACCTTTGCTGAAAACCTCAAACGAACCTTGTAGAAACCAGCGAACCTTAGCTGAAAATCCACGAACCTCTTCTGAAAACCCAAACGAACCTCAAAAAACTATCAGTTCCAGCGAACCTTTTGTTCCAGCTACTCACAGGTTCGGCTCAGGAACCTGTACAGCAAAATTCAAAATTTTGGAGGGAAAACCTTCCAAAATATGAAGAAAATCCTTTCAAATCATCAAATTAACACTACCATATCGTGAATTGTTGTATTCCTCAACAATGTATGATGAAATCAAACTCAAAACAGCAATCAATCAACAAGAAAAGAAGAAATTTGAGCCATAATCTTCAAATCACTTGAAGTTTCATCCTTTGACTTCAACACATCATCTTCGGACTTCTTCATCTCACTTGTGATTTCAGAATCATCAAGAATGTGTGTGTCTTCAGTTACCTTACATCTCTCATCTACAACTTCCTTCACCTGTTCGCTATCTTTAGCCATTTCAGGTTCATTTGCTTTATCAGATTCTGACACTGAAGAGTCCTCACTCTTTTCTTCATCACTACTTTCCATCCTCAAATTCACACTTGTCTCAATACGATCTTCGGTTTTCAAATCATCTTTCGTTTTTCCATCAACATCTTCTTTTTCTTTCTCAACACTCATAGTAGCCTTTAACATGATTATTTGTTAATCAATCCACGAGAAATCAACAATTTTCAAAATCCATGTTCCGGTTCATCTTATATCCGATTCCATTTTGTCAACCACATCTTTGAAGTTCATTAATTTGACATGATGAATGACTTCTGTTTCCTTCATTCTTTCAACAAAATCACTCCATCGATAAGGTAAGAATTGCGTAAACTTTTCAACGATTTGCCCATCAGTAATATCAAACTAAAAATATTTCAATTCTTGCATAAGTGTTAAAAGACGATCATAAGCATCATTGATCTTTTTTGCAACATGATTCTTATATGCAAGTTCTAATAAAAACCACTTTGCATATGAGTGTGGCATTTGTTCAAAATCCGTCTTTTTAATATCTTTAGAAATGATCACTCAAAACAAGTCACACAATTCTCTTTCTTGATTAAATTCAAACATTTGATCTTCATTCAGTTTTGATGTCCCAAAATTATCATTCGATTTCAGACATGGTTTCTTGTATTGTTGGTATAATAACTTCTGGTAATTGTCATCCGCTTTGGTAATAAACGTTTTGAATGTAGATCTACAGTTCGGATAATTGTCCAAATTGTCCAACACAAGTCCATTGTTAGCCAACCATTCCACATTCCAGTTCTTGTATGTCATATTTAGCTTTTATGTTCAGAACGTCAAAATTTAACCTCTCAAAACAAAACAGCTCAAACCTTGTCTTAACGTCCGAATTAGGTCTTGAAACCTATCCCAAATGATCCGGAAGGCCCAAAATAGGTTAACAAAGTTTACTTGAACTTTTAAAATGGTATCTTTCTCGTAAACCTTTTCGAACAAACCTATTAGAGGTTCTCACAAACCTATCCACGAACCTATGGAGGTTTTCACGAACCTATGGAGGTTTTCACGAACCTATGAAGGTTTTTCACTAACCTATGAAGGTTTTCACGAACCTATGAAGGTTTTTCACGAACCTATGAAGGTCTTCACAAACCTATGAAGGTTTTCACGAACCTATGAAGGTTTTCAAAGTTCTGCAAGAGTCTCTAGAAAATCAGACAAACCATCTATATATACCACTGTAGATTTAATGAATCGATCATGAAATTCTACGATTCAGTCATAAACGTGTGGAATCAGTTTATAATTAGATTTGGATCAAGAAAAACATTGTAATATATCTCAAATCTGAATTCTTCATATCCATTCAAGTGTATACAAACAATAAACTTGAATTACAACACTTGAATACAAGAAAGAAAATAAGATGAAGAGAATCTTGATCTTGAACTTGAGAGAGAGAATGTAACTTTCTGTGTGTAATTATAAGCTCCAACCCTCCAAGTCTATTGAAATGAACTAGCAGAACCGTATATATAGGTTTCATAGGTTTGCCTATAGGTTTGCCAATAGGTTTGCCTATAGGTTTGCCAATAGGTTTTCCTATAGGTTTGCCAAACCTTAAACCATGTGAGCGCCAAACCTTTTA
The DNA here is from genome assembly GCA_009363875.1 of Mikania micrantha. Taxonomy (NCBI): domain Eukaryota; kingdom Viridiplantae; phylum Streptophyta; class Magnoliopsida; order Asterales; family Asteraceae; genus Mikania; species Mikania micrantha. The sequence goes on from CM018681.1 coordinate 33,039,410, forward strand.
GCCATCAATCATAGCCGAACCTTCTTGAATCTTTAGCCGAACCCTTAATCATATACAACAGACTGTGATTTCGTATACAACAAGCCAGGTTCACACAATAAATGCAGCTTTCACACAGAAAATGCATCAACATATGTTATTTTACATGTCATTTTATTTTAAAATTATAAGTAATTTTAGGAAAATGTGTGTTACTCATTTAAGAACTTGAGTTAACCTATTTAGGGTAATTCCAAAGTCCTTTGTTAGTTTTTCGTTATCTCGTTGATAGTGTTTCTTTCATGTTGATAACTAACTAAGATCATTCCCTTCGAAAAATCTAAGTTTGTCGTCAATACAATGAAATCACTAATAGTTGGGAGTTAATCATACAATATTAACATAATTCCATACTTAGTATTTTTCCTCGGTTTCTCATAAGTGTCTTCTAGTTCTTTAGCTTCTTTACAAACCATAGCTTCTTATCATGTTGGTTCTTGAACATAATTGTTAATTACACTTAGTTTATTAACTTAAAACATCCTTAGTATTTAAAGTATTAGGGTTTTAGGTTGACACTTGGTTAACCATTCTTGAAAACCTCATTATGATCATAGAATCCTTTGTAGTTTTATTTAACAAATCCAAAGTAATCACCCCCAAATGATTTCTAAAACATTTGTTGTATGTTTAGCTGGTTTAGAAAAATTTTAAGTTAAGGATCCTTAGAATTAATGAAGGTTAAAACCGGTTAAGCATTGAAAACCCTAATGACCTTCAATCCCAACCCTTGTGTGTTCTAATCGATCTTATGACTTGGTTTCTGGATGGTTTAGGCTGATTCCAAGTCCATTTTAATTGGAATATGTTTAAGTCCTAATATCGACACATCCTGGATTAATATCGACGGCCAGCTAGTGCTTCATATCGATGAAACATCATCCCAGCCTCTTCAATATTACAGGTTCGATGGTCCCTGAATTCATAGCATGTAAACCATCGATATTGTCAATATGGATGGCCCTTGGACCCAGAACTCTTGGAGAGCATCGAGACTACCAGTCTCGACCAGTGAGTATCGAACTTGTCCCATTGAAATTGCTATTATTGACAGATGAAGGTTGCTGGACTTCCAACTTTGTCGATACTAAGTACTTAGCAAGTTCTTATGTTGATTCTAAGACACCCAGTTTCCCTTTCAATTTCAACCACTACAAACTTTAATTCACGTTGCTCCTTAGCTTCCTAGGTCGATTTGGTACAAGTTGTAAGGGTTTAAAGGGTTGAAATTGAGCTGAAAAGTTCAAGTCGTTCGAGATGGAGAAGGAATAGTGTAACTCACCAAAAATCATTGATTAATCACCCGATTTTACCTCTTTTTCAGCTATTCAAAGCACTGTTTTTTCGTCTCTTCAGGATCTACACGTTCCCACGGTCGTTTTGACACAAAAAACGCCGAATTTGGAGCATATTTGAGCAAGTTATGGATGTTTTAGTAAGAGAAAACGGTAGAGAGTGAGAACCTGGTCTTGAGAGAGAAAGTGAGTTGGTGTGAGAGGTTAATGGCATTTAATGCCTTTTTATTGTTTTTAAACATGCAGCTATGTCCGGGTTCATTCGGTTTCGCTCAGTTTCACACGAACGCGTCGGTTTCGGTTTTCTCGTAACGAAACGTTACGATCTTTTAAACTAGAGTTTTCTAAATTATTTTAGGTGGTAATTCCTAATAAATTAACTAAATATCTTTTACTTATTTTTAACATTTCAAAAATGTTTAATTTTACTGTTTAATCGAATTGTACAGTTTTCACGCCTATTCGTCCGGATCGTCACCCGTACGAACACGATGATAACTGTACTTTCAGATTTGATTATCTAATTATTAGACACCATTCAGAATGTTAAACCCATAGATATATTCATGCGAATCGTCACCCACACGAATACTCCGTTAGTTTAATATTCACATAACAACGTCTGTCTTTATTTTGTTTTAGTCGTTCTAGCATATGTTTACACATAGTAAATCCTAAACTAACGTGCACATCATAATTTAGTGTTTTCAGACATAAATCCGACTGTTGCATCATAGTTTACATAGTGTTTTTCAGAAAAAGTTTCATAAGCATTTAGTATTAATTGCATATAACGAGCATTACACAGAGTTCAATACTAAAGTCTACTGTACCTTACACTATTCCGAACTACTGTTCGGGCACTGATGTTACAGTCTCCCTTGTTAGAGAAATTTCGCCCCAAAATTTAAGAATCGTTATCGGGTAAGACTTCCTCTATAAACAACTGGGATACTTAGATTTCATGTGATCCTCGTGCTCCGAAGTAATCTCAGGTCCGCGTTTGGAATTCCATCGAACTTTAAAAATTGGAATACGGCTTCGTTTCAGTTGTTTAAATTCACAATCCATACTTCTGTAGATGCACCACTTGTCCCTAGTTCATATGTAATAGTCTGTGATTACTTTTAAAGCTTTAGTTATCAATGAAATCAAGTATTTTGCATTGTTTATTTGTATTTAACATGTTTGAATTTGGATTTTAATATCTAACAAGGCCATTCGTACGAATGAACCTAAATATGAGTTAACGAATGTCCAGTTAAGCGAAGGAATCAGGATTCTTATTAGTTCATACGAATGAATCAGATCCCTATAAATACCTACAAAAACAGAATATTTCATATCTCTGCTCATTCTCTGTCAATTCCCTAGGTTTCAGAGCCGTCCCTTGCCTTCCAAATTCGTTCTCAGACCCGTGGTGTTCGATTTTTATCAACACGTTGTTTCCCAATCATCGGATTACCACGAGGCTTATTGATTTTGATTGGAAAACCCCTGAATAGGATTCTGCACAATTCGCAGGTCTGATGAGCAGAATCCGCAAGGAACTTAGTCGATTCTAAGGTCCTACAATGTGGTATCAGAGTTTTGGCTGTTTATTCTGCTTGTTTTCAATCAAATCTATTGATTTACAACTTTTTTTGTTGATTTTCTGCAAAAACCATGTTTTCTCTTCTTCAAAAGTTCACTTTTCTATTAAAGAACTTGACTTTTTGGGTTCTTTTACTGAGTTGTTGATTCACGAACCCTGAGAAGGTTATAGTGAAGTTGTATAACAATTTTGGTGGTGAAATTCGGCCTAAACATCAAGTTTTAAGGATTTTTGTGTGGCTGAAAACCCAGATAGTACGAATGGGCTTTTCAGGCGAATAGGCATTCCCACGAATGAACTGCTGGGCGAATCAACCTTCATTCATTTACTTCGCACGAATGAACTACCAGTTTGCATCACCTTTGTACGAAGGAACTCCTCATTCATTTGATTTTCCATTCGTTCTACTATTCCTTCGCATCAGCTATCCATTCGTTTAAACACTTTGTTCGTCCCTTCATTCGCACAATACATATTTATTCGTATTAATCTTCATTTGTTTGACATCACCTATGTTTTCATTTGTCTGAACTTACCATTCGTGTCCTCATTCGCGTGATACATTGTCATTCGTACCTGTTATTCGTATCATTCAGCTTCATTCGTACCTAAGTACTGAAATTTTTCTATGTGTTAAAACAGATTACCTTTGCAGATATGGATGAACTTGCATTGATGGCAAACCAGAATCACAAGATTCAGAACCTATTACTTATAGAGACAGAGACAGGGAACTCCAACAAATCTCCAAAGCTACTTTCTTTGGATGATTTTCCTCACAGGAAATATAGATTTGAAAGTCACATCAATGGGGTGGACACCAACTTGTGGATAATGATTGAAGGTGGATATTTGAGACCACTCATGGAGGATGGAGCTCCCATGCTTGTTACTCGGATGACTGAACCTCAACGAAAGCTATATGATTTTGAGAAGAAGGCCTATGCAATACTATCTCATTCTATTTCCATTGACATATTCCATCAGTTCTGACAGTTTACTACTTCAAAATTGCTATGGGATGCTTTGCAACAGATATATGAAGGAAATGTTGCATTGAAGAGCATTATGTCTAAAGCTTTGAGGAAAGAGTTCAACAGCTTTATGTATGTGAGAAACGAGTCTTTGGATGAACTTATTGCCAAATTCTATCATCTTCTTAGTGAGCTCTTTAACCATCAAGTCAAGACAACTACTCAAGAAAAGATTCAATGTCTAGCTGATGTTTTACCTCCCAAGTGGGAATCTTTCCTTATGGTACTAAAGCAGAGTGATATGCTTGCTTCCATGTATATCAATGACTTCATTCAAAAGCTGAAAGAGTAGGAGATAGAGAACAAGTGGAAAGCGAAGAGAGTGGCATAAGTTCAAGATCCTTCAAATTTATTATTCTACTCCCACAGTGGAAAGAAACTCTTCTCATGCACATTTGAAGACTGCTTTCGTATCTTGGACAAAGGAGGCTGCCAGTTCAAGTCAGTCTTATTTCAGTCAGTATGCTGCCACTTCTACTTCTCATTAAGAGGATAGCCATTCTGTCATCTACTTGAAGAAAATCAATTTTGACAAAGTGACAGTGGAGGTTGCTAAAGAGCACATGGGTCTTTTATCAACTCTTGTACGTTCTTATGATGGATTGTTAGCTGGACAGATTAGAAATCCATACTTGACCAATGAAGATAACTCACAGATTGATCCAGATGACATGGAAAGGATTGATATCATGTGTGCTCTTGCAAGGGCTGTTAGAAGGGCTAAGGATTTTGTCAGAAGAACTGACAATGATATCAACTTGAACAAGGATTCAAAGTTTGGTTTTGACATGTCCTCAGTTACCTGCTACAATTGTGGTGATAAAGGACACTTTTCCAGGCAATGCAACAAGCCAAAGAAGATAGGGAACAAGAATCCCTTCCAGAATCAAGGATCATCTTCCGCAAATCCAGAAAGAAGATTAGTACCAATTGAGACCCCCTCTTATGCTAGTTCTTCAAATGCAATCAAGGCCCTGATGGTTCAGAATTATGATGGGAGAAATGGGATTTCATATTCAATTCTGGTAAGGAACAGATGAGAAAGCTTGTGTTGCAGAGTTCAAGGAAGTTGCTGTTCCTAGTGCTCAAAGTGATTTAGAAGAAATGCATACTAGGTTGGATGAGTCATCAGGATCAGAGTATGAAAGCGCCTCAGACTCAGAAGCTCAAGGAGAGACTAATACTCATTCTGAAGATCAACATGCTACACAATTTGCTTTGATGGTGGATACCACTTCTTCATCTTAGACTGATCAGGTATATGATGACTGTTCCCCACTTAATTCCAGATGTTTTCATTTTGTTGACCTTGAAAGTAAGGTATTGGCTTATCAGGAGCATAATGCAAACCTTATCAGTGATCTCAACCACTGTATTGAGGCAAATCGTGTTTTAAAATCAAATGATAAAGATTTTCAAGCTAAAATTGATTTATTAAATAGGCAATTACATGAGGCTGAGATCACTGTGCTTAATAAGCAAGATGCTATCACTTCTTATCTCAACATCATTAACGAGACATAGAAGAAGCTAGCAATAGTCAAATGTGACTATGACACTTTGAGTCAAAAGCTCAAGGGCTTTGAAAGTGCTTCATATGTCATTGAGCAAATGATTAGTGATAGGACTGATCTAAAGGGAAAGGGTAAAGAAACAAAGTACAATCATTGTCCTCCACCGGATCTAAATTGTTTTCTAAATTCACTAAATGAAAACGAAATTAAAGATTTTCAAGTTAAAACTCCATTAGTATTCACTCCTATTGTAGTCAATTCAGATGACTGTTCTTCATTGTCTGAAGAATCATTTGTGGAGGGAGTGGTTGAGGATTTGGTCTCTGATCCTGAGGATGATTCTGATTCTTCACCTCATGTGTCTATTGTTAAGAATCAGACATCTTGTGTCAAAAAGGTTGACCAAATCCCATCCAAGACAAATTTGTTTTCAAAATTCTCCAAAGAAATAGGCTTTGTGAGGGCTTCACAAGAGGGTGAAGCAAGTGGGTCCAACAAGACTAAAAATCTTTTTTTTAATGGGACAAAGGGTTTGGGTTTCAAACATGATAAGACAAAATCAACTGATTTTCATAGAAACCATGTTTCTAAAGTTCCAAACAAACAGTTTCAGAATAAAACTAAACAATTCTTTTCTAATGATAAACGAGCTTGTTTTGAATGAGGTGCATTATGACACTTTGCTAGATCTTGTCCTAAATTGGTTAGACCACATTTTTCTCCATATAGAAAAACAAATCAGTCTGTTATTAAGGAGGTCAAATCTGTTTATCACTTACCTCAAGTCAAACCCAAACACTCACCTCCCGTCAAGTCTCAGGATAAAGGTAAAAGGGTAATGGTTGATCAAGATATACCCAAGATGGTTCCTGTCAAACAATCTAATCCATCTTCTGTCTATTTGAAAAAATCTTTCAATAAAAACACTATCTAGAAGGCTAAGTCTTCTGAGACTTCAGCTTCAAGCATTGAAAATTCTTCAAACCCTCCAGATAAAATGTCATCAGATGGACAATGGATTGAAATGAAAATCCTAGACTCATTGGGTAAACCCAAGACTGTAAAGGTTTGGGTTCCAAATTTCAACTAATGATTTGTGTATGTGCAGGCTGCCCCAAATGCTACCCTTAACAACACTTGGATTGTTGATAGTGGGGCATCAAGGCAACTGACTAGAGACATATCTCATCTTACGAATGTCAATCCAATTAGAGGAGGATAAGTAGCTTTTGCTAGAGACAAAGGTAGTTTTATTATAGGTGAAGGAATTCTTTCAAATGGTCAAGTTTCATTTCAGAAAGTAAGGAATGTGAAGCAGCTGAAGAACAATCTTCTCTCCGTGTCACAAATCTGTGACAAGAAGTACAAAGTTATTTTTGATGATTCTAGCTGCTACATTCTCAAGCAAGGTATCACCATTCTTAAAGACTGGATTTTGATGTCAGCTCCTAGAAAGTAGGATTTGTATGTTCTCAACATGGCCACATGTACAGCTTCATGTTTTATGTATAAGGCAACATAAAAAGATTCAATACTTTGGCATAAGAAGATGGGTCATTTGAGTCTGCGCAAGATGAATCATTTGGTTCATAACACTCTGGTTGAAGGAGTGATTTTAAAGAATTTTAAACTGTCTGATGTCTTCGTCTCATCCAAGAAGGGAAAGCAAACCAAGCAGCCTCATAAGCTAAAAAAGTATTACTCAGTTACTGTTCCACTTGATCTTCTCCACATGGATCTGTTCCGTCCGGTCAATCGCAAGAGCATCGCTGGAGATCAATATTGCTTAGTCATCACTGATGAGTACTCCAGATACTCTTGGGTGCTCTTTATGAAGCAGAAATCTAAAACATTCGAGTGTATTTAGGTTCTTGTTACCAAGCTTGAATCACTATATAAGCTCAAGGTTAGGATGCTTAGAACATATAACGGGACATAATTCAAGAATCATACATGGAGACCGTTTGCAATGAACGTGGAATTGTCTAACAATTTAGTGCTTCATATGTCCCACATATGAATGGTGTTGCTGAGCGTAAGAACAGAACATTAAATGAGGCTGCTCGGACTATGCTTGCTGATTCATCCCTTCTGGTTCAGTTTTGGAATGAAGCAGTAGCTAATGCTTGTTATAATTTGAATCGAGTGGTGATTGTCAAGTGACATGGGAAGACTTTCTTTGAATTACTCCATAACAGAAAACCAAATCTTAAGTATCTTGAACCTTTTTGTGCTCCATGCACAATGCTTAAGAAACATGAGCAAGGCAAGTTCAATGAAAAGGTGGGTGAAGGCTATTTTCTTGGGTATAGCACTCCTAATAAAAGATTTTAAAACGTATGAACTTGCAATGTGGAGGAGTGGTACCATGTGGATGTTTAGAGATATACACTATGCCACTACTTGGAAAGGGTCCAGAATGGATGTTCAATTATTCTGACCACTTTGACTCATTCAATATGCCTCCCATTTACTCTAATGAAGATGTTTCTGTTCAAATGATGTATGATGCACAAAATGAACCTGATGAAGCAGTGCAACCTTCATTAGTCCCAGTTCCAGTGCAGACACATGATGATAGTTCAGACTCAGATGATCATCACTCTCATCCCGATGCTCTAGAACTAGATGATGAAAATATTGTACCTGCTCTTGAGGATCTCAACCCTTAATAATCTTGATCTAGAAGTTGTTCCTGCTCATCCTGTGGGTAGAATTAACAACATACATCCTCAGAGGAATATTATTGGAGAGCTGAATGATGTGGTGAAGACTAGAAACCAGTTATCTTCAGATGGTCTTGCTGACATACTTGACTTTGCAGATGTAAGCTTTTGTGCCCATTCATGTTTTATCTCCTAAGTTGAACCCATAACCATTACTGAGGCCTTGAAAGAAGAATCATGGGTAGATGCTATGCAGAAAGAGTTGCTGCAGTTTAAGAAGCTTGGATTTTGGCAGCTTGTAGATAGACCTAAGGGTGCTAAAGTCATTGGCACTAGATGGGTTCTTCACTGCAAACGTGATGATCATGGCATTGTGGTCAGAAATAAAGCACGTCTGGTGGTGCAAGGTTTTAGACAGATTGAAGGGATTGACTACAATGAACTATTTGCACCGGTTACTCGTCTTGAAGCAATCCGAATTTTCCATGCTTATGCATCCTATAAGATGTTCAAAGTTTATAAGATGGATATTAAGAGTGTATTCCTTCATGGTGCGATAAATGAAGTTGTGTATGTCAATCATCCTCCCGGCTTTGAAGATCCATTACATCGTGACCAAGTCTACAAGCTAGATAAGGCTTTATATGAATTGCACCAAGCTCCGCGAGCGTGGTACGAGACACTTTCTACTCACCTTCTTAAACAACGGGTTCAGAAGAGGTGTCATTGACTTTACGTTGTTCATTCAAGAGAAGGATGGGGATTTGCTCTTGGTGCAAGTATATGTGGATGATACCATATTTGGATCCACAAATGATGTTCCATGCAAAGATTTTGAGAAAGTTATGAAGGAAAAGTTTGAGACGAGCTCCATGGGAGAAATGAATTTTTTTCTTGGATTACAGGTGGATCAGTGTGAGGCAGGGATCTTTATTCATCAGACTAAGTATGTTGGTGATGTTCTGAGCCGGTTCAGTATGTTAGATGCAAAACTTGCTGGTACCCTACTGCCTGTTAATCAGGTGATTACTCCAGATGAAAAGGGGGAGTTAATTGATGCCACTCTGTATCCAGGAATGATCGAATCTCTTATGTATCTCACCGCCTCTCGGCCAGACGTCATGTTTGCTACTTGCATGTGTGCACGCTATCAATCAAAACAAGAGTTTCTCATCTCATTGCTGTGAAAAGGATTTTGAGTTATCTAAAGGGTACCCTGGATCTATGCTTATAGTATCCTAATGATGATAATTTTGAATTACTTGCTTATAGTGACTCTGACTATGGTGGATACATGCGTGATTTCAATTCAACATCTGTGGGGTGTCAATTCTTTTGAAAACGCTTAGTTACCTCGATGTGCAAGAAGTAGACGTCAGTGTCTACTTCCACGTGTGAAACTGAATACATTGCAGCTGCAAGTTGTTGCTCTCAAATCATCTGGATTCAGCAGCAACTCAAGAACTCTGGGATAAATTTTTCTAACACTCCTATCTTTGTTGATAACACTACTGCCTTATCTGTCACTACAAATCCTGTCCGGCACTCAAAAACAAAACACATTGACATTAAATATCACTTCATGCGTGATTGTTTTGAAAAGAAATTAATCGATGTTGTTAAGATTCACTCCAATCACCAGATAGCCGATCTTTACACTAAAGCTTTTGATAAACCTGGATTTCTATATATGTTATCGGCTAATGGTGTTTTTTAGAAAACTGAAGTCATTCCTTCATATGAATCAAACAAATGATCATTTTTTTATTGTTTTTTGTTTTGTATGTACACAATTTTCTTTGCATTTCTTTTACTTATTATAAAAACCCAAACTATTTTCATTTTTAGATTTTTATGGGATTAAAACGTATTCCATTCATAAACCAAAAACATTTAAAAAAATTGTGAAAAATGAGAAAGTCTTAGTTGGGAACTTACGTGTTAATCAGTCATATTCTTTGACGCAAAATTGAGTGTTAAAACTGAAAAAACATAGATGTTATGGTAAGATGTACTGTTAGGCCTGCGTTACAAGTTTCTAGACAATTGCTGATTGTTCAAAATGTCTGATGTGTGGAATCTACTCTAGAAGACTAACCTAAGGGATAAATATAGCATAACTCAAATCAGGAATACACCTGGTATCATAGGATATCATGAGGTTTCCAAGGATCATTAAGTTCAAGTCCGTACACATGCCACACTTGTCACACCCCGAGCCGGCGGGATAGGATCGGTTGTCCCGTCGGGCGGAAAGTTCCCGGGGCGCGATATCGTGAGTGATAATCGTGATGATCAGATTGTTTACATTGCACATGATACAGATGAGAATTGCTATTTATAATAGAATTACAAAGTTAAATTACATCAGTATTGTTTATAATTTAACAATGTAAATCTACCATAAACATCATATATTTCTATCTTGTATTTACACAAGATATACAAAATAATTTGCATAATGATGTCTTCAAAAATAATGCAGGTCCAAAAGCTAAGCCTTCTATCTGAAGTCCTAGTACGAAAAGAATAACTTCTTAGTTGACCTGTTCGTCACCTGAGAAGTCATGCAAAAAGATCAAGTCAACACATGGTTGGTGAGTTCATATAGTTTTATGATTTGAAAATGATTTGAAAACCTCTTTCGGTAAAGACCCTAACCTCATTAACTCCACATGTAACATCCACATCGGTATGCTTATATATAGGGCATATGTAAGGGACAAGCCCTAGCCACCATCCCACCACATACTAATATGCATATGACACTGTCGTTAATGATAGTTAAGCATTTTTACCCAACACTTCTGATTTGAATTATGATAATGAAACCTGATTTGACTTTGAATCTCTTGAGTTTCTCATAGATAAATGATTTTCCAAACATCAGTGATAATAGTAAAATGTCCAATATTTAATTTAATAATTAAATAATACATTTAAATACAACTAAAACATGATGATTGGGTATAATTTTACTCAATCAGTTAGACTTAGTTGTTGGTGGTTGTCCAAATTGTAACCTCTCACACGTGACCCATACCAGGCATAACTAACAAGGAGTATACCTGGGCGTGACGGGATTTTAATGATTTGCCCTTACAGCTTGACCCAAAGGTCTTCTGTACATGCGGGGACTTTAAGGATATCCTTTGTTTCTTGATCTCTTGATTCTCTTGAGTTTAGACTTTGATATTGATTTCCATGATTGTTCACGTTATTGCCCGTATAGCCTGACTACAAAAGTCTTCTATACCTGAAGGGACTTTATATGTGTGTTACACGTGGTCTTGATTCCATATACAACTGACATCCACCATGACTTGAGTATTAATGAGTTCATTAGATCATAATGATTTCATTATTTCAATGAGTCACACACATTTATGATTTCGGATCTCTTGAGTCTCTTGATTCTTGATTCTTGATTCTTTGTTCTCAGATCCCACACTGAGTTATGATCCTTTGAATATGATCTTTTGATTTTGTTCCTTTGATTCCACTTTGAATTTAGATTCTTGAATTTGAGTTTGATGGACTAAGGGTTTATTTAGAGTTTAAATTTAAAGTGCTACTCATAAGAGTACTTTAATTAATTTGATAATTTGAACTGTTTAATAATTACCTAGACAGGAGTCTAGGAGTATCAACAAACATATATATGTAAAACATATAATAAATAAAAGCATTTAAATAAACAGTTTAAATAAAACAGTTTACGCATGCTTCTCAGCCCCGCGTTTTAAAACAAAAATGTTTAGAAAAAGGGGCAATGAACTCACCTGTGTTGCTTTGTATTGAATTACCACAAATGCGCGCTCGTTGTTGTTGCTTATGTATCTTCGGTTCCTGAGTTGTTTTAAAAAAATTTCGAATACGATAAGTATATACGATAATCGTCGTGTCTAGGGTTTGGTCTCGGTGTGCAACTAAGTGTCCTAATTTACTAGTGTATTTCTATGACTCTTTCTAATCAATCTAACATATTACCCGTAATAACCCTTATCCCACAATAGCCTTTAAAGTCTTTAATCGATTATTTTAAGTTAATCCATTTATAGTAAACATTTATTTAGAAAATTATTTATTTAATTTAAGAAAGGTTTATAAATCATGTCTTTTATTAAAAGTATCATTTAGTTAATAAAACGTGAAATTTAAAGTTGATGGGCCTATGTTAAGCCCATTGGGCCTCTCTTGGCCCAATACTTGACTTTGATTTCCAAGTGGACTCCTTGATATTTCTTATTAACTAATCCTAGATGATTCAATTGAATCATCTAAATTTGGTTTCAAGTTCTTATGAACTTCTTAAGGTTTGAGTATTAACAATTAAATTAGCCTCAACCCTCTTTGTCATTTGAATAAGTCCTTGTAAACACAGTAACATGATTTTATGTAACCCCCCCCCCCCTTATTTGTAAAACTCTAGAAATTATTTGTATCTCTTAATCCTAGTCCATGCATGCACCAAGTGAAACCCCATGCACACTCATATACACACATACCATGCATACGTGATGTGTGGGTGTTAGGGTTTTTTTAATCTTGTTATCTCCCTTGCTTAGACCTCATGTCCTAGTTCTAACATGGAACCTTGGTCAGAATGGGTTTGGATGCACCAGGCTGTGGCCGAATAAGAACTGCCGAATGAATGAGAGTCCTTGCCGAATGAAAACAACCGGCCGAATAGGGTTGTTGGTCGAATGTGGATGGTTTCGACCGAATGATGAAATGGCGAATGAGGCTATTCGACTGTCTTAAGCCATTCGCCGAATAGGTTTGGGATTATTCATTCGATGGTTGGCCATTCGGCCAACTGTGTAGGCTCATTCGGCCGCGGCGGCCCTAGGGTAGTTGCATCCGGTTGTGAGTGAATCGACCAAGGAGATGAAAGGAGGTTCGTTCCTACATCATCCTAAGATGTACTAGCATGAATCCTAAGGGTCAAGATGGGTTGTAACCGGTTGGGGAGTGACCGACCCAAAAAGGTTTCAAAACCCTAAAAATCGCAACATACTTCGTGATTTTTACCTCAAATCAGTGGATGAAACCTTAGATCCGTTGTACTTTCGTAATCTACAAGTGATTGTGGTGATTTTGACACCAAGAACTCACTAAATGGTTGAGAATCCAACAAGAAATCTTAGAGAGAAGTGGTTTTCTAGTGAGAATTTTAGAGAGAGAGAGAGATGAACGAGTTTGATGATGATGGCTGGTTTGGTGTGGTGGTTGTGGCATTAAGTGCCACAATAAATGTGGGAAAAATACCCGGGTTCGTTCGGGTTCGTTCGGTTTCACGTGGTTTCGCGTAAAAACGTTGTTTTCGCGTCATTTTCGTAACGAAACGATCCGATTTTAAATTAGAATTTATAAAATTATTTTAGGTTGTAATTCCTAATAAATTAACTAAATATCTTTTAATTATTTAATTTACAAAAAAATATTTATTTAACGTTTAGATCGAATCGCGCGGTCATCGCGCGTATTTGTTCGAATCAAATACGACGATAACTACACTTTTCAATATTGTTTTCTAATTATCGAATATCATTCAGAACGTTAAACTTTTAGATTTATTCGTACAGATCGTCACCTATACGAATAATCTGTCGGTTTAGCATTCACTTAACGATATTCGTGTTGTTTTGTCCTGTAAGGCCTCACATACGTTTATACATAATAAAATCCTAACAAATAAATCACATGATGATTCTGTGTTGCCAAATAATTATCTGACTCAAGAATCATTGTTCTGAATTGATTTCTCTGAAATGTCTGTGAATTCACTGTTTTGTTAACATGAAATGATACTGAGGTTTGATATGAACATGAAATACACTGAATTACATGAAAATTGTACCTGATTACTGTTCACGCACTGTTACGATCACTGTTCCGGAGAGGGTTCCGGCACTGATGTTACAGTCTCCCCTTGTTAAAGAAATTTCGTCCCGAAATTTAAGAATTGTTATCGGGTACGGCTTCCTCTTCAAACAGCTGGGGATACTTTAACTTCATGTGATCTTCACGTTCCCAAGTAAACTCGGGTCCGCGTCTTGAATTCCAACGAACCTTTACAATCGGAATACGGCTTCGTCTCAGTTGTTTGACCTTGCGATCCATAATCTCTAAAGGTTCCTCGACAAAATGCAACTGATCATCAACTTGAATCTCTTCGAGTGGAATGACGAGTGATTCGTCAGCAAGGCATTTCTTTAAATTCGAGACGTGAAACACGTCATGCACACCACTGAGTTCATCTGGTAATCTCAGTCTATACGCCACAGGACCAATACGTTCGATGATTTCGAACGGTCCTACGTATCGTGGTGCTAGCTTGCCTTTTGTTCCAAAACGTACAACGCCTTTCCATGGGGATACCTTCAACATGACACGGTCTCCCACTTGGAATTCCAACGGCTTACGCCGTTTGTCAGCGTAGCTCTTTTGTCTGCTTCTTGTAGCTTGCAATCTTCTCTGAATCTGCGCAATCTTGTCAGTGGTTTCTTGAATAAGTTCTGGCCCAGTTATTCGATTGTCTCCAACTTCGGTCCAACAGATCGGTGATCGACATTTCCGACCATAAAGAGCCTCGAATGGTGCACATCCGATACTGCTGTGGTAACTGTTGTTGTAGGAGAACTCAATCAGTGGCAAATGAGAATCCCAATTCCCACCGAAATCTAAAATACAGGTCCTTAACATATCCTCTAGGGTCTGAATCGTACGTTCGCTTTGGCCGTCCGTTTGTGGATGGTAAGCTGTACTCAGATTTAACTGTGTCCCTAGAGATTTCTGTAGTGATTGCCAGAATCTTGAAGTAAATCTGCTGTCTCTATCAGAAATAATTGATAATGGTACACCGTGACGTACCACTATCTCATTGATGTACAATCTCGCCAGTTTATCCATCGTGAAGGTTTCACGCATCGGCAAGAAATGAGCAGATTTTGTTAATCGATCAATGATCACCCAAATTGTATCGTGACCACTGGAAGTGCGGGGTAGCTTGGTAATGAAATCCATAGCTATTTGTTCCCACTTCCAGAGCGGAATCTCAGGCTGTTCCAGTAAACCAGACGGTCTCTGGTGTTCCGCCTTTACCTTCGCACACGTTAGACATCGACCGACATACTCGGCTATGTCTTTCTTCATTCCTGGCCACCAATAAAATCCACGCAAGTCTTGGTACATTTTATCAGCGCCTGGATGAACTGAGTATTTTGTCTTGTGTGCCTCATCGAAGATAAGTCTTCTCAATTCATCTACCGCCGGAATCCATATACGATCCTGGTAGTAGATCATTCCATCAGACTTGGTCTCTAAATGTTTCTCTGCTCCGCAGTCAAGTTCTTTCTTCAAGTTTCCTCTGTCAACTAACTCATGTTGTGCTTGAATGATCCTGTCTTGTAAGTTGGTCTGTACAGTCATCCCCATAGCCCTAACGCGTAAGGGTTTGACCCGTTCCTTCCGGCTCAAGGCATCAGCTACAACATTCGCCTTCCCCGGATGGTACTTGATCACACAATCATAATCATTCAGAAGTTCAACCCAACGGCGTTGTCGCATGTTGAGCTCCTTCTGATCAAAGATGTGCTGCAGACTCTTGTGATCAGTAAATATAGTACACTTGGTGCCATATAAATAATGTCTCCAGATCTTCAGTGCAAAAATCACTGCTCCCAGCTCAAGATCATGAGTAGTGTAATTCTTCTCATGAACTTTTAACTGTCTCGATGCATAAGCGATAACTTTGTCCCGTTGCATCAGTACGCACCCAAGTCCCTGATGGGATGCATCACAATAAACAACAAAGTCATCACATCCTTCCGGGAGTGATAGAATTGGAGCATTACATAACTTCTGCTTCAGTGTCTGAAAGGCATCTTCTTGTTTCTGTTCCCAGACAAACGGTTCACTTTTCTGAGTTAATTTAGTGAGTGGCAAAGCTATCTTAGAAAAGTTTGAGATAAACCTTCTATAATAACCTGCCAATCCCAGAAAAGACCGTATCTCCGTTGGTGTCTTCGGAGTGTCCCAGTTCTTTATTGCTTCAATCTTGGCAGGATCTACGTGTATTCCCTCACTGTTGACTACGTGACCAAGAAACTGAACTTCCCTTAGCCAAAATTCACATTTAGAGAACTTGGCATAGAGTTTCTGTTCCATCAACAGTTCCAAGATTTTCCTGAGATGTTGTTCATGTTTTGCTTTGCTCTTGGAATAAATCAGTATGTCATCGATGAAGACGATAACGAACTGATCTAAATACGGCTTGCACACTCGGTTCATGAGATCCATGAAAACCGCTGGTGCGTTTGTCAATCCGAAAGGCATCACCATGAATTCGTAATGCCCGTATCTGGTTCGGAATGCCGTCTTCGGTATGTCTTCGTCTTGAACTCTAAGCTGATGATAACCAGACCGCAAGTCAATCTTAGAGAAGTATTGAGCTCCTTGCAGTTGGTCAAACAAATCATCAATCCTCGGCAATGGATACCGATTCTTGATGGTTAGTTTGTTCAGCTCTCTGTAATCTATGCACATTCTGAACGATCCGTCTTTCTTCTTCACGAACAAGACCGGAGCTCCCCAAGGTGAGTAGCTCGGTCTAATGAACCCTTTATCCAATAACTCCTGTAACTGGTTCGATAATTCCTGCATCTCCGAAGGTGCTAACCGATAAGGAGATTTAGCAACAGGAGTTGCTCCAGGAACTAAGTCAATTCGGAACTCTACCGGTCGCACAGGAGGCAAACCTGGTAGGTCTTCAGGAAATACTTCTGGATATTCCTTCACTACTGGTACATCTTGTATCTTCTTCTTATCTTTCTCTTTTTCCACTACATGAGCCAAGAAAGCTACACACCTCTTCTGTAAACACTTACGCGCCTTTATGCAGGAAATGATTTTGACACTTCGTTTTGCTTGATCCCCTCTGACTTCCAATACACGATCATCTGGTAATGGAACTCGAAGCAGCTTTTCAGAACAGACAACTTCCACCCGGTTAGAGGAAAGCCAATCCATTCCAACAATGATGTCGAAACTACCCAACTCCATCGGTATCAAGTCGATAGAGAATGTATGACTGTTAAGTGTCAACGGGCAATTTCTGTAAACTGTACTAACTGTGATCTGTTTTTCGTTAGCTACTTCTATAATGTAAGGGGAATCTAACTGTTCTTCTATAGAATCTAGTTGGCATGCAAAATCGGCAGAGATAAAACTCTGATCCGCACCAGTGTCAAATAGAACAGATGCATAAAAGTCATGTAAGAGAAACGTACCAGTGACCACATTCGGGTCCTGGCGTGCAGCTGGTGCTCCAATAACAAAAGCTCTTCCACGAGGAGCTTGAACTGCTTGTTGTGCCTTCTTCGGGCAGTTCTTTGCAAAGTGGCCTTGTTCGCCACAGTTGAAGCATCCACCATTGTTCTGGTTGGCTTGTGGAGGGAGTGCTAGAGCAGCATTGTTAACTGCTGGATTTGGTGTCAGTCTGCACTGCTGAACCCAGTGCCCTTTTTTTCCACAACCCGTGCATTGACGGCACTGGTTGTTTGCAGCATGATGATACTGGCATTTAGTACACAAAGGATGTGGACCAGTATATTGTCTCTTGGGCACATTTTGTTGTGCCGCTGCTACTTGATTCAGGGGAGTAGCCACAGTGTAATTCTTGATAAATTTCTGTTTCTTCTTCTGGTGTTGCTGCTGCTGTGGTTTCTTTGAAGACTCTTCCTTGCGTTTACTGGTGTCAACCTCTTTCTTCAGTACTCCAGAGGCAACCATCAAATCAGTAAGTTTTCCAGACAGTCTCACTGCAGACTCAACAGTAGTAGGGTTGGCTGAGACAACCATTCCCTGAATGCAGGCGGGAAGTCCACCCACATATCTGTCGATTCTCTTCTCTAAAGTCGGTACCATGTCTGGCACCAAAGCAACCAACTCGTGATAACGAGTAGTGTAACCGATGTGATCAGCACCTTTCATCACATGGTTGGACAGTTCCACTTCCAACTTCTGCAGCTCATTCTTAGGACAAAATTCTGTTCTCAGTAACGCCTTGAAGTCCTCCCATGGCATTGCCATAGCTTCTTCCCTTCCTCGGGCGTTGATCTGACCATTCCACCAGGTCAGAGCCCGCTTGTTGAATGTTCCAGCAGAGTAGCGGACTCTATGGTGCTCTGGACAGCTGCAGAGGTCCAGAGTAGCCTCAATCTTTTCAATCCATTGGATTAATCCAACGGCTCCTTCAGATCCGCTAAAGCTAGGCGGCTTACATCCTACGAATGACTTGTAGGAGTAGTGTGAGGTACCACCAGTATTCCCACTGGCTTCTCCAGATGAGTTGCCAGTGTTGTTCATCTCATTACGGAGAAGGTTGAACATCTCCGGTATCGCCGCCTTCATCTGATTGGTCATCTGGCTGCTCAGTAGTGTCACCAAAGCGATGGTGGTAGGATCCAGTATAGGTGTTGTTCCTGAACCTGATGCCCCTGTGATCAGTGGAGGAGGAGGTGGAGGCGGTGGAGGAGGTGGCGGTGGTGAATCGGCTGGAGATGGTGTCGAAGAATGTGGAGCCAAGCATAGAGGTGGTAACGAGGGAGTCTGTCTTCGCGGCGGCATTCTGATCATAACCAAAATAATATTGGTTAGTGCAATGATCGAATGCAGAAGACATAATGCAACAAAGTCTTAAATCTTAGATTCTCTACATGCAGGGTCCCTAGGTTATAGTCTAGGCCAAACCGTTTAATTAAATGACCTATATTTCTCTATAACCATGGCTCTGATACCAATCTGTCACACCCCGAGCCGGCGGGATAGGATCGGTTGTCCCGTCGGGCGGAAAGTTCCCGGGGCGCGATATCGTGAGTGATAATCGTGATGATCAGATTGTTTACATTGCACATGATACAGATGAGAATTGCTATTTATAATAGAATTACAAAGTTAAATTACATCAGTATTGTTTATAATTTAACAATGTAAATCTACCATAAACATCATATATTTCTATCTTGTATTTACACAAGATATACAAAATAATTTGCATAATGATGTCTTCAAAAATAATGCAGGTCCAAAAGCTAAGCCTTCTATCTGAAGTCCTAGTACGAAAAGAATAACTTCTTAGTTGACCTGTTCGTCACCTGAGAAGTCATGCAAAAAGATCAAGTCAACACATGGTTGGTGAGTTCATATAGTTTTATGATTTGAAAATGATTTGAAAACCTCTTTCGGTAAAGACCCTAACCTCATTAACTCCACATGTAACATCCACATCGGTATGCTTATATATAGGGCATATGTAAGGGACAAGCCCTAGCCACCATCCCACCACATACTAATATGCATATGACACTGTCGTTAATGATAGTTAAGCATTTTTACCCAACACTTCTGATTTGAATTATGATAATGAAACCTGATTTGACTTTGAATCTCTTGAGTTTCTCATAGATAAATGATTTTCCAAACATCAGTGATAATAGTAAAATGTCCAATATTTAATTTAATAATTAAATAATACATTTAAATACAACTAAAACATGATGATTGGGTATAATTTTACTCAATCAGTTAGACTTAGTTGTTGGTGGTTGTCCAAATTGTAACCTCTCACACGTGACCCATACCAGGCATAACTCACAAGGAGTATACCTGGGCGTGACGGGATTTTAATGATTTGCCCTTACAGCTTGACCCAAAGGTCTTCTGTACATGCGGGGACTTTAAGGATATCCTTTGTTTCTTGATCTCTTGATTCTCTTGAGTTTAGACTTTGATATTGATTTCCATGATTGTTCACGTTATTGCCCGTATAGCCTGACTACAAAAGTCTTCTATACCTGAAGGGACTTTATATGTGTGTTACACGTGGTCTTGATTCCATATACAACTGACATCCACCATGACTTGAGTATTAATGAGTTCATTAGATCATAATGATTTCATTATTTCAATGAGTCACACACATTTATGATTTCGGATCTCTTGAGTCTCTTGATTCTTGATTCTTGATTCTTTGTTCTCAGATCCCACACTGAGTTATGATCCTTTGAATATGATCTTTTGATTTTGTTCCTTTGATTCCACTTTGAATTTAGATTCTTGAATTTGAGTTTGATGGACTAAGGGTTTATTTAGAGTTTAAATTTAAAGTGCTACTCATAAGAGTACTTTAATTAATTTGATAATTTGAACTGTTTAATAATTACCTAGACAGGAGTCTAGGAGTATCAACAAACATATATATGTAAAACATATAATAAATAAAAGCATTTAAATAAACAGTTTAAATAAAACAGTTTACGCATGCTTCTCAGCCCCGCGTTTTAAAACAAAAATGTTTAGAAAAAGGGGCAATGAACTCACCTGTGTTGCTTTGTATTGAATTACCACAAATGCGCGCTCGTTGTTGTTGCTTATGTATCTTCGGTTCCTGAGTTGTTTTAAAAAAATTTCGAATACGATAAGTATATACGATAATCGTCGTGTCTAGGGTTTGGTCTCGGTGTGCAACTAAGTGTCCTAATTTACTAGTGTATTTCTATGACTCTTTCTAATCAATCTAACATATTACCCGTAATAACCCTTATCCCACAATAGCCTTTAAAGTCTTTAATCGATTATTTTAAGTTAATCCATTTATAGTAAACATTTATTTAGAAAATTATTTATTTAATTTAAGAAAGGTTTATAAATCATGTCTTTTATTAAAAGTATCATTTAGTTAATAAAACGTGAAATTTAAAGTTGATGGGCCTATGTTAAGCCCATTGGGCCTCTCTTGGCCCAATACTTGACTTTGATTTCCAAGTGGACTCCTTGATATTTCTTATTAACTAATCCTAGATGATTCAATTGAATCATCTAAATTTGGTTTCAAGTTCTTATGAACTTCTTAAGCTTTGAGTATTAACAATTAAATTAGCCTCAACCCTCTTTGTCATTTGAATAAGTCCTTGTAAACACAGTAACATGATTTTATGTAACCCCCCCCTTATTTGTAAAACTCTAGAAATTATTTGTATCTCTTAATCCTAGTCCATGCATGCACCAAGTGAAACCCCATGCACACTCATATACACACATACCATGCATACGTGATGTGTGGGTGTTAGGGTTTTTTTAATCTTGTTATCCCCCTTGCTTAGACCTCATGTCCTAGTTCTAACATGGAACCTTGGTCAGAATGGGTTTGGATGCACCAGGCTGTGGCCGAATAAGAACTGCCGAATGAATGAGAGTCCTTGCCGAATGAAAACAACCGGCCGAATAGGGTTGTTGGTCGAATGTGGATGGTTTCGACCGAATGATGAAATGGCGAATGAGGCTATTCGACTGTCTTAAGCCATTCGCCGAATAGGTTTGGGATTATTCATTCGATGGTTGGCCATTCGGCCAACTGTGAAGGCTCATTCGGCCGCGGCGGCCCTAGGGTAGTTGCATCCGGTTGTGAGTGAATCGACCAAGGAGATGAAAGGAGGTTCGTTCCTACATCATCCTAAGATGTACTAGCATGAATCCTAAGGGTCAAGATGGGTTGTAACCGGTTGGGGAGTGACCGACCCAAAAAGGTTTCAAAACCCTAAAAATCGCAACATACTTCGTGATTTTTACCTCAAATCAGTGGATGAAACCTTAGATCCGTTGTACTTTCGTAATCTACAAGTGATTGTGGTGATTTTGACACCAAGAACTCACTAAATGGTTGAGAATCCAACAAGAAATCTTAGAGAGAAGTGGTTTTCTAGTGAGAATTTTAGAGAGAGAGAGAGATGAACGAGTTTGATGATGATGGCTGGTTTGGTGTGGTGGTTGTGGCATTAAGTGCCACAATAAATGTGGGAAAAATACCCGGGTTCGTTCGGGTTCGTTCGGTTTCACGTGGTTTCGCGTAAAAACGTTGTTTTCGCGTCATTTTCGTAACGAAACGATCCGATTTTAAATTAGAATTTATAAAATTATTTTAGGTTGTAATTCCTAATAAATTAACTAAATATCTTTTAATTATTTAATTTACAAAAAAATATTTATTTAACGTTTAGATCGAATCGCGCGGTCATCGCGCGTATTTGTTCGAATCAAATACGACGATAACTACACTTTTCAATATTGTTTTCTAATTATCGAATATCATTCAGAACGTTAAACTTTTAGATTTATTCGTACAGATCGTCACCTATACGAATAATCTGTCGGTTTAGTATTCACTTAACGATATTCGTGTTGTTTTGTCCTGTAAGGCCTCACATACGTTTATACATAATAAAATCCTAACAAATAAATCACATGATGATTCTGTGTTGCCAAATAATTATCTGACTCAAGAATCATTGTTCTGAATTGATTTCTCTGAAATGTCTGTGAATTCACTGTTTTGTTAACATGAAATGATACTGAGGTTTGATATGAACATGAAATACACTGAATTACATGAAAATTGTACTTGATTACTGTTCACGCACTGTTACGATCACTGTTCCGGAGAGGGTTCCGGCACTGATGTTACAACACTGCTGGGTCACAGCCTAGCTGAAGCCATCCATTCTATTTAAGAATGATTGAATCATATGAAAATAAAAGTAAGTCCGAATCTGTACACGTACCATATTGCTGGGTCGCAGCCTCGCTAAAGCCGTCCATTCAAATACGATAAGCTAGAAAAATACAAAAATAAAATAAGTTCGATTCCATATATGTGCCAAATACTGGGTTGCAGCCTAGTTGAACCCATCCATTTGGATAGAATTAAAATCTCAGTTTATACAGTTCTGACACGTGCCATATTGCTTTGTAAAGAACTAGCTGAAGCCGTCCATGAGAACGTATTGAGCTTAAGAATGTTGTTAAAAGAAAAATGCAAAAATAAAATAACATGGAGCCTTATGGAATTTATGATCCCTGGTATTATGATATGTAGAGATGAGTTATAAAGCGGTTTTGATCTTTGTTAGTTGACTAGAACAGGTAACTCAGTCAGAAGACATGGATGTTCACTGATTTGTCAAAGAAATGAAGTTTGGTCAGGTTTTGAATGGAAAATTATATCATTAATTGTATCATAAACCAAATTTGTCATAAGTATAACACTCATGGATCTGATTTGATATGTTCAGGCATATATGCTTCTTTCCTGAAAGATTGCTCACAAAAATATGTGTTTTGCTTATTATAGTTTAGTTGTACATTTTCTTCTTATTAGAAAAATATAAAAACATTTTCACATTTGTTTTTTTAAAAATGATTATTTATTTTTTCAGATATTCAATTTTGTTTCAATTTATCATCAAACCAGGTAAACCTTCATAATTTTGGTGTTTGAGTACTTGTTTTTAACAAATGGTCAAAAGGAATTAAGGTTGTAAATCCATTCGCAGGAATGATTCATTTTGGATGTTTATTCGGAGGAATGAATTACTCATACGAATGGTGAATTCGTTTGAACACCACATACGAATGAATCACTTGAACGAATCGCTCACACGAATGAACTGTTGATTCGCATAAACACAACTGAAGAATAAACTCTGTACACGAATGAGTCTTATTTTTAAATCCTCCCATTCTTCTGAAGACTCTTTTGTCCTTATTCCTGTTCGTTAACTCTGTGTGTGTGTGTGTGTGTGTGCTCGTTCGTTCCTTTGAGAGTTGTTGATCATCGTTTCATTTTTAGCCGTGATACTGAGCTATTCGGATCTAAAAACATTTATTCATTGTTTCAGGTACACTTTGAATCAAGTTTCACCATCTGTGAACCGATTTGGGGCAAAACTCAATCGTTTTAGTCGGGTTTTAGGTTTTGAAAGGTTTTTAGTCCAATAAGCCTTTCAAGTCAATTCAAATCAATCTAAAACCTATTCATATCACTTAATCAGTGTTTTCTGGTGACAATTTTACCATTTTTGTGCATTGATCCTGGATTTTTGAGGGTTACGGTTTTTGAACATTAGATCATACGAATGAACATTCATTCATTTGACTATGTCAGACGAAGGAGTTAATTCGTTTATACTTACTAACGAATGAAGAATGTCATACGACTGAGTTTGAGTTTGTTGCTCATTCGTATGACTCCTCATTCGTGCTTAATAAGCCTATACGACTGAGCCGTTTATTTTATTGATTGCAGAATGGCTGAGCTTAGAGAATTTCCAAAAAGCAACATCTTTGCCTTTCTAGATTTATCCTTGTCGAATGCTGTTCACTTTAGGGGGGTCATTACATTCCTCATATGCTCTCGGATTTTCACAGCTGTGCCTTTCTAGAAATCGTTCTAGGAGTCAGCTGATATTGGCTACACCGTGGAACCTACAGTTATTAGGGGAGTTCTTGGAGTAAGAGATGCCGTTGTGTTTGCATAGCACATAAGAAGGATTTGCGGGTTTCAGGATATGCCTGATCACCCTGTTCTTTTGGACAAGCACATTGTAAGAGGCTGATTCTTGAGGTGCAAGCATGAAGGAGATCTTACTATTGGAGTGCTGAATAAGGCTTACCTCAATGTACAGTTCAAGTATTTGTGCCATGTTCTTCTGCATTGCCTAGGATCAAGACGGGGTGGTTTCGATGAATTGAGAGAGACACTGCAGTATGTTTTTGTTGCTTTGGCCTTGAACATTCCCCTAACCTTTCTAAGATGGTCTTCACGCGCATGAAGGAGCATATTAGCTCAAAAGGAGATAAGAAGTGTCTTATGTCTCGAGATGATTTTTGATGCACAGTTGCCTGATCTCCCCAAAATAAATGCAGACATCATCCGGTTGCAGCATATGACTGATACTACGCTCCACCATGTAAAGACTTACGGGAAAAAACATGATAGGTAGGGGTGTTCATCGGATCGGATAGCGGTTTATTTGGGTTATTCGGATCGGGCTGTTCGGATTTGAAAATTTTAAGACCTTATCCGAAATCCGACCTGATCCGAATTCGAAAATTTTCTATCCGATCCGAATCTATCCGAATAACCCGAAAAACCCGAATAAACCTATATTTTCATTCGAATAATCCGAACAACCTGAAAAACACGAATAAACAGGGTTTATTCGGGTTATTCGGATTGAATTCGTATATCCGATCCGAATAAAGAGGATTTTGGATATCCGATATACGATCCGATCCGAATTCGGAGAACGTATATCCGATCCGAATCTATCCGAATATCCGAATCTTTAATTCGGATCGGTTTTTTCTGGTTTCGGATACGATTCGGATTTCGGATTTTTTGAACACCTCTAATGATAGGCATGTGGATCGTCGTCTCTTCGGACATCTCATCAACCCAGAGTATGTGGCACCTGCCAGGAGGAGATGAAGACACGACGATTCTGATTCTGATGTTGAGGACATGATTGTCCCACATGTACACAGTGATGATGACATTGATGATGGAGATGTGGATGGTTCTGGTGATGGTGGTTCTGGTAATGATAATGCTAGTGTTGGTAGAAGTGCTGGAGATGTTGGTGATGTTAATGATGATGCTGGTGCAACCACTACTGTTTCTCTAGCCCCTGTATCTGCTTCTTTGGAGATCGGTGCTACTACATTAGCTGATCAGGGGGAGGATGCCAATGGCTCTCACATGGAGAACACTGATGGAGGAGAGGATGCAGCCTCCGATGATACAGACTCGGAAGAGACTCAACCTGAGACTGAGTGTGTCCCTACTAGCCTCAGATCTCATGTTGTATGGATAAGGAACGTGTCGAGGGAACAAGACTTAAGTGATGAGGAGATTGAGGATCCCTCTTTCCTTCCAGAATTTGATATTCCTCCACCTCCTCGTACCTCCACCGCTACTGCTACTCAGACAGCTTCACTGCCAGCCGCCATGAAAAGGAGGGCTAGATTTGTATTACAGAGGATGACAGAATTTGTATCTGTTGCAGCTTCGACTACTATATCTGCTGCAACAGGGCAGGTTTCTTCATTGTCCAGGTCTACGACGATACTTCCACGTTCGACTGCTCCTTTTGCCCAGACTTCCTCTACTCCTGCTGCCATATTCACAGTTACTTCATTTGGTCCCTCCATTACACGCACAGAGCCTTACATACCAACTTTTTTAGTTGCTGAATAGGTTAGCGCACTGAACAGTTTGGTACCTCGATTGATGGAGAGGAACCATGAGCAAGATCAAGCCATAGCCCAGCTGAAACAAAGAGTCAATGAGTAGGAGGCTCTACTTTTGCAGGATGCTCTACTTTTGCAGGCTGCTGATCAGAGGGTAGACTTGAGAGCCCGCAATGCTGATTTTGAGGATCGTCTGCTTAAGTCAGCAAATGAGCTTAATCAGCTCGCCCTAACGGTTTATGGGTACAATCAGAGGATTCTCGCTCTGAAGACTGATAATGAGCATTTATCTGAGGCTGTTGAGAGCCTAAGAGAGTCTACACCTAGGATTGAGGCCTCCAATCCTGTTTCTGATGACCTAGACAAAGAAGATGAATCTGATGAGGAGAAGGTGCATTATGATAGCACTAATTATGATGACCATGATGACAATGATTGAGTTGGGGATGCCACTGCAAGTTCATCTAGTTCTTCAGGACATGCCACTATCGGTGAGATCCGAACAAATAAGAAACATGACAAAGCTCTTGAGTCATCCTCCAAACCAGCTGAAGAAGGAAAAACTACCAAGGAAATAGAAGCTGTGCCGCTGAGACGTCGTCTTGACGATACTTTGGCTACGATTCTTGACGCTCAAGGCATTATACAGCATTTGGTTAGCTGTGACAAGGAAGAGGGAGAGATCATTCACTGTCTTACAAAGGAACATATAGCTGAGCTATGATG
Organism: Mikania micrantha; assembly: GCA_009363875.1. Lineage (NCBI taxonomy): Eukaryota > Viridiplantae > Streptophyta > Magnoliopsida > Asterales > Asteraceae > Mikania > Mikania micrantha. The sequence continues at coordinate 33,066,368 of CM018681.1, forward strand.
ATATTGATGAGGTCATATTAGAAGACCTGGATGATGAAGAGGCCATAAAGTACACTTCTGCAGAAGAAGAGCTTCCCACCTTTACTGGTATATTCCGTTAACATTCAGAAGAAGAGCTCAAACATAAGATTGACGAAAAGGATGGAGAAAAGGAGGCTTCAGCAGAAGATATTCCGAAAATAAGGGAAGAGTGGGCTGCTTACAGACAGGCACATAAGAAGGATAGCATTCCTCCTACTCCAGCTCAATACACTAAAGTCTACAAAACCTAAGGATACAAATCTGGATGCTGCATTATGAGCTGGGCATACTTCAAGGATTTCGAATGCTATAGAGTGAAAAGAAAAGGGGAATTAAGTATTTCAAATTCATGCATGACTTCAAGACGTTGCCAGGTTTCGAAGTTAATCAGCTCGAACTTCTGAACATGCTGTACTGTGAAGATTCTGGTATGTCGTCTTGGTTTTCTAGGCAAATCAAGTTCGAAAACAGAAAGAGATGGGTGAACTTCCTGCCTCAACAACCTTAAAGATTCTACATGTCGGAGATTGATTCTCAGACCAGAAAACACAAAGTTATCCTGAGGTGGCTACCTCCCAAAGTCATGAAGACTATTCCTCTCAGGAAGATGCCTCAAGTCTTTGTGAGTATTTTCCAATGGTGGTATTACAATGGCAGAACTTCAGAGGCAATGATAGTTTTGTGCAAGGAAGGAAAATGGGACTTGATCATAGTATTTGACCTGATGTAGCCGACAAACTTGATAGATGAAGATGTTAAGGCCCTCTACAGGTGTCAGATTTTCTTTGAATTGCCGATATGGAGCAAGCTTTGCAGTATATGAGAGTGATCAGACTCTGCTTTCCATTTGATGTATATGTCGGTGCAGACTGGAAAGCTCTTTTAGACAAATTTTTGAAGACTGAAGCCGTTAAAGTATGAACTAGGTCCAATGGGGAGTATGTAGATGCACTGTTTGTCCTTAGCTCATATGTAATAGTCTGTGATTACTTGTAAAGCTTTAGTTATCAATGAAATCACAGATTTTACACTGTTTATTTTTGTTTAAAAAGTTCGACATTGGCTATTGATATCAAACAGGACCATTCGTACGAATAAACCTAAATATGAGTTCATTCGCATGAATGAACGCTTAATGAATGTCCAATAAAGCGAAGGAATCAAGATTTTGATTAGTTCGTATGAATGAATCAAAGATCTAATTCATTCGTGTGACTGGCTCACTCATGGATCATGGTTTGTATGAATGGGTGGTTCGTCTGACCTATTCGTGCAATCTGTGAATCCCTATAAATACCAGCAAAAACAGAATATTTCATAGCTCTGCTCATTCTCTGTCAATTCCCTAGGTTTCAGAGCCGCCCCTTGCCTTCCAAATTCGTTCTCAGACCCGTGGTGTTCGATTTTGATCAAAACGTTGTTTCCCAATCATAGGATTACCACGGGGCTTATTGATTTCGATTGGAAAACCCCTGAATAGGATTTCGCACTGTTTGAGGGCCTGATGAGCATAATCAGAAAGAAACTTAGTAGTTTCCAAGGTCCTACAATTTCCAATGGTTCCTCGATAAAATGTAACTGTTCGTCTATTTGTATCTCCTCTACTAGTATCACTAAAGACTCATTTGCTAAGTATTTCTTGAGACTCGAGACGTGCACACCACTGAGTTCATCAGGTAACCTCAGTCTATACGCCACAGGACCAATTCGTTGAACGATCTCGAACGGTCCGACGTATCTTGGTGCGAGTTTGCCTTTCTTTCCAAAACATACTACGCCCTTCCAAGGAGAAACCTTTAACATGACTCGGTCTCCCACTTTCCAACGGCTTGCGCCATCTATCGGCATAGCTTTTCTGTCTGCTTCTAGCTGCTTGTAACCTTTGTTGTATCTGGGCGATCTTATTAGTGGTTTCCTAAATAAGTTCAGGCCTAGTTATTTGGTTATCTCCTACATCGGTCCAACAAATCAGCGACCGGCATTTCCGGCCATATAGAGCCTCTAATGGAGCACATCTGATGCTACTATGGTAGCTGTTGTTATAGGATAATTTGATCAATGGCAATTGGGAGTCCCAATTCCCACCGAAATCCAAAACACATGTTCGTAACATGTCTTCTAGGGTTTGTATTGTATGTTCGCTTTGATCATTTGTTTGTGGATGATAAGATGTACTCAAGTTTAAGTAAGTGTGTCCCTAGAGATTTCTACAAAAACTGCCAAAATATTGATGTAAATCTGCTATCTCGGTCAGAGATGATAGATAATGGTACACGGTGACGTACCACTATCTCATTAATGTAAAATCTTGCTAGTTTATCCATCGTGAAGGTTTCACGTATAGGCAACAAATGAGCAGATTTAGTTTAACGATCAATTATGACCCAAATGTTATCATGACCACTAGAAGTGCGGGGTAACTTGGTAACGAAGTTCATAGCTATTTGTTCCCACTTCCAGAGCGGTATCTCATGCTCTACCAGTAAACCAGACGGTTTCTGGTGTTCCGCCTTAACCTTCGCACATGTTACGCATCGACCGACATACTTGGCTATGTTTTTCTTCATCCCCGGCCACCAATAAAATCCCCCTAAGTCTTGGTACATTTTTATCAGCGCCATGGTGTACCGAGTACCTGGTCTTGTGCGCTTCATCAAAAACTAGTTTCCTTAGTTCATCTACTGCAGGAATCGACACACGATCCTGATAGTATATAATTCCATCAGATTTTGTTTTGAACTGTCGCTCAGCTCCACAATCGAGCACCTTCTTCAGATTTTCTTGTTCTACTATTTCTTGTTGAGCCTGCATGATCCTGTCTCGTAAGCTTGCCTGCACCGTCATTCCCATTGCTCTTTCGGGCAAGAGTTTGACTCGTTCCTTCAGGCTTAAGGCATCAGCTACAACATTCGACTTACCAGGATGGTACTTAAACACACAGTCATAAACATTCAGTAGTTCAACCCAATGACATTGTCGCATGTTGAGTTTCTTCTTGTCAAAGATATGTTGCAAACTTTTGTGATCAGTAAATATGGTACACTTGGTGCCATATAAGTAATGTCTCCAAATCTTCAAAGCGAAGACTACTGCACCTAGTTCTAAATCATGTGTCGTGTAGTTCTTTTAGTGTATCTTCAGCTGTCTTGATGCGTACACGAAAACTTTTTCTCGCTACATTCATACACAACCGAGTCCCTGATGGGAAGCGTCACAATATGCTACAAAGTCATCCGTACATTTTGGGCAAGATAAATTTGGAGCATCACATAATTTCTATTTCAAATTTTGGAAAGCTTCTTCTTGTTTCTGCCCCTAAGCGAATGGTTCACTCTTTTGGGTTAGTTTAGTAAGAGGCAAGGCTATCTTTGAAAAGTTTAAAATAAACCTTCTATAATAACCTCCCAGTCCTAGAAAAGGCTGTATCTTCTTCGGTGTTGTCGGAGTATCCCAGCTCTTTATAGCTTCGATCTAGGCACGGTCAACATGAGTGCCTTCACTGTTAATCACGTGACCTAAGAAATGAAATTCTCTTAAATTCACATTTTGAGAACATAGCATAGAGCTTCTCATTCTTTAACAATTCCAAGATATTACTAAGATGTTGCTCATGTTTCGCTTTGCTTTTTGAATGAATCATTATATCATCAACGAAAATGACGACAAACTAATCTAAATACGGCTTGCACACACGGTTCATGAGGTCCATGAAAACCGCCGGTGCATTCATTAATCCGAAAGGCATCACCTTGAACTCGTAATGCTCGTACCTTCTTCGGAATTCCGTCTTTGTATGTCTTCGTCTTGTACCCGCAACTGATGGTATCCATACCTCAAGTCAATCTTTGAAAAATATTGTGCTCTTTGGAGTTGATCAAACAGATCATCAATCCTCAGCAATGGATACCAATTCTTGATGGTCAGTTTTTTTAATTCCCTATAATCAATTCACATTCTAAAGGATCCATCCTTCTTTTTTAACAAACAGCACCGGAGCTCCCCAAGGTGAGTAGCTCGGTCGGATGAAACCCTTATCTAGCAATTCCTACAACTGATTCAACAATTCCTTCATCTCAGAGGGTGCTAACCTATATGGAGACTTAGCAATAGCTGCTGCTCCAAAAATTAAATCGATGCGAAACTCTAATGGTCACACCGGTGGCAAACCGGGTAGATCAAGGGGAAAGTCTTCCGTATACTCCTTCACCACTGGCACGTCTTGGATCTCAATCTTCTTCTTTTCCTTTTCCATCACATGTAAAAAGAAGGCTACACATTGCTTTCTCAAACACTTACGTGCTTTCATGCAAGAGATAACCTTGACATTGCGTTTTGCTTAGTCTCCCCGTACCTCGAGCACTTGAACATTCGATCTCTGTATTCTAAGTAGCTTCTCAGAACAGACTATTTCAACCCGTTTAAGGGATAGCCAGTCCATTCCTATGATGATATAAAAACCGCACAATATCATCGGTATCAAATTGATAGTAAATGATTGATCATTCAAGATCAATGGGCAGTTTCTAAGTATAGTATGTACCGTGATTTGCTTACCGTCAGCTACTTATATTGTGTGAAGGGAGTCTAATTGTTCATCAATATGATTAAGTTTACAAGCAAAGTTGGCAGAGATAAAACTATGATCCGCACCAGTATCAAACAAAACATAACCATAATAGTTAGACAAAAGAAATGTACTAGTGACCACATTAGGGCCTGGCGAGCAGCGGGTGCTTCTAAAGCAAATGCCCTCTTGTGAGGTGCTTGAACTCCCTGTTGTACTCTCCTTGGGCAGTTCTTGGAAAAGTGGCCTAGTTCACCATAATTAAAGCATCCCCTCTTGTTGTTGTTGTTGTTGTTGTTGCTGAGATTGTTGGGGTTAGGTGATGGAGGTAGTGCCAAAGCAGCATGATTTATTGCCGGTGTTGCTGGAGTACGACAGTGTTGTATCCCGTGACCCAGTCGGCCACATCCGGTGCACTGCCTACACTGTATGGTGTCAACATGATGAAATTGGCAACGTGCACACTAATGGTGCAAGCCAACATATGGTTTGCGTGCAGCATTAGCAGGTACTGTAGCAGCTTGTTGCAAAGGGGCGGCCATCATATAGTTTTTGACAACCTTCTGCTTCTTCTTCTGGTGATGTTCGGGTTTCTTCAATGGTTCTTCCTTAGCTTTACCCCAGTCTTTCTTCAAGTTTCCTGATGCTACCATCACATCAGTGAGTTCAGTTTATAGTGATATGGCTGACTCCAGAGTCACATGGTTTGCAGCAAGTACAAGGCCCTGGATACAAGATGGCAATCCGCCTACATTTCGATCAATCAGCTTTTCCAGAGTTGGCACCATCTCTGGCACCATAGCTACCAGTTCATGATAGCGAGTGGTATAAGTCATGTGATCTGCTTCTTTCATCACATGATTAGACATCTCAGTCTCCATCTTCTGAAGTTCATTCTTGAGACATAATTCATTCCTTAATAGGATTTTGAAATCTACCCAAGGCATCGCCAGTGCTTCCTCTCTTCCTCGATCTCTTATCTGCGAGTTCCACCATGTTAAGGCCCGTTTGCTAAAAGATCCTGTAGAATAGCAAACATTATGATGTTCTGGACAAATACTAATGTTCAGTGTAGTCTCCATCTTTTCCAGCCGTTGGATCAATCCAACAGCTCCTTCAGCACCGCTAAAGCTTGGCGGTTTACATCCAACAAAGGATTTATAAGACCAGCATGGAGTAGTTCCGGTGTTTCCACTAGCTTCCCCTATCGTGTGCCCAGACTTGTTACCGTGGCCTTCAATTATGTTGATCATATCTGGGATCACCTCTTTCAGCTGATTAGTCAGCTGACTACTCTATAGGGTGGCCAATGCCATAGTAGCAGGATCCTGCTCAGGATTCGCGTTCTGGTTGTGAGGCAGAGTGTGCGGGGGAGGAGGAGGTGGAGGAGGAGGTGACGGTGGTGGTGGTGGTGGAGGTAACAATTGTTGTGGTTGTCTTCGCGGCGGCCCTCTGATCACAACCGAAAAGGAATCGGTTAGTGCAATGATCGAATGCTGAAAACATAATGCAAATAAAATCCTAATTCCTATGTTCTCTATATGAGGGTCCCTAAGTTGTAGTCTAGGTCAAACCGTTCTAAGTAAATGACCTATATTCTCTATAACTTTGAGCTCTGATACCAATCTATCGCTCCCCGAGCCGATATCGAGTGATAATCGAAATGATCAGATTATATACATAGCATCAACATTCGAGAATAACTAAAGCACAATAAACATTAAACTAGGATTATAAAGGTAAATTACAATTGTCACTATTTGATAATTTAGCTAAGTAAACCTATCAAAAGAATCATATGTTCACTATCTTGTAAACTGTACAATATATCAAAATGATTCACAAATAGTCAACAAAATATGTGCTTGCCAAAAGTTACTAGGTCCTCCAACTGGGCATCCTAGTATGCAATCCTAAGCCTTAGCTTAATCCTATACATCACTTGAGAACATGTAAGAAAACAAAGTCAACACATGGTTGGTAAGTTCATAGAGTTTAGTATTTGAAAATAAGTTTCGCAAAACCCTTTCGTTAACAACCTTATCCTCATTAATATCCACTTGTCCTTTCCAGTTCGGTATGCTTATATATAGGGCATACGTAGGGTCAAGCTTACCGCTAACCCATCACATACTAAACCACATATGACATTTTTGTTAATGATAATTAAGCTTTTTACCTACCATTTAAATCCATTTCCATCATAGTTTCAAGAATTCTACTTAAACCAAGTTCACCACACACAATAGCTTTTGAAAACCATGTTTTTAGAGTTTACTCCTATGGAGAACTGAATACCAGGAGGAAGTGACTTTTAAAGACACTCTCAGAGGCATTCAGTATTAATCCGTAAAAGAAACTAAGTGTGACTTTCAACATCAGTGTTTTGATAAAGGAACCTCCAGATGACACAAAATCAACTAGAAGAATCAAGAATCATTCTAGTCACTCGTCACAAAACCATTGATGAACCAAGAAGAATACTGAATGACAAGTAGGGCTTGACCAATGGCAAGACGCGGCGGCCAATAAGTCTGTCTTACAAGATATCGACAACGAAGAACACTGATGACTAGTGGGGCACGACCAATGTTACGGCGTGGCGGCCAATCAGTATGTCTTAAGAATTCCGATAGCTTATAGCATACAAGTTTATAACATACATGTGTTTAGCATTTTTGTACCATGTGCACATGTACCTGCTTCTTGACTGGAATCTCATTCCGCATAGAATAAGTACTTAGCATTTCAAGCATTTCAAGTATTTAAGTTTCGAGCGTGTAAGTTTCTTTGAATTTAAGTATCTAAGCTTTTCAAGAATATAGTTTACAAAAGCATTCAAGAGTTGTAGCATTTAGTTTCAAAAGCATTCAAAGCATCATAAGTTTCAAGTATTTAGAACCATAAGTTTAAAGCGTCTAAGTATAAGAGTATAGACTATCAGTATCAAGAATAAGTATAAAAGCTTTTAAGAAACATTTAAACTTTCGTTTAAAATATTTAAACATGTTTCTCAGTCATTTCTCAGTCCCGAACTAAAACAAAATAGTTTGAAAAGGGACAAATGAAGTCACCTTTGTTGTAGTATGTCTGAATGACTAAGAATCAGATATGCGCGCTCTCATATTTTTTGGATTATGTAGCTTCAATACCTGAGTTGAATTTTTTTGATTCGTACACGATAAGTATCTATAATTGACGTAGGTAGGGGTTTGGTCTCGGTGTGCGAATATGTGTCCTATGCTTTTACTAATGAGTTACTAGAATTTCTCTAAGTATTCTAAGCTATGTATTCCCTACAAATCCTTATTCTTTTAATAAAAATATTTAAACCTTATTTACATAAGACTTACTAAATAAAAGACATTATATTTTAGCCAATCAACATTTATAAAACCTTATTAAGTTACAAACAATTTAAGTTTAAAATCATTTAATTTATTTTAAAATACTTTAATAAATCAATTATGATGATTTTTATAAAACTAAGGTTTCATGTTATAAAACATGTCATTTTATTGTAAAATTATTAGTAATTTTAAGAAAACGTGTTTTACTCATTTAAGAACTTGAGTTAACCTATTTAGGTTAATTCCAAAGCCCTTTGTTAGTTTTTCGTTATCTCGTTGATAGTGTTTCTTTCAAGCTGATAACTAACTAAGATCATTCCATTCGAATAATCTAAGTTTTTCATCAATATAATGAAATCACTAAGAGTTGGGTGTTAATCATACAAATTAACATAATTTCGTACTTATTGTTTTTCCTTTGTTTCTCATAAGTGTCTTCTAGTTCTTTAGCTTCTTTACAAACCATAGCTTCTTATCATCTTGGTTCTTGAACATAATTGTTGATTACACTTAGTTTATTAGCTTAAACCATCCTTAGTTAGTATCTAAAGTATTAGGGTTTTAGGTTGACACTTGGTTAACCATTCTTGAACACCTCATTATGATCATAGAATCCTTATAGTTTTATTTAACAAATCCAAAGTAATCACCCCCAAATGATTTCTAAAAATTTTTTTTGGTGGTTTAGTTGGTTTAGAAAAAAATTAAGTGAAGGATCCTTAGAATTAATGAAGGTTAAAACCGGTTATGCATTCAAAACCCTAATGACCTTCAATCCTGACCCTTGTGTGTTCTAATTGATCCTATGACTTGGTTTCTGGATGGTTTAGGCTGATTCCATGTCCATTTTCCTTGGAATATGTTTATGTCCTAATATCGACAGATCCTGGATTAATATCGATGGCAAACTAGTGCTTGGTATCGATGAAACATCATCCCAGCCTCTTCAATATTATAGGTTCGATGGTACCTGAATTCACAGCATGTAGACCATCAATATTGTTAATATCGATGGCCCTTGGACCCAGAACTCTTGGAGAGCATCGAGACTACCAGTCTCGACCAGTGTGCATCGAACTTGTCCCATCGAAATTGCTACTATCGATAGATGAAGGTTGTTGTACTTCCAGCTTTGTCGATACTAAGTACTTGGCATGTTCTTATGTCGATTATAAGATACTCAGGTTCCCATTCGATTTCAACCATTCCAAACTTTAATCCAAGTTGCTCCTTAGCTTCCTAGGTCGATTTGGTGGTAATTCCTAATAAATTAATTAAAATATCTTTTATTTATTTTTAACATTTTAAAAACGTTTAATTTTACTGTTTAATCGAATTGTACAGTTTTAGCACGTATTTGTTCGGATCGTGACCCGTACGAACATGACGATAACTGTATTTTCCGATTTGATTATCTAATTATTAGACACCATTCAGAACGGTAAACCCACAGATATATTCGTGCGAATCTTCACCTACACAAATACTTCGTTAGTTTAATATTCACATAATGACATCTGTTTTTAAATTGTTTTAGTCGTCCTCACGTACATTTACACATAGTAAATCCTAAACTAACGTACACAACATAATTTAGTGTTGTCAGACACAAATCTGACTGTTGCATCATAATTTACACAGTGTTTTCCTAAAACAGTTTTATAAGCATTTAGTATTAATTGCATGTAACAAGCATTACACAAAGTTCAGTACTAAAGTTCAAGTCGTTCGAGATGGAGGAGGAATAGTGTAAGTCACTAAAAATTCGTAATTTCTCACTCGATTTTACCTCTTTTTCAGCTATTCAAAGGTAGTTTTCTTCATGTCTTCAGAATCTACACGTTCCCATGGTCATTTTGACACCAAAAGCGCCCTATTTGGTGCATATTTGAGCAAGTTATGAAAGTTTTTGTGAGAGAAAAAGGTAGAGAGAGAGAAACGGGTCTTGAGAGAGAAAGTGGGTTGGTGTTAGAGTTTAAAGACATTTAATGCCTTTTTATTGTTTTTAAACATTCGGGTGTGTCCGGGTTCTTTCAGCTTCACTCGTTTCGCGCGAACGCGTCGGTTTCGGTTTTCTCGTAACGAAACGTTACGATCTTTTAAAATAGAGTTTTCTAAATCATTTTAGGTGGTAATTCCTAATAAATTAATTAAATATCTTTTATTTATTTTTAGCATTTCAAAAACGTTTAATTTTACTATTTAATCGAAATCTACAGTTTTCGCGCGTATTCGTTCGGATCGTCACCCGTACGAACATGACGATAACTGTACTTTCCGGTTTGATTATCTAGTTATTAGACACCATTCAGAACGTTAAACCCACAGATATATTCGTGCGAATCGTCACCCACACAAATACTCCGTTATTTAATATTCACATAACGACGTCTGTTTTTAAATTGTTTTAGTCGTTCTCGTGTACGTTTACACATAGTAAATCCTAAAGTAACATACACAACATAATTTAGTGTTGTCAGACATAAATCTGACTGTTGCATCATAGTTTACACAGTGTTTTTCTAAAACAGGTTCATATGCATTTAGTATTAATTGCATATAATAGGCATTACACAGAGTTCAGTACTAAAGTATACTGTACCTTACACTGTTCTGAACTACTGTTCGGGCACTGATGTTAAAGGATGTCCCTGAAGTCTTCTTCCTCAGCCTAGGGTCTTTAGCCCTCTTTACATCATCTTCAAACACTTTTTTTTCAGAGATGACTCAGGAGTAGGAACGTAATCTGTATCGTCTATCTCTTCTCGTTCGACCCTAGATAGTGGTCAAATGATAGGCTGGGGCTCTCTGATTAAATCTTCTTCTCCGGATGATGAAGACTCAGATGATAAATCTTCTATGGCCTTGCAAGCTTCAGCACTTGTTCCTGCAGGAGGAATATCGTGCTCATCAGCAATAAAGGCAGTGGTTACTACATGTGCAAGATCGTGCTCGTCGGCCACAAAAGCAACAAGAGTACCCAGATCTTCAACTTCCTCATCCAAACCTTCAAATAATCTGCCAAATTTCTCTAGAGGGTGATCGCCAATGTACTGTTTCTTCCCTCTATTCTTCCCTCTGAATAGCAATGGCCACCAAACAAGAGATGAGGGTCTGGTTAAGGAAGTCATAACCTCCCTTTCGTCTAGAGAGGCACTAGGTAACCACATGTGCTAAGTATCTTCAGTATGGGCGGAGAAACTTCTTCTCAGTCGGAGGGTAAAGACCCTCGTGTCTCATCCTCTAAACGGTCCTTTCTATCAACTCGTGATCAAGATCCACAGAATCCATAGCTTTATCTCCAAACTGTCCAATGTCCAAAACAACATCTTTAGGTCCTGATCTTGAGAAGGAAGATGTTGATCAACACCAGTATAGAGCAATGATTGGCTCTTTGATGTATCTAACAACAAGCAGGCCAGATGTCATGTTTGCAACCTGCTTGTGTGCAAGGTTTCAGGCAAATCCTAAAAGCTCACATATGCTTGCTGTGAAAAGAATCTTCAGATACCCAAAAGGAGTACCAAATTTTGGATTGTGGTATCCTAGTAATGCCGACATTCAGTTCATGGCCTACACTGATAATGATTATGGAGGTTGCAACATCAGCAAGAAGTCTACATCTGGAGGATGCCAGTTCCTTGGATCCAGAATCATGTCATGACAATGTAAGAAGCAAACATGTGTCTCAACTTCTACTGCATAAGCTGAATACATCGCTGCCTCCAGTTGCTGTGCACAAGTACTCTGGATTGAAAATCAAATGAGAGACTATGGAGTAGGGTTGTCTAATACTCCCATCCAGATTGACAATTCCAGTGCAATTTCCATAACCAATAATCCAGTCAAACATTCCAAGACCAAGCACATTGACATGAGATACCATTTCATCAGAGATTGTGCAGAAAAGAAGCTCATTCATTTAGTCAGAGTTGATACAGAACAAAACGTGGCTGATCTCTTCACCAAAGCTTTTGATGAAGGAAGGTTCATGTATTTAATCACAGCTATTGGTATGATCAATTTTGAGTAAATGCATTTATGTTAAGGTTTAAATAATCCTTCGATAGATAAACTTAACTTATCTTCTGAGTAGTACTTACTCATCAGAAGAAATGTTAAGTCTTCTGACGTGTTATTTAATCATTTATTCGGAAAAAGTCACACCTCTTATGATACTTATTCTTATGAAAGTATTTATCTTTCGATATAAATCATTTGCTTCTGAATACATTCACTTCTGATCACTAGTCAGAAGCCCATGTCTTCCGAAGCATACATCTCTTTGATGCACATATTTAGTCTCTTCCGATACTACAAGACTAATTTTTTTATTTTCTCGGAAGAATCTCTCTCTTCTTCTGAGGTTCGTTGTGATACACAGCTGTCACAGAAGACCTTCTTCTTATGTGTCTCCGGATCTCAAATATTTAATGTATCGTTATATTAAATGCTGACATCCGAAGGTATAAAAGGTCCCCCGCCCATTCAAATTCTCACTTCCTTCTTCGACAATTGATAGTTTCTTCTTGCAATAAACCCTAACCGTTATTCTCAAAATGGCTCTCCTTGCATTGAAACCTGCGCACAACCTGACTGCTGAACTATCTGCTGATCATGATCCCAACTTCGCTCCGATCATCTCGTTTCTTCGTCAGAGTAGGTACTTTACTGCTTTAACCATTAACCCCATGGTGTATGAGTCTCATCACTAGCAGCTTTGGGGTTCGTGTTCTGTTCTTGATTCTCCAATTGGTAGACGTCTTTCTACTACCATTGATGCTCATCCTATTTCCATTTCGGTGGAAACTATATGTAGACATCTTAATGTTAATGATGCTACAGGCAGTGCTTCTTTCACACAGGATGAGGTAGCAATGACCTTTAGGTCAATAGGATACGAAGATCCTCTTCCTTCAACTACCTATTTGAAGGGAAGAGTGTCCTATAATTACAAGTATCTCCTACATGTGTTTTTGCATTGTCTTTCAAATAAAACTCGTGGTTGGGATCAAATTCCATCTGACTTGGCTTCGGCTATTCATGGACTGATTTTCAATCAACTGTTTAATTTTTCGTCTTTTATCTTTAATAACTTGGCGGACAATGTCGTATCCCCAAAGAAATTTTGTATGTATCCCAGATTTTTGTAACAAATCTTTAACGGTGAGTTAGCATCTTTACTCTCACTAACTGGGAACATTTATAAGGTCCCTTCGGTACTTGCGAAGGTTTTTGTACAACTGAAGAAGCTGAGTATACAATTCTCTGGAACTTTCACTCCTCTGCTTCCGTCCATGGAGCCACCTGCTCCTGAAGGTGACAACTCTGTTCTACCCACAGCTGCTGAACCCACACCTTCCTCTCACATAGACTCTTCCATCAAAGCCACCTACAAACGCAAAAGGCAACCTAAACAGTTATCTAAAACTGTTCAGGCTCCTTATTTCGAACCCAAAAAGAAAAAGGTCAATAAGTTTGGCAAGGTCCCAGGTCTACCTAAGGTGCAAACCACACCTACTGTTGTGCCATCGGATCTTCCTCTGGATCCAGTGGCTGCGCTTCACGCTACTACTAGCCCTCAAGATATGTCACCATACATACCTGAGAATATCCAAAGGGATGCCCACATTACTGAGTCCGCTTCTAATGAAGCAACTCCATTAGGTCAGGAATTGTCTCCTAGGTCCCCATGTGAGTATTGCCCATCAATGCCCCCCACCCATACATCTAACCCGGCTCAAGGATTCTCTGCAGTAGCTCTGGATGACCCTCTCTCTCCTACTTCCCAAAATTTAATGAGAGCGGTAACAGACCTACATGTAAGGTTTCCTGACCAACAACCTTTTATTGCAGAAGTTGAGCCTGGAAGTACTGAAAGGGTCAATACAGTGGAGGCTGCCACTACTGCAGAACCTTCTCAGGTTCTTCAGGACAGTAGCGCAGGTAATAGGACCTCCTCAAGAATCCATCGCCCAAGGATTCCACTTCTGTGGATGAGGGCACAACCATTCAGGAATTGACGGTCACCATCTTCACATTACAAACCAGGGTAGCCCAATTGGAAGCTGAAACTGCTACCCTTAAGCCGCAGGTCCAGGAAATGGATGCTATTATCTTGGACCTCCAGCGCCGCCCCCCAGTCATACTTCAACCTTTTCATCCTGATCCCAACCAGGTGTCCTCCCTTTCCCCTGATGCTACCAAAAGGGGGGAGAAGGAACAACCTATGGGATCACCATCATTATTATCATCACCACGCCATCACTTGTAAACACAACATATCCAGTGAAAGGAGAAGAGGCAGCTACTCCATTGGCAGAAGGAGTAGTGGAAGCTATTCATGAATCTCTGCAATTCCTAACCAATTTGGATAAGGAATGTGATAGGTTCTTGTGTGCTTGATTTCACAACTCCAGTTCTCCATCATCCTCCTCTTCTTCTAGTTCTGTAGGGGAATTCTTGGAGATCGAACAAGATAACATCTCTAAGGAATCCAAGTCCCCTAATAAAACCTCATAGTCTCCTTCTGAGACTAGGTCCCCTTTTGGGACAACAATCCAGGTTACTATAGAGAACCTCAATCAAGCCACAAAGTCTATCTCCATGGAACCTGAGTCTCCTCAGACAACAGCAAATGAGCATATGTCTCCTCTTGAAACAACGGCTGTTTATGAAGATCTCTCCTCAGATCCTGAGCTCTCTAAGGGCACCACTATGGAATCATCCAATGTGGTTGGTCAACTGGATGAGGCAGTGAATGCTGAGGTTAACTCCGAAGCTGAAGTTGTTTGTAAAAGCCCAACCATAATTGAGGTATCCTCCTTAGATGACCTCCAGGCCGATGAATCAACTGATGAGGCCACAGGATCTATCACCTCTGAGTTGAACACAATAGACAAAGGAAAAAGGAACCTAACTCCAGAGGAGGAGAGAAGGCCGGTGATAAAGAAGGGCCGACCAGACACTTCCTTGGACGAAGAGATATCAAGACTCTCTAGTCTTCTCCAGGAGAAGGGATGTGATGTAGATGAGATTCTGCTCAGGTCGATACCTCGAATTGCTGAAGAGCTGGATAGGGTGCAACAGCAAGAACTGGTCGTTGCTGCAGCCAAAGCCACAGTAGATTGCCAGAGGAGACAGGATGAAGAAAAAGAGGATGCCTACCGAGACAGGATGAAGAATATCCTTTTAAACTATCGATTTTCTAAGCGACAGCTTGCTCCAATGAAGAACTCTACCATGGATATGCATGTAAGAGATATCAAACAGAAGATTTCCAGAGGAGAGCTGCCTTCAATAGAGCAAATCCATGCACATCAGGAGGCCTTAAACTTAGGCCTCCCGGGACTCTTCCAGGGAAGGATAATTGAAAAGCCTCTCTCAAGGGCAACATTCAATGAGAGCTTGGAAGACATGTATGTTGCCTCTAAGAATGCAATCTTCCCAAAGGAAGAACCCATCAATCCTCCATCCAGTCCTTCCTCTGACAACATGCCAACATCCTCAGTGATCAGGATCAACAAAGGTCAAACAAAACAGCAAACTACAAACCCTGATCCTGAGAAACAATCATGGATGGAAGGAGAAAATGAAGCATTGGCTTCCACTGAAGCTATAGTGGGTTCCATGGAAGGAAGGTCTTCCACGTATGCAACAATAGCTTCAGCGGATGTTGGAAGGACTTCCACAGAAGCAATGGCTGCCACTGATCAAATAGCTTCCACTTAAGCTGAAAGAGCTTCCACTGAAGCAACCACTTCCACTAGAGCATAAGCAACTCCAGAAACCACTGATGATGGTGAAAGAGAGCAGGAACAACCACAAGGAAGTATATTTTCATGTAAAATAGTTTCGTTTAAAAGGTGTGGTCCTTTCAGAAGGAGAAAGACTGCAGTAAGAAGACGACATGACGAAAAACCCTTAAATGTGTACTTTCCCATTATTGAATGGAGCTACTTATCCATGGAGAAGATATTTATTTTGAAATTATGTGATGGTAACATAGTGAAACTCCAGGATTATCAGCTATGTGTTCTCCCTGCTCCAAATATCCTCGATTTAGCAAACCTTACTCTACTCAATCCAGACAACAACTTTGAAGGAGGACTTGCTACAATACTTGTCCAGAGAAGAGCTGAAAATTTAATAAACGAAGGACATAAGTTTTGGTAGCATCAGCCTAGGGAGAGACAGTAAGGACCTTTAAGGCTGATGCGCACCAAAACATCTCTGGATCAAGTCGTGAACCTTCGGAAGATATACAACCACTGAAAGGTAAGAATTAGCCTTCGGAAGAACGATTGCTTCCGAAAGATAATTCTCTTCCACTGAAGGGTTTCAGTTCAGTGGTTAGAGGTTCAAATCGATCAGTGCTTCCGATTGATCATCAGTGCTTCTGATCATCAGTGGTTCCCAAGACAAAGACTTCTGAAGACTAACATCGGGGTCATGTGTTTTGTCCAGCCGTGTATCCCTACGAGGATACAGCTGCAAGTCTTAGTATAAATACGTTCACTTTTTAGTTAGAAAATTACTAGTGAGTGCTTGAGCTAAGTGTGGTAAACTTAACAGTTGAATGCAATATACTTTGACCTTGAACTTACAATTGCTTTTAGTATTTTATTTCAAACTGTTTTACAAATCTAGTTGATAGAATTTCCGCATCTGTCAACTTAGTAAGATAACTTGTGTAAGTGTTGTGTAGATTACATAACCCGATCCAACAGGGGTCATGTGTGGATACCTCCCACTTGTCCTCTAAAGAAGGCTTTATTTGAGGAATCTCATAAATCGAGATATTCGATTCACCCGGGAGGCACGAAAATGTATCGTGACTTGCGGGTTAATTATTGGTGGCCGGGGATGAAACTGGATATTGCCATGTATGCCGAAAAATGTTTGACTTGTGCTCAAGTTAAAGTGGAGCATCAAAAGCCGTATGGAAAATTGCAACCTTTGGAGATCCCGATATGGAAGTGGGAGCATATTACGATGGCCCTAATCACGAAGCTTCCTAAGACTAGGAACGGTGAAGATACTATATGGGTCGTCGTAGATCGTTTATCAAAGAGTGCCCATTTTATACCGATCAAGGAGACATATTCCTCTAAGAAGATGGCTGAAATTTATGTTAAGGAGGTGGTGTCTCGACATGGAGTACCGGTTACTATTGTTTCTTATCATGTGTTGGGGAGAAGTGGGACCGAGAGAACTTGCCAGCAAAAAGGTAGTAAAGATGACAAATGAACGAATCGATCAGATACGGGCTCATTTAAAGGCGGCACAAGATCGTCAGAAATCGTATGAGGATAAACGGAGGAGGCCGATCGAATTCCATGTGGGAGATTTTGTGTTGCTAAAGTTTTCTGGCGTGATTCGTTTTCATAAGCATGGGAAGCTTAGTCCAAGGTTTATTGGACCATTTAAGATTATAGCTCGGATTGGCGAGGTTGCCTATCGCTTAGAGCTACCGAAGGAGTTGAGTGGGATTCACAATACATTCCACGTGTCTTATCTGCGAAAGGGCTTGGCAGACGAATTGGCATATGTGCCAATGGAGGATTTGGTGATAGATGATAAACTCAATTATATTGAGAAACCAGTGGCGATTTTGGATAGTAAAGTCAAGAAACTTTGGAATAAGACGATTAACCAAGTGATGGTGCAATGGCAGAACAGACGGGGATCTGATGCTGCATGGGAGTCAGAGGATGAAATGCAGAAATTTTATCCTTTTCTTTTGGGATATAATAAGGTTCCGGGGATGAAACCTTTGTAAGGAGGGGAGAACTTGTAATGACCCAATGTAACATCAATGTACTTTCGGTTGTCCGTACGTCCGTACATCCGTACGAATGTACTGTTACTACCGGAGATTTTTAATTATTAATGATTATGAAATTATTGACTTACATTACTGATATTATCACTGTACTGGTATGCATGATTTTTAAATATTATGCGCGTAAACCACGGGAAGTTTAGTTGTAATTCAACTAAACAGACCCGTAGTGTTTATCGCAATTACTTATTATTGATGATGAAGGATTATTGGTTGAGATTGGATTTGGGATGGAACTGGGAGTTTGTTTGAGTATGGTTACTAAACATAGTCAAGGACCCATGGACATGGTTTATCGAAATAGCGGTGGGACGGTGGCTAGGGCAGTTGCGACTGACCCTTACATATGCCCTATATATATGCATATTTCGGTCTATCATGGATGCGTCAGTGACTAGGGTTTAGTGGGTTTTGGTTTGGGAAAATGATAATATTAAAATTAATAAAATAATAGGAATTAAATTACGCGATGTGAGGTTACGAAGATTATTTAAACGCGAATATTGAGTCAGAAATATTGACTTAATAATGTATTCGCGTGGGTGACGATTCACACGAATATAATTATTAAGAATAATGTTATGAAAAGATATTCCATACATCGTAAATCGAATCGAAATACGATACGAGCGTTGGATTCGCAAAGGTGACGATCTTTTTGAATACGTACGCAAGTAACGTGTTTCGGCGAGATAAATTAAATAATATCAAACGATATTAACTTAATAAATTAAAACTAAAAATATTTATTAGGAATCACAACTTAAATTAAATCGGAATAATTTAATTTATTAAAGAATTATTTAACGATAAGGAAACGAAAACGATTTTACGAAACAAATTATTTAAACTTATTTTATCTAAGCAAAACCAATTGATTTAAAATAAGTTATTGTTTTAAATATATTACGTTAGAAAAACCGAGTGTGTTATGACATTTTCCGTGTATTAAACGAGACCTTTTTACGAGACAAAGATTATTTAAAATCAAGTTAATTAATGAAACATTATTATTTAAACGCTTTATGTTTAAGTATGTTTAACGTGTAAAAACCGAATATTCGGTATATGTTATCGCGATAAAAACGAGACCGAACACGGGGGAACGGGGTGAACTTAAATGGTGGAAGACTCCACCATCTTTTTCACTTTTACAAACACCTTCTCTCTCTAAAACACACACACACACGTTCAGACTTTCTCTCTCTACCTTCTCTCTAGCGTATCTCCTTCGTTTCTCGTCGGATTTACGAGATCTTGACGTCCACACGACCGGGTGATCGAGAGGAACAAGAGGACACGAAGAAACCTTGTTTTTAATCAACCATTCGAGGTAAATCTGAGCTTTTCTTTTCGGATTTTGTTAGAAACTAAGTGTGTGCTTAAATATCAAATCTATGCGGGATTAGGGTTTTCTGGTTGTTAAACCGAGTTGTAGGTGAAACGTGGGAAGCCATAGATGACCATATGATCTGCAAGATTCGAAAATGAGGATGATGAACATGGCTGCTGGTTCGCGACAGCAGATGGGCCGAACCCTTTTGGGTTCACGAACCCTTGTGGGCGGGAAATCTGGTGGCCGAACCATGGAATGGCTACGAACCCTAGCGAACCCAACAGGTCTGGCCGAACCCCAGGTAGCCACCGCCGAACCTGATCATTCTCACGAACCCTAGACGAAGTATATGTGGGCGAACCATGGCTGCATGCAGCGAACCTAGGCCGCCGAACCTGTTTTGATTATATATCCGAACCCTCTTGTCCCCTATAGCCACGAACCCTCCTCCCCTTGGCTCACGAACCATACGGTGGTCGAACCTTGGTTGCTAGTCGAACCCCTAGTGGCTTTAGCCGAACCTATGCCTAACTAGGTCTAAAGGTTCGCTGGTTTAATGGGATATCAAACCTAAATCCATTAAACTAGTATGTTAAGGGTATTTAGGGATCAAGAAAATACATATACATATATACATGACCATGCATTCATGAGAATATTAAACCACCACCTTTTCTCTCTCTAGACACAAGTTTCTTAAAAACTATGAATTACACATGTATTGGATTTGGTGGGACAAGGCTAATACCTTATATAGATACTTTAAATACACTTTTATTTAACTAAGTGGATATAATGAATTAGGTTATGATGGTGGTTTGCATGGAGTCATGCATGTGAGTATAGGTATGTGTGATAGGATCATTATCTTAACACGCACCTATTTATGAGTCCATACCAAGGACTTTAAGATTTCTCATCATTTGATAATAATAAAAAAGGTAACAACTGAGTTAAACTTTGAGACAAATGTTAATAAAATCCTAAGGGTAACAACTTAACTTAGAATAAAGAAACTAAGTTAAAACGACATTGTGATTCAAAGTAAACACTTACGGTTAACTAATTCGAAATACTACCCCTATACTTATGAACACGAAAACACACTCTCATTACAGATCGTTGAGTTGATTGAGTTATATACGCGAGCACGCATAATATAAAGACACAATTCTAAGGACTTCAGGTGAGTTCTCATAACCTCCGTTTCTTTAAACTGTTTTGTTTTAAAACTCGGAGGTGAAGCATGTATACCAAATTCAAATATTATTTTGATAACTCAAGGTTAATACCTGTTTATCAATATGATACTCACAATATTGAATTATCATTAATTATGGATTATCACTGATTAATATTTTATAACCGTGTAAACATTGTTATTGACTTTGGTCAATAACAAAGATTACATGTATTGTCACAAACTCCGAGAGTCATCGCTCTTAACTTCGGTTAAATTGCTTTGACGTCATGTATTGTCACGTGGATGGTTTCCACATCTGTGAAGCATTGCCATTGACTTCGGTTAATTGCTTTGGCTTCAAGTATTGTCACGTGGTTAGCGACCACTCCATGAATCATGTATTTAACTTAGGTTAATTACATAATGATCATGTATAGTCACGAACATTATTTGAGAATATTGATATTGAGATTGGTTGATTGGTTTGTGGTTTGAGTATCTATGATTGACTCTGAATATTTATGATTGACTATGATTATTTGTGATTGACTATGATTGTTTGGTTATGTGATTATGTGATTATGTATGTGGTTGATTGTTGAATTGGTGGATGTGTGTTGGATTATCTCATACAGGTATTCATATGGGTTTTCTCAAGAAGATCATAAGTCTTATACTTGTTTTAAACAAAGCATTTTATAAAACTATTATAAAGCACAAACTTTTAAACTCATTTTACTAAAACTTTTTTAAGCATAAAAACTTATGATTACTCACCAACTACTTTTGTAGTTGACACTTGATTTTCTTACATGTTTCAGGTGATGGAGACAGGTAGGATGAAGAGAGGATCTCTTCTATTTTGGACATCATCATATAGGCTCTTGGACTTAGTTAATTAACTAAATTTCTGGCGATTAGAGTTTAGTTAGTTTAACTAATGCTTTTGTGTAATTGATGTAATTGATTCATGATGAACATGATTTTTGTGTAATTATGTTGTTTGCTTAAATGATATATGATGATTAATTTAGATGCCCACGAGCTTTTGAACAATCTACACATCCCACGTGGCATCCCGACGATTCCGCCGTCGGTCGGGGTGTTACAGATTGGTATCAGAGCCTGGGTTATAGGGAATTAGGTTACTAGAAATGGTTGACCTAGTCTATAACCGTAGGATACCCTAGTATGAAGTTATTTCATACACTAGTTAGTATATTCAGGATTTCATGCTTATGTGTTTATTACATGTTAACTGAACTCCTGTTATACATCTGATATATATATATGCTGCTTATTAATTTCTTGCTTACGTGTGCCCTAATGATTCGATAAGGACATGCACGTGGTGTATCGTAAAGGTGGTGGGACGTTGGCTAGGGCAGTTGCGACTGACCCTTACATATGCCCTATATATATACCATTTACGGTACATTGGGTGGATGTCAGTATTGAAGAATGTGGGAACTACCCGTTTGGGAAATTACCTGCTTAGGAAATTAAATGCTTAGGAATTATCTGCTTTAGGAATTATTTGTTTTATCTATAAACTCCAGACAAGGACACACTCGTGGTATACTACAAAGGTGGTGGGACGGTGGCTGGGGCAGTTGCGACTGACCCCTACATATGCCCTATACATATACCATTTGTAGTATATTGGGGGTCTGTCAGTGTCAGGAACATAGGATATTATTAGGACCTTACTAGGAATGGCTGAGAGGATATGATTGTGGACTATTGATGAAATGTCTGATAGATTGACTGGGATTAACTCATGGATGATCATATTTGATAAATACTTATAAATTCACTTATGAAACACACGGATTGGACATGTAGGGTGCATAGGATCAACTATCAATACGAACACTTAGTAATGAAATGTAGAATTGGGTGATGATATAGACACTTGATGATAATATAAACGCATAGTGATGATACTAACACTTAGTGATGGTATGGACACTTGATGAGAATAAACTATAGGGAGGATATGAACACTTAGTGACAATAGGAGCACTTTGTGATGATATGAACCCTCATCGATGATTATTGACATTGGGATTGACATAGATTTTAGTGAACTTAGACAATTGGGGGAAACTTAATGTCAGGTGAACTTAGACATTAGGTGAACTTAGAAATAGGTAAACCTACATGTCAGGTGAACTTAGACATTAGGCGAACCTAATTGTCTAATGGAACTAAAGACCACTTCACTCAAAGTTATCCCATCTTGGATAAGATTTGTGAAGTGAGAATATGGTGAAATACATGATACACCCTAAACACTAACAAGGGCATAATAGTGGTGCAATGGAACGGTGGTGGGACAGTGTAGGGGAGATTGCGATCTACCTCTGCATATGCCCTATATATAAGCTTGTTGCATTGCATCGGGAGATTGTCAGTGTTAGTATAGGGTGGGAAGTGTGTAGGACTTAAGAATAGTTAGCTAATATTAGTTATGACCAACTAGGACACTTAGTATAATATTAGGAAATTTATAAAGGTTATGAGTTTAATAACAGATAGGAGAAAATATAGTTCCTATATGAAATCCTAACTGTTTACATGAACTCATTTGACCATTGTTTGTATGACTTATGTTGTAAACGATAGTAACATGTTTCTAACTTCTTCAGAAACATGCCTCGCCGTCACAACGGAGATGATTCAAACAATGGGGAGGCTAGCAACAGTAATGCCAACCCAGGCATGCAAGAGTTAGCAACACTCATTACGGGATTGGTGAACCAACTGACTCAAGCCAATCAAACTCTCAATCAGAACAGAGGTGGTGCAAACCAGACAACTTGCACTTTCAAACACTTCAATTCCTGCAACCCTCTGAAATTTACGGGTGCTGAATCAGCCACTGGCCTGCTGCAGTGGTTCGAGAGTATGAAGAACACCTTCATCAACAGCGAATGTCCCGAGAATCTGAAAGTTCGCTATGCCACCAGTGTTTTCCAAAAGAGAGAACTGACTTGGTGGAATGGGGAAAAACGAACTAGGGGAGTGGATGCCGCTCTTGCACTGACGTGGACTGAGGTCAAGAATCTGATGACCACTGAATTCTGTCCTCGTAGTGAGATGAGGAAGCTTGAGACTGAATTATGGGAGCTCAAGCAGGATAGCGGAGAGAATGTCATCTATAATACTCAATTCCATGAGTATAGCTTACTGGTACCCCACATGGTGACACCCTTGGATAGGGCGATTGAGAAATATATCGGCGGACTGCCGGTACAGATTCAGGATATGGTTTACGGGAGCAATCCTAAAACACTTGAAGCTGCTATCCGTCTATCTGCAACTCTCATTGATAACCACGTGAAGAATGGAACACTCACTAGGAAAGGATACAAAAAGACTGACACCAAGACTGCTACAAAGGAAGTCAAAACTGAAGTCAAGTCTGAAGCTGCTAGTTCATCCAAAAGCAGCAACAAGAAGAGAAAGACCAGAAACTTTATGGTCACTGCTCCTGCTGCTAAATCTGCGCAGCAGTCATCTAACAACACAACTGCAAGAAATTACACTGGGAACACTCCCCAATATAATACTTGTAGATATCATCATGCACCTAACTTGCCATGTCGCGTCTGCAACAACTGTGGCAAGTTTGGGCACTATGCTAATGTTTGTCGGAGTGCACCGCAAGCACAAAGGATGCAACATGCACCGCTTGCACTGCCAGCTCCTCATGCACAACCTATTCCGGCTGTACCCATTCGCCAGGTACCTCAAGCACATGCAAGAGCCTGTTATGAATGTGGTGAAGTGGGTCACTTCAGAAATCAATGCCCAAAGTTGACTGGAAATAATCAAAGGGTGGCAAGAGGCCGGGCTTTTCAGTTGAATGCTCCAGCTGCTCAAGCCAACCAGGACGTCGTCAACGGTACATTTCTGATCAACAACTCTTATGCATCTGTCTTATTTGATTCTGGTGCCGATAGGAGTTTCGTTTCATATGATTTTGAATGCTTGCTTGGTAGAACACATACATATTTAGATAAACCGTTTAACGTGAAAGTGGCTGACGGAAACACTATTGATATTGACACTATTATCGTTGGATGTACGGTGAACTTAAATGATCACGTTTTCCCAATTGATCTCATACCTATGCATCTTGGTAGCTTTGACGTTATCATAGGCATGGACTGGTTAGCCACCCACAAAGCGGAGATTGTATGCCATGAAAAGTATATTCATATTCCCTTACCTTCGGGTGAAACTTTGAGAATATTTGGAGAAACTGCTAGTAAAGGTCTTAAGTTAATGTCTTGCACTAAAGCACACAAATACCTTAGAAAGAAATGTATAGCATTTCTAGCTCATATTGTGGAGAAGAAAGAGAAAGGAAAGAAGATTGAAGATGTTCCAGTGATACGAGATTTTCCAGAAGTATTTCCAGATGATTTGCCGGGTCTTCCACCAGAACGTCAAGTTGAGTTCCGAATCCACTTAATACCTGGTGCGAACCCAGTCGCCAAAGCTCCCTACAGACTTGCGCCTTCGGAGTTGCAAGAATTGGCGAGTCAACTGCAAGAACTTACCGATAAAGGATTTATTCGCCCGAGCCATTCGCCATGGGGTGCACCGGTCCTGTTTGTCAAGAAAAAGGACGGGTCATTCCGGATGTGCATCGACTACCGCGAATTGAACAAGTTGACTATCAAGAATCGATATCCACTGCCGCGCATCGATGATCTCTTCGATCAGCTTCAAGGCTCGGCATGGTTTTCAAAGATTGATCTTAGGTCTGGGTATCATCAGCTTCGCGTACATGACGATGATATTCCCAAGACAGCTTTTAGAACCAGATATGGCCATTATGAATTTTTGGTAATGCCTTTCGGCCTTACCAATGCACCTGCGGTTTTCATGGACCTCATGAACCGTGTTTGCAGGCCATACTTGGATAAATTTGTGATTGTATTCATAGATGATATCTTGATCTACTCAAAGACCAAGGAAGAACACGAGAAACACCTTAAGTTGGTTTTGGAGATTCTAAGAGAAGAGCGACTGTATGCCAAATTCTCTAAATGTGAATTTTGGCTTAAGGAAGTTCAATTCTTGGGGCACATAGTCAACGAATACGGTGTTCACGTGGATCCTGCAAAGATCGATGCTGTGAAGAATTGGAGTACACCGAAGACACTGACGGAGATTCGATCGTTCCTCGGACTTGCCGGTTACTATCGGAGGTTTATATCGAATTTCTCCAGGATTGCGGTCCCTCTCACTGCTTTGACTCAGAAGAATAGGCCATACGAGTGGGGACCAAAGCAAGAAGAGGCATTTCAGACTCTGAAGCAGAAACTTTGTGATGCTCCTGTCTTGACATTGCCTGACGGAAATGATGATTTTGTGGTTTATTGTGATGCATCCAACCTAGGTCTCGGTTGTGTTCTCATGCAACGGGGAAAGGTTGTGGCTTATGCATCAAGACAATTGAAGATTCATGAGAAGAACTACACTACACACGACTTGGAACTTGGTGCAGTCGTGTTTGCTTTGAAGATATGGAGACATTATCTTTATGGCACGAAATGTGTAGTCTTTACTGATCATAAGAGTTTACAACATATTCTCAATCAGAAAGAGCTCAATATGAGACAACGGAGATGGGTTGAACTGTTGAATGATTATGACTGTGAAATTCGCTACCATCCTGGTAAGGCGAATGTAGTAGCAGACGCGCTTAGTCGCAAGAGTCAAGTTCAAATCCATAGTGTCCGAGTGCACAATAATCTCCGAAATGATGTTCTCACGGCCCAACAACACTCATTAGCTCAAGATGACTTGAAAAATGAGATGTCCTGCGGGGCTGAAATTTTATTGGAAACTAAGGATGATGGTTTGATGTATTACTTGAACCGGTTGTGGATACCGAACCGAGGTGATCTTAGGATGGTGATTATGAATGAAGCTCTTAAGTCTCGTTACTCAGTCCATCCAGGTTCTGACAAGATGTACCAAGACCTTAGGGGCTTGTATTGGTGGCCTAGAATGAAGAAGGATATTGCTGAATATGTGTCTAAATGCCTTAGCTGTGCTAAAGTCAAGGCGGAACACCAGCGACCTTCGGGACTGTTATTACAACCAGAGATACCGATGTGGAAGTGGGAGAATATCTCCATGGATTTCATTACTAAGCTCCCACGAACCGCAAACGGTAAAGATAGCATTTGGGTGATAGTTGATAGGTTGACAAAGTCGGCGCATTTCTTACCGATACGCGAAACTTACCCTGTGCGGAAGTTAGCTCGTATTTACATTGATGAGATCCTTAGCCGACATGGTATTCCCTTAAGAATAATATCGGACCGTGATGCTCGTTTCACGGCACGATTTTGGGAATCGCTTCATGAAGCTTTTGGAAGAAGACTGGATCTTAGCACTGCTTATCATCCTCAAACGGATGATCAAACGGAGCAAACGATTCAGACATTAGAAGACATGTTGAGAGCTTGTGTCATCGATTTCGGTGGCAATTGGGATAGCCATTTACCATTGGTTGAGTTCTCGTATAACAACAGTTATCACGCGAGCATTGGTATGGCGCCGTTTGAGGCTCTTTATGGCAGGAAATGTCGGTCACCTATTTGTTGGACCGAAGTCGGCGATTCGCAGATCACTGGTCCCGAGATCATTCAGGAAACGACTGACAAGATCCGCCAAATCCGCGACAATCTGTTAGCTGCTCGCAGCAGACAGAAGAGTTATGCGGATAAACGAAGGAAACCTTTAGAGTTTGAAGTGGGAGATATGGTATTGCTCAAAGTGTCGCCATGGAAGGGCGTTGTTCGATTCGGAAAGAGGGGGAAGCTTGCTCCACGATACGTTGGCCCTTTCAAGATCCTTGAACGGATCGGGAAGGTTGCATACAAGTAAGAACTTCCTACCGAACTTAGTAATGTGCACCCGACGTTTCACGTGTCCAATCTAAGAAAGTGCTTAGCTGATCAGGATCTTCAGGTACCACTCGATGACATTCACATCGACGATACCATGCACTTTGTTGAAAAACCAGTGGAGATAATGGATCGTGAGGTTAAACAGCTCAAACGTAGTAGAATTCCAATTGTCAAAGTACGTTGGGAATCGAAGCGGGGTCCAGAATTCACATGGGAGCGGGAAGATCAGATGAAGCTTAAGTACCCACATTTATTCACTACGGTCGCTCCAAGTTGAATTTCGGGACGAAATTCTTTTAACTAGGGGAGACTGTAACATCAATGTACTTTCGGTTGTCCGTACGTCCGTACATCCGTACGAATGTACTGTTACTACCGGAGATTTTTAATTAATAATGATTATGAAATTATTGACTTACATTACTGATATTATCACTGTACTGGTATGCATGATTTTTAAATATTATGCGCGTAAACCACGGGAAGTTTAGTTGTAATTCAACTAAACAGACCCGTAGTGTTTATCGCAATTACTTATTATTGATGATGAAGGATTATTGGTTGAGATTGGATTTGGGATGGAACTGGGAGTTTGTTTGAGTATGGTTACTAAACATAGTCAAGGACCCATGGACATGGTTTATCGAAATAACGGTGGGACGGTGGCTAGGGCAGTTGCGACTGACCCTTACATATGCCCTATATATATGCATATTTCGGTCTATCATGGATGTGTCAGTGACTAGGGTATAGTGGGTTTTGGTTTGGGAAAATGATAATATTAAAATTAATAAAATAATGGGAATTAAATTACGCGATGTGAGGTTACGAAGATTATTTAAACGCGAATATTGAGTCAGAAATATTGACTTAATAATGTATTCTCGTGGGTGACGATTCACACGAATATAATTATTAAGAATAATGTTCTGAAAAGATATTCCATACATCGTAAATCGAATCGAAATACGATACGAGCGTTGGATTCGCAAAGGTGACGATCTTTTCGAATACGTACGCGAGTAACGTGTTTCGGCGAGATAAATTAAATAATATCAAACGATATTAATTTAATAAATTAAAACTAAAAATATTTATTAGGAATCACAACTTAAATTAAATCGGAATAATTTAATTTATTAAAGAATTATTTAACGATAAGGAAACGAAAACGATTTTACGAAACACATTATTTAAACTTATTTTATCTAAGCAAAACCAATTGATTTAAAATAAGTTATTGTTTTAAATATATTACGTTAGAAAAACCGAGTGTGTTATGACATTTTCCGTGTATTAAACGAGACCTTTTAACGAGACAAAGATTATTTAAAATCAAGTTAATTAATGAAACATTATTATTTAAACGCTTTATGTTTAAGTATGTTTAACGTGTAAAAACCGAATATTCGGTATATGTTATCGCGATAAAAACGAGACCGAACACGGGGGAACGGGGTGAACTTAAATGGTGGAAGACTCCACCATCTTTTTCACTTTTACAAACACCTTCTCTCTCTAAAACACACACACACGTTCATACTTTCTCTCTCTACCTTCTCTCTAGCGTATCTCCTTCGTTTCTCGTCGGATTTACGAGATCTTGACGTCCACGCGACCGGGTGATCGAGAGGAACAAGAGGACACGAAGAAACCTTGTTTTTAATCAACCATTCGAGGTAAATCTGAGCTTTTCTTTTCGGATTTTGTTAGAAACTAAGTGTGTGCTTAAATATCAAATCTATGCGGGATTAGGGTTTTCTGGTTGTTAAACCGAGTTGTAGGTGAAACGTGGGAAGCCATAGATGACCATATGATCTGCAAGATTCGAAAATGAGGATGATGAACATGGCTGCTGGTTCGCGACAGCAGATGGGCCGAACCCTTTTGGGTTCACGAACCCTTGTGGGCGGGAAATCTGGTGGCCGAACCATGGAATGGCTACGAACCCTAGCGAACCCAACAGGTCTGGCCGAACCCCAGGTAGCCACCGCCGAACCTGATCATTCTCACGAACCCTAGACGAAGTATATGTGGGCGAACCATGGCTGCATGCAGCGAACCTAGGCCGCCGAACCTGTTTTGATTATATAGTCGAACCCTCTTGTCCCCTATAGCCACGAACCCTCCTCCCCTTGGCTCACGAACCATACGGTGGTCGAACCTTGGTTGCTAGTCGAACCCCTAGTGGCTTTAGCCGAACCTATGCCTAACTAGGTCTAAAGGTTCGCTGGTTTAATGGGATATCAAACCTAAATCCATTAAACTAGTATGTTAAGGGTATTTAGGGATCAAGAAAATACATATACATATATACATGACCATGCATGCATGAGAATATTAAACCACCACCTTTTCTCTCTCTAGACACAAGTTTCTTAAAAACTATGAATTACACATGTATTGGATTTGGTGGGACAAGGCTAATACCTTATATAGATACTTTAAATACACTTTTATTTAACTAAGTGGATATAATGAATTAGGTTATGATGGTGGTTTGCATGGAGTCATGCATGTGAGTATAGGTATGTGTGATAGGATCATTATCTTAACACGTACCTATTTATGAGTCCATACCAAGGACTTTAAGATTTCTCATCATTTGATAATAATAAAAAAGGTAACAAGTGAGTTAAACTTTGAGACAAATGTTAATAAAATCCTAAAGGTAACAACTTAACTTAGAATAAAGAAACTAAGTTAAAACGACATTGTGATTCAAAGTAAACACTTACGGTTAACTAATTCGAAATACTACCCCTATACTTATGAACACGAAAACACACTCTCATTACAGATCGTTGAGTTGATTGAGTTATATATGCGAGCACGCATAATATAAAGACACAATTCTAAGGACTTCAGGTGAGTTCTCATAACCTCCCTTTCTTTAAACTGTTTTGTTTTAAAACTCGGAGGTGAAGCATGTATACCAAATTCAAATATTATTTTGATAACTCAAGGTTAATACCTGTTTATCAATATGATACTCACAATATTGAATTATCATTAATTATGGATTATCACTGATTAATATTTTATAACCGTGTAAACATTGTTATTGACTTTGGTCAATAACAAAGATTATATGTATTGTCACAAACTCCGAGAGTCATCGCTCTTAACTTCGGTTAAATTGCTTTGACGTCATGTATTGTCACGTGGATGGTTTCCACATCTGTGAAGCATTGCCTTTGACTTCGGTTAATTGCTTTGGCTTCATGTATTGTCACGTGGTTAGCGACCACTCCATGAATCATGTATTTAACTTAGGTTAATTACATAATGATCATGTATAGTCACGAACATTATTTGAGAATATTGATATTGAGATTGGTTGATTGGTTTGTGGTTTGATTATCTATGATTGACTCTGAATATTTATGATTGACTATGATTATTTGTGATTGACTATGATTGTTTGGTTATGTGATTATGTGATTATGTATGTGGTTGATTGTTGAATTGGTGGATGTGTGTTGGATTATCTCATACAGGTATTCATATGGGTTTTCTCAAGAAGATCATAAGTCTTATACTTGTTTTAAACAAAGCATTTTATAAAACTATTATAAAGCACAAACTTTTAAACTCATTTTACTAAAACATTTTTAAGCATAAAAACTTATGATTACTCACCAACTACTTTTGTAGTTGACACTTGATTTTCTTACAAGTTTCAGGTGATGGAGACAGGTAGGATGAAGAGAGGATCTCTTCTATTTTGGACATCATCATATAGGCTCTTGGACTTAGTTAATTAACTAAATTTCTGGCGATTAGAGTTTAGTTAGTTTAACTAATGCTTTTGTGTAATTGATGTAATTGATTCATGATGAACATGATTTTTGTGTAATTATGTTGTTTGCTTAAATGATATATGATGATTAATTTAGATGCCCACGAGCTTTTGAACAATCTACACATCCCACGTGGCATCCTGACGATTCCGCCGTCGGTCGGGGTGTTACAGATTGGTATCAGAGCCTGGGTTATAGGGAATTAGGTTACTAGAAATGGTTGACCTAGTCTATAACCGTAGGATACCCTAGTATGAAGTTATTTCATACACTAGTTAGTATATTCAGGATTTCATGCTTATGTGTTTATTACATGTTAACTGAACTCCTGTTATACATCTGATATATATATGCTGCTTATTAATTTCTTGCTTACGTGTGCCCTAATGATTCGATAAGGACATGCACGTGGTGTATCGTAAAGGTGGTGGGACGTTGGCTAGGGCAGTTGCGACTGACCCTTACGTATGCCCTATATATATACCATTTACGGTACATTGGGTGGATGTCAGTATTGAAGAATGTGGGAACTACCCGTTTGGGAAATTACCTGCTTAGGAAATTAAATGCTTAGGAATTATCTGCTTTAGGAATTATTTGTTTTATCTATAAACTCCAGACAAGGACACACTCGTGGTATACTACAAAGGTGGTGGGACGGTGGCTGGGGCAGTTGCGACTGACCCCTACATATGCCCTATACATATACCATTTGTAGTATATTGGGGGTCTGTCAGTGTCAAGAACATAGGATATTATTAGGACCTTACTAGGAATGGCTGAGAGGATATGATTGTGGACTGTTGATGAAATGTCTGATAGATTGACTAGGATTAACTCATGGATGATCATATTTGATAAATACTTATAAATTCACTTATGAAACACACGGATTGGACATGTAGGGTGCATAGGATCAACTATCAATACGAACACTTAGTAATGAAATGTAGAATTGGGTGATGATATAGACACTTGATGATAATATAAACGCATAGTGATGATACTAACACTTAGTGATGGTATGGACACTTGATGAGAATAAATTATATGGAGGATATGAACACTTAGTGACAATAGGAGCACTTTGTGATGATATGAACCCTCATTGATGATTATTGACATTGGGATTGACATAGATTTTAGTGAACTTAGACAATTGGGGGAAACTTAATGTCAGGTGAACTTAGACATTAGGTGAACTTAGAAATAGGTAAACCCACATGTCAGGTGAACTTAGACATTAGGCGAACCTAATTGTCTAATGGAACTAAAGACCACTTCACTCAAAGTTATCCCATCTTGGATAAGATTTGTGAAGTGAGAATATGGTGAAATACATGATACACCCTAAACACTAACAAGGGCATAATAGTGGTGCAATGGAACGGTGGTGGGACAGTGTAGGGGAGATTGCGATCTACCTCTGCATATGCCCTATATATAAGCTTGTTGCATTGCATCGGGAGATTGTCAGTGTTAGTATAGGGTGGGAAGTGTGTAGGACTTAAGAATAGTTAGCTAATATTAGTTATGACCAACTAGGACACTTAGTATAATATTAGGAAATTTATAAAGGTTATGAGTTTAATAACAGATAGGAGAAAATATAGTTCCTATATGAAATCCTAACTGTTTACATGAACTCATTTGACCATTGTTTGTATGACTTATGTTGTAAACGGTAGTAACATGTTTCTAACTTCTTCAGAAACATGCCTCGCCGTCACAACGGAGATGATTCAAACAATGGGGAGGCTAGCAACAGTAATGCCAACCCAGGCATGCAAGAGTTAGCAACACTCATTACGGGATTGGTGAACCAACTGACTCAAGCCAATCAAACTCTCAATCAGAACAGAGGTGGTGCAAACCAGACAACTTGCACTTTCAAACACTTCAATTCCTGCAACCCTCTGAAATTTACGGGTGCTGAATCAGCCACTGGCCTGCTGCAGTGGTTCGAGAGTATGGAGAACACCTTCATCAACAGCGAATGTCCCGAGAATCTGAAAGTTCGCTATGCCACCAGTGTTTTCCAAAAGAGAGAACTGACTTGGTGGAATGGGGAAAAACGAACTAGGGGAGTGGATGCCGCTCTTGCACTGACGTGGACTGAGGTCAAGAATCTGATGACCACTGAATTCTGTCCTCGTAGTGAGATGAGGAAGCTTGAGACTGAATTATGGGAGCTCAAGCAGGATAGCGGAGAGAATGTCATCTATAATACTTACTGGTACCCCACATGGTGACACCCTTGGATAGGGCGATTGAGAAATATATCGGCGGACTGCCGGTACAGATTCAGGATACGGTTTACGGGAGCAATCCTAAAACACTTGAAGCTGCTATCCGTCTATTTGCAACTCTCATTGATAACCACGTGAAGAATGGAACACTCACTAGGAAAGGATACAAAAAGACTGACACCAAGACTGCTACAAAGGAAGTCAAAACTGAAGTCAAGTCTGAAGCTGCTAGTTCATCCAAAAGCAGCAACAAGAAGAGAAAGACCAGAAACTTTATGGTCACTGCTCCTGCTGCTAAATCTGCGCAGCAGTCATCTAACAACACAAGTGCAAGAAATTACACTGGGAACACTCCCCAATATAATACTTGTAGATATCATCATGCACCTAACTTGCCATGTCGCGTCTGCAACAACTGTGGCAAGTTTGGGCACTATGCTAATGTTTGTCGGAGTGCACCGCAAGCACAAAGGATGCAACATGCACCGCTTGCACTGCCAGCTCCTCATGCACAACCTATTTCGGCTGTACCCATTCGCCAGGTACCTCAAGCACATGCAAGAGCCTGTTATGAATGTGGTGAAGTGGGTCACTTCAGAAATCAATGCCCAAAGTTGACTGGAAATAATCAAAGGGTGGCAAGAGGCCGGGCTTTTCAGTTGAATGCTCCAGCTGCTCAAGCCAACCAGGACGTCGTCAACGGTACATTTCTGATCAACAACTCTTATGCATCTGTCTTATTTGATTCTGGTGCCGATAGGAGTTTCGTTTCATATGATTTTGAATGCTTGCTTGGTAGAACACGTACATATTTAGATAAACCGTTTAACGTGGAAGTGGCTGACGGAAACACTATTGATATTGACACTATTATCGTTGGATGTACGGTGAACTTAAATGATCACGTTTTCCCAATTGATCTCATACCTATGCATCTTGGTAGCTTTGACGTTATCATAGGCATGGACTGGTTAGCCACCCACAAAGCGGAGATTGTATGCCATTAAAAGTATATTCGTATTCCCTTACCTTCGGGTGAAACTTTGAGAATATTTGGAGAAACTGCTAGTAAAGGTCTTAAGTTAATGTCTTGCACTAAAGCACACAAATACCTTAGAAAGAAATGTATAGCATTTCTAGCTCATATTGTGGAGAAGAAAGAGAAAGGAAAGAAGATTGAAGATGTTCCAGTGATACGAGATTTTCCAGAAGTATTTCCAGATGATTTGCCGGGTCTTCCACCAGAACGTCAAGTTGAGTTCCGAATCGACTTAATACCTGGTGCGAACCCAGTCGCCAAAGCTCCCTACAGACTTGCGCCTTCGGAGTTGCAAGAATTGGCGAGTCAACTGCAAGAACTTACCGATAAAGGATTTATTCGCCCGAGCCATTCGCCATGGGGTGCACCGGTCCTGTTTGTCAAGAAAAAGGACGGGTCATTCCGGATGTGCATCGACTACCGCGAATTGAACAAGTTGACTATCAAGAATCGATATCCACTGCCGCGCATCGATGATCTCTTCGATCAGCTTCAAGGCTCGGCATGGTTTTCAAAGATTGATTTTAGGTCTGGGTATCATCAGCTTCGCGTACATGACGATGATATTCCCAAGACAGCTTTTAGAACCAGATATGGCCATTATGAATTTTTGGTAATGCCTTTCGGCCTTACCAATGCACCTGCGGTTTTCATGGACCTCATGAACCGTGTTTGCAGGCCATACTTGGATAAATTTGTGATTGTATTCATAGATGATATCTTGATCTACTCAAAGACCAAGGAAGAACACGAGAAACACCTTAAGTTGGTTTTGGAGATTCTAAGAGAAGAGCGACTGTATGCCAAATTCTCTAAATGTGAATTTTGGCTTAAGGAAGTTCAATTCTTGGGGCACATAGTCAACGAATACGGTGTTCACGTGGATCCTGCAAAGATCGATGCTGTGAAGAATTGGAGTACACCGAAGACACTGACGGAGATTCGATCGTTCCTCGGACTTGCCGGTTACTATCGGAGGTTTATATCGAATTTCTCCAGGATTGCGGTCCCTCTCACTGCTTTGACTCAGAAGAATAGGCCATACGAGTGGGGACCAAAGCAAGAAGAGGCATTTCAGACTCTGAAGCAGAAACTTTGTGATGCTCCTGTCTTGACATTGCCTGACGGAAATGATGATTTTGTGGTTTATTGTGATGCATCCAACCTAGGTCTCGGTTGTGTTCTCATGCAACGGGGAAAGGTTGTGGCTTATGCATCAAGACAATTGAAGATTCATGAGAAGAACTACACTACACACGACTTGGAACTTGGTGCAGTCGTGTTTGCTTTGAAGATATGGAGACATTATCTTTATGGCACGAAATGTGTAGTCTTTACTGATCATAAGAGTTTACAACATATTCTCAATCAGAAAGAGCTCAATATGAGACAACGGAGATGGGTTGAACTGTTGAATGATTATGACTGTGAAATTCGCTACCATCCTGGTAAGGCGAATGTAGTAGCAGACGCGCTTAGTCGCAAGAGTCAAGTTCAAATCCATAGTGTCCGAGTGCACAATAATCTCCGAAATGATGTTCTCACGGCCCAACAACACTCATTAGCTCAAGATGACTTGAAAAATGAGATGTCCTGCGGGGCTGAAA
The DNA here is from genome assembly GCA_009363875.1 of Mikania micrantha. Taxonomy (NCBI): domain Eukaryota; kingdom Viridiplantae; phylum Streptophyta; class Magnoliopsida; order Asterales; family Asteraceae; genus Mikania; species Mikania micrantha. The sequence continues at coordinate 33,102,302 of CM018681.1, forward strand.
TTTTATTGGAAACTAAGGATGATGGTTTGATGTATTACTTGAACCGGTTGTGGATACCGAACCGGGGTGATCTTAGGATGGTGATTATGAATGAAGCTCTTAAGTCTCGTTACTCAGTCCATCCAGGTTCTGACAAGATGTACCAAGACCTTAGGGGCTTGTATTGATGGCCTAGAATGAAGAAGGATATTGCTGAATATGTGTCTAAATGCCTTAACTGTGCTAAAGTCAAGGCGGAACACCAGCGACCTTCGGGACTGTTATTACAACCAGAGATACCGATGTGGAAGTGGGAGAATATCTCCATGGATTTCATTACTAAGCTCGCACGAACCGCAAACGGTAAAGATAGCATTTGGGTGATAGTTGATAGGTTGACAAAGTCGGCGCATTTCTTACCGATACGCGAAACTTACCCTGTGCGGAAGTTAGCTCGTATTTACATTGATGAGATCATTAGCCGACATGGTATTCCCTTAAGAATAATATCGGACCGTGATGCTCGTTTCACGGCACGATTTTGGGAATCGCTTCATGAAGCTTTTGGAAGAAGACTGGATCTTAGCACTGCTTATCATCCTCAAACGGATGGTCAAACGGAGCGAACGATTCAGACATTAGAAGACATGTTGAGAGCTTGTGTCATCGATTTCGGTGGCAATTGGGATAGCCATTTACCATTGGTTGAGTTCTCGTATAACAACAGTTATCACGCGAGCATTGGTATGGCGCCGTTTGAGGCTCTTTATGGCAGGAAATGTCGGTCACCTATTTGTTGGACCGAAGTCGGCGATTTGCAGATCACTGGTCCCGAGATCATTCAGGAAACGACTGACAAGATCCGCCAAATCCGCGACAATCTGTTAGCTGCTCGCAGCAGACAGAAGAGTTATGCGGATAAACGAAGGAAACCTTTAGAGTTTGAAGTGGGAGATATGGTATTGCTCAAAGTGTCGCCATGGAAGGGCGTTGTTCGATTCGGAAAGAGGGGGAAGCTTGCTCCACGATACGTTGGCCCTTTCAAGATCCTTGAACGGATCGGGAAGGTTGCATACAAGTTAGAACTTCCTACCGAACTTAGTAATGTGCACCCGACGTTTCATGTGTCCAATCTAAGAAAGTGCTTAGCTGATCAGGATCTTCAGGTACCACTCGATGACATTCACATCGACGATACCATGCACTTTGTTGAAAAACCAGTGGAGATAATGGATCGTGAGGTTAAACAGCTCAAACGCAGTAGAATTCCAATTGTCAAAGTACGTTGGGAATCGAAGCGGGGTCCAGAATTCACATGGGAGCGGGAAGATCAGATGAAGCTTAAGTACCCACATTTATTCACTACGGTCGCTCCAAGTTGAATTTCGGGACGAAATTCTTTTAACTAGGGGAGACTGTAACATCAATGTACTTTCGGTTGTCCGTACGTCCGTACATCCGTACGAATGTACTGTTACTACCGGAGATTTTTAATTATTAATGATTATGAAATTATTGACTTACATTACTGATATTATCACTGTACTGGTATGCATGATTTTTAAATATTATGCGCGTAAACCACGGGAAGTTTAGTTGTAATTCAACTAAACAGACCCGTAGTGTTTATCGCAATTACTTATTATTGATGATGAAGGATTATTGGTTGAGATTGGATTTGGGATGGAACTGGGAGTTTGTTTGAGTATGGTTACTAAACATAGTCAAGGACCCATGGACATGGTTTATCGAAATAGCGGTGGGACGGTGGCTAGGGCAGTTGCGACTGACCCTTACATATGCCCTATATATATGCATATTTCGGTCTATCATGGATGTGTCAGTGACTAGGGTATAGTGGGTTTTGGTTTGGGAAAATGATAATATTAAAATTAATAAAATAATGGGAATTAAATTACGCGATGTGAGGTTACGAAGATTATTTAAACGCGAATATTGAGTCAGAAATATTGACTTAATAATGTATTCGCGTGGGTGACGATTCACACGAATATAATTATTAAGAATAATTTTCTGAAAAGATATTCCATACATCGTAAATCGAATCGAAATACGATACGAGCGTTGGATTCGCAAATGTGACGATCTTTTCGAATACGTACGCGAGTAACGTGTTTCGGCGAGATAAATTAAATAATATCAAACGATATTAATTTAATAAATTAAAACTAAAAATATTTATTAGGAATCACAACTTAAATTAAATCGGAATAATTTAATTTATTAAAGAATTATTTAACGATAAGGAAACGAAAACGATTTTACGAAAAAAATTATTTAAACTTATTTTATCTAAGCAAAACCAATTGATTTAAAATAAGTTATTGTTTTAAATATATTACGTTAGAAAAACCGAGTGTGTTATGACATTTTCCGTGTATTGAACGAGACCTTTTTACGAGACAAAGATTATTTAAAATCAAGTTAATTAATGAAACATTATTATTTAAACGCTTTATGTTTAAGTATGTTTAACGTGTAAAAACCGAATATTCGGTATATGTTATCGCGATAAAAACGAGACCGAACACGGGGGAACGGGGTGAACTTAAATGGTGGAAGACTCCACCATCTTTTTCACTTTTACAAACACCTTCTCTCTCTAAAACACACACACACGTTCATACTTTCTCTCTCTACCTTCTCTCTAGCGTATCTCCTTCGTTTCTCGTCGGATTTACGAGATCTTGACGTCCACGCGACCGGGTGATCGAGAGGAACAAGAGGACACGAAGAAACCTTGTTTTTAATCAACCATTCGAGGTAAATCTGAGCTTTTCTTTTCGGATTTTGTTAGAAACTAAGTGTGTGCTTAAATATCAAATCTATGCGGGATTAGGGTTTTCTGGTTGTTAAACCGAGTTGTAGGTGAAACGTGGGAAGCCATAGATGACCATATGATCTGCAAGATTCAAAAATGAGGATGATGAACATGGCTGCTGGTTCGCGACAGCAGATGGGCCGAACCCTTTTGGGTTCACGAACCCTTGTGGGCGGGAAATCTGGTGGCCGAACCATGGAATGGCTACGAACCCTAGCGAACCCAACAGGTCTGGCCGAACCCCAGGTAGCCACCGCCGAACCTGATCATTCTCACGAACCCTAGACGAAGTATATGTGGGCGAACCATGGCTGCATGCAGCGAACCTAGGCCGCCGAACCTGTTTTGATTATATAGCCGAACCCTCTTGTCCCCTATAGCCACGAACCCTCCTCCCCTTGGCTCACGAACCATACGGTGGTCGAACCTTGGTTGCTAGTCGAACCCCTAGTGGCTTTAGCCGAACCTATGCCTAACTAGGTCTAAAGGTTCGCTGGTTTAATGGGATATCAAACCTAAATCCATTAAACTAGTATGTTAAGGGTATTTAGGGATCAAGAAAATACATATACATATATACATGACCATGCATGCATGAGAATATTAAACCACCACCTTTTCTCTCTCTAGACACAAGTTTCTTAAAAACTATGAATTACACATGTATTGGATTTGGTGGGACAAGGCTAATACCTTATATAGATACTTTAAATACACTTTTATTTAACTAAGTGGATATAATGAATTAGGTTATGATGGTGGTTTGCATGGAGTCATGCATGTGAGTATAGGTATGTGTGATAGGATCATTATCTTAACACGTACCTATTTATGAGTCCATACCAAGGACTTTAAGATTTGTCATCATTTGATAATAATAAAAAAGGTAACAAGTGAGTTAAACTTTGAGACAAATGTTAATAAAATCCTAAGGGTAACAACTTAACTAAGAATAAAGAAACTAAGTTAAAACGACATTGTGATTCAAAGTAAACACTTACGGTTAACTAATTCGAAATACTACCCCTATACTTATGAACACGAAAACACACTCTCATTACAGATCGTTGAGTTGATTGAGTTATATACGCGAGCACGCATAATATAAAGACACAATTCTAAGGACTTCAGGTGAGTTCTCATAACCTCCCTTTCTTTAAACTGTTTTGTTTTAAAACTCGGAGGTGAAGCATGTATACCAAATTCAAATATTATTTTGATAACTCAAGGTTAATACCTGTTTATCAATATGATACTCACAATATTGAATTATCATTAATTATGGATTATCACTGATTAATATTTTATAACCGTGTAAACATTGTTATTGACTTTGGTCAATAACAAAGATTACATGTATTGTCACAAACTCCGAGGGTCATCGCTCTTAACTTCGGTTAAATTGCTTTGACGTCATGTATTGTCACGTGGATGGTTTCCACATCTGTGAAGCATTGCCTTTGACTTCGGTTAATTGCTTTGGCTTCATGTATTGTCACGTGGTTAGCGACCACTCCATGAATCATGTATTTAACTTAGGTTAATTACATAATGATCATGTATAGTCACGAACATTATTTGAGAATATTGATATTGAGATTGGTTGATTGGTTTGTGGTTTGATTATCTATGATTGACTCTGAATATTTATGATTGACTATGATTATTTTTGATTGACTATGATTGTTTGGTTATGTGATTATGTGATTATGTATGTGGTTGATTGTTGAATTGGTGGATGTGTGTTGGATTATCTCATACAGGTATTCATATGGGTTTTCTCAAGAAGATCATAAGTCTTATACTTGTTTTAAACAAAGCATTTTATAAAACTATTATAAAGCACAAACGTTTAAACTCATTTTACTAAAACATTTTTAAGCATAAAAACTTATGATTACTCACCAACTACTTTTGTAGTTGACACTTGATTTTCTTACATGTTTCAGGTGATGGAGACAGGTAGGATGAAGAGAGGATCTCTTCTATTTTGGACATCATCATATAGGCTCTTGGACTTAGTTAATTAACTAAATTTCTGGCGATTAGAGTTTAGTTAGTTTAACTAATGCTTTTGTGTAATTGATGTAATTGATTCATGATGAACATGATTTTTGTGTAATTATGTTGTTTGCTTAAATGATATATGATGATTAATTTAGATGCCCACGAGCTTTTGAATAATCTGCACATCCCACGTGGCAACCCGACGATTCCGCCGTCGGTCGGGGTGTTACACCCAATTTGGTGAATTATAATAAATAAAATATAAGTGGTGTATAACTATGTTTTATTTATGTTGATGGGTGTTCTATAAGTTCTTATTATATTAAATATTATTTGATGAGTGATTTAATAATACTTGATGTTAATTATAATTATATGGTGGGTGGTAACTAACTTAACTTAATTATTTATAAATAGTTGAAGTTAACTAGTAATGGGAGGGTTGAAAATGTAATTAACTGGAAGTTAACTTAAAAGAGGATTGAGAGTCTTGACTTGGTCAAAACAAATACATTTCACACATATCTGTTAGTGGGAGACGACAGAGAGAAAAGAAAGAGGAGAATACCCAAAAACTTCAAGATTGATCAAATTGGTGACATACCTATGATTTGATATTGAATGCAAGTGCAAACTTGAGTTCCTCTTGCTTCATACTACATTTAGGTATGTAAATATTGGGTTTTTGATGGGGTCTTTGTGGGATTCCCAAGGGGTGTGGGTTTGATGGGTCAAATCCAAAATTAGAAGTGTAGATGGTGTTAAATGTTGTGAACTATCATGATAATCACCCAAGAAACAACATTTTGATCATTTTCTTGCATGATGATGTAATTTGATAAAAATGCAGTTTTGGGTGGTTCATGGTGAAGATGAACTAAGAGATTTAAATGGGTGATTAGATGATAAATTTATGTTATACAACATATGAAATTTGTATTACCTTGGTGATTGTTGAATTTGGTTGATTATAAACAAACATGGGAGACTGTTGATGTTTTAGAAGCAATTGAAATGAGTTGGTGAAATCACTGCACACAAGTTGTTTGACTAATTGTCAACAACTTGATTTTTATCTATAAATGCGTGCAAAGGAATGGGTGTGGCTAATTAGGTGTTATAATCATAAAAGATTAAATATTTATGATTAAATGGGTCAATTGATGTAAACTAAATAAGAATGGTAATAATGGGATGAGTGGGTGCAATTTGACTAGTTATAGTCAACCGTTGTATTAAACCTATTAGTTGTGATAATAGGAAACGATAGTGAAGGGGTGAGTGGAGCCAAACGACCCGGGATGGAAATTGTTGTAGAGGATAGCTCATTCGAACAATGTAAGTCACCCACCTATTATACTTGATATGGTTAATATGTTTTGTGCATATGTGTGTAAATGTGCATGTAATGTATGTGGAATATACATTGGACGTAGAAATTGATGAATTTAAAGTTTGTATGATTTGGTGTGATAATAACATGCAATAGGTGTATATTTGCTTAGTTATTGTAAAGTCTTATGTTTATAAGGGGTGTGGTGAAATAAGAATGATTCACAAGGTGTGTGAACTTCTTATTTGAAGTTTGACTGAAAAATAGTCAAACATTCACATGAGGTGTAAATGTGAAATGGGTTGAATCACAAGTGGTGTGATCTTCCCTTGGTGAATTTATGGAGCTTAGGCATATCACAAGTGGTGTGATTACCTACCTTGAAAATCCTTGGTGAAAAAGGAAGTCTCAAGGGATTGGTGAATAATTTGACTTTATTTGAATCACAAGGAAGTCTCATGTATTGAATATGTTGATAATGTTGTACAAATGAGAATCCTTGGGTGTAAAGAAAGTCCCATTAGGTTTGGGTGAGAAATGGTGGTGTTAATGGGTTTAGGTGAAAACGACCCATTTAACAAATCATTTGGTATTAAACATAATGAGATCATTAAATTATGTTTGGATATTGATTTTTATCTCCCTAAGGCGTTATGGGATGTATTTGGAGGTAGCGGGTTAAAACGATCCGGGGTGGTCACGGTGTGCAAAGCGCGAAAAAAATGAAAATCTGTAGGGGGCGTAGCCTACGTCCTAGGCGTAGCCTACGTCTGAGGATTTCTATTAAGGAGGCAGTAGCCTACGGCTGGGGGTGTCCAAAATTGTCCGTTTTGGTCGTTTTAACGCGTTTTGGGATTCAATAACCTTCCGTTATGAACCAAAAAGTATACATAGGTGTTCTTACTTAGTTCTAACGAACTAATGGTGATTTAAATGTGGTGTTTTGTAGGTGAACGTAAAGGGTGATGGCGCACGTGATCGGGTTGCTAGTAAAGATACGGATCGAACGCATTTTGGGGTTTTGTTTGTTGGTTAAAATCAAGTTTTTTTGTGGATAGTTTGATGTAAATGGGGTTCATTAAATGTTTAACTAACATTAAATCTTTTGGAACTGAGTTCTAAGTGCTAATATGCACTTATTTATTTTAAAAAAATCTGTGACTTAACTCTGAGGGTGTTTTAAAACACGTGTCATACGTGCGGGGATTTTGGGGCTTACACATGTTTCTCCGAATGATCGCCTACATATGCCGACATGTTGTGATCCGGCACGAAACGTAGATCAGCCATCTGAAACAAAAACGAGCCAAGTTAGTTAAAATAAATTAAAAGTCAAAAGTAAAGTCAAAATCAAAATCAAAAGTACAAGTTCAAGTCAACGGGTTAGCTCAAATCACAATGTCAATCGGAGTTAACGAAATTTAGAAGTTCACGAAAAATCAGGAGTTCACGAAATTTATGGAGTACACGAAAATCAATATGTTCTCGAAATTTGGATCTCGAATTTAAGTACACGAAATTAGGTTCTCGAAATTTTGTACACGAAATATTGTACTCGAAATGGGATACTCGAAATTCAAATTTCGAGAACACAAAAACTTCATATCTTCCTCAATTTTGCTCCTTAGAACACCCAATTGTACTCGAAATACTCGGAAATAGGAGGCGACCAGCATATCAAAAGATCGTTTTCTAATTTTGAGTATTTCGGGGTGATTTGGCCAAGACTCTTTTGGTTAACGCGAAGAATTACTCGAAATTGGTTTTGGTTCAATAACTTTTTATTTTGCGGTCAAAATTTTACCAAATTCTATACCTAGGTTCGCCTAAGTGATTTCTACAAGGTGGTCAGAGTGGATTTTTGAAATAAGATCTGGACATCAAAATCGCCTAGAGAGTGAAAATCGGGAACTAGAAAACGAATATGCTACTCGAAATGGGTTTCTCAAAGTATTTATAGTTGGAGTTTGAGTACACGATTTCGTGTACTCGAAACCGTGTACATTTTTTGAGTAACCTATTTCGAATACAATTTATTTATTTTCTAATTATCTAACTTAATAAAATAAAATAAAATAAAATAAACTCATAAACTTTGGACGAGTTCAATGTCGAGTTAGGTCAATTTTGTGGGATCAAATATGTATCAGAAATTTGACCACCTCGACATAATTTCTTTATAGAAACCCAACCTTAACATACTTATACCTCACAAACGATTTCCATTCGTTTATCCATAATACAAAAACAAGACTTATGATCAAAAAATTTTTGACGGTTTTTCTTAAAATCCTTTTGGGAAGTTTATGAAAAATCTGATAGTTAAACCAAATTAACATACAACCTATCAATTTTGTGAAATATTTTGTTTCAAATTTTGATTGTGTTTCAAGAGCTTAAAATGATTTGACAGAGTTTAAGGTAAGAAGAGAAAAGAACAGATCTATTTGATTAGAATAAAGAACAAGAAGGGGTTCTGTCATCTTTGTGCTCATTGGCATCTTTTACTTTACTGATCTGTAGACACATTGGCCTTAACGTCACACATCCAAGTCTTTGCTTACGCAAACCAGAGGATGCTTTAGTAAGTATTTCCCACTCTTTGTTTGCACAAAACATAGAAAATACCCGAATTTTGTCAAAACGATTGCAAGTTTATCGAAACCCAATCTTGTTTTGACTTAAAAACTTATACAAAAAGTCAAATAGTTGTTGCATTTTTCCGGTTATCTGATTTTCGTACTTCTCACTTATTTATATATTAATATTATGAATGATCATCTCCAATCCTTTTATTAGGAAACATGTGTTTAACTTCTTAGTGATTTATAGTTATATAAGGTTGTTATTCTTTAGAAATTATGTTTAGGTAGTGAATTTTTGAGTGTTGAAATCATTTAACTTCCCAATTGAACCACTTCGATTGACTGTCCAAATAAAATCTTTTTGTATTTTTCTTTAAATTTTGAAAATGCAAAATCTTTTTGTTGTTTTCTTAAAATTCACCTCCTCTAAACTTGTAGATCATCTTAGACTGATTCAAAAACCAAAAATATTTTTGTTGTTCTTGTAAATATTCTCCTCCTAAATTTGTGATTAAAATAAAACAAAACACAAATTTTACAGCATTTACAAAAATATTTTAATCAAAACTTATTATTTTGAGAGACGCAAGCAAATGGTGGAATCGAGCTGTGTCGAACGCTTTTGTGAAAAGGTCCGCCAAATTGTCATATGTGTAGACTTTTATAAGATGAATCAATTTCCGTTAGAAACAGTAGCGGATAAAGTGAATATGGATGTCAATATGTTTAGTTTTGGAATTTTAACTTTAGAATTCTTGACGATCTGTTGAGCGGCTTCATTGTAACAATGAATAGGAGAGTCAAGAAAGTTCAAATCATAATCGAACAGTTGTTGTTGTATCCAGATTGCCTGAGAACAGCAATTGAAGGCGACAACATACTCAGCTTCCACAGTGGAGGTTAACACAGTTGTCTACTTCTTGCATTGGCATGAGACAAGACGATATCCTAAGTATTGACATCCACTTGTGGTTGACTTCTTGTCAACCACCAAAATCATTGTCAGGGTAAGCAAAGAAACTAAACTCAGAGTTCTTAGGATACCATAAACCGAGACGAGGTTTCCCGGCGAGGTAGCGAAAGACCCTCTTGACAGTAATCAGATGAGAAGCCTTCGAATTTGCCTGATATCTGGCGCACTAACATACAGAAAACATGATATCTCGTCGGCAAGCGGTCAGGTAGATCAGTGAGCCAATCGTCGAATGGTAAAGGTGTTGATCAACATTTTCACCATCAGAATCCGATGTCAAGAGATGCGGGCTTTGATTCCAACATGTTGACTTGGTAAGAATGTCGGTAACGTACTTGCCCTGATGAATCAGCACATCCTTAGGATCCTGCTTTACCTGGAGACCCAAAAAGAAGGTCATCTCCCCCATTGCACTCATCTCAAACTTTTTCTTCATCACAACTTCAAATTCTTCGCATAGCACCGAGCTCGTGAAACAGAAAATAATGTCGTCCACATAGATTTGGACGAGAATCAAGTCATCCTTATCTTTGCGAAGGAACAGTGTTTAATCGATGGCTCCACGGGTATATCCATTTGCCAACAGAAGATCTGTAAGTGTTTCATACCACGCTCGCGGTGCTTGATGAAGACCATAAAGGGCTTTGTCTAGCTTGTAGACATGGTCCGAATACTGCGAATCCTCGAACCCCAGGGGCTGACACACATAGATCTCCTCCTTGACCATTCCATACAAGAAGGCTGTCTTCACATCCATCTGATAAACAGTGAAGTTCATGTTGGAAGCTTAGGCTAAGAAGATGCGAATAGCTTCAAGTCTTGCGATAGTGCAAAGACTTCTTCGTAGCCAATCCCCTCCTGTTGGTAGAAGCCTTGAACTACCAACCTAGCTTTATTTCTGATGCTTACACATGAATCATCACTTTTGTTTCTGAAGACCCATCTGGTTCCGATTGGCAGTTTCCCATTAGGCAACGGAACCAGATTCCACACCTTGAGCTTCTAAAACTACATAAATTCTTCCTGCATCGCTTCAACCCAGCTTTACTCCTTAAGATCCATCTTGAAGTTGGTTTAATTGACTGAGAGGACTTTGGATCTGATGGGATGACTTCATTGATAGGAGTAGGCTGAACTGGTGGAACTCGATCATACATGCCTGGTGTGTCAACTGTCAGAAGCTTGGGATCACATGGAACGTAGTCAACCCTGTAGTCCACGTCATCATTCTTGTAGAAACTATCATTTGGCTAAGATGGTCCTGCACTCTCAAACGAAGTGTTGAAGGTCTCAAATGTAGAATCATACTGAAATAACCAGTTTGGGCCAGAACCGGCATCGGTGTTGTTCATCTCTTGCCAATCAATATAGTATGACTCCACAATCATCCGGGTCTTCTTGTTGCATTCCCGGTAAGCAGCTTTCTCAGACGAATAGCCCACAAAGTAACACTCATCATCCTTGTCATCAAACTTGTAATTCGGCTCAGTGTGGAGAAGAGTGCAAGGACAACCAAACGAATTGAAACGACCGACCTTCGGCTTCTGATTGAAGAAAATATCATGGGGATTCTTTTGATGGTGTTTGTTTAGTAGAGCTCGGTTTTGAACGTAGCAAGATATGTTAACAGCTTCATCCCAGAAGAATATTAGCAGTTTAGACTCTTACATCATGGTCTGTGAAGCCTCGATAAGCGTTCTGTTCCTTCTTTCAGCAACATCATTTTACTGAGGTGTATGAGCTGCATTGTACTGTGGAGCAGTTTCCTTCTCATCACAGAAATCAATAAGTATCAGGTTTCTAAACTCGGTGCCGTTGTCAGTTCTGATCACCTTAACCTTTATATTCTTTAGATTCACGATCAGGGTGATAAACTTCTTCAGAATCTCTGGTGTCCCATCTTTATTGGCCAGAAAGAACACCCAAGTAAATCTGGAATAGTCATATTTTACAACAAGACAATATGACTTCTTCCCGATGCTCATGACGTTAACCAGTCCAAAGAGATCCATATGAAGAAGCTGCGGAATTAATGAAATTGTGTTGAACAGCATGGGCTTGTGGGGTCTCTTGTGTTGCTTCCCCTTGGCACATGCGATGCACTTCTCAATTGTGGATAAGTCCTTAGAAGGAAGGCCAATAACATGATCTCCAATAGCTAGTCGGTTGAGATTCTTCAAATTGACATGACATGGTCGGCAATTCCACATCAAACAGTCATTCTCTAATGCCTTAAAAAACAAATAGTTGTTTTATGTGTATGACTCAAAATTCATATTGATGATATAGGCATTGTTGATTCTCGGATTCCTCATCAAGATCCATTTCTCTGATATGACAAAACTGGGCTTTAAGATAATACACTCTTTGTTTGTGAAGTGTATTGAAGTGCTCTTGTAACAGATCTGAGAGACACTCAACAAGCTGTGGTTGAGTTCTTCAACATAGTGCACATCTTCAAAACTTAGAGTTCCATTTGTAACCGTACCCTTCATGCTGATTTTCCCACCTTTGTCTCCGGTAAACGAGACATATCCTCCATTAAATGGTATGACTTCATGCAACTGAGAAAAATCCCCAGTCATATGCCGGGAGCAACCACTATCCACGCACCTAACATTCTTCACCTTATTTGGTCGTCCTTGCATAACACACACACACCCATTTAATGAGAAATGGATAGCCAAATCATAACATATTTAGGTACTTGTGGAACTTTTGGCCCTTTCTTGACAATTCCCTTGTGCTTATCTGATTTGGCCCTGACATTCATGGGCCTGACACCACTGCCATGATCAATTGGTTTTACTTGAGTTTTCAAATCTGGCTTTTTCTTCAACTTTGGTTTGCTTTTAGCTTTGAAAATATTTGATTTTTGTTTATGAAAACTAGATTGATTTTGTTTTGCTGGCTTGGCCCCTTTGGCAGTAGGATGGTTTAGATTTACCTTCTGAGGTTTTATCCTAGGCTTGAAGGATTGATTAGTCCTCATAGGTCTTGTAACAGGTTTAGCCTTGGGTTTGACCTACTAATTCTTACCATAGAAGAATTCAGTAGGTCGATGCAGACAGTGTCTAGCAATGTGGCCTGGTCTTCCACATACATAGCAGCAAACTTTGTCAAGAAACTCTTTTGGGTCAAATGGCTTTACATCACAGTCACTCAGACTAGAGATAGAACTTGTGGAGGCTTGTTCCAATGACCCATTTGGAACACAAGGTTCAGATTTGGGGTTTAACTTTGAGCCCGCTCCAGGAGTGATTGTGTAATGAACCTGAGTTTCTTGCTTAGTCATAGGAGAAGGATCTAATTCTAAGACTTTTGTTTTTAACATTATCATTAATTTTACCAAACTTAGTGTTAAAATCCTTTATCATATCATTTGGTTTAATACTGATTGATTCAAATCTTCCAACAAAATCAACTATGGGAACACAGTGTGATTTGCTATGTGAAGTTGAACAATTTGTGCTCCTGGTAGCACTTCTTTCCTCCTGCTTCTCCCTTGAACCTGAAACACTCAAAATTTCCGCACAAACCTCAGAACAGATAGAATCATTAAGGTCAGTCACAATAGGATCTGTTGTAAGAGGCACTAGTTTGTTAGAACGAGTGGTGAACTCACACCTTCAGTCGGACTTCAACAATAGATCAGCAACAGGTGTGTTGATATTGGGAATGACGGAGTAGTTATGGTTAAATGGAGGTTTCACCTTGTGAAGCCAAGCTCAATTTTCTCTTTTCTCCTGCTTTGGACATCAATCATGTTAGCCACCACAGTACTTGAATACTCATATTTATCAGCTTTGATTTTAGTTTTGGACAACTGAGTCTTCACTTGTTGTTGGTGCATGTAATGTCCCTAGTTCTGTATTTTGTATGATTTGGATTGTATAAAGTTAATATCCGTAATGAAATCGATTATTCTGTATTGTTCGTCTGTTTAATTGAGTTTAATATGTTTAACTATGTTTGACTTTGACTTTGAGTATGTTATAGAAACATTCATGTGAATGGTACCTACGAATGAGTCCTTTCGCATGAATGAACGACTAGTAAATGACTGAGGCGAACGAATGAGTCACTCGCATGACTCATTCGGTTAACCAGCTCATTCGGCTGAGCCATTCACCCGAATGAGTGTTTCGCACAACTCATTCGGCCGAATGAGTTCAGTCTATATATAGACCTGCAAACACAATGTTTTAACATAACTTCTCTGACCCCTAAGCACTACCTGTCATTCACCTAGGGTTTTGAGCCGCCTCTCCTTGTCCAACTTCGTTTCTCACCCTATGGTGTTCGATTTCAATCAAAACGTTGATTCTACATCATCGGATTGCCACGGGGCTTGGTGATTTCGATTGGAAAACCCTTGAATAGGATTCCGCACTATTCAAGGGCCTGCCGAGCAGAATCCGCAAGGAACCAGGTGGCTTCCTAGGGTTTCTTAGGTCCTACAAAGTGGTATCAGAGCTTTGGCTCTCGATTCTGCTCGATTTTCGATCCAAATCATCATATTACAGATTGTTGATCCGAGATATTCGAAAAACCTGAGTTTCTTAGTCTCCAAGTTACTGTTTCATTAGAGAAAAGGGGTTTTTCGGGTTGTTTTGGTCAATAGAGCTTTCCTAAAGCTTATGGATATCTGAAGATATCTGAATCCAAAGATATCTGAATTTTTGTTTCTGAAAACCCCAGTTTATGCGAATGACTCAACTGGGCGAATAGCTATTGTGAGAATAGGTCATTTAGCTTGATAAATCTCATTCGGTCCAACATTTGATACGAACAGCCACTTATTCGGCTGATTGGGATTCATTCGGTCAACAAGTGATTTCGTTCTCTACCCATTCGCATCAGACAAGCCATTTGGTCAAATTTGTTCATTCGGTCCTATTTTACTCATTCGACCCCTGTCATTCGGCTGATTAATCTCCATTCGACAAACGGTTTTGCAAATTTTTCTAAGTGTTGGATCAGTTTATTCTTGGCAAGATGGTGGAACTTGCTTTGATGGCTAATCAGAACCACATAATTCAGGACCTGTTGCTCATTGAGACAGAGATGTGGAATTCAAACAAAGCTCCAAAGCTACTATCCTTGGATGATTATCCACATTGAAAGTATGGAGTGGATACAAATCTTTGGGTGATGATTAAGGGTGGACATTTGAGACCACTTAGTGAAGATGGATCACCCATGCTTGTTACTAGGACGACTGAGCCTCAGAGAAAGATGTATAATTTTGAGAAGAAGGCATATGCAATATTGTCCCAGTCTATTGAAACAGACATATTTCATCAGTTCAGACAGTTTACTTCTTCAAAACTACTGTAGGATGCTTTGCAACTAAGATATGAGGGAAATGATGCACTGAAAAGCATCAAGCCTAAAGCCTTGAAAAAAGAGTTCAATAGTTTCATGTGCGTGGGTAATGAGTCTTTGGATGACCTGATTGCTAGATTCTATCATTTCTTGAGTGAGCTCTACAACCATCAAGTCAAGACAACTAGACAATAGAAGATTCAATGTCTGGCTGATGCTTTACCTCCAAAATGGGAATCTATTCTGATGGTCCTGAAACAGAGTGAGATGATTGCTAACATGGACATTAGTGATTTCATTCAGAAGCTAAAGGAACAGGAGATAGAGAACAAGTGGAAAGCAAAGAGAGTTGCTCAAGTTCAAGATCCATCATTATATTACTTTACTCGTACTGTGGAAAGAACTCCTTCTTCACATGCTCATCTGAAGACAGCTTTTGTCTTACAGACCAAAGAAGCTCATGTTTCAAGTTAGACATAGTTCAGTCAGTCTGCTACAACTTCCACTTCCCAGAAAGAACACCATTCTGTCACAAATTTGAAGACAGACAACTTTGACAAAGTAACTGTGGAGGTTGCTAAAGACCATATGGGTCTGTTTTCTGCACTTGTGAGTTCTTATGATTGGTTGTTAGCTGGTCAGATTGGTAATCCACACTTGACAAATGAAGACTACTCTAAGATTGATCCAGAACATATGGAAAGGATTGACATCATGTGGGCTCTTACAAGTGCTGTCAGAAGAGCAAAAAGACATCAATCTAAACAAAGACTCAAAGTTTGGCTTTGATATGTCATCTGTTAGTTGTTACAACTGCGGTGATAAAGGATATTTCGCAAGACAATGCAACAAGCCAAAGAAGATGGGTAACCACAATCCATTTCGGAAACAAAGATCATCAGCTGCTAACCCAGAAAGGAGATTAGTACCAATTGATACTCCTGTTCAAGCTAGCTCATCAAATACAAACAAGGCTTTAATGGTTCAGATTGATGAGGGAGAAAACTGGGATTTCAGATTCAACTCTAAAATAGGAGGAGAATATAAAGCTTGTGTTACAGAAATCAAGCTGCTGAATCTATTGATGATAGCAATTCAGAAGAAACAAAGATCAGTCTGGATGAATCATGAGGATCATAAAGCACATCAGATTCCGAAACTCAAGGAGAGTCAGATGCTGAGTCTGAAGAACAATCTGCTACACAATTTGCTTTGATGGTGAATACTTCTGCCTCATCTCAGTTTGATCAGGTATATGATGATTGTTCTTCATCTCATTCTAGATGCTTTAATTGTGTTGACCTTGAAAGTAAGGTGTTGGCTTATCAGCAACATAATGCTGCCCTCATCAGCGATCTCAACGAATGCATTGAGGCAAACTAAATTTTAAAATCAAATGAAAAAGATTTTCAAGCTAAAATTGAGCTATTAAACAGGCAATTGCATGAGGCTGAGATCCCTGTGCTGAATAAGCAAGATGCTATTACTTCTTTTCTCAATACCATTAATGAGACAAAGAAGAAATTAGCCATAGTTGAATGTTACTATGAAACTTTGAGTCAGAAGCTCAAGAGCTATGAAAGCTCCTCATACGTCATTGTGCACATGATCAGTAATGGGACTGATCTGAAGGGTAAGGGAGAAGAAACAAATTATAACCATTTTCCTCCACCAGTCTTAAATTGTTTTGTTAACTCACCAAATGACAAAGAAATTAAAGACTTTCAAGTTAAAACTCCATTAGTAATTGATCCAGTTGGACTCATTTCTAATGAGGGTTTCTCCCTGTCTGAGGAATCTTTGGGTCTCTAATTCTGAGGATGATTCTGATGTTTCTCCTCAAGTGTCTATTGTTAAGAATCAGACATCTGGTGTCCAAAAGGTTGACCCAACCTCATCAAAGATGAACATGTCTTTAAAGTTATCCAAAGCCATATGCTTTGTGAAGTCTTCACATGATGGTGAAGCAAGTGAGTCCAACAAGACTGATCATCTTCTTTTTAATGGGACAAAGGGTTTGGGTTTCAAGCACGACAAAACAAAGATAAATGTTTTTCATCAAAACAAAAAGCCTTATCCTAAACCCAAACAGTTTTATCACAAAGATAAGCGAGCTTGTTTTGAATATGGTGCACTTGGACATTTTGCTAGATTTTGTCCTCATTTGATTAGACCACAAGTTGCACCACATCGAAAACAAAATCAACATTTTGTTAAAGAGGTCAAATCTTCTTGTTACTTACCTCAGGTTAAACCCAAACATCCTTCACCCATCAAATCTCAAGATAAGGGTAAACGGGTTATGATTGATCATGATACACCCAAAATTGTTCTTGAGAAACAATCCAAGCCATCTTTAGTGTATTTAATGAAATCTTTCAGCAAAAACATTGTTTGGATGGCCAAGTCCTCTGAACCTCTTATTTCTAAAATTCCTGATAAATTAAACTCAGATGGACAATGGATTGAAATGAAAATCCTGGACTCATTGGGTCAACCAAGATGGTAAAGACCTGGGTTCCCAAATTCAACTAATGATTTGTGTATGTGAAGGTTGCCCCAAATGCTGCTCTTAACAGCACTTGGATTGTTGATAGTGGGGCATCAAGGCACATGACTGGAGACATATCTCTTCTTACCAATGTTCATTCAATTAAAGGACAATATATAGCTTTTGCTGGGGACAAAGGCAGATTATTATTGGGGAAGGAATTCTTTCAAATGGTCAAGTTTCATTTGACAACGTCAGATATGTGAAGCAGCTGGAGAACAATCTACTTTCAGTGTCACAAATTTGTGACAAGAAGTACAAGGTTCTGTTTGATGATTCTAGCTGATATATTCTCAAGCAAGGTATTACCATTCTTGAAGACTGGATTCTGATGTATGCTCCAAGAAAGCAAGATTTGTATGTTCTCAATATGGCCATAGCTTTAACTACATCTTCTACAGCTTCATGTTTATGTCCAATGAAACAGAGAAATATTATATCCTTTGGCATAAGAAGATGGGTCATTTGAGTTTGAGGAAGATGAATCATCTGGTTCACAACAATCTGGTTGAGGGAGTGAGTTTAAAGAACTTCAAGCTGTCTGATGTCTATGTTTCATGCAAGAACGGAAAGCAAACCAGGCAGTCTCATAAACCCAAGAAGTTTCATTCAATTCCTGTTCCACTTGAGCTTCTCCACATGGATTTATTGGTCCTGTCAATCGGAAGAGCATAGCTGGAGATCAATATTGCTTAGTCATTACTGATGAGTACTCCAGATATTCTTGGGTGTTCTTTATGAAGGAGAAATCAGAAACGTTTGAATGTGTTCAAGTTCTGGTAACTCAGCTTGAATCACTTTATAAGCTCAAGGTTCGCATGCTAAGAACAGATAGTGGGATTGGATTCAAGAATTACAATATGGAGACTTTCTGCAATGAACGCTGTATTATTCAACAGTTCAATGCTCCATATGTCCCACAAATGAATGATGTTGCTGAGCGAAAGAACAGAACATTAATTGAGGCTACTCGGACTATGCTTGCTGATTCCTCCCTACCGGTTCAATTCTATAACGAAGCTGTTGCTAATGCGTGTTATACTTGGAACCGGGTGTTGATTGTGAAGAGACATGGGAAGTCTTGCTTTGAGTTGCTCCATAACAGAAAGCCAAATCTTAATTATCTTGAACCATTTGGTGCTCCATGCACAATGCTTAAGAAACATGATCAAGGAAAGTTCAATGAAAAAGTGGAAGAAGGCTATTTTCTTGGGTACAGTAATCCAAATAAGCGAGTTTACAACAGATCGACTCATAATGTGGAGGAGTGGTACCATGTAGATGTTCAGAAATATTCTATGCCACCACCTGGAAATGGTCCTGACTAGATGTTCAACTATTCTGATCTTTTTGACTCTTTCAGTATGCCTCCCATGTACTCTGATGAAGATGTTGCTGTTCAGATGATGTATGATGCACAAAATGTACCTAATGAACCCGTGCAACCTTCTTCAGTTCAAGTACCAGTGCCTAATGACAGTTCAGACTCAGATGATAATCACTCTCATCCAGATGTTCCAGAAACAGATGTTGATAATATTCTACCTGCTCTTGAGGATATAAATCTAAACAATCTTGAGCCACAAGTTGAGGTTCCTGCTCACCCTGTTGGAAGAATTAACCGAATTCATCCTTAAGACAATATTATTGGAAATCCAACTGATGGAGTGAAGACCAGAAATCATTTATCTTCATGTGGTCTTGCTGACATACCTGATCTTGCAGATGTAAACTTTTGTGCCCATTCTTGTTTTATCTCCCAAGTTGAGCCTATAACCATTACTGAATTTTGAAAGAAGAATCTTGGGTAGATGCCATGCAAGAGGAGTTGCTGCAATTTAAGAAGCTTGGTGTTTGGCAGCTGGTTGATAGACCCAAGGGTGCAAAAGTTATTGGCACAAGATGGGTTTTACGCTGCAAACGCGATGATCATGGCATTGTGGTACAAAACAAAGCATGTCTGGTGGTGCAAGGTTTTAGAAAGATTGAAGGGATTGACTCTAATGAAGTATTTGCACAGGTTGCTTGTCTTGAAGCAATTCGCATCTTTCTGGTTTATGCATCCTACAAAAAGTTCAAAGTTTATCAGATGGATGTTAAGAGTGCATTTCTTCATGGTGTGATTAATGAAGTTGTGTAGGTCAATCAACCTCTGGGTTTGAAGATCCATTGCATCAAGCTCCACAAGCCTGGTACGAGACACCATCTACTCACCTTCTAAGCAACGGGTTCAGAAGAGGTGTCATTGACTACACTTTATTCATTAGAGATGTAACACCCCGACCAATGGCGGAAATGTCGGGATGCCACGAGGGATGTGTAGATTGTTCATAAGCTCGTGGGCATCTAAATAAATCATCACCTATCAATTAAACCAAATAAAGTATTTACACAAAAATCATGTTCGTCATGATTTAATTACAATAATTACAAAAACTGTTTGGCTAAATTGACTAAACTCTAGTCTTCATTCCCTGAAACATGTAGAAAGTCAAGTGTCAGCTACGAAGTAGTTGGTGAGAAATCATAAGTTTTTATATTTCAAAAATGGTTACAAAATGTTTATAAAAGTTTATAGTTTTCCAAGAAAATCCACATGTACACCTGCGAGATAATCCGACACTGCCAACACACAAACACAAACACAACAAGCATATAATTCAAATAAGGACAAATAATCAACCACATATATTCAACCAATCTCAACCAATCACAAATCAATCAATAATCAATATTCACCATAATTATCTCAATATAAGTTACCGTGGAGGAATCCAGTCAACTCAATCAACGGCGGAATCATCACGGAGGACCTTAGTCCACTCAACCAACGACATCCCTAATAATATAATGTCAATACATGCACTGCGGAGGACCGCAGTCAACTCAACCAACAGTGGAATCACTGAGGAGGACCGAAGTCAACTCAACAACAGTAACTCAATCATTACGGATGACCTAAGTCAACTCAACCAATAATGACCCACAGAATTATAATAATCCATCGACAATCAATGATAATTCAATAATATGAATATCATAATGATAAATCAGGTGTCACCCATGTGTTATCATAATAATATTTAAAATTCTAGTATACATGTTCCATCTTCGAGTTTAAAAGCAAAATAATTTAAACATAAGGTTATGAGAACTCACCTGAATCCTTTAAATTCAGTGTTTTGTAGGATGCGCGCTCATGTATGTAAAATCTAAGACATTTCAACATCCTGTATTTATTTCACGTTACGTATTCATAAGTATTTAAGTTTGATCATAATTAAGTGTCTATACATGTTTATCTTCAATTATTAAGTGTTTCACTAACTTAGTTTCTTTTATCTAAACTTGTTGGTTTTAATTATTCGATGATGATAACTATTTGTGATATCTTACGTGTATCCCCATAGATAAGTATACTCCAAGGTGATAACCCTTATCATACACATATATATACATGCATGCGCGCTCAATTAATTTGACCACCATGATTTAAGTTAATAAATCTAGTTTACATTTAAGAAAGTTATACTTAGGTTATTAACATAAAATGTTCACATTATTGTAATTGCATAATTTAAACCCTATGTATAATGTGAAAAAGGTGGTGGTCCTTATAATTTTCATGCATGCATGGGTATACATAATTTCCCATGTTCTTTGGTTCACCCATAACCCTAGTTCGAAAGCTTAGGTTCGATAGCACTTGATCCAGCCATAGTCCTAGGTACGCTGCCCATCCAACTCCACAACCCTTCGGTTCGCTAAACCATTGGTTCGGCCCAAACACACAAGTTCATCAGCCCAAGGTTCTTCCAAGATGAAGGTTTGCAGGCCAAGGGTTCGCTGCATATGGATGGTTTAAGTAACTTAGGGTTCGGCTATTAACAGTTCATAGGCTTGTCCACATTAGGGTTCGCGACCAGTTGCTAGGTTCATGGCTTGTGGGTTCGTGACCTCCAGGTTCACACCTCATCCGGTTCGCTCATCTCAAGTTTGTGGCTTCCATGTGAGTTTGGTTGAGAGAAAGCTTTGGCCACTTCAGGTTTGTTGCTAGCTGGTTCGCTCCATCCCATGGTTCGGCTGTTTAAGGTTCGGCCATGCAAGGCTCGGTGCTTTAGGGTTCGTGACATCATGCAGGTTCGTGGAAACCTAAAGGTTTGCTCGAGGTGGGGTTCGGCCATCTGCACTCTCACGAACCCTGCAACATGTAGTCCTTCATCATCATCATTGTCGATTTCCACTGGTTGCAGGCTGTTACACCCATCGATTCTAGTCTATGCATGTTCGATTTAGTGTTTTAACTTGTTAAAGATCGACTTCTAAGTGCAAAATGTAACCTATTAGTATTTTTGCAAAACCATAAAGTAAAACGCATCTCTTACCTTCAAAACTCGATCAAAGGCACGAAATCTTTGTGGGTTCTTGTTCTCCTCGATCACACGAGCGTTTAGACACCAAGATCTCTCGAAATGGTTGTGATTTGAAGGAGAAAATTTAGAGAGAAGTTAGAGAGAGAGGAGGGTGACGAATTGGTGGTTCTAGAGAGAGAAAGGGTTTGTGTAAATGAAGAAGAAAAAAGATTTTCTTCTTTCTTATACCTCGTTTCGTCCCCGCGTACTCGGTCTCGTTTATTTCGCGATAAAAATTATTAAATGTTCGGTTTTTCACGTAAAACATATTTATAACATAAGTCGTTTTAATAATTAAGTTTCATTTTAATAAAATGATTTTAATTAAAGTCGTTTAGTAAAAATGATTTCGTTTATTTTCGTTAAATTATTTATTTAGTAAAACGATTTATTCGGATCCGTCTTAGGTTGTAATTCCTAATAAACGTTTTTAAATCCCTTTTCTTAATTTAATATCGTTAAATATTATTTCGGTTATCTCATCGAAACGCATTACTCACGTACGTATTCGTAAAGATCGTCACTTTTTCGAATCCAACGCTCGTATCGTATTTCGATTCGATTCACGATTTATGGAATATTGTTTCAGTATATTATTCCTAATAATCATATTTATGTGAATCGTCACCCACGCGAATACATTACTAAGTTTAATATTTCTGAAATAACATTCGCGTTTAAATTATATTCGTAACCTCACCATTGCGTAATTATTTTCAATAACACTTTCATTATTCTATTAGTTTGAATAATATGATTTCCCAATCCAAGTCCCACTAAATCATATCACTTACACATCCATGATAGACTGAAATAAGCTTATGTATAGGGCATATGTAGGAGTAGGTCATAACCTATCCAGCCACCATTCCACCACCATTTCGATAAACCATGACCATGTGTCCTTGACTATATTTAGTAACCAGCCAATAACAAAATCATAAAGCTTTGTCATTCCAAACCAAAACCTTGGATTCTCCTCACCAAATCCTCAACACTGATATAATCATGATAAACCGAAGATGGTTTATGCATAGGGCATACGTAGAAGTCAGTCGCAACTGCTTCAGCCACCATCCCACCACCTCTTCGATAGACCATGATTATATCCATGCCTATCTTTGGTTATAGAATCCCATACCATTACCATTCCAAATCAACAACCCATATCATATTAATTCAATTGCAATAACTCTCTGGTTCTGTCTAGTTATTTTCCAACTAGATTTCCCCAGATTTATGCTCATAATTATATGTTCTCATAATGTATACCAGTGATAATATCATCAAATAATTCATAGAAATTATCAATTATCATATCAGGTCTTATCAATACAATTAAACATGTACAGACAAACCCAAAATACAGTGATGTTATAGTCTCCCCTAGTTGAGGGAATTTTTTCCCGAAATTCAACTTGGAGTGACCGTAGTGAATAAGTGTGGATATTTAAGCTTCATCTGATCTTCTCATCCCCAGGTGAATTCTGGACCATGCTTCGACTCCCATCGTACTTTGACAATTGGAATTCTACTGTGTTTGAGCTTTTCAAGTTCCCGGTCCATTATCTCGACTGGTTTTTCAAAAAAGTGCATGGTATCATCGACGCGAATGTCATCGAGTGGTACCTAAAGATCTTGATCAGCTACGCATTTTCTTAAATTGGACACGTTAAAAGTCGGGTGTACATTACTCAGGAGGAAGTTCCACCTTGTAGGCAACCTTCCCAATCCCTTTAAGAATCTTAAACGGGCCAACATATCGTGGAGCAAGCTTACCCTTCTTCCTGAATCGTACAACGCCCTTCCATGGTGATACCTTAAGTAATACCATATCATCGACTTCAAACTCTAAAGGTTTACGTCGTTTATCCGCGTAACTCTTCTGTCGACTACGAGCAGTTAATAGATTGTCCCGAATCTGGTGAATCTTGTGGGTCGTTTCTTGAATAATTTCATGACCAGTGATCTGCAGTTCACCGACCTCGGTCCAACAAATAAGTGACCGACATTTTCTACCATAAAGAGCTTCAAACGACGTCATACCAATGCTCGCGTGATAACTGTTGTTATACGCGAACTCGACCAATGGTAGATGGCTATCCCAGTTGCCACCAAAATCGATGACACAAGCTCTCAACCTATCTTCTAGTGTCTGAATCGTTCGCTTCGTCTGTCCATCCATTTGAGGATGATAAGCGGTGCTAAGATCCAATCTTGTTCCAAAAGCTTCATGAAGCGATTCACAAAATCGTGCCGTGAAACGAGCATCACGATCCGATATTATGCTTAAGGGAATTCCATGTCGGCTAACAATCTCATCTACATAGATACGAGCTAATTTCCGCACAGGGTACGTCTAGCGTATTGGTAAAAAATGAGCGGACATGGTTAATCGATCTGTTATCACCCAAATACTATCATTACCACTTGTGGTCCATGGGAGTTTGGTAATAAAATCCATGGATGTGTTCTCCCACTTCTGCATGGGTATCTCTGGTTGTACTAACAATCCCGAAGGTCGCTGGTGTTCTGCCTTGACTTTAGCACAATTAAGGCACATGACTACATATTCAGCGATGTCCTTCTTCATTCCAGGCCACCGGTAGAAGACTCTAAGGTCTTCATACATCTTGTCAGCACCCGGATAGATTGAGTAACGAGACTTATGCGCGTCATCAAAAATCATCATCCTAAGATCATCCCTGTTCGGTATCCACAACCGATTCAAATAATACATCAAACCATCATCCTTAGTTTCCAATTGTAATTCGGCCCCACAAGACATCTCATCTTTTAGGCTATCTTGAGCCAATGAGTGTTGTTGGGCTGTGAGAACATCATTACGAAGATTAGTGTGCACTCGAACACTATAGATTTGAACATGACTCTTGCGACTAAGCGCATCTTCTACGACATTCGCTTTACCAGGATGGTAGCGAATTTCATAGTCATAATCATTCAACAGTTCAACCCATCTTCGTTATCTCAAATTAAGTTCTTTCTGATTGAGAATATGCTGCAAACTCTTATGGTCTATAAAGATTACACACTTTGTGTCATAAAGATAATGTCTCCATATCTTCAAAGCAAACACGACTGCACCAAGTTCCAAGTCGTGTGTAGTGTAGTTCTTCTCGTGAATTTTAAACTATCTTGATGCATATGCCACAACCTTTCCCCGTTGCATGAGAACACAACCGAGACCTAGGTTGGATGCATCATAGTAAACTACAAAATCATAATTTCCATCAGGGAGTGTCAAGACAGGAGCATCACAAAGTTTCTACTTTAAAGTCTGAAACGCCTCTTCTTGCTTTGGTCCCCACTCGTAAGGCCTATTCTTTTGAGTTAGAGAAGTGAGAGGGACAGCAATCCTGGAGAAGTTCGAAATAAACCGCCGATAGTAACCCGTAAGTCCAAGAAATGATCGAATCTCTGTGGGTGTCTTCGATGTACTCCAATTCTTCACCGCTTTAATCTTAACAGGATCCACGTGATCCCCTTTTCATTGACTATGTGTCCCAAGAATTGAACTTCCTTAAGCCAGAATTCACACTTGGAGAATTTGGCATACAGTCGTTCCTCTCTTAAGATCTCCCAAACCAACTTAAGGTGTTTCTCGTGCTCTTCTTTGCTCTTGGAGAATGTATTTCCATCAGCCACCTCTACGTTAAATGGTTTGTCTAACTTTGTACGTGTTCTACCAAGCATACATTCAAAATCATATGAAACGAAACTCCTATCAGCACCAGAATCAAATAAGATAGATGCATAAGAGTTATCAATCAGAAATGTACCGTTGACGACATCTTGGTTGGCTTGGGCTGTGGGAGCATTCAGTTGAAAAGCTCTGCCTCTCACCATCCTCTGATTGTTTCCAGTCAATCTCGGGCCTTGGTTTCTCAAATGATCGGCATCACCACACTCATAGGAAGCTCTCGCCTGTGCAGGTGCATGGCGAATGGGTACAACTTGAATTGGTTGTGCATGCGGAGTAGGCAGTGCAAGCGGTGCATGTTGCATCCTTTGGGCTTGCGGTGCACTCCGGCGCACATTAGCAAAGTGACCATACTTACCGCAGTTGTTGTATACGCAACATGGTAAGTTAGGTGCATGGTGATATCTGCAGGCATTGCATTGCGGATTGGTTCCAAAGTTCCTGGTGTTGGAATTATTGGAGGACTGTTGACTAGCAGGAGTAGTAACAGCATAAATCCTGCTCTTCCGCTTCCTGTTGCTGCTTTTGGATGAACTAGCTGCCTCAGTCTTGACTTCAGTTTTAGTTTCCTTTGCAGCAGTCTTCGTTTCAGTCTTCTTTGTTTCCTTCCGAGTAAGCGTACCAGCTTTCACATGATTATCAGTGAAAGTTGCAGACTGGCGGATTGCAGCTTCTAGTGTGGTAGGGTTGCTACTAAAGACAGTGTCTTGTATCTGCATGGGTAAACCGCCTATGTACTTCTCAATTGCTCTTTCCAGTGGTGTCACCAAATGAGGTACCAGTACACTCAGCTCATGAAAGAGAGAATTGTAGATTACATTCTCACCGCTGTCTTGCTTGAGTTCCCAGAACTCAGCTTCCAGTTTCCTCATCTCACTGCGAGGACAGAATTCTGTGGTCATCAGAGTTTTGACCTCAGTCCAAGTAAGTGCTAGGGCTGCATCAACTCCCCTAGTTCGCTTTTCGTCATTCCACCAAGTTAGTGCTCTCTTTTGGAAAACACTTGTGGCATAGCGCACCTTCAAGTTCTTGGGACAGTCACTGTTGATGAAGGTGTTTTCGATACTCTCAAGCCACTGCAACAGACCAGTGGCTCCCTCAGATGCCATAAACTTTAGTGGATTACAGGAGTTAGAGAGCTTAATTGTGCAAATTGGTGGGTTTGCACCACCCCTGCTTTCGTTTAGAGTTTGGTTGGCTTGATTCAGTTGAGTCACCAACCCGGAGATAAGGTTTGCTAACTCTTGAAAGCCATTGCTGGCGTTACCGTTGTTAGCTTCTCCGTCATGTGGGTTTGTAGTATCTTCGTTGGGACGGCGTGGCGACATGTTTCTGAGGATGTTAGAAACATGTTACTACCGTTTACAACGTAAGTCATACAAACTATAGTCAAATGAGTTCATTACAATAGTTAGGATTACATATAGAAACTATATTTGTCTCCTATCTGTCATTAAACCCATAATAAAGTAGTAATCTCCTAATATTATACTAAAGCATCCTAATTGGTCATATCTAATATTAACTAAGTATTCCTATGTTTCAAAGATTTCCCACCCTATACTAACACTGACAACCTCCCGATGCAGTGTAACAAGCTTATATATAGGGCATACGTAGACTTGACCGCAGTCGCATCAGCCGTCGTCCCACCACCATTGCAATGCACCACGATTATGCCCTTGTTAGAATCTAGGGTATACATGTGTTTCTCAAGTGTTCCACTTCACAACCTTATCCTATAGGGGATAATTATGAGTGAAGTGTGTTCCATTACTTCGGACATCTAGGTTCGCCTAATGTCTAAGTTCACCTTAACACTAGGTTCACCTATTTTCTAAGTTCACCTAGTGTCTAAGTTCACCTGATATTTAAACTCCCCTAATGTCTATGTTTACAATATGTTCACATCTCATTATCAAGTGTTCATACCATCACTAAGTGTTAGTATCATCACTATGCATTCATATTGTCACTAAGTGTCCATCTCAACACTAAATGTTCATTCCGTCACTAAGTGTTCATATTATTCATTGAGTCTATTCACCCAATGTGTCCAATAAGTGTATTCTCATATAAGTATATGTGTCCATCAAATGTGTTTATCCAAAATATCAATCTAAACCAAATTCAACCAACATTCCATTAACAACTTTCCAACATATCCTAGTAATATCCTAAGTTCCTGACACTGACAGACCCCCAATATACTACAAATGGTATATGTATAGGGCATATGTAGGGGTAGGTCGCAACCACCCCAGCCACCGTCCCACCACCTTTGCTGTATACTACGAGTGTGTCCTTTTCTGGTGATCAAAGATCAAACAAGCAATTCCTAAGCAAATAATTTCCTAAGCAATTAATTTCCTAATCAGATAGTTTCCCAAACGGGTAGTTCCCTTATTCCTCAATACTGACATCCATCCGATGTACTGTAAATGGTATATGTATAGGGAATATGTAGAAGTCAGTCACAACTACTTCAGCCACCAGCCCACCACCTTTACAATACACCACGAGCATGTCCTTATCGAGTCAATAGGGCACAATCAAGCACATAAAAAATCAGCAAGTAACATATGTAATTCAGATGCGTATCAGGAGTTCAATTAACATGTAATAAACACATAAGCATGAAATCCTGAATATAATAACTAGTGTATGAAATAGTTCATACTAGGGTATCCTACGGTTATAGACTAGGTCAACCATTTCTAGTAACCTAATTCCCTATAACCCAGGCTCTGATATCAATCTGTAACACCTCGACCGATGGCGAAAACGTCGGGATGCCACGAGGGATGTGTAGATTGTTCATAAGCTCGTGGGCATCTAAATAAATCATCACATATCAATTAAACCAAATAAAGTACTTACACAAAAATCATGTTCGTCATGATTTAATTACAACAATTACACAAAAGATTTAGCAAAATTGACTAAACTCTAGTCTTCAGAAATCTAGTTAATTTAGCTAAGTCCAAGATCCTAAGTGATGATGTCTAAAAGATGTAGAGCTACCCTGCTCTACCTACTTCCCTTCATTTCCTAAAACATGTAGAAAATCAAGTGTCAACTACGAAGTAGTTGGTGAGAAATCATAAGTTTTTATATTTCAAAAAAGTTTACAAAATGTTAATAAAAGTTTTTTGTTTTCCAAGAAAATCCACATGTACACCTGCGAGATAATCCAACACTGTTAACACATAAGCACAAATAATCAACCACATATATTCAACCAATCTCAACCAATCACAAATAAATCAATAATCAATATTCACCATAATTATCTCAAAATAAGTTACCGCAGAGGACCCAGTCAACTCAATCAACGGCGGAATCATCACGGAGGACCTCAGTCAACTCAACCAACGACATCCCTAATAGTATAAGTGTCAATACATGCACTGCGGAGAACCGTAGTCAACTCAACCAACAGTGGAATCACTGAGGAGGACCGAATTCAACTCAACAACAGTAACTTAATCATTACGGATGACCTAAGTCAACTCAACCAATAATGACTCATGGAATTATAATAATCCATCAACAATCAATGATAATTCAATAATACAAATATCATAATGATAAATCAGGTGTCACCCATTTGTTATCAAAATAATATTTAAAATTCTAGTATACATGTTCCACCTCCGAGTTTAAAAGCAAAATGATTTAAAAAGGAGGTTATGAGAACTCACCTGAATCCTTTAAATTCAGTGTTTTGTAGGATGCATGCTCACGTATGTAAAATCAAAGACACTTCAACAACCTGTATTTATTTCGCGTTTCGTACTCATAAGTATGTATGTTTGATCATAATTAAGTGTCTATACGTGTTTATCTTCAATTATTAAGTGTTTCACTAACTTAGTTTATTTTATCTAAGTTACAATGAACACTTGTTGCTACGGAAATCATTATCATCAAAATGTAACCTAAACTTGTTGGTTTTAATTATTCGATGATGATAACTATTTGTGATATCTTACGTGTATCCCCATAGATAAGTCTACTCCAAGGTGATAACCCTTATCATACACATATATATACATGCATGCACGCTCAATTAATTTGACCACCATGATTTATGTTATTAAATCTAGTTTACATTTAAGAAAGTTATACTTAGGTTATTCACATAAAATGCTCACATTATTGTAATTGCATAATTTAAACCCTATGTATAATGTGAAAAATGCGGTGGTCCTTATAATTTTCATGCATGCATGGGTATACATAATTTCCCATTTTCTTTGGTTCACCCTTAACCCTAGTTCGAAAGCTTAGGTTCGATAGCACTTGATCTAGCCATAGTCCTAGGTTCGCTGCCCATCCAACTCCACAACCCTTACGTTCGCTCGACCATTGGTTCGGCCCAAACACACAAGTTCATCAGCCCAAGGTTCGGCCATGATGAAGGTTTGCAGGCCAAGGGTTCGCTGCATAGGGATGGTTTAAGTAACTTAGGGTTTGGCTATTAACAGTTCATAGGCTTGTCCACATTAGGGTTTGCGACGAGTTGCTAGGTTCGTGGCTTGTGGATTCGTGACCTCCAGGTTCACACCTCATCTGTTTCGCTCATCTCAAGTTCGTGGCTCCCATGTGAGTTTAGTTGAGAGAAAGGTTCAGCTACTTCAGGTTTGTTGCTCGCTGGTTCGCTCCATCCCATGGTTCGGCTGTTTAAGGTTCTGCCATGCAAGGCTCGGTGTTGTAGGGTTCGTGACATCAAGCAGGCTCGTGGCAACATGAAGGTTTGGTCGAGGTGGGGTTCGGCCATCTGCACTCTCACGAACCCTGCAACATGTAGTCCTTGATCATCATCATTGTTGATTTCCACTGGTTGCAGGTTGTTACACCCATCGATTCTAGTCTATGCATGTTCTATTTAGTGTTTTAACTTGTTAAAGATCGACTTCTAAGTGCAAAATGTAACCGGTTAGTATTTTTACAAAACAATAAAGTAAAACGCATCTCTTACCTTCAAAACTCGATCAAAGGAATGAAATCTTCGTGGGTTCGTGTTCTCCTCGATCACACGAGGGTTTAGACACCAAGATCTCTCGAAATGGTTGTGATTTGAAGGAGAGAAGTTAGAGAGAAGTTAGAGAGAGATGAGGGTGACGAATTGTTTGTTCTAGAGAGAGAAAGGGTTTGTGTAAATGAAGAAGAAAGAAGAGTTTTTTCTTTCTTATTCCTCGTTTTGTCCCCGCGTACTCGGTCTTGTTTATTTCGCGATAAAAATTATTATATGGTCGGTTTTTCTCGTAAAACATATTTAAAACATAAGTCGTTTAAATAATTAAGTTTCGTTTTAATAAAATGATTTTAATTAAAGTCGTTTTATAAAAATGATTTCGTTTATTTTCGTTAAATTATTTATTTAGTAAAACGATTTATTCGGATCCGTCTTAGGTTGTAATTCCTAATAAACGTTTTTAAATCCCTTTTCTTAATTTAATATCGTTAAATATTATTTGGGTTATCTCGTCGAAACATTACTAAGTTTAATATTTCTGAAATAACATTCGCGTTTAAATTATATTCGTAACCTCACCATCGCGTAATTATTTTCAATAACACTTTCATTATTTTATTACTTTGAATAATATGATTTCCCATTCCATGTCCCCCTAAATCATATCACTGACACGTTCATGATAGACCGAAATAAGCTTGTGTATAGGGCATATGTAGGAGTAGGTCGCAACCTATCTGGCCACCATCCCACCACCATTTCGATAAACCATGACCATGTGTCCTTGACTATATTTAGTAACCAACCAATAACAAACTCATAAACCTTTGTCATTCCAAAATACAGTGATGTTACAAGAGAGATGGATGGGGATTTGCTCTTGGTGCAAGTTTATGTGAATGATATCATCTTTGGATCCCCAAATGATGTTCTGTGCAAAGATTTTGAAAAGGTTATGAAAGATAAGTTTGAGATGAGTTATGTGGGAGAGTTGAAATTTTTTCTGGGATTGCAGGGTGGATCAGTCTGAGGCAGGAATTTTATTCATCAGACCAAATACATTGGTGACATTCTGAACCGGTTCAGTATGTTGGACGCAAAACCTGCTGGTTCCCCACTGGCTGTTAATCACGGAATCACTCTAGACGAAAAGGGGGAGTTAATTGATGTCACTCTGTATCGAGGAAAGATCGGATCTCTTATGTATCTCTCAGCTTCTCGTCTAGACATCATGTTTGCTACTTGTCTGTGTGCTCATTATCAGTCAAAGCCAAGAGTTTCTCATGTTATTGCTGTGAAGAGGATTTTGCATTATCTGAAGGGTACTCCGGATCTGGGCTTATGGCATCCTAACAATGATAACTTTGACCTGACTGCTTACAGTGATTCAGATTATGGTGGATGCAAAAGAGACTTCAAGTCAACATCTGCGGGGTTTCAGTTCTTCGGGAAACGCCTAGTTACCTGGCAGTGCAAGAAGCAGACGTTGGTGTCTCTTTCAACATGTGAAGCCGAATATATTACAGCTGCTAGTTGCTACTCTCAAATCATCTGGATTCAGCAACAACTCAGGGACTATGGGTTACAGTTTTCTAACACTCCTAATTTGTTGATAATACAGCTACCATTGCGATCACTAAAAATCCTGTCCAGCACTCAAAAACAAAACACATCGACATTAAATATCACTTCATACGTGATTGTTTTGAAAATAAATTAATCGATGTTGTTAAAATTCACACTGATAACCAGAAAGCTGATATTTACACTAAAGCATTTGACAAACCTAGATTTTTATTTATGTTATCAGCTAATGGTGTTTTTCAAAAGGATGAAGTCATTCCTTCATCTGAATCAAACAAATTATCATTATCTTATTAGTTAGTTTCTTTTGTTTTATTTTTACTTTTTAGGACTTCTGTTGTTTTTCTTTCACTTATTCAAAAACTCAAAAAGATTTTCAGTTTTAGGTTTTTAGGAGTAGAAAACGTAGTTTAATTGAAAAACCAAAAACATTTGAAAAATTGCAAAAACGAGAAAGTCTTGTCTGAGAAAGTGATGTGTTAACCAGCCATGTCTGAAATGCAAAACTGAATGCATAAACTGAAAGCACATGGGTTTTAAGATTTGACTGTACACGTGCCATATTGCTTTGTAAAGACCTAGCTGAAGCCGTCCATTAAGATAAGAATGATTGAATCACATCAAAATAAAAGTAAATCCAACTCTGTACACGTGCCGTATTGCTGGGTTGCAGCCTGACTGAAGCCGTCCATTCAGATAGCATAAGCTAAGAAAAATACAAAAATAAAATACGTTCGATTCCATACATTGAAGCCATCCATTTGGATATAACAAGTTGATCTTGTCAACACAGTTCTGTATACGTGCCATATTGCTTTGTAAAGACCTAGCTGAATCCGTCCATGAGAATATGTTGAACTTGAGAAACAAATCAAAAACAAAAATAAAAAAAGAAAATAAATTGGAAACTTATAGAACTTATGATGCTAGGTATTAAGTTATGCAGAGATGAGTTACAAGCTAGTTTTGATCTTTATTGGTTAAATACAATGGGTAACTCAGTCAGAAAATATGAGTGATCATTAATTTGTTTAGAAATGATGTATTGTCAGGTTTAAAGTGGACAAGTATGTTAGTAATCGCTTCAGAAATCAAATGTGTCAGAAGTATAACATTCATGAATGTTGATTTGGTGTGATCTGGTGCATATGTCTTTTCTTGAAAGACTACTCACAAAAATATGTGTTTTGATCATCTTAGTTTTAGTTGTACAGTTGTTTTCATATCAGAAAAATACAAAAAAGATTTTCATTTGAGTTTGTTTTAAATGACCATTTGTTTTTTCGGGTTGTCAATCTCATCTTAACCGGTCACCAAACCAGAAAGATCTTCATAACAATACTCTCTTTATGGTCAAAATGTCAAAATCTGAAAATAAGTTGTGTTTTGAGTGCTGAATCTCATTCGCCATAATGAGTCATGCTAAAGACTCAATTGACCTAATGAATCCATTTATGTGAATGGGCCATTCGACAGATCACCTGATGCGAATGGGGTCATTCGGCTGAACTCTCATCCGAATGAGTTTCCGTATTTAATGGGGTCCTTTGGCCGAATGATTCATTCTCTTTCGCCTGACTGTGTGAACTCTCTTTTACCCGAAACACGCAACTGTTCACCTTCTTCGTTTTTCACCACAAATCTGCCATATATTGATCATATTTCATCTTGTGGCTATTACAGGTATTGTTGGGATCAAGATCCTTGAATTTTGACCATAGATTGACCCGTAAAAGTTTGAAGTTTTGGGGTTTTAGGGCTCGAACCTGTACAAATCAAAATAACCCAACAAAATGAACTTTGATGCTTCTAAAACAAGTTCTAAAACCTTAATCGGACCTCTCTAACCTAAAAGTTCCCATTTTCATGGTCTGATTTGTGTTTTTGGGAGATTGGGATTTGAAGGCTCTTCGGTCGATCGATTGAAGTTCATTCGCATCAAAGGTTCAACCAAATGAGAGGATTCAACCGAATGAGATCCTTTTGGTCAAAAGGTGGACCGAATGAGGTCAATCAGGCCATCTGATCATACGAATGAGTGGGTTCAACCGAATGACTTCATTCATGTGTCATTCGGATGGCACCATGCATTCGGCCAGTTTTCTCATTCGCCTGAGTCTCATTCGGATGCTATAGGTTCAATTGTTTACTGAACTGAACTGACTTGTTGTTTCTCTTGTGTTTCAGAATGGCAGAATACAAGGCCTTTCAGAAGAACAACATATGTGCTCATTTAGATGATACTACGAGGAACGCCGGGCATTTTACTGAGATAATTGCCTTTCTGAGACTTTCCAGGATATTCACTGCCATTTCGACAGTTCATGATCCCTATTTATCACATCAGAGGGACTTCTGGAGTATAGCTGATATAGACTGTGAGGTAGAGCCTCCAGTTATCAGAGGGAAGGTCAGAGGGCAAGCGTGGTGACATCATACCCATGACATGGTGACATCATACCCAAGAAGGACCCCCAATTCACAACAACCGTGGCAAGCGTAAAACCCATCTGAATTCTGAGACATGGTGACATCATACCCATGACACGACTGACAACCTTTGACATTCTGAATCAAAATTTGTTGAGAAAACTATCATCCATGATCTGTGTAGGATCTGGCAATGAAAATCGTGACATACCATCCCCAAACACTAACCCGATCTTGTAAGGCAATCTTGAACGAGTCCTGAGGCATCCTTGTACATCAAAGCTCGTGTCACCAAGCATTTGTCATGACAACATGATAGTTAGACTCCTCACGGAGTATCAACCTCTTTAGTAATTATGTAGCACAGTATGATACCTATCTTACCCAAGAAATGGTAAATGTTCGCTCGATACTCGGAACTATGAAACCCTGTGTACAGAATTATCAGTTGATTATCACGCACAATGATCATATTACATAAACTCTGCGTCTTTGCACCTAAGGAGACATAACCGGGACCCTCTAAGGTATAGATCGTCCAAAAGTTGAACATGAGTATCGATATTCGCATATTTCCTTCTTATCAACAGGGCAATAAACATGATAAGTTAATCCAAACCTATTTAAAGGGGGATACTCACTAGGCACGAAGTGCCACCTTCAATCGTTCCAGGCTATGATTCATGACACGGTTTTAATGTCCTCTTATAAAAAATTGTGAACAAGACTAGGTGTGAGCAGTGCGTATCACCCTCAGGCTGACAGAGAAAGGCAAACATTTGGTACAAACAATAAGAGACATGTCGCGGTCATGTTCGAATGATTTCGAAACAATCAGGAGCCTCACCGTTCAGCTGGTGGGATTTTATACAATAGTAGTTATCATTTGAGGATGAAAACTTCACCTCCAGAAGCACTTAAAAGACACAGGTGTTGTTAACCCCCTAACTAGGAAGATGAAGGCGAAAGCCGACTCACTGTTTCAAAATCATTAACAAAACGATGGGAAGATCATGCACAAGTGAAGACTGCATAACGACAGCGCATGACAGACAAAATAACTACACCAATAAGGGACAAAAGCCCTGGCATGTCCAATAAAGGAGAAAGTTTTCTCAAGGTCTTGCCTTGGAGAGATAGGACGTTATCCAAGAAACGGGAAAAATTACGCCCACAATATAACAGACTCTTGGAATCAAACAATGAACCGATAATGGCCTACGAACTACATCTACCGAACGAACTTATATGCATACCAAACATATCACATGTTCAAATTTAGAGCAGTGTCTTATAAGTGAGACACTTGCAACATCTCAGAAAACGATTCGGACTTACGAACGCATATGTCCTTTCGAAGGAACAGTCAACGTAAAGGATCATGAGAAAAAAAACACTCGAACTTACCCACGAATCAATTAGGACGAACTGAATTTTGGGATGAAATTCTTTTTAACATGGGGATGATTGTTACTCCCTTCAAAATCCATGTCAGGAATTCCTTTAATTTAGTAATAGTCTATATTAATAGAACATACGTGGTACTAGAAGTGGATTAATTTAGCGTGACACGTGAAACGATAATGCAAACAAAAACAATCGCACTGTAATTCGATAAGTTACCGGAAACGCACAGACGTGTCTTGGAGTCACCAACGTTGGTGAATTACCGGACAAAGAAAACATACAAACAAAATAGAATGATGTGTGAGGACATAGCAACGAAAAACCAAGACTTACGTCGAGAAACGATAAATGATAACGAAAAATGGATGAGAAACAAATCAAATAAATAAAAATAGGCCAACGGGCCAGCCCAAGACCCATCGCGGTACGAGATGGGGCTCGGCAAATTCCTTCACGATACGCGATGGATGGGCGGACAATTTGAATTTCTCTAAAAAGCTTCGTGGTACACCACGCCCTATCAACTCTCACTTTGGCGATACGCAACATGTGTCGGTGGTACACACCTCTAGTTTGTCCTTGGCGGTACGCAAAGTCTCCCATAAGCCAAAAATCTTATAAAACCCAACCGCCTTCATTTCTTTAGACCGTTATTCCTTTTTCTCGAATATACACACACCATCTACGGCCAAAGCTAGTGTCAAATCCCTTTTCAATCCCTAGAAGCTAAAACCAACCATTATTGAACTCCATTGAAACCTACAAAACTTGAGATTGAAGAAGAACACTAGACGAACTTGCTAGACAGCCACAAGCTACTGATATAATCCCATTTCATCATCCAAGATTTATTGAGGTAGTTCTAATTATTCTTGTGCACTAAAAACCCATTTAAAGACACATGCAAGCATGGATGCTCACATGCAACGACCTCAATGGCACGTGCACGAACTTTGGTGTTTATAAAACTTCATTTGTGTGTCTCGATGATTGATTTATGATATTGAATTGATTGATGAGAGCTATTGTTATCAATTTGTGACTAATGAGGTTTATTTCCGAAAATAGTAACTTTGGTGATGAGAAATATTGATTCATGATGATTTAGACATAATAAATATATTCAAAGGATGATTAGTCATTGATGTTGATAATACTAACATGATAGATTGGTTAAAACTTGATAAAGGAATGATTTGTTCATAAGTTCTAGAAATATAAACTTTGGTTAAAAGATTTCGCCATACATGTAATATTTGATGATGCTAAAGTGTTTTGATGATAATAATGATTGTTGGTGCATGAAATGTCCCTAGTTCAGTTTTGTATGATCTTTTGATGTATAAAGTTTATATCATTAATGAAATCAGTATTTCTAACTTGTTCTTAATGTTTAATTTAGTTTATAAGTGTTTGATTATGTTTAACTTTGATTATGTATGTTTATAGACCCATTTCGGGCGAATGACTATACGAATGAAGTCATTCGGCCGAATGAACGACTACAGAATGTCTTGGGCGATCGAATGTGTCACCCACATGACTCATTCGCTGGTTCAAGCTCATTCGGCTGAGTCATTCGCCGAATGAGTACCGTCTATAAATACCAACCCAAACAGATTCAAACTTAACTTTCCTGAGCCCTCCTTCTTCCCAGAGCACTCCAGTGTCAAACCCTATAAGTTTTGAGCGGTTCTTGCTGTCCAAGTTCGATTCTCAACCCATGGTGTTCGATCAAGCTTCAAACGTTCATCCTTCACCTTCGGATCACAACGGTTGCTGTTGGTTTCGATTGGAAAACCCTGGAATAAGATTCCACACTATTCCAGAAGCTGTCGAGCAGATCTCCATTGGAACCGGGTTGTTTCCGGGATCCTAGTTGGTCCTACAAAGTGGTATCAGAGCCTTGGCTCTTGATTCTGCTCGATTTCCATTTCAAATCATCATATTTTTGATTGCTTGCTCGAGATCTGCAAAAACCCTAAGTTTCTTTCCCTCCAAGTCACTGTTTCATTGAAAATCCGTGGGTTTTTGTGGTTGTTTTGTCAAATAGTTTATCCCAATTCGTTGGTAATCATGTCTTGATGTTTTGTACCGAATCTCCCTCATTCGGCCGAATCAGTCTCATTCACTGAATAACTTTTTTCGCTTGATCATTCGCTGATTAGCTTCAGTCAGTTAACTCATTAGCTGAATTGCTTCATTCTCCATATTCATTCGGCCTTGTTGTCATTCTGACTCTCTCATTCGCCTAATTCTGCTTATTCGCCAACTTACATTCATTCGGTCCCCGTCATTCGGCCATAGTAGAGTCATTCGGTCATCAGATTTCCAAATTTTCTAAGTGTTGGACATCCTTGTTCTTGACCATATGGAGGACTTAGCTTTGATGGCGAACCAGAATCATCGTATTCAGACACTGTTGCTCACTCTGACAGAGACATGGAACTCTAATAAAGCGCCCAAGCTGCTTTCATTAGATAATTACCCTCATTGGAAATACAGATTCGAGATTCGTATCAATGGAGTTGATACTACCTAGTGGATGATGATAGAGGATGGTTATCTGAGACCACTAAATGAAGATGGGACTCCAATGTTAGTCACATGGATGACTGAACCACAGAGGAAGCTTTATGATTATGAGAAGAAAGCCTATCCTATCATGTCCAGTCTATTGCAACTGATATCTTTCATCAGTTCATACAATTTACATCTTCCAAGTTTCCATGGGATGCTTTACAACAGAGATATGAGGGAAATGATGCGCTGAAGAACATCAAGTCAAAAGCTTTAAGGAAGGAATTCAACAGCTTCATGTATGTAGGAAAGGAATCACTGGATGATCTGATTGCAAGATTCTACCGTCTTCTGAGTGAGCTGTACAATCATCAAGTCAAGACTACCACTCAGGAGAAGATTAAGTGCTTAGCAGATGCCCTACCTCCAATGTGGGAATCTTTTCTTATGGTTCTAAAGCATAATGAGATGATGGCAAGTATGCACATCAATGATTTCATCCAAAAGTTGAAAGAGCAGGAAATTGAGAACAAGTGGAAGGCTAAAAGAGTTGCTCAAGTTCAGGACCCTTCACTATATTATTCTACACCTACTGTAGAGAGAGCCTCTTATCATGCTCCACTGAAGACTGCTTTTGTCTCTCAGACTACTAAAGCTCCATCTTCCAATCAGATTCATTTAGTCAATCTTCTTCATCATCCAGTTCTCAGAAAGAAAGTGGTCAACCAGTCACAAGTCTGAAGATAGACAACTTTGATATAGAGGTTGCAAAGGAGCACATGGGTCTTCTATCTACTATTGTTAGCTCATATGATGGATTAGTGGCAGGACAAATTGGCAATCCTTATTTGACTAATGATGATTATTCGTAAATTGACCCGGATGACATGGAAATGATTGATATCATGTGGGCTTTGGCTATTGTTGTGAGGAGAGCAATGGATTTTGTGAAAAGGACTGGCAAAGACATCAACCTGAATAAGGATTCTAAATTTGGTTTTGACATGGCATATGTCACTTGCTACAACTGTGGGGAGAAGGGACACTTTGCAAGACAGTGCAAACAACCAAAGAAGTCAGGGAACAAGAATCCTTTTCAGCATCAGAGATCTTCTGCATCAAATCCAGAGAGAAGACTTGTTCCCATTGATTCTCCTGCTCAGGTTGGTTCTTCAAATGCAAGCAAAGCATTGATGGTACAACAGGATGAGGGTGAGAATTGGGATTTCAGATTTAATCCTGATCAGAGTGGACTGGATAAAGCTTGTGTTGCTGAGATTCAGATGATGGATGATTCAAGTGAAGAAAGCACATCTGAAGAAGCAAAGATCAGACTAGAAGAAACATCTGGTTAGAGTCACAAAGCATTTCAGACATAGACACTAAAGCAGATTATGATGCTGATATTTGAGAACCTGTTACCCAATTTGCTTTGATGATGAACTCATCTACTACTTCTGCTGCATCTTCACAGTTAGATCAGGTATCTGATGAATGTTCGTCTTCTTATTCTAGATGTTTTAACTGTGTTGATCTTGACAGCAAGGTCCTTGCTTATCAGAAGCACAATGCTGACTTGATCAACGATCTCAACCAGTGTATTGAAGCAAAAAAAATTTTAAAATCTAATGAAAAAGATTTTCAGACTAAAATTGAACTTTTAAACAAACAATTGCATGAGGCCGAGATTGCTGTGCTGAATAAGCAAGATGCTATCACTTTTTATCTCATTACCATCAATGAGATAAAGAAGAAGTTAGCCATAGTCGAGTGTGACTATGAGACCTTAGGTCAGAAGCTCAAGAGCTATGAAAGCTCTTCATATATTATTGAGCACATGATCAGTAAGGGTACTGATCTGAAGGGTAAGGGAAAGGTGAATTATCAACAATGTCCTCCACCAATCTTAAACAGTTTTTTCAATTCACCAGATGACAAAGATGTTAAAGATTTCCAAGTTAAAACTCCATTAGTAATTGATCCAATTAGGATGATTACTGATGACGGTTCCTCATTGTCAGAGGAATCTTTTGTGGAAGGAATTGTTGAAGATTGGGTCTTAGATTCTGAGGATGAATCTGATAATTCATCTGATGGTATTGTTGCTCAGAATCAGCCACCTATAGTCATGAAAGGTGACCCAATCTCATCTTTAAAAATCTATCAAGCATTAGGTTTTGTGAAGGCTTCAAAAGAGAATGAAGCATGTGTGTCTAACAAGGTTGACAATCTTGTTTCTAATGGGAAAAAAGGTTTGGGTTTTAATCAGAACAAGGCCAAAACAAATGTTTTTAAACAACAAAATCAGTCTTTTTCTAAACTCAAACGTTTTCATCAAAAAGATAACAAAGTTTGCTTTGAGTGTGGTGCCCCTGGACAAGTTGTTAGATTTTGTCCTCAGTTGATCATACCTAAGGTTGCACCACCCACAAAACTTAATCAGAATTTTAACAAAACTATCAAATCTGATTCTAACTCAACTCAAGCAAAACCCAAACATCCCAATCAAGTAAAACCTTTGGATAAAGGTAAAGGGAAAGTGGTGAACTTGGATGTTCCCAAAGTGATTAATGTCAATCAATCAAAGTCATCATCCATTTACCTGAAAAACTCTTTTACTAAAAACACAGTCTGGAAAGTCAAGTCTTCTGTGACTTCAGTTTTACAAACTCCAGACAAGGCTACCCCTGATGGTAAATGGATTGATGTTTCGATCAGAGACTCATTGGGTCCACCCAAGACTTTAAAGGCTTGGGTTCCCAAAATGAACTAATTGTTTGTGTTTGTGCAGGTTGCCCCAACAACTGCTCTTAACAGCTCATGGGTCGTTAATAGTGGGGCTTCTAGGCACATGACTGGTGATATTTCGCTGCTCACCAATGTTAATTCTGTTCGAGGTGGTTACGTAGCGTTTTAGCGGTGATAAAGGCGGGTTCATAACAAGAGAGGGTATTCTGTCAAATGGCCAAGTTTCTTTTGACAAAGTCAGATATGTCAAGCTGATGGAGAATAATCTTCTTTCAGTGTCACTGATATGTGACAAATAGTACAAAGTTCTTTTTGATGACTCCAACTGCTACATACTCAAGCAAGGTGCGACTATTCCTGAAGATTGGATTTTGATGTCAGCACCCCGTAAGCAGGACTTGTATGTAGTCAACATGGCCACAGCTTCAACAACATCCTCCACAGCTTCATGTTTTATGTCAAAGGCAACTGAGAAAGATTCTATTCTTTGGCGTAAGAGGATGGGCCATTTGAGTCTACGCAAGATGAACCATTTGGTACACAACAACTTGGTTGAGGGGGTCAGTCTGAAGAATTTTAAGATGTCTGATATATGTGTCTCATGCAAGAAAGGAATGCAGACCAAGCAGTCTCACAAGCTGAAAAGTTTCATTCAATCACCGTTCCTCTTGAGCTTCTCCAGATGGATTTATTTGGTCCAGCCAACCGCAAGAGTATAGCTGGAGATCAATACTGTCCAGTTATCACTGATGAGTATTCCAGATAATCTTGGGTTTTCTTTCTAAAGGAGAAATCTGAAACGTTTGAATGCATTCAAGTGTTGGTGACCAAACTTGAATCTCTTTATAAGCTCAAGATTCGTATGCTCAGAACAGACAACGGGACAAAGTTCAAGAACCACAACACGGAGAACTTCTGTAATGCACGGGGCATTGTCCAACAATTTAGTGCTCCATATGTCCAGCAAATGAATGGTGTTGCTGAGAGAATGAACAGAACTTTGATTGAGGCTGCTAGGACGATGCTTTCTGATTCATCTCTTCCAGTTCAGTTCTGGAATGAAGCTTTGGCAAATGCTTGCTACACACTGAACTAGGTTTTGATAGTGAAGAGACATGGGAAGACTTGCTTTGAACTGCTCCACAACAGAAAGCCTAATCTTAAGTATTTTGAACCTTTTGGTGCACCGTGCACGATGCTTAAGAAACACGAGCAGGGCAAGTTCAATGAGAAGGTGGAAGAAGGGTACTTTCTTGGGTACAACACCCATAATAAAAGGGTCTACAACAGATCAACTCAGAATATGGAGGAGTGGTACCATGTTGATGTTCAGATACACTCTGCCCCCACCTGGGAAAGGTCCAGACTGGATGTTTGACTATTCAGACCTTTTTTGACTCATTCAATATGCCTCCCATGTACTTAGATGAAGATGTTGTTGTTCAAATGATGTATGATTCACAAAATGCACCTGATGGACCAGTGCAACCATCATCAGCTTCAATTCCCACAATACAGATAAATGATGACAGCTCAGACACAGATGATAACCCAGTTCAGCCTGCTGCCCCCGAACCAAATGTTGACAACCTTGTATCGGGACTTGAGGACTTGAATCTGAACAACCTTGATCCACAGGTTGAAGTTCCAGCTCATCCTGCTGGAAGAATTAATCGAATTCATCCTTAGGCGAACATTATTGGAAGTCCGCTTGATGGGGTTAAGACAAGAAATCAGCTATCTTCAGGAGGCCTTGCTGATATTCTTGACTTTGCTGATGTGAACTACTGTGCCCATTCCTGCTTCATCTCTTAAGTTGAACCGCACACCATCACCGAAGCATTATGAGAGGAATCACGGATTGATTCCATGCAAGAAGAACTCCTGCAATTCAAGAAATTAGGTGTTTGGCAACTTGTTGACAAACCGAAAGGTGCAAAAGTTATAGGCACCAGATGGTTTCTTCGTTGCAAAAGGGACAATCACGGAATTTTTGTGCGAAACAAGGCACGTCTGGTGGTTCAAGGATTTAGACAGATTGAAGGACTTGATTATAATGAAGTGTTTGCACCGGTTGCTCGTCTTGAAGCAGTCCGTATCTTCTTGGCATATGCATCATTCAAGAAATTCAAAGTTTATCAACTGGATGTCAAGAGTGCATTCCTTCACGGTGTGATCAGTGAAACAGTGTATGTCAGTCAACCTCCCGGGTTTGAGGATCCATTGCATCGTGACCAAGTCTACAAGCTAGACAAGGCTTTATATGGATTGCATCAAACACCGCGAGCATGGTACGAGACACTATCTACTCACCTTCTGAACAACGGGTTCAGAAGAGGTGTCATTGACTGCACACTGTTTATTCGAGAGAAGGATGGTGATTTACTCTTCGTAAAAGTTTATGTGGATGATATCATTTTCGGTTCTACAAATGTTAGTCTGTGCAAGGAATTTGAGAAGGTCATGAAAGACAAGTTTGAAATGAGCTCAATAGGGGAGATGAAATTTTTTATCGGGTTGCAGGTGGATCAATATGAGGCAAGGATTTTCATTCATCAGACCAAATACGTTGGTGACATTCTGAGTTGGTTCAGTATGTTGGATGCAAAGCCTGCAA
Source organism: Mikania micrantha (assembly GCA_009363875.1). Classification (NCBI taxonomy): domain Eukaryota; kingdom Viridiplantae; phylum Streptophyta; class Magnoliopsida; order Asterales; family Asteraceae; genus Mikania; species Mikania micrantha. The sequence continues at coordinate 33,146,320 of CM018681.1, forward strand.
GTACCCCACTGGCTGTTAATCAAGGGATTCCTCCAGACGAAAAGGGGTAGTTAATCCATGCCACTATGTACCTAGGAGTGATTGGGTCTCTCATGTATCTTACTGCTTCTCGGCCATATATCATGTTCGCCACATGCTTGTCTGCTCGTTATCAGTCCAAACCAAGAGTATCACATCTTATTGCTGTGAAGAGGATTATGCGTTATCTGAAGGGTACTCCTGATCTGGGTTTATGGTACCCTAATGATGATAAATTTGAGCTTACTGCATACAGTGATTCAGACTATGGTGGATGCAAGAGAGATTTCAAGTCAACATCTACGGTATGTCAGTTCTTTGGAACCCGTTTAGCTACCTGGCAGTGCAAGAAGTAGACGTCAGTGTCTACTTCAACCTGTGAAGTTGAATACACTGCTGCGGCTAGTTGCTGTTCAAAAATCATCTAGATACAACAGCAACTCAGGGACTATGGGTTACACTTTTCTAACACTCCTATTTATGTTGATAATACTGCCGCCATTGATGTCACTAAGAACCCGGTCCAGCACTCGAAAACCAAGCACATCGATATCAAATATCACTTCATACGTGATTGTTTTGAAAAGAAACTCATCGATGTTGTTAAAATACACAGAAAGCCGATATTTTTGCAAAAGCTTTTGATACACCAAGATTTTTATATCTGCTATCGGCTATTGGTGTTTTTCAAAAGGATGAAGTCATTCCTTAATCTGAGAATCACAAATGATCATCGCTTTTCTTAGTTGGCTTTCTTTTGTTTTATTTTTCATTATTTAGGCTATCTATTATTTCCTTCATTAAATCAAAAACTCAAAAAGATTTTTTGTTTTAGGTTTTTAGGGGGAGAAAAAGTAGGTTAATTGAAAACCAAAAACATCTGAAAAATTTGAAAAATACAAAAACAATTAAAAAACATAAAAAATGAGAAAGTCTTCTTTGAGAAAGTAATGTGTTGACCTATTATGTCTTAAAAGCTAAGGTGAATGCATGAGCTCAAAACACATGAGAATTGTGAATTGATGTACTGATAGGCCGACTTTATAAAATGTATAGACAATTTGTGATAACTTAGAAAGTCTGATTTGTGGGATCCGTTTTAGAAAATCAGCTAAGTGAGAAATAGTTTTTGACTCAAATCAGGCCTACACATTTTATCATAGGATCTAATAAGGTTTCCAATGATTCAAGAATTCAAGTCTGTACACGTGCCACATTGCTTTGTAAATACCTAGATGAAGCTGTCTATTCAGATGAGAATGATTGAATCATAAGAAAACAAAAGAAAATCAAGATCGTATTAAGCTTGGAAAATAAAAATAAAATAAAATAAGTTCGATTCCATACACGTGCCATATTGCTTTGTAAAGACCTAGCTAAACCCGTCCATTTGGATAGAACAAGTTGATCGTGTCAACACAATTCTGTATACATGCCATATTGCTTTGTAAAGACCTAGCTGAAGCCGTCCATGAGAATGTGTTGAACATGAAAGACAAATCAAAAGGAAAAATACAAAAAGATATTACATTGGAACCTTGTAGAACTTATGATAATTGGTACTAAGTTATGCAGAGATAAGTCACAAACTGGTTTTGATTCTGATTGATTAAACAAAATGGGTAACTCAGTCAGAAAACATGAGTAATCATCAAATTTGTTTAGAAGTTATGTATTGTCAAGCTGAAAATGGACAAATATATCAGTAATCATATCATAAGACAAATGTGTCTGAAGTGAAACATTCTGTAATGCTGATTTGATGTGATTAAGTGTATATGTTATTTTCTTGATAGACTTCTCACAAAAATATGTGTTTCTGTGTTTTTAGTTGTTAATTGTACAGTCGTATTTTGTTTCAGATAAATACAAAAGGATTTTATATTTTCACATTTGTTTTAGATGATCATTTGTGTATTTGGATGTTCAATCATTTCTAAATCCATAACCAACCAGACTATTCTTCATAATGGCATCTGTTTAACTGATCATAATGTTAAATTTTAAAATTAAGTTGTGTTTTGTGAGGTCCAAGTTTTCATTCGTGAGAATGAACAAGCCGAATGACATCATTCAAACGAATAAGTCATTCGGCTGAATCAACATGGACCGAAGTAACTCATTCATTTGTTTCATTCACCGAATGAAATGGGGCGAAGTAACTCATTCGGTAGAGTCATTCGCTGAATGAGACTTCTTATATATAGGGGTCCTTCGGCCGAATCACCTTATTCTCCCCAAACTCTTTCTCTCGCCCTACTGTGTGTGTCATTCGCCCGAAACACACTCTCTCTACGGTTATTCGAATTCTCTTGGACCAAACAACTTCTTTGGCTGATCTTTCGTCTTGTGAATGTCACAGGTAACATTGGGACTGATATCAGCAACTTTCATCCATGGATTTGTTGTGAACAGATTCTTATTTAGGGTTTTAGGGTTCTCAATTGTCGCATCAAAATAAACAAACAAATTGGACCTTAAACCACCAAAGACCAGTTTTAAATACCTTAATCGGACATCTCTGAGTGTTTCGGTGTGAATTTTGTGTACTGATTTGAGATTTTGGTTTCTTGGGTGTTTGAACTTCAATAGCCGACCGAATGAGTCTTTCGGCCCAAAGGAGCCGACCGAATAGAGTCATTCACCAAATGAACCTCATTCGTTGCTCCTTCGGTTGACTTTTCTCTTTCTGTCAAGGGTCCTACCAAATAAACTCTTTCGGTTTTCATTCAGCTGATTAAGCTCATTCGGTCAACTTGCTCATTCGCCTTAGGGCTATTCTGTCACACCCCCAATTTTCAACTAACAGAATCATACCGTTTGGGACGTGACAAACCAGGATCTCAGATCATTAGACATAACGAAGACCTCTATATGAATTTCAAAACATACTTTGGTCTAAAAATGTAACATCAAAGTTCTACGTTGCGGAAGCGTTTTCAAAATAAAAACAAACATAATAGTTTGAAAACTGAAAATTACAAAACAATATCCCAAAAGTTCATATCCAAATAACAGAAACGAATAACATGCATGCGACTCGATCTCCTAGTCCATGCCTGCTTTCTTGTGTACCTTAACGTCCTGAAAAAACATGTAAATCAAGTCAACACAAAGGTTGGTGCATTACACAGGTTTAAGCATTCACAAATGTTTGAAACAACAATTTGAACAAAATGTTTGCAGATAACATAATCACACATGCATAGTCATGATAGCTAGTCATTTGTACTATTTACATAAGTGGTCGACACCGAAGCTGACTGTTGCATGCCAACGCATGTTTTGCCTTGCCAATATTGTCTAGGACAAACAATAGTAATGTGTGTTTGGTCAGTTAAACACTTGCGTAGATCCGATCTACCAAGTGAGGTTTGTCAAACCTAATAGATCTATTTCCAACTACCACGCTTTGGACTACGGCAAACTAAACGGTTCGAAATGTAAGGACTTGAAATGCTATGTTTGCACTCAATGTAAACAGCTAACTCATGCAAGTGATATGCATCTAAAAGTGTTTGTTGCACATGTTTTCTCCCCCAAAACAGTTAAAATAAGAAAGGGGCCGTGTACGCACCTTTGATAGTGAATAGAATGATCAAACCCGTGCAGTCGCGTAGATAATCCTCTACAAAGAATCTGTGTTTAAATAATCACGTTGTGTTATTCGGGATGTGGTTTTGTGTTTGAAATCACATACGTGTCAATACACGTATGTTAAAGTGTTAGAAATGTGCATATATGAATACACGTGACTTTAAAATCGTTTATTTAAATCATATGGCCGTATATGATTTTATCAACATAAACGTAATTATACGCGATTATGTTTTCGGTCTAAAATGTGAATTTTATTATTTTATTTGGTTCGGGATGAAATTCTGGTTCCAACGAAATTCGAACGGGTTAAAACGGAGTTAAAACGAATGAATTACAATTAAAACACCAAACTTGGTTTTTATAAAACAAAAACAGTGGGGGCAGGGGTCGAACCCGCGACCTCCCCCTCTCAACACACCCATGCTACCAATCCAACCCGCTAGGGAATCGCATTAGAAACTCCAAACTAATTGTTTTAAGCAGAACCCAACCGGTTCCCTATTGTTTATGAACCCGAACCTGTGAGCCCAAATTGCACCCTGATTCGAACCCAATCAGTTCCAAAACCATGGGGCTTTTGTTCCATGGATCAAAACGAGTTCTAGATTTTATTTAATTTGAGTATCAAACACAGAAAGTTATAATTCGCTATCCCTAATGTTTCGCATGTGTGTAGCTCAATCATCATTCAGAATCGTTTAAATTCGTGAATGTTAATCTGAAAAATCATAAGTTTATCACTAAACAAGAGTTTTCGAAACCATCTGAAGGATTTAATTTGAGTAGCAAGTTCAAGTGATTCAAAATCCCAATTCGTTTCACATCAAAGAACCCTAATATTTGAAATCTCACAATTCATCGTTGTCTGATGAAATTAACAAAAGGTATTCAACAAGTATAGGATTTCGAGACCTTCTGTATAATTTAGTCAGAATATTACGATCGTTTAAATAGAAAACCCCCATTTTCTTTAGCCGAAAAGCCCTAGAATTCGAAATCCATGAATTCGTTGAAATTTTATGAAATTGACAAATGGTTTTCGATAAACAGAGGATTACGAAACTATGTGTATAGATTGATTTGATTTTAAAAGTAGTTTGAACCGAGACCCCCAAACCATTTTAGTTCTAGAACCCTAGAACTCTATCTCCTGCAATTCGATATAATTAACTAAAATTATCAAAGGTTTTTCATTTAAAATGATGTTGCGAAACTGTATATGTAGTTTGATTTGATTTTTGAATTCGTTTGATTATAAACCCCCAAAACGTTCTTGATGAGGAACCCTAGAATTAACACATTATCAATTCAAGATTAATAGATGAAATTGTGTTAGAGTTACTCTTAGTCGGCCATGTTAGAAGGTTTAGAAGTGATTACTTACTTGGTTCTATGTCGAATTGATGAAAATCGACTTTTAGCTTGATATTCGGCCGACTCACGATCGAATCCTTCAATCCTCGACTTGTTGCTTCGAATTGTGGTATGGAATATGTTCAGAAAGTGCCGAATGAAGTTTGGGAAGGTTCAATTTCGAGAATTTTGGTTGATTAATATGAGATTAGTAGTTAATGGTGACAGTTTCATTCTTTGAGACCGTTTCTTGATTAGTTTGGTGATGAAAGGTTCTAAAAACGCATGATAATCATTAACCATCATCAATGTAAGCTACATGACTGATTAATTAGATTATTTTCCTTGTATTCACTTAGATTTCGAGTTTCCCCAATTTTATGAATAAATTTTGACTTAAAAAGTCAAAATTGCTTGTTTCATGTAATTACAAGTTTAATACTTGTAATTTTAATGTATTTGAACTTGTTTAAATTAATTTTATCCCTTCTAATTTGATTTCCTATGATTTCCTTAGTTTTTGGTTAACGAAGTTAAACCAAAATGCCGAATTATCATAGATTGGGCCTCCTTATAGAAATTGGGCCTACAACCTATACGGCCCAATTAAGTTTTCTAACCGGGGTTAATCCCAAAAATGCCGGATTGTCACATCATCCCCTTGTTGAAGGAATTTTCGTCCCGAAAATTGATCAGTGTTAGGAGTAGTTAGGAAACTACTTACGAGTTCAAATTGTAAGTGTTAGTGTGATGTCTGATCATTCTGTGTGCTTGTGTGTACTCACACACAAAATCCAATGTTTGTAACATCACACCTAAGTGTGATCGTTCAATGCAACTGTTTGCGTGTACACTAGTTAGTTCACCTAGCTGTGACTGTTTGTGTTTGATCATACTGTGCTATGTAACTGTTTGCGTGTACACTAGTTAGTTCACCTAACTGTGTATGTTTGTGTTTGATCATACTGTGCTATGTAATCTCGCACTTAGTGAGTGTTCGCAACTGTTTGTACTATATAACCTCGCACATAGCAAATATTTGAAACTAATCATGTACGTACTACCATAGCATGTAACATATGAAATGTAGCACATAAAAGTGTAATGTAGCACAAATGTTTGTAACAAAACCAATTGAATAAAGTGTTTGTGCTTACAGTTTGAAATCTGAAGTGTTGATGTGTGAAGCATCACGTTATCCCCTTGTTGAAGGAAATTTCGTCCCGAAATTTAACGTGCGCTCTCACTGTTTGTTGCTGTTGTTTTGAACAGATGAGGATACTTCTTCATCATTTGGTCTTCCCGTTCCCATGTGAATTCAGGACCACGTCTTGAATTCCACCGGACTTTGACTATCGGAATCTTGCTTTGCTTGAGCTGTTTGACCTCTCGGTCCATGATTTCAGCTGGTTCTTCAATGAATCGTAAATGTTCGTCTACTTGTATTTCTTCCAGTGGTACAATCAATGTCTCATCAGAAAGACATTTCTTCAAGTTTGAAACATGAAAGACATCATGAAGTCCACATGAGCTCATCCGGTAGTTTGAGTTGATACGCAACCGGACCAATCCTTTTCAAGATCTCAAAAGGTCCTACGTACCGTGGACTAAGCTTCCCGCGCTTGCCGAATCGTATCACACCTTTCCAAGGTGATAACTTTAGAAGAACTCGGTCTCATACTTGAAATTCCAACGGCTTACGACGTTTGTCAGCATAACTCTTCTGTCGATCCCGGGCCGCTGCCATACGGTTCCGGATTTGTACTATCTTCTCTGTCGTCTCGTGCACTAGTTCAGGACCTGTTATCTAACTGTCACCGATTTCAGCCTAGCAAACTGGTGAACGACATTTACGACCATACAAAGCTTCAAAGAGTGCCGCCTGAATACTTGTATGATAACTGTTGTTGTAAGAAAATTCCACTAACGGTGAGTGGTTTTCCCAACTATCACCAAAGTCAATTACACAAGCTCGTAACATATCCTCGAGCGTTTGAATCGTACGTTGACTTTGACCGTCGGTCTGTGGATAATAGGCGGTACTCATGTCTAAACGAGTTCCCAAGGACTTATGGAGTGATTTCCAAAAGTTGGAAGTAAATAGAGCATCCCGATCTGATATGATAGAGATTGGCACGCCATGCCGTGCTACCACTTCCTTGATGTAAATACGAGTCAGTTTCTCCATCTTGTCGGTTTCCTTGATTGCTAGGAAATGTGCAGATTTCGTTAATCGATCGACAATTACCCATATCGTATCACAACCACTCGGTGTACGGGGTAATTTAGTAATGAAGTCCATCGAAATCTGTTCCCATTTCCACATTGGTATGTCTGGTTGTTGCAGCAAACCAGATGGTTTCTGATATTCCACTTTGACTTTCGAACAAGTCAAACATTTCCTAACGTATCTAGCAATGTCGGCTTTCATGTGAGGCCACCAATACAGTGCCTTCAAGTCATGATACATCTTGTCTGATCCCGGATGGACTGAATATCTGGACTTGTGCGCTTCATCCATCACGAGTTCCCTCAAACCTCCATACAAAGGTATCCATAGTCGATTAATGAAATAACGAATTCCATCAGGTTTAACATCCAATTGTTCTTCCATTCCTCGTAAGGATTCATGTACCAAATTATCCTTTTCTAAGGCTCCCAGCTGAGCACTACGTACCTTGTCAGGTAAGTCAGTATGTATTGTCATCATAAGTGCGCGAACCCGTCTTGTTGATGTGTCTTTTCTGCTTAAAGCATCAGCTACCACATTAGATTTTCCCGGGTGATACTTAATCGCGCATTTGTAGTCGTTCAACAACTCAACCCACTGTCGCTGTCTCATATTAAGCTCCTTCTGATCCAAGATATGTTGCAAACTCTTATGATCAGTGTAAATGGTACACTTAGTTCCATATAGGTAATGCCTCCAAATCTTCAAAGCAAAAACCACTGCTCCTAACTCCAAGTCATGTGTAGTGTAATTCTTTTCATGTGGTCGTAGTTACCTTGAAGCATAAGCAATCACTTTATCCCGCTGCATCAACACACATCCCAAACCCTGTGCAGATGCATCACAATACACCACAAAGTCTTCCGTCCCTTCCGGTAAGGACAGAATCGGTGCACTGCAGAGTTTCTGTTTCAATAATTGGAATGCAGCTTCCTGTTTATCCGTCCAGTTATACTTCGTTCCTTTGTGCGTAAGAGCTGTAAGTGGTTGAGCGATCTTTGAGAATCCCTCAATGAATCGTCGGTAATAACCCTCCAAACCAAGGAATTGTCGTACCTCGGTAGGGGTCTTTGGTTCTTCCCAATTCTTAATCGCTTCAATCTTCGTTGGATCAACATGTATACCCTTTTCATTAACTATATGACCCAAGAATTGTACTTCTCGCATCCAGAAGTCACATTTCGAGAACTTAGCGTACAGTTGTTCTTGTTTCAACAACTCTAGTAGCAATCGGAGATGTTCAGCATGTTCCTCCTCAGTTTGGGAATAGATGAGAATGTCATCAATGAAAACAATGACAAACTTATCAAGATAAGGTTTACAAATGTAACATCACTGTACTTTCGGTTGTCCGTACGACCGTACATCCGTACGATTGTACTGTTACGACCGGAGATTTATAATTATTGATGATTATGAAATTATTGATTAACATTACTGATATTATCACTGTTACTGGTATGCATGATTATAATATATATTATACGCGTAAACCATGGGAAGTTTAGTTGTAACCCAACTAAACAGAACCAGAGAGTTCATCGCAGTAATATTATTGAAAATGATGATTGTTGGTTCGAAATAAAAATGAATATGGGGTTGGTTTGGAAATTTTAATATTAAAATTTATAAAATAATGGAACTGTTTACGCGATGTGAGGTTACGAACGTTATCTAAACACGAATATTAATTCAGAAATATTAACTTAATAAATGTATTCGCGTGAGTGACGATTCACACGAATATAGTTATTAGGAATAATATTCTGAAACAATATTCAATAAATCGTAAATCGAATCGAAATACGATACGAGCGACGGATTCCCAAAGGTGACGATCTTTACGAATACGTACGCGAGTGACGCGTTTCGACGAAATAATTAAATAATATCAAGCGATACTAAAATTAATAAATGAAAATTGAAAACGTTTATTAGGAATCACAACCTAAAGCAAAACCGGGTAAATCAGTTATTTAAAATAATTAATTTAGTAAAAATAAAACGAAATCGTTTTACGAAATAAAATTATTTAAATCATTTTAATTAAGGAAATCCAATTATTTAGACATGTTATGCTTAAATTTGTTTTCGTTAAAAAAAACCGAGCATAACCGATCATTTATTATATTTTATCGCGATAAAAACGAGACCCGACACGGGGTGATGATACGCGTTATAAGGAAGAAGGACATCTCCTTCTTCCTCATTTTTACAACACTCACTCTCTCTCTACACTCTCATTTCCGGCCAAACTTTCTCTCTCTACCTTCTCTCTACCATAACTCACTCAAAACTCAACCAAATCATCTCATTCTTGCGCCAAATCGAAGATCTCGACATTCCCTACAAAAAGGTACCAAGGATCGGCCCTATCTCCATCTCAAACTCTCGAAATCTTAGAGAGAAGTTTCGGTTTTTAGGGTTTTCTACAAACCCGACAAAAACCGAACTTTAACCGGTTCAAAACATCACTTTTTCGACCCATACACCTTCTAAATGAGTTTACTCACCTAAACCCACTCAAAACGACTATATATACGACTATACCTCGAAATCATCTTCTCCCATGGCTGAAAACCCGTTCGGGCGAATGGCCCATGAGTATGAGCCATTCGGCGAATGAGTGGAGAATGAGTGGAGTATGAGCTCATTCGGGAGGATGAGTGGAGTATGAGCTCATTCGGGAGGATGAGTGGAGTATGAGCTCATTCAGGAGAATGAGTGGAGTATGAGCTCATTCGGGAGAATGAGTGGAGTATGAGCTCATTCGGGAGAATGAGTGGAGTATGAGCTCATTCGGGAGAATGAGTGGAGTATGAGCTCATTCGGGAGAATGAGTGGAGTATGAGCTCATTCGAGAGACTCATTCGGGTGACTCATTCGGGGGACTCATTCGGGAGACTCATTCGGGAGAATGACTCATTCGGGACTCATTCGGGAGAATAACTCATTCGGGTGAAAACTCATTAGCATGAGCCATTTTTATGAAAATCACAAGAATGAGCCATTTTCACTACACCAACTCAATTAACAACTTAGATTTCAAAATAAACAATCAAATAAGGGATCATAACTTTAGATAACATTTAATCAAACACAGGACCGTGAATACAACATCAGTACGACAACGGTGAGCGCGCATAATACGAGAACACAGATACTAAGGACTTCAAGTGAGTTCTCATAACCTCCCTTTCTTTACACTGTTTTTAGTTTTAAAACTCGGAGGTGAAGCATGTATACCAAATTCAAATATTATTTTGATAACTCAAGGTTAATACCTGTTTATCAATATGATATTCACGATATAAAATTATTAATTATTATGGATTGTCTCTTATTATTTTATATCCATGTAAGCATTGTTATTGACTCCGGTTAATAACAAAGATTACAAGTATTGTCTCAAACCCCGATAGTCATCGCTCTTAACTTCGGTTAATTGCTTTGACATCGTGTATTGTCATGTGGATGATTTCCACATCTGTGAATCATTGCCTTTGACTTCGGTTAATTGCTTTGACTTCATGTATTGTCACGTGGTTAGCTACCACTCCATGAATCATGTATTTAACTTATGTTAATTACATAATGATCATGTATAGTCACGAACATTAATTGAGAATATAATTGATGAGATTGGTTGATTAGTTTGTGGATTGATTATCTATGTTTGACTATGATTATTTGTGATTGATTATGACTGATTGGTTATGTGATAATGTGATTGTGTATGTGTTTGATTGTTGAGTTTGGAGATTGATTGGATTATCTCATACAGGTAATAATGTGGATTTTCCCAGAAAATCATAAGCATTTATACTCATTTTATCTAAACTTTTTATAAAACCATTTTTAAACTTAAACTTTTAAATTCATTTTATAAAACTATTTTAAGTATAAAACTTATGATTACTCACCAACTACTTTGTAGTTGACACTTGATTTTCTTACATGTTTCAGGTGATGGAGACAAGTAGGATAAAGAGGGTGATCTCTTCTATTTTGGACATCATCATATAGGATCTTGGACTTAGCTAATTAACTGAAATTCTGGCGATTAGAGTTTAGTTAGTTTAGCTAAATCTTTTGTGTAATTGATGTAACTAATTCATGATGAACATGATTTTTGTGTAATTATTCTGGTTAATTGATTGATATATCATGATTGAATTTAGATGCCCACGAGCTTTTGAACAATCTACACATCCCTCGTGGCATCCCGACGTTTCCGCCATCGGTCGGGGTGTTACAGATTGGTATCAGAGCCTGGGTTATAGGGAATTAGGTTACTAGAAATGGTTGACCTAGTCTATAACCGTAGGATACCCTAGTATGAAGTTATTTCATACACTAGTTAGTATATTCAGGATTTCATGCTTATGTGTTTATTACATGTTAACTGAACTCCTGCTATACATCTGGTTTATATATGTTGCTACTGATTTTTTTCTTACTTGTGCCCTAATGATTTGATAAGGACATGCACGTGGTGTATCGTAAAGGTGGTGGGACGGTGGTTTGGGCGGTTGCGACTGACCCTTATCATATGCCCTATATATATACCATTTACGGTACATTAGGTGGATGTCAGTATTGAAGAATGTGGGAACTACCCGTTTGGGAAATTAATTGCTTAGGAAAATTAATTGCTTAGGAATTTATTTGCTTTAGGAATTATCTGTTAGATCTATTGATCACCAGACAAGGACACACTCGTGGTATACTACAAAGGTGGTAGGACGGTGTAAGGGAGGTTGCGACCTACTCTTGCATATGCCCTATACATATACCATTTGAAGTATATCGGGGGTCTGTCAGTGTCAGGAACTTAGGATATTATTAGGACCTTACTAGGAATGGTTGAGAGGATATGATTGTGGACTGTTGATGACATGTTTGATGGATTGACTGGGATTGACTCATGGATGATCATACTTGATAAATACTTATAAACTCACTTATGAAACACACGGATTGGACACGTAGGGTGCATAGGATTAACGAACGATATGAGCGATTAGTGATGGAATATGGACTTGGGTGATGATATAGACACTTGATGATAATATAAACGCATAGTGATGATACTAACACTTAGTGGTGGTATGGACACTTGATGAGAATAAACTATAGGGAGGATATGAACACTTAGTGACAATAAGAGCACTTTGTGATGATATGAACCCTCATTGATGATTATTGACATTGGGATTGACATGGATTTTAGTGAACTTAGACAATTGGGGGAACCTTAATGTCAGGTGAACTTAGACATTAGGTGGACTTAGGAATAGGTAAACCTACATGTCAGGTGAACTTAGACATTAGGCGAACCTAACTGCCCAAGGGAACTAGAGACCACTTCACTCAAAATTATCCTACCTAGGATAAGGTTTGTGAAGTGAGATTATGATAAGATACATGACACACCCTAAATGCTAACAATGGCAAAATCGCGATGCAATGGAATGGTGGTGGGACGGTGTAGGGGAGATTGCGATCCACCTCTGCATATGCCCTAAATATAAGCTGTTGCATTGCATCGGGAGGTTGCCTGTGTTAGTATATGGTGAGGAATGTATTGAACTTAGGAGTAGTTAGCTAACACTAGTTATGACCAATTAGGACACTTAGAATAACATTAGGAAAATTTATAGACACTATGAGTTTAAATAACAGATAGGAAATAAATATAGTTCCTATATGTAATCCTAACTGTTTAAATGAACTCATTTGACCATTGTTTGTATAACTTACGTTGTAAACGGTAGTAACATGTTTCTAATTCCTTCAGAAACATGCCGCCTCGCCGTCACAACGAAGATGACTCGAACAATGGGGATGCTAACAACAGTAATGCCAACTCCGGCATACAAGAGTTAGCCACACTTATCTCTGGATTGGTGAGCCAACTGACTCAGGCTAACCAGAATGCTAACCAGAACAGAGGTGGTGCAAACCAGACAACTTGCACATTCAAACACTTCAATTCCTGCAATCCCCTGAAATTTACGGGTGCTGAATCGGCCACTGGTCTGCTGCAGTGGTTTGAGAGTATGGAGAACACCTTCATCAACAGTGAATGTCCCGAGAATCTGAAGGTTCGCTATGCCACCAGTGTTTTCCAAAAGAGAGCACTAACTTGGTGGAATGGGGAAAAGCGGACTAGGGGAGTGGATGCTGCCTTAGCACTGACATGGACAGAGGTCAAGACTCTGATGACCACTGAATTCTGTCCTAGAAGCGAGATGAGGAAACTGGAGACTGAGTTCTGGGAACTCAAACAAGATAGTGGCGAGAACGTCCTCTACAATACTCAATTCCATGAGTATAGTCTACTAGTGCCCCACATGGTGACACCCTTGGAGAGGGCGATTGAGAAATATATCGGCGGATTGCCGGTACAGATTCAGGACACAGTCTACGGGAGCAATCCCAAAACACTGGAGGCTGCGATCCGTCTATCTGCAACGCTTACTGATAATCACGTGAAGAATGGAACACTCACTCGGAAGGGATACAAGAAGACTGACACCAAGGCTGCTACAAAGGAAGTCAAAACTGAGGTCAAGTCTGAAGCTGCTAGCTCATCCAAAAGCAGCAACAAGAAGAGAAAGACCAGAAACTTTATGGTCACTGCTCCTGCTGCTAAGTCTGCGCAGCAATCATCCAACAACACTATTGCAAGAAATTACACTGGGAACACTCCTCAATGTAATACCTGCCGATATCACCATGCACCTAACTTGCCTTGTCGCGTCTGCAACAACTGTGGCAAGTTTGGTCACTATGCTAACGTTTGTCGGAGTGCACCGCAAGCACAAAGGATGCAACATGCACCGCTTGCTCTGCCAGCTCCTCAAGCACAACCTACTCCAGCTGTACCTGTTCGCCAGGTACCTCAGGCACAGGCAAGAGCCTGTTATGAATGTGGTGAAGTGGGTCACTTCAGAAATCACTGTCCAAAGTTGACTGGAAACAATCAGAGGGTGGCAAGAGGCCGGGCATTTCAACTGAATGCTCCAGCTGCTCAAGCCAACCAGGACGTCGTCAATGGTACATTTTTGATCAACAGCTCTTATGCATCTGTCTTATTTGATTCTGGTGCCGATAGGAGTTTCGTTTCATATGATTTTGAATGTTTGCTTGGTAGAACACGTACATATTTAGATAAACCGTTCAATGTGGAGGTGGCTGACGGAAACACTATTGCTATTGACACTGTTATTATTGGATGTACTGTGAACTTAAGTGATCACGTTTTCCCGATTGATCTTATACCTATGCATCTTGGTAGCTTTGATGTTATCATAGGCATGGATTGGTTAGCCACCCACAAAGCGGAGATAGTTTGCCATGAGAAATACATACGTATTCCCTTACCTTCTGGTGACACTTTAAGAATATTTGGAGAAACTGCTAGTAAAGGACTTAAGCTGATGTCATGCACTAAAGCACACAAGTACCTTAGGAAGAAATGTATAGCATTCTTAGCGCACATTGTTGAGAAAAAGGAGAAAGGAAAGAGAATTGAAGATGTTCATGTTATCAGAGACTTTCCAGAAGTATTTCCAGATGATTTGCCGGGTCTTCCACCAGAACGTCAAGTAGAGTTTCGAATTGACTTAGTACCTGGTGCGAATCCTGTTGCCAAAGCTCTCTATAGACTTGCACCGTCGGAGTTGCAAGAATTGGCGAGCCAACTACAAGAACTGACGGATAAAGGATTCATTCGCCCGAGCCATTCGCCATGGGGTGCACCGGTCTTGTTTGTCAAGAAGAAGGACGGGTCATTCCGAATGTGCATCGACTACCGCGAATTGAATAAGCTTACAATCAAGAATCGATATCCACTGCCGCGTATCGATGATCTTTTCGATCAGCTTCAAGGCTCGGCATGGTTTTCAAAGATCGATCTTAGGTCTGGGTATCATCAGCTTCGCGTACATGATGATGATATTCCCAAGACTGCTTTCAGAACAAGATATGGTCATTATGAATTTCTGGTAATGCCCTTCGGCCTTACCAATGCACCTGCGGTGTAACAATAGTGCCGAAACCGGTGCCGGAACAGTGATCGCAACAGTAGCACGAACAGTAAACAGACACCAACTATACATATTGCATTCTATTTCATGTTCATAACAATAGTCAAGGTCATTTCGGATTATCAAACAACAGATTCATAAACATTTAGCAGAAACTAAGTACAGAACAGTGGTTCTTGAGTCAGGTAATTATCTGGCAATACTGAACCATCATGGGTTATTTGTTAGGATCTATCAGGATAGCACGTATTCGAGGCTAATCAAAACAATACAATAACAGTTGTTGTTACGGAATGTTAAACCGACGGACTGTTCGTATAGGTGACGATCTGTACGAATAGATCTGACAGTTTAATGATCTGAAACGATGATTGTAAATTAGACAACAAAATCAGAAAGTGAAACGTACGATCGTGTTTGTACAGTTAGCGCTCTGTACGAAAACGCGCGTAAGTGACGTTTTCTGACGAAACGAAACGAAAGACGATTCGAACGATAATAATTATAAGGAAATAAAATATTTCCTGTTTTACAATTTTGAAACTCATCATAAATAAAATTAAAGCAAAACTATTTTAAATTTAGACGCGTAAACCATAACACGCGAATAAATAATGAAACGCGTAATATTTATGAGTTTCGATAAATAAATTAAGAAATTATCAATTAATATCATTACTAGAAATAAACACTTCCCAAACACATAAAATATAACCTTTTATTTAGACTATGTAATTACACGCGTTACGATCCGGAAACGCGAGGAAAACGCGAACCGAGCAACCGAAACAAACCCAAATACCCTCGGGGTATTTAAAGTCTCAAATGAGACTTTCATCTCATTTCCTACCCAAACCCTCTCTCTCTCTAGCTCTTTCCCGTCACCTCTCTCTCTCTAGAGTTTTTCACCTTCAATCTTCAAGATCTCACTCGTTTGGAGACGAAATCGGGTGTTCTTGGTGTCCACGCGTAGCTAGGAACGAGCTCTACAAGGTAGTACAACCGATCGGAAGCTTTGGCCACTGAAATTTAAGGTATGTAGCTCGAAACTTTCGGAAAAATAGGGTTTTTACTTGGTTTTGATACACACGCACAAAAATCCGTCGGCCTTAAACCCGATAGTGACCATCAACCTGTTCGAGCATCACATGGTACAAGGCATTAACGTATAACACAATTAGAAGCAGTTAGATCGAAGGGAATAATGATGAAGAAGATCTAACAGGTTCGGGACCTGTTGGAACCACACCGGCCGAACCTTTTTGGAGTGAGCGAACCCTGCTATGTTCCACCTACCACCGAACCTATTAGCCACAGCAGCGAACCTTTCGAGTCAACCGAACCTTTTTAGGTTCTGGAATTGGCCGAACCCTCCTAGAACAAACATGCAACGAACCACCTGCGAACCCTGGCGAACCATTATGTAGAGACACGAACCCTCAGGCCGCCACGAACCTTCCATCTGGCTGGCGAGCCCTCACGAACACATGCATCAGGAACGAACCCTGGTTCGTTGGTCACCACAGCCGAACCCTATTCTAGGAACAAACCCTGCTTCATGCAGGCGAACCCTCGACCATGGTGCATGTTAGTCGAACCATATTGTACAAACCACCGAACCCTTTTAGTTCATCATGTAGCCGAACCCTTTAAAAGGTTCGCTGGTCTGATGATATTCGGCAAACCGAAATTCGAATTTGGGCCAGCTTCATGTCCAACGCATTCTAAAGGGATCCACGATCGGTATTGGGCCCAAACAATCACAACAATTAATTAGCCCAACATCCTAACCGGCTCCTATAACCCAATCGGCCCAACACTATGGGTAAGCCCAATTACACTTAATTCGGCCAAACTCAAATGTCTAACCCATTTTATTCAATGCGGCCCACCTAACTATAAGGTCTAGGCCCAACAACCTATCCTCGGCCCATATGGGGGTGTTAATCGGCCCGTGTGTTATAATAACCCAACAAGTTCGAGTTTAGCTCGTTAGGAATGAAATTGGTTCTAGACTTGACTCACACGTAGCTCGTTTAATTTAATTAAGCCCACAAAATTTTTAAGACCCAATAACCTTATGAATAGGCCAAGACCACTTAAATTGGCCCAATAGTTTAAGGTTGACCCGTTGTACATTTGATTAAGTTAAATATTAATCAATTGGGTCACAATGGCAAGTTAGGTCTAACATAAGGCCCATGAGATCTAAACTTCAATAAAAACAATGTTAGGTTAATTACCGATCTAACTTAGGTTATTCTAGCACAATTATCATATGGGATCATTATAGGGGGAATGAGCATTCATTTGGTTAGACACAAGTGAACCTCTTTAAATTAAGATATCAAATGTCATGGAAAGATTTCACTAGGGATGGAAAACAAGAACCTAAAGGTTATGGGTTGACTTAAATGTTAACACCTAGACCATTGGGAATTTCAAAGACATATGACTAACATAAATGGTTTATTTAAACCATTAAGGTTAGTTACTCAGTGAACTAACAAGAAACACACCGGAAACAAAAAGGATTATCAATGGGCCCAAGAATGGCCCAATG
Source organism: Mikania micrantha (assembly GCA_009363875.1). NCBI lineage: Eukaryota > Viridiplantae > Streptophyta > Magnoliopsida > Asterales > Asteraceae > Mikania > Mikania micrantha. The sequence continues at coordinate 33,164,138 of CM018681.1, forward strand.
GGTTTAATATAAGCCCATCATGTTTAAATTACATTTTCTTAAATTAATTATGCTTTTCATAAAAGAAATTAAATTATAAACCTTATCAATATAAATAAATGATTTACTTAAAATGTAATAAATTGAAACTGTTTTATTTAAATACTTTAACGCTTAATGTGGGATTTGGGTTACTAATGGGTAATGGTTTAACTTAGATAGAGGAAATTCTAGAAACACACTAGTAATCTAGGACACGTAGTTGCACATCGAGACCAAACCATAGATACGACAATTTCTGTAGGTACTTATCGTATTCGAATTCTTTAAAATAACTCAGGTGCTAAAGATACTTAGGCAACAATCAAAGAGTGCGCATATCTTTTGTGGGTTATTGCACGGCAACACAGGTGAGTTCATTGCCCCTTTTCTAACATTTTGTTTTAAAACGCGGGGCAGAGAAGCATGCGTAAACTGTTTATTTAAATTGTTTACTTGAATGCTTTTAAATTATATGTTTTACATATATATAAATGTTATCCTAGATCATGTCTAGGAAGATTTTATGCAGGTTATTAACTGATTTACTTATATATTAAGTGAATAATCAAGTTAAACTAAACTTTTCAATAAGTCAAAACATTCCAAACAAATCAAACTAGACATTTTGACAAAACAAGTGGGTGAATTCAAGGGATCAAAACAAACATTTTGACAAATCAAGTGGGTGAATTCAAGGAATCAAATCAAACATTTTGACAAAACAAGTGTGGGACATCAAGACATCAATAAAACAATCTTTGCAAAGACAACAATCAATGTTCTACAAACCAAGTGTTTGTTGAACAATGAATCAAGTGTACAACCGATCAATGAATCTTGATTTCTATGATCAACACATCAAGTACATCTTGTGACAGAATCAGACGATCATTAAATCATTTTTAAGGGAAAGTCTGGGAAATATCAGAGATAGCATACGCCAAAAACATTGACGAAACATAAAATCCTGCATTTCAAGAAGTCCTAGCTAGACCGTTTGACTTGTAGGTCGTATGTTTGAGGATATTTACAGTTTTCCTAACTACTAAGTACCTAGATTGACAGACTAGTCTACTCGAGTATGACCACAGGCCCCAATCATTAGGACTTAGATTTTATTAAATGTTTATTTATTTATTTAATTGAGCATTTATTAAACTGTTTCTACAATTTCTATGGTTGATCACTATTGTGATGAACTTAAGGAATCAACATAGATTCCAAATTGTGGTATTTACAGGATCAAAGGACTGACGAATCACTGGGTTAAAGGTAGGGGTAAAATGCTTAATTTTCATTAACATCAATGTCCCATGTGGATTAGTATGTGGTGGGACGGCGTCTGGGCGGGGTTGTAGCCTCGACTCAGGGGTATGCCCTATATATAAGCATACCGATCTGGATGATACATGTGATGTTAATGAGATTAAGGTTGTTACCCGTGGGTTAAACAAAGGTTTTGTGAGAACATTTGAGTCATTGTGAACAAGAGTGTGTGATAGGTAAAGATGCTTAATTATCATTAACAACAATGTCCTATGCGGATTAGTATGTGGTGGGACGGCGTCTGAGCGGGGTTGTAGCCTCGACTCAGGGGTATGCCCTATACATAAGCATACCGATCTGGATGATACATGTGGTGTTAATGAGGTTAGGGTCTTTACCAAAGAAGTTTTCAAATCATTTTCAAACACTAAACAATATGAACTCACCAACCATGTGTTGACTTTATTTTTGCATGACTTCTCAGGTGACGAACAGGTCAACTGAAGAGTTATTTCTTTGGATTAGGTTATCTGATAGAGGACCTAGCTTTTTGGACCTGCATATTTTGAAGCATCATTATACAGTTTGTTTAGTATATCTTGTGCAGCCACAAGATTGAAGACTTATGATGTGATAGTGGGTTTACATTGTTAATTTGTAAACTTAACTAATATAATTTAACTCTGTAATCCTATTTTATTTTAGCAAAGTTTCTCATTTTTATATCATGTGCAATATGAACAATCTGATCAATCCGATTATCATTTCGATATCGCGCCTCGGGAACCTTCCGCCCGTCGGGGAAACCCGATCCTACCCCGCCGGCTCGGGGTGTGACAGATTGGTATCTGAGCCATGGTTATAGAGAAACATAGGTCACTTATTTAAACGGTTTGGCCTAGACTATAACCTAGGGACCCTGCATGTAGAGAACATAGGAATTAGAAATTTACTTGCATTGTGTCTTCTGCATTCAATCATTGCACTAACCAATGTTCTGTTGGTTATGATTAGAATGTCACCAAGAAGGCAACCATCACCGCCTCTACCTCCACAAGAGACGGACCCAGCCGTTGAGGTATTTGCAACACTGATCACTGAACAGTTGGCGGCGATCCTCCCTGGAATCATCACCCGGATCAGGAACAGTGAGGAATTTACCAGGAACTTCCCATTTCTTGCTGCAGAGAAGAAGGAACCGGAAGAAGGAGAAACAAGCAGGAAGCGAAAACGGAGTCGTTCTAAGAAATCAAGAAATCCTGAGATCTACACCGAGGCCATTCCTCTTCGTCAGATGGCCTTTGCTCCGGAATCAGAGAATCGTAGGTGTTACACTGGAAAATCACCCCTTTGCACTAACTGTCACTATCACCACCGCGCTGAAATCTCATGCAAGCAATGCATACATTGTGGCAAGACGAACCATTGGGATCACCTATGCAAATCATCAATGGAATTAGTATGCAAACCAGAGGCTAGCAAATTTCCTTTATGTGCCACGTGCGGTCTCCACCATGCTAAGAATAAACTGTGCAAACATTGTCTGAACTGTGGAGGAAAGGGACACTGGAGTCGTGATTGTAATAACCCTCCGACTCATAACCAGAATCCTGGAAACACTACATATCCCCTTCCTCGACACAGCAAGGATTGCTATGTGTGCGGACTGTCTGAACACATTGCACGAGACTGCCCCGTGAAGATATCTTCCACAAGTCCTGCACTCTCTAAAGGAAAAGCTCCTCTCTATTCAAGTTGTCACTACCATCATCTAGCTGAACTTTCGTGTGTACAATGCACGCGTTGTGGAAAGACGGGACACTGGATGCAACAGTGTCGGTCATCAATAACCTCTACTCCCCGTCAATATGCTGGTACCTTTCCTAAATGTGCCGGATGTGGTTTTCATCATGGTGAGGAGAAACCTTGTAAACACTGTCTGAATTGTGGTAGATACAGACACTGGATTCAACAGTGTCGGTTTAGTTCCACTAAGAAGCAGGAACAAAAAAAAAGCAAACACCTCCACTTCCTCTCACCATAACAACAACTGCTATACATGCGGAACACATGGACATTTCGCAAGGGACTGCCCTAGGAAAAGGCCTCCAGCAGACCCAGCAGTCACAGAGGAACTACTTGCCTTACCAGCTCCAGAGGAACACTCGGAGTCTTATGACTCCACAGGTATGCAAATTTTAGCTTAATACCTTAAATTATCTACTGGTGAATTAATTAGAACTGCATAGGTTGTTGTAATTTAGGAATAATAAACTAAGCTAGCCGTAACCAAAGTCAGTGCAAAACAATAATCAGAATAATAATTGAAGGAACCTTTAGGTTAAATAAGGGTTAAATGATTAAATGAGGATAGAGTAATCATTAATGCCGGCTTAATTACTGTAATTTAGAATAGGACTTTATTTAATTAGAACGCTAAAAGCCTTAGGAATTCGAAATGTCAAAGTTAGTGTGTAGACTTTCATTTTCAACCTAGATCTCCTAGAATTTGAGTTACCTAAGTTGAGAACTCCGGCTCTAGGATGTAGGAAAAGTAAATGTGAGAACTGTGTTAGGTTCTTATTTAGACTCAATAAGTAGATCAAGGGAAATCATTTGTGAATACAAGATGAAGATACGCCAGAGAAAATATTCCGAATGAATTATTGGCATTACAAGTACGGTCATGCCTTTCGGATAGAAGAATGCACCCATGGTTTCGTGAATCTCATGAACCGAGTGTGCGAACCGTATCTGGTTAGTTTGTCATTACTATTAGGGATGACCTACTGACTTATTCTAATAGCAAGACAGAACGCGAACGACATCTTAGGGGTATTCTGAAACTGTTGAAGAAAGAACAACTTTATCCTAAATTCTTCCAATTTGAAATGTGGATGAGAATAAGTAACAGTTGGAACAAAAGTTACAATAGGTTCCATAAGTCTCATGACTATAGGGTAAAAGTAAGATAGATATACACCATCACGCAGATGGGTATAGGATTACTGAGAAGGTAAATCATTACCTTTATCCTAATAGTTCTACCGTATTTTAGGAAGACCTCCCCGCTGTATAATGTACACTTTCAAGCTGAGAATAGATTAAACAAATGGTGAAGCATGTATACGGTTATGTCAAATGACTTAAGTATTCACTATGGGTGACTTGAGGATCTCGATCCGGTGATCAAGACCTAGAGTTGTGGGAGTCACCTACGAAAACTTTAAGGAGTGTGTCAGATTTTAGATCAGAAAGACAATTTGAGATAAACCGGATGAAATACCTACTACCAAAATAGTGGGCGGATCCTGGTGATAAGTAAACTGATAGATTATACAGCAACGAGATAGTGGTACGTTATGTGGTACCATTGTTTAACATTTTGGATAGGGACGACAAATTCACAATAAGGTTCTAACAAACATCGCAGAACCTCTAAGGATGTACTTAAAACTGAGTGCAGCTCACCGTCCACCAAGGGACGGTCGAAGCGAAAGTACAACACTGATCTTGAAGGATATGTTGAGAACCTGTGTGTCAAACTTCAGTGGAAATTGGGACACTCAATTGCCACTAATCAGATTCTCCTACAACAACAGTCAATATAGTAGCATTGAATGCACATCATTCGAGGCTCCTTAAGGTCGACAATGTCGGTCGCCGAACTGATGGATTTAGGTAGGGGAAACCAAATAGTCCAACCAGTACTTAATTGGGAAACACCATGTTAAGTAGAGGTATACCCAAGGAAAGGTGTAGTCCATTTTAGGATAAAGGGATGAACGAGCACCACGAAACATAGGACAATTCGAGATCATCGAACGTATTCGTTCTATGGCACACAGATTGAGGTCACCAGATGACCTTAGTGAGATGCGTTACGTGTTTCACGTCTCGAACTTGAACAAATGCTGTGCTAACGAATCGTTCGTCAGATCAATTGAAGGAATTCAATTGAACGGACATTATACCTTATGTAATGATCTCCAGAGTTTATGGCTTGTTAGATTAAACAACTAAGGAAAAGTCGTACTTCCATTGCTAAGTCTCATTGGAAGTTTAGAGCGCAAACTCAAGTTACTTGGGAAATGCGAAGATCACACGATGTTCAGATAATCCCCAGTTTCTTACAGAGAAAGCCGTACCTGATAACTATTCTTAAAATTTCGGGACGAAATTTCTCTAACAAGGGGAGACTGTAACAATAGTGCCGAAACCGGTGCCGGAACAGTGATCGCAACAGTAGCACGAACAGTAAACAGACACCAACTATACATATTGCATTCTATTTCATGTTCATAACAATAGTCAAGGTCATTTCGGATTATCAAACAACAGATTCATAAACATTTAGCAGAAACTAAGTACAGAACAGTGGTTCTTGAGTCAGGTAATTATCTGGCAATACTGAACCATCATGGGTTATTTGTTAGGATCTATCAGGATAGCACGTATGCGAGGCTAATCAAAACAATACAATAACAGTTGTTGTTACGGAATGTTAAACCGACGGACTGTTCGTATAGGTGACGATCTGTACGAATAGATCTGACAGTTTAATGATCTGAAACGATGATTGTAAATTAGACAACAAAATCAGAAAGTGAAACGTACGATCGTGTTTGTACAGTTAGCGCTCTGTACGAAAACGCGCGTAAGTGACGTTTTCTGACGAAACGAAACAAAAGACGATTCGAACGATAATAATTATAAGGAAATAAAATATTTCCTGTTTTACAATTTTGAAACTCATCATAAATAAAATTAAAGCAAAACTATTTTAAATTTAGACGCGTAAACTATAACACGCGAATAAATAATGAAACGCGTAATATTTATGAGTTTCGATAAATAAATTAAGAAATTATCAATTAATATCATTACTAGAAATAAACACTTCCCAAACACATAAAATATAACCTTTTATTTAGACTACGTAATTACACGCGTTACGATCCGGAAACGCGAGGAAAACGCGAACCGAGCAACCGAAACAAACCCAAATACCCTCGGGGTATTTAAAGTCTCAAATGAGACTTTCATCTCATTTCCTACCCAAACCCTCTCTCTCTCTAGCTCTTTCCCGTCACCTCTCTCTCTCTAGAGTTTTTCACCTTCAATCTTCAAGATCTCACTCGTTTGGAGACGAAATCGGGTGTTCTTGGTGTCCACGCGTAGCTAGGAACGAGCTCTACAAGGTAGTACAACCGATCGGAAGCTTTGGCCACTGAAATTTAAGGTATGTAGCTCGAAACTTTCGGAAAAATAGGGTTTTTACTTGGTTTTGATACACACGCACAAAAATCCGTCGGCCTTAAACCCGATAGTGACCATCAACCTGTTCGAGCATCACATGGTACAAGGCATTAACGTATAACACAATTAGAAGCAGTTAGATCGAAGGGAATAATGATGAAGAAGATCTAACAGGTTCGGGACCTGTTGGAACCACACCGGCCGAACCTTTTTGGAGTGAGCGAACCCTGCTATGTTCCACCTACCACCGAACCTATTAGCCACAGCAGCGAACCTTTCGAGTCAACCGAACCTTTTTAGGTTCTGGAATTGGCCGAACCCTCCTAGAACAAACATGCAACGAACCACCTGCGAACCCTGGCGAACCATTATGTAGAGACACGAACCCTCAGGCCGCCACGAACCTTCCATCTGGCTGGCGAGCCCTCACGAACACATGCATGAGGAACGAACCCTGGTTCGTTGGTCACCACAGCCGAACCCTATTCTAGGAACAAACCCTGCTTCATGCAGGCGAACCCTCGACCATGGTGCATATTAGTCGAACCATATTGTACAAACCACCGAACCCTTTTAGTTCATCATGTAGCCGAACCCTTTAAAAGGTTCGCTGGTCTGATGATATTCGGCAAACCGAAATTCGAATTTGGGCCAGCTTCATGTCCAACGCATTCTAAAGGGATCCACGATCGGTATTGGGCCCAAACAATCACAACAATTAATTAGCCCAACATCCTAACCGGCTCCTATAACCCAATCGGCCCAACACTATGGGTAAGCCCAATTACACTTAATTCGGCCAAACTCAAATGTCTAACCCATTTTATTCAATGCGGCCCACCTAACTATAAGGTCTAGGCCCAACAACCTATCCTCGGCCCATATGGGGGTGTTAATCGGCCCGTGTGTTATAATAACCCAACAAGTTCGAGTTTAGCTCGTTAGGAATGAAATTGGTTCTAGACTTGACTCACACGTAGCTCGTTTAATTTAATTAAGCCCACAAAATTTTTAAGACCCAATAACCTTATGAATAGGCCAAGACCACTTAAATTGGCCCAATAGTTTAAGGTTGACCCGTTGTACATTTGATTAAGTTAAATATTAATCAATTGGGTCACAATGGCAAGTTAGGTCTAACATAAGGCCCATGAGATCTAAACTTCAATAAAAACAATGTTAGGTTAATTACCGATCTAACTTAGGTTATTCTAGCACAATTATCATATGGGATCATTATAGGGGGAATGAGCATTCATTTGGTTAGACACAAGTGAACCTCTTTAAATTAAGATATCAAATGTCATGGAAAGATTTCACTAGGGATGGAAAACAAGAACCTAAAGGTTATGGGTTGACTTAAATGTTAACACCTAGACCATTGGGAATTTCAAAGACATATGACTAACATAAATGGTTTATTTAAACCATTAAGGTTAGTTACTCAGTGAACTAACAAGAAACACACCGGAAACAAAAAGGATTATCAATGGGCCCAAGAATGGCCCAATGGGTTTAATATAAGCCCATCATGTTTAAATTACATTTTCTTAAATTAATTATGCTTTTCATAAAAGAAATTAAATTATAAACCTTATCAATATAAATAAATGATTTACTTAAAATGTAATAAATTGAAACTGTTTTATTTAAATACTTTAACGCTTAATGTGGGATTTGGGTTACTAATGGGTAATGGTTTAACTTAGATAGAGGAAATTCTAGAAACACACTAGTAATCTAGGACACGTAGTTGCACATCGAGACCAAACCATAGATACGACAATTTCTGTAGGTACTTATCGTATTCGAATTCTTTAAAATAACTCAGGTGCTAAAGATACTTAGGCAACAATCAAAGAGTGCGCATATCTTTTGTGGGTTATTGCACGGCAACACAGGTGAGTTCATTGCCCCTTTTCTATCATTTTGTTTTAAAACGCGGGGCTGAGAAGCATGCGTAAACTGTTTATTTAAATTGTTTACTTGAATGCTTTTAAATTATATGTTTTACATATATATAAATGTTATCCTAGATCATGTCTAGGAAGATTTTATGCAGGTTATTAACTGATTTACTTATATATTAAATGAATAATCAAGTTAAACTAAACTTTTCAATAAGTCAAAACATTCCAAACAAATCAAACTAGACATTTTGACAAAACAAGTGGGTGAATTCAAGGGATCAAAACAAACATTTTGACAAATCAAGTGGGTGAATTCAAGGAATCAAATCAAACATTTTGACAAAACAAGTGTGGGACATCAAGACATCAATAAAACAATCTTTGCAAAGACAACAATCAATGTTCTACAAACCAAGTGTTTGTTGAACAATGAATCAAGTGTACAACCGATCAATGAATCTTGATTTCTATGATCAACACATCAAGTACATCTTGTGACAGAATCAGACGATCATTAAATCATTTTTAAGGGAAAGTCTGGGAAATATCAGAGATAGCATACGCCAAAAACATTGACGAAACATAAAATCCTGCATTTCAAGAAGTCCTAGCTAGACCGTTTGACTTGTAGGTCGTATGTTTGAGGATATTTACAGTTTCCCTAACTACTAAGTACCTAGATTGACAGACTAGTCTACTCGAGTATGACCACAGGCCCCAATCATTAGGACTTAGATTTTATTAAATGTTTATTTATTTATTTAATTGAGCATTTATTAAACTGTTTCTACAATTTCTATGGTTGATCACTATTGTGATGAACTTAAGGAATCAACATAGATTCCAAATTGTGGTATTTACAGGATCAAAGGACTGACGAATCATTGGGTTAAAGGTAGGGGTAAAATGCTTAATTTTCATTAACATCAATGTCCCATGTGGATTAGTATGTGGTGGGACGGCGTCTGGGCGGGGTTGTAGCCTCGACTCAGGGGTATGCCCTATATATAAGCATACCGATCTGGATGATACATGTGATGTTAATGAGATTAAGGTTGTTACCCGTGGGTTAAACAAAGGTTTTGTGAGAACATTTGAGTCATTGTGAACAAGAGTGTGTGATAGGTAAAGATGCTTAATTATCATTAACAACAATGTCCTATGCGGATTAGTATGTGGTGGGACGGCGTCTGGGCGGGGTTGTAGCCTCCACTCAGGGGTATGCCCTATACATAAGCATACCGATCTGGATGATACATGTGGTGTTAATGAGGTTAGGGTCTTTACCAAAGAAGTTTTCAAATCATTTTCAAACACTAAACAATATGAACTCACCAACCATGTGTTGACTTTATTTTTGCATGACTTCTCAGGTGACTAACAGGTCAACTGAAGAGTTATTTCTTTGGATTAGGTTATCTGATAGAGGACCTAGCTTTTTGGACCTGCATATTTTGAAGCATCATTATACAGTTTGTTTAGTATATCTTGTGCAGCCACAAGATTGAAGACTTATGATGTGATAGTGGGTTTACATTGTTAATTTGTAAACTTAACTAATATAATTTAACTCTGTAATCCTATTTTATTTTAGCAAAGTTTCTCATTTTTATATCATGTGCAATATGAACAATCTGATCAATCCGATTATCATTTCGATATCGCGCCTCGGGAACCTTCCGCCCGTCGGGGAAACCCGATCCTACCCCGCCGGCTCGGGGTGTGACATGCGGTTTTCATGGACCTCATGAACCGTGTTTGCAGGCCATACTTAGATAAATTTGTGATTGTATTCATTGATGATATTCTGATCTACTCAAAGACCAAAGAAGAACACGAGAAACACCTTAAGTTGGTTTTGGAAATCCTAAGAGAGGAGCGACTGTATGCCAAATTCTCTAAATGTGAATTTTGGCTTAAGGAAGTTCAATTCTTGGGGCACATAGTCAACGAATATGGTGTTCACGTGGATCCTGCAAAGATTGATGCGGTAAAGAATTGGAGTACACCGAAGACACCGACGGAGATTCGATCATTTCTTGGACTTGCCGGTTATTATCGGCGGTTTATATCGAATTTTTCCAGGATTGCTGTCCCCCTCACTTCTTTGACACAGAAGAATAAGCCGTATGAGTGGGGACCAAAGCAAGAAGAGGCATTTCAGACTCTAAAGCAGAAACTTTGTGATGCTCCTGTCTTGACACTGCCTGATGGAAATGATGATTTTGTGGTTTATTGTGATGCATCCAACCTAGGTCTCGGTTGTGTTCTCATGCAACGGGGAAAGGTTGTGGCTTATGCATCAAGGCAATTGAAGATTCATGAAAAGAACTACACTACACACGACTTGGAACTTGGAGCAGTTGTGTTTGCTTTGAAGATATGGAGACATTATCTTTATGGCACTAAGTGTGTAGTGTTCACTGATCATAAAAGCTTGCAACATATTCTGAATCAGAAAGAGCTCAATATGAGACAACGGAGATGGGTTGAACTGTTGAATGATTACGACTGTGAAATTCGCTACCATCCTGGTAAAGCGAATGTAGTAGCAGATGCGCTTAGTCGCAAAAGTCAAGTTCAGATCCATAGTGTCCGAGTGCACACTAATCTCCGTAGTGATGTTCTCACAGCCCAACAACATTCATTAGCTCAAGATGACTTGAAAAATGAGATGTCTTGCGGGGCTGAAATCTTATTGGAAACTAAAGATGATGGATTAATGTATTATTTGAATCGGTTGTGGATACCGAACAAGGGTGACCTTAGGATGGTGATTATGGATGAAACTCATAAGTCACGTTATTCAATCCATCCGGGTGCTGACAAGATGTATCAAGACCTTAGGGGCTTGTACTGGTGGCCTGGAATGAAGAAGGATATTGCTGAATACGTGTCCAAGTGCCTTAACTGTGCTAAAGTCAAGGCAGAACACCAGCGACCTTCGGGATTGTCAATACAACCAGAAATACCGATGTGGAAGTGGGAGAATATTTCTATGGATTTCATTACCAAACTCCCACGAACCGCAAACGGTAAAGATAGCATTTGGGTGATAGTTGATAGATTGACCAAGTCGGCTCACTTCTTGCCGATACGCGAAACATACCCTGTGCGGAAGTTAGCGCGTATCTACATTGATGAGATCATTAGCCGACATGGTATTCCCTTAAGCATAATATCGGATCGTGATGCTCGTTTCACGGCACGATTTTGGGAATCACTTCATGAAGCCTTTGGAACAAGATTGGATCTTAGCACTGCTTATCATCCTCAAACGGATGGTCAGACGGAGCGAACGATTCAGACACTGGAAGACATGTTGAGAGCTTGTGTCATCGATTTCGGTGGCAACTGGGATAGGCATCTACCATTGGTTGAGTTCTCGTATAACAACAGTTATCACGCAAGCATTGGTATGGCACCGTTTGAAGCTCTATATGGCAGGAAATGTCGGTCACCTATTTGTTGGACCGAAGTCGGCGATTCGCAGATCACCGGTCCCGAGATTATTCAGGAAACGACTGACAAGATCCGCCAGGTCCGCGACAATCTGTTAGCTGCTCGCAGTCGACAGAAGAGCTACGCGGATAAACGAAGAAAACCTTTAGAGTTTGAAGTTGGAGATATGGTATTGCTTAAAGTGTCGCCTTGGAAGGGCGTTGTTCGATTCGGAAAGAAAGGGAAGCTTGCTCCACGTTATGTTGGCCCTTTTAAGATCCTCGAACGGATCGGGAAGGTGGCCTACAAGTTAGAACTTCCTACTGAACTTAGTAACGTGCACCCGACGTTCCACGTGTCCAATCTAAGAATGTGCTTAGCTGATCAGGATCTTCAGGTACCACTCGATGACATTCGCATCGATGATACCATGCACTTTGTTGAAAAACCAGTGGAGATAATGGATCGTGAGGTTAAACAGCTCAAACGCAGTAGAATTCCAATTGTCAAAGTACGTTGGGAATTGAAGCGGGGTCCAGAATTCACACGGGAGCGGGAAGATCAGATGAAGCTTAAGTACCCACATTTATTTACTACGGTCACTCCAAATTGAATTTCGGGACGAAATTCCTTTAACTAGGGGAGACTGTAACATCACTGTACTTTCGGTTGTCCGTACGACCGTACATCCGTACGATTGTACTGTTACGACCGGAGATTTATAATTATTGATGATTATGAAATTATTGATTAACATTACTGATATTATCACTGTTACTGGTATGCATGATTATAATATATATTATACGCGTAAACCATGGGAAGTTTAGTTGTAACCCAACTAAACAGAACCAGAGAGTTCATCGCAGTAATATTATTGAAAATGATGATTGTTGGTTCGAAATAAAAATGAATATGGGGTTGGTTTGGAAATTTTAATATTAAAATTTATAAAATAATGGAACTGTTTACGCGATGTGAGGTTACGAACGTTATCTAAACACGAATATTAATTCAGAAATATTAACTTAATAAATGTATTCGCATGAGTGACGATTCACACGAATATAGTTATTAGGAATAATATTCTGAAACAATATTCAATAAATCGTAAATCGAATCGAAATACGATACGAGCGACGAATTCGCAAAGGTGACGATCTTTACGAATACGTACGCGAGTGACGCGTTTCGACGAAATAATTAAATAATATCAAGCGATACTAAAATTAATAAATGAAAATTGAAAACGTTTATTAGGAATCACAACCTAAAGCAAAACCGGGTAAATCAGTTATTTAAAATAATTAATTTAGTAAAAATAAAACGAAATCGTTTTACGAAATAAAATTATTTAAATCATTTTAATTAAGGAAATCCAATTATTTAGACATGTTATGCTTAAATTTGTTTTCGTTAAAAAAAAAAACCGAGCATAACCGATCATTTATTATATTTTATCGCGATAAAAACGAGACCCGACACGGGGTGATGATACGCGTTATAAGGAAGAAGGACATCTCCTTCTTCCTCATTTTTACAACACTCACTCTCTCTCTACACTCTCATTTCCGGCCAAACTTTCTCTCTCTACCTTCTCTCTACCATAACTCACTCAAAACTCAACCAAATCATCTCATTCTTGCGCCAAATCGAAGATCTCGACATTCCCTACAAAAAGGTACCAAGGATCGGCCCTATCTCCATCTCAAACTCTCGAAATCTTAGAGAGAAGTTTCGGTTTTTAGGGTTTTCTACAAACCCGACAAAAACCGAACTTTAACCGGTTCAAAACATCACTTTTTCGACCCATACACGTTCTAAATGAGTTTACTCACCTAAACCCACTCAAAACGACTATATATACGACTATACCTCGAAATCATCTTCTCCCATGGCTGAAAACCCGTTCGGGCGAATGGCCCATGAGTATGAGCCATTCGGCGAATGAGTGGAGAATGAGTGGAGTATGAGCTCATTCGGGAGGATGAGTGGAGTATGAGCTCATTCGGGAGGATGAGTGGAGTATGAGCTCATTCGGGAGGATGAGTGGAGTATGAGCTCATTCGGGAGGATGAGTGGAGTATGAGCTCATTCGGGAGGATGAGTGGAGTATGAGCTCATTCGGGAGGATGAGTGGAGTATGAGCTCATTCGAGAGACTCATTCGGGTGACTCATTCGGGGGACTCATTCGGGAGACTCATTCGGGAGAATGACTCATTCGGGACTCATTCAGGAGAATGACTCATTCGGGTGAAAACTCATTAGCATGAGCCATTTTTATGAAAATCACAAGAATGAGCCATTTTCACTACACCAACTCAATTAACAACTTAGATTTCAAAATGAACAATCAAATAAGGGATCATAACTTTAGATAACATTTAATCAAACACAGGACCGTGAATACAACATCAGTACGACAACGGTGAGCGCGCATAATACGAGAACACAGATACTAAGGACTTCAAGTGAGTTCTCATAACCTCCCTTTCTTTACACTGTTTTTAGTTTTAAAACTCGGAGGTGAAGCATGTATACCAAATTCAAATATTATTTTGATAACTCAAGGTTAATACCTGTTTATCAATATGATATTCACGATATAAAATTATTAATTATTATGGATTGTCTCTTATTATTTTATATCCATGTAAGCATTGTTATTGACTCCGGTTAATAACAAAGATTACAAGTATTGTCTCAAACCCCGATAGTCATCGCTCTTAACTTCGGTTAATTGCTTTGACATCGTGTATTGTCATGTGGATGATTTCCACATCTGTGAATCATTGCCTTTGACTTCGGTTAATTGCTTTGACTTCATGTATTGTCACGTGGTTAGCTACCACTCCATGAATCATGTATTTAACTTATGTTAATTACATAATGATCATGTATAGTCACGAACATTAATTGAGAATATAATTGATGAGATTGGTTGATTAGTTTGTGGATTGATTATCTATGTTTGACTATGATTATTTGTGATTGATTATGACTGATTGGTTATGTGATAATGTGATTTTGTATGTGTTTGATTGTTGAGTTTGGAGATTGATTGGATTATCTCATACAGGTAATAATGTGGATTTTCCCAGAAAATCATAAGCATTTATACTCATTTTATCTAAACTTTTTATAAAACCATTTTTAAACTTAAACTTTTAAATTCATTTTATAAAACTATTTTAA
Organism: Mikania micrantha; assembly: GCA_009363875.1. Classification (NCBI taxonomy): domain Eukaryota; kingdom Viridiplantae; phylum Streptophyta; class Magnoliopsida; order Asterales; family Asteraceae; genus Mikania; species Mikania micrantha. Next base: position 33,179,231 of record CM018681.1, read on the forward strand.
GTATAAAACTTATGATTACTCACCAACTACTTTGTAGTTGACACTTGATTTTCTTACATGTTTCAGGTGATGGAGACAAGTAGGATAAAGAGGGTGATCTCTTCTATTTTGGACATCATCATATAGGATCTTGGACTTAGCTAATTAACTGAAATTCTAGCGATTAGAGTTTAGTTAGTTTAGCTAAATCTTTTGTGTAATTGATGTAACTAATTCATGATGAACATGATTTTTGTGTAATTATTCTGGTTAATTGATTGATATATGATGATTGAATTTAGATGCCCACGAGCTTTTGAACAATCTACACATCCCTCGTGGCATCCCGACGTTTCCGCCATCGGTCGGGGTGTTACAACAAACACGATTCATGAGATCCATGAATACAGCTGGAGCGTTTGTCAACCCAAATGGCATGACCAAGAACTCATAATGGCCATAGCGCGTCCTGAATGCTGTCTTCGGAATATCTTCTTCTTGAACTCTAAGTTGATGATAACCCGATCTGAGATCAATCTTCGAGTAGTAACTCGAACCTTGCAATTGATCAAACAGATCGTCAATTCTAGGTAACGGATACCGGTTTTTGATAGTAACCTGGTTCAGTTCCCGGTAATCGATACACATACGGAAAGTCCCGTCCTTTTTCTTGACAAATAAGACTGGAGCTCCACACGGTGAGAAACTAGGTCGTATAAAACCCTTATCCAACCACTCTTGCAGTTGTGTAGATAACTCTTGCATCTCAGATGGTGCAAGTCGATAAGGCGCCCTAGCTATCGGTGCTGGATCCGGTGTAAGGTCGATTCGGAATTCCACCTATCTGATAGGCGGTAATCCCGGCAAGTCTTCTGGAAATACTTCGGGAAATTCACAAACTACTGGGATATCTTCAATCTTCTTCTCAGCTACCGGCTTCTCAGTTATAAGTGCTATAACTGCTGTATGACCTTTACGCAGACATTTGTGTGCTTTCATACCAGATATGAGACGTAGTGGCGTACTGGTCTTTTCGCCTTGTACATACAATATCTCCATGCGAAATAGGTATACGAACGATCTTTTCATGGCATACTATTTCAGCCTGGTGTTTGGACAACCAGTCCATGCCAATGACTACATCAAAACTGCCTAAAGTGATAGGCATAAGATCAATTTCTAATGTTTGACCCATCAAATCAAGGATACATCCCTTAAGGATTTGTTCAACTACAATTAACTTGCCATCGGCTAATTCTACAGTGTATGGATTTTCTAAGGCAGTGGGACTAACATTTAGCAACATAGAAAATGAACTAGATATAAAACTCCGGTCTGCACCAGTGTCAAATAGCATAGAGGCATAGTGATTATTTAAGAGGAACGTACCCGTGAAAATGTTGGGATCCTCCCGTGCCTGACGTCCTCCAATCACAAACGCCCTGCCCCGAGCACCATTGTTGTTGTTATTGTTGTTATTGGTGCCATTGCCGTTGCCGTTGCCGTTGCCATTTGTGTCATTAGTCCCGCCTTTCTTTAATTTTGGGCAATCCTTTTTGAAGTGTCCCAGCTTACCACACTCAAAGCAGCCCTTCTGTGCATTGTTCTGGTTGTTATTCTGATTGTTGGAATTGTTCTGCAGCTCTCCGCGGCAATCTTTAGCGGCATGCCCAACTTTTCCACATCTTTGACACCTAAATTTATCACACTGATTCCCGGCATGATGAAATCCACACCTGTTGCACTTTGGGTGTTTACCAATATACCCCCTGATGATGATGACCGCTGACCACTGTTCGAGTTGTGGTAAGACTTGTTTGAATCCTGCTTTCGGATCTGCTAAAAAGGCTGTTGGCTGAAGTTCTTGGAGTTATTGCTTTCCCACCTCCTCTTGTGGTCTCCCACCTTAGTAGCTGATGTTCGTTTAGGCAGAGTTCCCTGTAACACTGCCTGATCAGTCAGTTGGTGCGCTAAACGAACAGCTTGTTGAATCGTTGTGGGATTTGCAGATGTAACCAATCCCTGGATTTGAGGCACCAATCCTCCTATGTACCTCTCTATCCACTTACTGGCTGGAGGTGCCATGTGAGGTAGAAGTCTGGCCAGTTCATGGGACCGAGTCGTGTACTCCTCGATGTTTGACCCCTCCATCTTAAGGTGCCAGTACTCCTCCTCCAATTTCTGCATTTCACTACGAGGACAGTACTCCTCCTGCAATAAGGTCTTGAAACCATTCCAAGTTAGGGCATTGGCCTCGCCCAATCCCAATGTTTGAACATTCGAGTTCCACCAAGTCAATGCCGGACCTTCCAAAGTTCCAGTAGCATACTTAACCTTATTCTCCTCAGGACAGTTACACATCTCAAAAACTGATTCGGCTTTTTCAATCCATCGTAGGAGTCCAATGGCTCCCTACGATCCTTTGAAGTTATGTGGCTTACAGTCCAAGAACATCTTGAACGTGCACGCTTGTGGGTTCACCAATCCCCCTGTTAGTCCCTGTGGCCTTGTAGTGTGTGTCTGAACGTAGTTCGCGATTGCCTCCGCGACCCTGTTATTGATCAGCTCATTGAGCTCAGCAACTGTCATCTGTACGTTCTCACCGGCCATTACCTTCCTAGTTAAAAGAAATGTTAAAGTGTTATCAAGGTCCAATGTGAAACGTGTAAACAATACAACAAACATCAAACATGTAATGTAGAAATCAACACAACTGTTGGCAATAAGTAATAGTTTTCAATAGATAATAATCTGGTTTGAGTACAATACTTTCAAAATCAAAACATAGTTTTCCAAACATCTAATGTAGGGACACAACCCGCCCCTAATAAGTTCAACTAGATCAGTCCTCTGGGTCATCAATGGTGGATTCAGGATCAAAATCAACAGCTGGTGTTGGTTCCTCCACTTCCTCCTCTTCATCCTCTTCTTCATTCTCTGAGACCACCAAATCTTCCAAGGCTACAAGTCTGCCTTCCAGAATCTCAGCTCAGTTCTCAGAAGCTTGGAGAAGACCAGTCAACTGGATGATCTCATTTCGCATCCCATTAACCAAGTTGTAAAGGTTATCGTGCCTTTCATTCGCATCCCAGAGTTCCTGAACATTGTACTCAATCCTATCATTTGCCCAGTACAAGTCCTGACGTAGTTGGGCAATCTCCTCTGAATCACTCCGTTGCCTCTTAGGCTCAGGAACATCCAATGCAGGTGGTGGATGAGTAGAAGGTCCCTCAGCAGGAATCTCCTAAGTATCCTCAGCTGGTTCCTCCTTAGGCTCCTCCTCCGGATCCTCATCCGGATCCTCCTCAGGATCCTCCTCAGGATCTGAATCATCCCTCTCAGATGGTGGAGGAGATGGGATAGGTGGTGCTGGTGATGATGGTGGTACTGGAGCTACCGGCTCCTCATCCTCCGAATCAACAATGTGTATGTATGGTGCTGATGATGAAGATGCCATGTCTGTTACATAATACCATATGTAAGTGCAGTGTCATGGAATGTGTAAGCAAGTCTATCACATAATGCCATATGTAATTTCTAAGTGATATGTGTAAGTATGCATGTCTAATGTCTAACAGTTATAGTCTAAGTCTACAAATGCAAACCTAGTTCGCTATAACCAATGGCTCTGATACCAATCTGTCACACCCCCAATTTTCAACTAACGGAATCATACCGTTTGGGACGTGACAAACCAGGATCTCAGATCATTAGAAATAACGAAGACCTCTATATGAATTTCAAAACACACTTTGGTCTAAAAATGTAACATCAAAGTTCTACGTTGCGGAAGCGTTTTAAAAATAAAAATAAACATAATAGTTTGAAAACTGAAAATTACAAAACAAAATCCCAAAATTTCAAATCCAAATAACAGAAATGAATAACATGCATGCGACTCGATCTCCTAGTCCATGCCTGCTTTCTTGTGTACCTTAACGTCCTGAGAAAACATGTAAATCAAGTCAACACAAAGGTTGGTGCATTACACAGGTTGAAGCATTCACAAATGTTTGAAACAACAATTTGAACAAAACGTTTGCAGATAACATAATCACACATGCAAAGTCATGATAGCTAGTCATTTGTACTATTTACATAAGTGGTCGACACCGAAGCTGACTGTTGCATGCTAACGCATGTTTTTCCTTGCCACTATTGTCTTGCACAAACAATAGTAATGTGTGTTTGGTCAGTTAAACACTTGCGTAGATCCCATCTACCAAGTGAGGTTTGTCAAACCTAATAGATCTATTTCCAACTACCACGCTTTGCACTACGGCAAACTAAACGGTTCGAAATGTAAGGACTTGAAATGGTATGTTTGCACTCAATGTAAACAGCTAACTCATGCAAGTGATATGTATCTAAAAGTGTTTGTTGCACATGTTTTCTCTCCCAAAACAGTTAAAATAAGAAAGGGGCCGTGTACGCACCTTTGATAGTGAATAGAATGATCAAACCCGTGCAGTCGCGTAGATAATCCTCTACGAAGAATCTGTGTTTAAATAATAACGTTGTGTTATTCGGGATGTCATTTTGTTTTTGAAATCACATACATGTCAATACACGTATGTTAAAGTGTTAGAAATGTGCATATATGAATACGCGTGACTTTAAAATCGTTTATTTAAATCATATGGCCGTATATGATTTTATTAACATAAACGTAATTATACGCGATTACGTTTTCGGTCTAAAATGTGAATTTTATTATTTTATTTGGTTCGGGATGAAATTCTGGTTCCAACGAAATTCGAACGGGTTAAAACGGAGTTAAAACGAATGAATTACAATTAAAACAAAAACAGTGGGGGCAGGGGTCGAACCCGCGACCTCCCCCTCTCAACACACCCATGCTACCAATCCAACCCGCTAGGGAATCGCATTAGAAACTCCAAAATAATTGTTTTAAGCAGAACCCAACCGGTTCCCTTTTGTTTATGAACCCGAACCTGTGAGCCCAAATTGCACCCTGATTCGAACCCAATCAGTTCCAAAACCATGGGGCTTTTGTTCCATGGATCAAAACGAGTTCTAGATTTTATTTAATTTGAGTATCAAACACAGAAAGTTCTAATTCGCTATCCCTAATGTTTCGCATGTGTGTAGCTCAATCATCATTCAGAATCGTTTAAATTCGTGAATGTTAATCTGAAAAATCATAAGTTTATCACTAAACAAGAGTTTTCAAAACCATCTGAAGGATTTAATTTGAGTAGCAAGTTCAAGTGATTCAAAATCCCAATTCGTTTTACATCAAAGAACCCTAATATTTGAAATCTCACAATTCATCGTTGTCTGATGAAATTAACAAAAGGTATTCAACAAGTATAGGATTTCGAGACCTTCTGTATAATTTAGTCTGAATATTACGATCGCTTAAATAGAAAACCCCCATTTGCTTTAGCCGAAAAGCCCTAGAATTCGAAATCCATGAATTCATTGAAATTTTATGAAATTGACAAATGGTTTTCGATAAACAGAGGATTACGAAACTATCTGTATAGATTGATTTGATTTTAAAAGTAGTTTGAACCGAGACCCCCAAACCATTTTAGTTCTAGAACCCTAGAACTCTATCTCCTGCAATTCGGTATAATTAACTAAAATTATCAAAGGTTTTTCATTTAAAATGATGTTGCGAAACTGTATATGTAGTTTGATTTGATTTTTGAATTCGTTTGATTATAAACCCCCAAAACGTTCTTGATGAGGAACCCTAGAATTAACACATTATCAATTCGAGATTAATAGATGAAATTGTGTTAGAGGTACTCTTAGTCGGCCATGTTAGAAGGTTTAGAAGTGATTACTTACTTGGTTCTATGTCGAATTGATGAAAATCGACTTTTAGCTTGATATTCGGCCGACTCACGATCGAATCCTTCAATCCTCGACTTGTTGCTTCGAATTGTGGTATGGAATATGTTCAGAAAGTGCCGAATGAAGTTTGGGAAGGTTCAATTTCGAGAATTTTGGTTGATTAATATGAGATTAGTAGTTAATGGTGACGGTTTCATTCCTTGAGACCGTTTCTTGATTAGTTTGGTGATGAAAGGTTCTAAAAACGCATGATAATCATTAACCATCATCAATATAAGCTACATGACTGATTAATTAGATTATTTTCCTTGTATTCACTTAGATTTCGAGTTTCCCCAATTTTATGAATAAATTTTGACTTAAAAAGTCAAAATTGCTTGTTTCATGTAATTACAAGTTTAATACTTGTAATTTTAATGTATTTGAACTTGTTTAAATTAATTTTATCCCTTCTAATTTGATTTCCTATGATTTCCTTAGTTTTTGGTTAACGAAGTTAAACCAAAATGCCGAATTATCATAGATTGGGCCTCCTTATAGAAATTGGGCCTACAACCTATACGGCCCAATTAAGTTTTCTAACCGGGGTTAATCCCAAAAATGCCGGATTGTCACATATTCGGCTAGATCAATTTAATTCGCTCAAGTGTTACACATGTAAATTTTCTGATTTGATTCAATCATTAAACTGATTTGTACTGACACGTTTATTTCTTTGTTTTTCAGTATGGCTGGGTATAAATCAGTGACAAAGAACAAAATCTGCGCTCACCTGGATCTCACCTCCGTGAATGCCCGACACTTTACTGAGATCTTTACTTTCTTGAGGCGTTCCAGGATCTTTGCTGCCATATATACTGTCCATGTGCCGTATCAGACACATCAGCAGGATTTCAGGAGATCTGCTGATATTGATTGCAAGGTTGAGCCACCAGTTATCAGGGGCAAGGTGCAAGGTCATGATGTTGTTATTTCTGTTGAACATATCAGGAGGTTATGTGGCTTTCAGGATGCACCGGACCAACCCATACTACTTGATCGCTATCTAGTATGTGGATGCTTTATGCGATGCAAGTATGACGGTGATCTGGGAGTTGGGATACTCAACAAGGCTTTTCTGTCTCCGCAGTTCAAGTACCTTGCACATGTACTTATACACTGCTTCAATTTTTCTGAGATGATTTTTACCCATATGAAGGAGAATGTGGTGCTCAAGGGTGATAAGAAGTTTCTTATGTACCCTCGGTTTCTCCAGCAGATCTTTCATGCAAAGGTGCCTGACTTGCCGAAGACCAACACTGATATCCTTCGATTAGAGCACATGAATGAGATCACTCTCAATAGAGTGATGTCATACAGAGGGAAGGAGAGGAAGCCTCATGTTCGTTCATTATTCGGTCATCTTTAGAGACCAGACTATATTGCTCTTGGTGGCAGGAAATGGAGGCATTTTGACTCGAATTCTGATATAGAGGACATTGTTGTGCCAGGAGATGATGGTAATGATGATGGAGATGATGGTGCTGGTGATGTAGGTGGTGGAGATGCTGGAGTTAGTGTTGGTGTGACGGGTGTTACAGTTGGTGTGAGTACAGTTGGTGTTAGTTCTGTTGCTGATGCAGGTGTGGGAAGTTCTGGAGCTGGTAACGATGATGTAGATGTAGATGCACTATTAGACTTGGATTTTATGGCGACTACTCAGGCCACTGCATCTACTCCACTAGATATGACAGGCACCACCTTAGCTGAAGATAGAGATGATTCGGAGGAATCAGGTGATGATGGTGGTGAGGCTGAAGATGAAGAGGGCTCTGAGAGCTCAGATTCAGAGGATACTCCTGATGAGTTTGAGAGTGTTTGGGTAGGGGGGAAGACTGGTGAAGAAGAGGAAGAGACAAAGTGAGGCAGAGCTTGAGGAGATTCATGATCCATCTTTTCTTCCTGAGTTTGATTTGTCTCCTCCTCCCCGTACTTCTATTGCTACATCTACTGCAGCTGTGACAGTTGCTGCTACTTAGTCTACAGAGGAGGTCAGAACTGTCAACTGATGCTGCATCTACTGTTACATCAGCAGCAGCAGTTACAGTTTCTTCACTGACCAGGTCATGGGCTGTTCCTACACGTTCTATTGTTGCCCCTCTGACTAGGTTTGTCCTTCAGAGGAGGTCAGAACTGTCAACTGCTGCGGCATCTACTGTTACATTAGCAGCAGCAGTTACAGTTTCTTCACTGACCAGGTCATGGGCTGTTCCTACACGTTCTATTGTTGCCCCTCTGAGTACCTCTGGTGTTCGTGCCCCTATCTACACTACTGCTTCTACTGGTCCTTCCGTCACAAGAGCTGATACAATTATACCTACTGTTTCATTTGTTGAGCATCTGAGTACACTGAACAGTATTTTTCTCAAGTTGATGGAGAGGAACCTAGAGCAAGAACAGAGGAACCGGGAGCAAGAACAAGTGATTGTCCAGCTCACACGAAGGGTAAATGAGCAAGATACTCTACTACTACAGGCTGCTGATCAACGAGCAGATCTGAGAGCTCGATCTGCTCAACAAGAGGAGCATCTGCTCAAGTACATTGATGGGCATAACCAGCTGGCCTTGACAGCCACTGGTTTCAGTGACCGTATCTTGGCCCTTGAAGCTGAAAATGCCCGACTTACCGAGTACGTGGAAAGTCTTAGGGAGGGCACACCAAGAATTGAAGGCATTGCAGCTAACTCCGATGATTCAGATGAAAAGAAAGAAGAAGAAGATGATGATGATGATGAAGAAGAAGAGGAATCTGATGAAGAGAAGGTTGATTATGAGGATTCAGACAAAGATGATGGGTCTGATGATGATGAGGATGGATCAGGGAGTGGGTCTGCTAGTTCCTCAAGTTCAGATGCAGCAGATGAGCAAGCCCCTCCCCCTGAGATCCGAACCAAAACCAAGCACGATAAGAGTGCTAAAGCTCCTCCTCCTCCTCCCCCCACTCAGACAGATGATCCAAAAGCGACCTAGTTTAGACGTCGACTGGATGAGACGTTGACTATGATTTTAGACGCTCAAGGCATTATACAGCACTCGTTTAGCTACGATAAGGAGGAGGGAGAGATTATACACTGCTTAACCAAAGAGCATATTGCAGAGCTGTTCAGGTTGAATCCTGACGAGGTTGTGATTGATGATACCTCAGCTCCAGTTTCTGATGTGCCTTCTCCTAAGATTTTTGATGACATTGAAGAGGTTATCTTGGAGAACATCACTGAGGAGGAAACTACAAAGTATACTTCGGCTGAGGGCAAACTACCAACTTTTACTGACCATTTTGGACAAGCTACTAAAGAGGAACTGAACAGAAAAGTAGAAGAAAAGGTCAGTGGTGATGAGTGTTCAGCAGAAGATATTCAGCAAAGGAAAGAACAGTGGAAAGCCTGTTGGGAGACCTTGAGGAAGGAAACTACTATGAAGATGCCAGCAACTCACTCTAAAGTCTATAGGACCAAAGGCTACAAGGCTGGAGGTCAGATTCTTAGCTGGGCATACTTTCATGATTTGGGCTGCTATGCTGTCAAGAGAGAAAAGAGAATTGATTATTTCAAGCATCCACATGATTTCAAGACGTTTCCTGGATTCGATGTCAATCAACTTGCACGCTTGAAGATGGTATACAGTGAAGACTCAGGGATGTCTGCTTGGTTCTCGAGACAGATACAGTATGAGTATAGGAAGAGATGGATGGATTTCAGGCCTCAGCAACCTGAAAGATATTACTTATCTGAGACTGATAGAGATACCCGCAAGCATACAATCATCCTGAAGTGGCAACCTCCAAAAGTCATGAAGAAGATTCCTTTGAGGAAGATGCGTCAAGACTTTTTGGAAGGCTTCCGATAGTGGTATTATGACGGGCGTACTGGAGAGGCTGTGATAGTGCTCTACAAAGAAAAGAAGTGGGAAACTGAACGTATCTTTGACCCGATGTGGTTGACGAATCTGTCACACAGCGATGTCAAAGCTCTTTACAGACACCAGATTTTCTTTAATGTGGAAGATATGGAGCAGACATTGCAGTTCATGAGGGTGATCCGGATCTGTATTGTTTTCAGGATTCATGCTGGAGTAGGCTGGAAAGCCATTTCAGACAAACATTTCAAGAAGGATGCTACAAAGTAAAGAACTAGGTCCAAGGGGGAGTATGTTGGTGCACGAAATGTCCCTAGTTAAGTTTTGTATGATCTTTTGGTGTATAAAGTTTATATTATTAATGAAATCACTATTTCTATCTTGTTCTTAATGTTTATTTTAGTTTATAAGTGCTTGATTATGTTTAACTTTGATTATGTATGTTTATAGACCCATTCGGGCGAATGACTCTACGAATGAAGTCATTCGGCCGAATGAACGACTACAGAATGTCTTGGGCGATCGAATGAGTCACCCACATGACTCATTCACTAGTTCAAGCTCATTCGGCAGAGTCATTCGCAGAATGAGTTTTTTCGGCCACTCATTCGGCCGAATGAGTACAGTCTATAAATACCAACCCAAACAGATTCAAACTTAACTTTCCCGAACCCTCCTTCTTCCCAGAGCACTCCTGTGTCAAACCCTAGAAGTTTTGATCGGTTCTTGCTGTCCAAGTTCGATTCTCAACCCGTGGTGTCGATCAAGCTTCAAACGTTCATCCTTCACCTTCAGATCACCACGGTTGCTGTTGGTTTCGATTGGAAAACCCTGGAATAGGATTTCGCACTATTCCAAAGGCTGTCGAGCAGATCTCCATTGGAACCAGGTTGTTTCTAGGCTCCTAGTTGGTCCTACAATGATCTATGAACATGTTTGTATAGTTTGATTATGAATAAAATGAGTTTTGTAGTGAACTTCTTAATATAGTACCTTTGAATTGGGGATTTTGTAAAATATTGTCTATTAACATGATTAAAGAGTGAAATACACTTGCAAATGGTACATTATGGTGATCTGAAGGTGTTTGCATGTTTGATTGGTTCAAAACTTGTTAAATATGGAAACATGTTATATTTCGTAACTTTAAAAGGATGGGTATGCATGTTTGTTGATACATGACAATGTATTATGTGATAAGATGATCACTTAGGGGAACGAGCATGTTTATAATGATAAAAATGTGACCTTATATATGAAACTTACTATGAATAGCAACTTGTTTGACGAACATACATGCAACTGTAACGATTAGTACCACGATCTGCAAGAACGTATATATTATTGTGACAACTAGTACCAGATTGTTCGGCAAGACCGTACGGTATGTGTACTTTCACGATTCACTATTTATAAATACTATGAGTTAAACAGTTGTGTGACAACAGGGCTATGAAGACAATTAATAGATATATATATATATATATTTCAATGAAAATTGAAATAATAAATATACAACAACACATGTGAAACAACAAATGTGAGAACAAATGACAAAAACATATCGGTTACGATCTGATATCCACAAATAACAGGAGTCAGATGGCCGAAAATTCAGTGAGAAAACAATGTGAATTCGATCATAATGTGAAAACGGTTCAGTTTAGTTGAGTCCGACTGTGAGGAAATCCAATTCAAAATAACAAATCACTATCATTTACGAATAATAAACCGACTGAGTGTTCGTGTGGGTGATGATTCATACAAACATATCTATGGGTTTAACATTCTGAACGATAACTAAAATGAAGAAAACAAAAATCAGAAAGTGAAACCGCCGTCGTGTTCGTTCGCGTGACGATTCGAATGAATACGCGTGAAGGTGAAACGATCTGACGAAACAAATAAAATAAATGTTTCGAAATAATAAAATAACTAAAAGAAATATAAAAACATTTGATAGGAATTACAACCTTAAAATGAATTAAAGAAAACTATTTTATTTAAATTCGTAAACGTCTGAAAATGAGAACCGAGCAAACGAAACGAACCAGAACTTGCTCGGGGTATAAAAACCCCTGACCAAGCATTTATCCCTCATTTATTTCAGCCATCTACCTCTCTCTCTACATTTACGTCTCTCTACTCTCTTTCTGGAAAACTCACACAAAAACCCACCTAAATCCTTCAATTCTTGCTCAAATCAAGAGATCTTGGTGTCAAAACGAAGCTTGGAGCATCTACAACACGAAAGTACAAAGGATCGGAGCTTTGGATCATCACATACGAGGTAAAATCGAGCTTAAAGATTCAGTTTTAAGGATTTTCTCTCAAAACCGGATATATGAACTCGTAGTTTGACTTTTAAACATTAAACCTCACTAGATTCACATGAAAACAAGTTTTGATTGAATGATTTAAGCTCAAAATAATTTGAAAGAGGAATTTTTAAGAAACCTGTAATTAATGGAGGCTTGAGATCGGGAGGTTGAAGGTGAGTCAACCGAGAACCACTTGGTTGACTGAGAATTTATTATGTTGACCGAGAATTCATTTTCTGGCCGAGAATCCTTGTGTGACCGAGAATACCTTCTGTTTTTGAATATTTGGCCGAGAACCAACCAAAGCTGGCCGAAATCCCATTCTCTTGAATACCTTTAACCGAGAACACACATACCCATTTGAAAACTACCTAGTTATTGTTAGCCGAGAATAGTTTTGGTGGGGCGGGCCATGTACACCGAAATCTCACAAAAAAATTCAGCCAACAAAAGCTTACATAATTTTAATATGAAGTTCAATTATTTTGGATTTAAATGGTTTAAACTTGATTGCGTTTTGGTGCAATTGGGTATGATACATTAATCAAAGTTACCTAAGCATTGGTTAAGAACATAGATGGACCTTAAAACAGGTGTTTAATCATAAACCATGGTTCAAAAACATATCAAAGGATTATAACTAAATCCTACTTTGACCAACGTAACAATAGGGTTTACTTTTGAAATAGGTTAACCGATTTTACTACAAAGTTGATGGGATGATAAACTTCCACCATAAACTCTTTTGTAACACATCGTATGATTATGTTTTGTATAACACAATATTTACATAAACACACAAACGATTTTAAACATTTTAAGATTTACACAAGGGTAATATTCTAGGTGTTAAGCTAATGACCTAAGTTGGACTTAGGAAAATATTTTAACACCCCCAATTTTACAAAATGCTAAAGTCAATCCTGTGGATAATCATATCAACAAAGAATGTATTTCGTACTAATCTTAATGTAAGTTGGTTAGGTATTAGTATGTTATATTGTCAAACAAGTTCAAGGAAAAATCAAGATACAAAGACTTATAAAAGTTAACCAACTTTAGGGTTAACCCACGAAATGAATAACTCGTACTTATAAGTCACAAACAACATTGAATCCAACACAGGTGTGAATACACACCATTACAACAATGAGCGCGTGCATTCTTTGATTACGTAGTCAACCACTTCAACATCAAGGTGAGTTCATATGCCATTTTTCTAATTTTTTGATTTTAAATGCAGGGCTGAGAAACATGCTAACTCTTTTAAATCATTGAAAGTTTTAGTACATTATTCAAACATCATGGGATTTAGATAATAAAGATGTTATCTTTATTATCATACTTTATTCAAGATCAAGGATGTTTCATGATAACATAACTTCATGAATTCATCCAAACATTTAAATAACTCAAGTGAAATAAGATTTGATCTTATAATACTATGTTGTTTACAATGAGATAAGATGAGACAATTACAAATGATAACAAGAATGATAATCATGATAATATAATTTCATGATGATGGTATCATTCACCACATATACTAACATCGTGTAATAAGACTAGTTCTTGTATCACTTTGTTAAAGACTATGGGAACACATAACACTCAGATTAGTTGACAATGAGACAATGACATTGGGAGAACACATAACAACAACTAATTACTATTAACACGGTTTGCTTTAACCATTGATTTAGTGCGACTAAACCGACGATAGGGTAGTGGTACCATAGGTTTGACAATACGCCGGCGAGTGAGGTCGGTACTTTAGTCGTAACATATTCATTGGCCGGTATCGTATGACCGGTAACATGGCTGCATCAGTCAGGTTTGGTAAATGACACATGGTTATATTAATCTTAAGACACTGATTGTAAATATTCCTTCGATTCTATTAACTGATAGACTGAGGAATTGATTTTCTCTCATGTCATATTACTGGTAATAGTTTCGTTGAAGGCACTGAGATTATAAATAGGATAGAGATAAATTGGATGCATTATGGTCTGATTACGTGAGGACCATAATGGATCCCATTTAGGATCTATACATTCAAGATTGGGAACAACATCAATGAATTAACTGTCACTCCTATTATGGGAAGTGAATTAAAGTTAATTCTACAATTGAGAGAAAATAATAAGGATAAGATTGAATTAATCTATTTACCTTTAAACACCAAGGGATTACCATAACTTAGGTCATGGCAATATATTCCCTTCAACTACTCTTATTCTATACATATAACATTGTGGGATGAAAACACATCATATGGGATTAACAGGTTGGATACCAAATGAGACAAACATATATGAGATGAACTTGGGTATCTATAGTTGCAATACAAGTGGTATTGAATTCCGTCAAGTGTTTGGTGGGCTGGCGGCTTCATTCGTGAAGCGTATGCCCTATATATAAGCATGCTTGATTTGAATGACACATTATTTGTATGGGTAACTATGGAGAGGACATGATTGTGAGACAAGACAATATCAATAAGACTTGTGTGTGACACTATGACTTGTGAATGACAATTACACGTGTTTTCAGGACATTAGCTAGTAGGACTTTATAGTGGACCAATAGCTTACTTTTGTGTTATGCATATTTTGGATGACGTATTAATGAATCATCTTTTGTAAATCTTGTACAGATACAAGATAGAAACATCAAGACTCTTTTTGGGTAGATTTACTTAGTTATATTATGAACACAACTTGTGTAATTTAACTTTGTAATTCTATGTCAATGTCATGTTAGCATTTCTCATTATATATCATGCGCAATGTAAACAATCTGATCATTTTGATAATCACACGATATCGCGCCCTGAGATCCTTCCGCCCGACGGGAAAGTCGATCCAGCCTGCCGGTTCGAGGTGTGACAATTATGCATACGTGCAATATATGGAAACCTTATGTGCTATGACTCGTATATTGTCGTTCTATATGACCAGTGTATCCGATCCTGCCACGTCACAACCAGCGGCTTAATGTCGAAAGTGGTAAATTGGGGGTGTCACATATAAACAAGTTCAAGGGGCTCTAAGATTGAGATTATCAGGTGTTGATAGTGTTACTATCAACTGTGCTTAACAATTTTATATTATAAACCAACCCTTTGAAATTTGTCTATACTAGAAAATCGTGTAAGTTCAAGAAGTTCAAGATTATTCTGAAACAAGCACAACTAGAAGCAGTGGCAAGCAACAATTTGAGAAACGAGCTCGACTGTGGAGCCGAGAAACATTTTGAGACAAAACAAGATGGGGTTATCTACTACCAGAATCGTGTATGGATCCCAGCAGTGGATGAACTTCGGAAACTCATACTTGACGAGGCACACAAAACACGCTATTATGTTCATCCTGGTGCTGATTAGATGTACCAAGATCTTAGATCATTTTATTGGTGGCCGGTATGAAGAAGGATGTGGCTACTTATGTTGGTAAGTGCCTCGCATGTGCCAAGGTCAAAGCTGAACACTAGAAACTGTCAGGTTTGCTGGAACAACCCGAGATATTAAAATGGAAATGGGAACAAATAGCTATGGATTTTATTACCAATCTACCCCGCACTTCCAGCGGACATGATTCTATATGGGTCATCATTGACAAGTTGACCATGTACGCACACTTCTTTCCAATTCAAGAAAACTACAAGATGGAGAAGCTAGCAAGAATCTATGTTAATCAAAATAGTAGTACGGCACGGGGTTCCACTATCTATTATTTCAGACCGGGACAGTCGATTTAGTTCTGGCAATCATTGCAACAACCCCTAGGGACAAGCGTGAATTTGAGCACTGCTTATCATCCACAAACGGATGAACAAAGCAAGCGCACGATCCAAACCTTAGAGGATATGTTGAGGACATGCGTCCTAGACTTCGGCAGAAGTTGGGACAATCATTTACCACTCATTGAGTTCTCAACAACAATAGCTGCCACATCACCATCGGATGTGCTCTGTTCGAAGAACTATATGGTAGAAAATGTCAGTCTCCAATTTGTCGGACCGAAATAGGAGACAACAGGTGTCACACCCCCAAATTCCCACGTGCGGTGCCAGACCGCGCGGGTGTGACGTGGCCAGGATCATAGCTCTCGGTCATATATAACGACTCTATATGAGTTTCACAAATATTCAGTTTTGTAAATAAATCAAGTTTTCATAAATAAACAGCGGAAAGTTAATGTTATAAGCAGCGGAATAAACGTAAATTGTTTTGCGTCGGAAAATAAAAGTATATCAAACACTACATGGTTAATATTGTTTTAAAAGTCATGAACCAGAACATAAGTCTATGAGAAGAGCCTATATGCATGCAAGACTCCTGAGTGCAACTCCTTGTGCGTCCTAGCTTGTGTTCCATCAATTACCTGAGAATACATGCGAAAACGTGTCAACTATAAAGTTGGTGAGTTCACAGGTTTAGACAGTAAATAAAATAGTAAGACAGACATATACTAGGTATGTTAAGTTGTTTGTTGGATTTACGATCCGTCAGTGTGTCAGTTCATCTTAACGAAACTCAACTATTTTCGTTGCCTCCCCGGTTCATCACTGAACCCAGCATCAACATCGATATAATGCTCGTTATGACCTCGAGTCAAAGTTGTTGCCGAGCGGGGCTAGTCAAACCCAGTAGTACTACGTAATAACGACTCGTTTGTTACACAACTAATGGTAAGGATATGTGAGGACTTGTTGCGATAATAGTTACACTCAAAATAGTTTTTCTACATACCAGTCATATATCTAAAATAGTTGCAATGTATTCTCACCCCAAGTATTTATCAAAGAGTTAAAGAGTAAAAGTGGGGCTGTAAACTCACCTGAGTTTAGTAGAGTGCGTTCGTTACGCGAACGGAGTAGTGCGCCTCTTTAGCGGTTACCTATAACACATAGGCGTCATGAGATTGTGTTCACATTCGTGTTGGCCTTACTAGACCGTTTTCGTGTCCAAACAACTCTAAGTTGTTACGAGGGTCGCATTGACCATGTTTGATCTGTTGACCGTGTTTGACTGAACGACCCGTTGGTGGAGTGTTTTAGTTCAAGGGATCGTGAAACGTGCGATTTAGTGTCGTGTGGTGTGTGTGAGAACCAAAATCGCATCCGTGTGATAACTTACTATTTATAGTAAGTTTCTATTATAGGAAACTTTCCATATTAGACAAACCATACAAGAAATCAATTTCCGGTTATTCTTGTATGCATAGTTAACCTATATGAACATGTTATCACATAGCACATAGTTACACTTAATCGATTAAGCATGTTTCGCGTTTAAAAGTTACTATTTTTAGTATGTTTCAAAAATAAGCATTTCTCACCAAGTCTGTCAATCAAACTCACCACAATATCAATATCCTAGTCTCAAGTAACCATTTGATCATACTTGGTATACTAACGCATTGTCATTTACCAATTTTGTAAAATAAAGTTACTATTTATAGAAAATTGAAACAAATATTCATATTTCAATTATTCTAAGGAATCAAAACACCTAATCTCATCATGTTAAGGCCAAACAATCATGTTAAACATACTACAACATCAAGCCCATCATTCATTAGCCATTCGTAACTAAAAAGTTACCATTTTTAGAAATAATGGTGTAAATCACCTCATTCATCAATTCTAGCATAACAACATATCAAAAATAATCATATTCACCTTGAATCATCATCTTAAAACACATATAGGTTCCTATTTCATCAAAAATCACCATTTCATATCATTAAAGTTTCTAAATATAGAAATAAGCTTCAAATCTTCATTTTGATCACAATAATCACAATAGACCTTGTAAATAATCCCATACATCATCAATAATCATATATTCATATCCAAAATCATTTAAATCCATTTAGATCATACATGCATGTGGTTTAAGAGTCTCATTTCATAACAACATCATCAAATGACAAATACATTTCATTAAAATCATCATGGATCCCAACTTATTCATCAAATCATTCATAAAATTACATAATCTCAGATTTAAAAGGCAAGAATTTCGTGCATGTATAATGGCTAACATTGCATGTGAGCATCCATGGTTGCATGTGGGTTTTTATGTGTTATATGTGTTTGCTTTGAAGTTGAGAGTGTATGAATGCTTCAAATACTACATTACAAGCTTCCTAAGGACTGAGTTGAGGTTATAGTAGATCCCCAAGACTCCAGAGGTGGCTGTGAATAGCTCCAAGCTTTTTTGAGAAGAAGAGGTGGTGATCTTGAAGCTTCCTCAAGGCTTAAATCTCCAAAAATGGCTTCCAAATGGGTTTGAGGTGCTTTCCAGGAGCTCCAATGGTGTTTAACCGAGCAAATGATCGCCAACTAGCTTCTGGGTTCAAGTATGATGAGTGTAGGGTGGCTTGTAATTATTTAGTCTTGGTTAAGTAAAGATTTTGCGAGGTGGGGGTCGTCGCGTACCGGTGAGACTGGCAAAAATTCCCCTCGGCGTACCGTAATGAATATAATATTCGTTTGATTCCCGAAACACGCCGCGTACCGTGATGGTAGAAGTTGATCGGTCGTCGCGTACCACGACGACTTACGGAGAATTCAAATTTCCTTGTCCATGCTTCGCGTACCGCTAAGGCCCAACCAGAGGCCTTTAGCGTACCGCAATGGGTCCTGGAAGAGCCCAATAGGCCCAATTTGGTTGTTTAGAACTGATTTTCGCGTATTTCACGATTACGATCATCGTTCATCAACATTTTAGCATTGTTCCACCTGTTTTTGGTTCCCTAGGACCTATGTGTTGTGAAATTGGACTGTGGTTTGCTTAATTCACCAACGTTAGTTATTCAAGACACGTGCAAGCGTTTTTCGATAATTCCTTGAATTATCTGTGTGTTTGGACTGTTGTGCTACGTGTTACACTAAATACTAATAATCCTGGTGCCACGTATGTAATAAAGATACACATTATTATTAAAATAAAGTAAATCTTGACTTGGAATTTACGAGGTGTCACAACAGGATCACCGGGCCTGAACTTATCCAGGAAACTACTGATAAGATTGCTCAGATCCAACAAAGATTATCAGCAACACGTAGTCGCCAAAAGAGTTACGCAGACAAACGGCGGAAGCCTTTGAATTTCAACTGGGTGACCGAGTCATGATGAAAGTGTCCCCATGGAAAGGTGTAGTTCATTTTGGGGCTAAAGGCAAGTTAGCACCAAGGTATGTCGGACCGTTCGAAATAACACAACGAATTGGCACTGTGGCATACAGACTTAGACTTCCAGAAGAACTCAGCAGGGTACACGATGTGTTTCATGTATCCAATCTCAAGAAATGCCTCGCTAATGAATCATTAGTCATACCATTGGAAGAGAAACAAGTTGATGAGCAACTACACTTCATTGAAGATTCTATATAGATTATGGATCGTGAAGTCAAGAGACTGAAATGAAGCCATATCCCTATCGTGAAGGTTCTTTGGAACTCCAAGCGTGGACCAGAATTTACCTGGGAGCGTGAGGATCACATGAAGACAAAATATCCCAATCTATTCACAGAAGAAGTAGTATCCGAAAATGATGCTTAAATTTCGGGACGAAATTTCTTTAACAATGGAAGACTGTCAAACTAGTACCAGATTGTCCGGCAAGATCATACGGTATGTGAACTTTCACTATTCACTGTGTATAAATACTATGAGTTTAGTAATTGTATGACAAAAGGGCTATGAAGACAATTAACAGTTGTATATATTTCAATGAAAATTGAAATAATAAACATACAACAACACATGTGAAACAACAAATGTGAGAACAAATAACAAAAACATATCGGTTGCGATCTGATATCCACAAATAACAGGAATCAGATGGCCGACAATTCAGTGAGAAAACAATGTGAATTCGATCATAATGTGAAAACGATTCAGTTTAGTTGAGTCCAACTGTGAGGAAATCCAATTCAAAATAACAAATCAGTATCGTTTACGAATAATAAACCGACTCAGTGTTCGTGTGGGTGACGATTCACACAAACATATATGTGGGTTTAACATTCTGAACGATAACTGAAAAGAAGAAAACAAAAATCAGAAAGTAAAACCGCCGTCGTGTTCGTTCGGGTGACGATTCGAACAAACACGCGCGAAGGTGAAACGATCTGACGAAACAAATAAAATAAATGTTTCGAAACAACAAAATAAATAAAAGAAATATAAAAACATTTATTAGGAATTACAACCTTAAAAAGAATTAAAGAAAACTATTTTGTTTAAATTCCTAAATGTCTGAAAATGAAAACCGAGCAAACGAAACGAACCCGAACTTGCTCGGGGTACAAAAACCCCAACCAAACATTTATCCCTCATTTATTTCAGCCATCTACCTCTCTCTCCACATTTATGTCTCTCTACTCTCTCTAGAAAACACACACAAAAACCCACCTAAATCCTTCAATTCTTGCTCAAATCAAGAGATCTTGGTGTCAAAATGAAGCTTGGAGCATCTACAACACAAAAGTACAAAGGATCGGAGCTTTGTATCATCACAAACGAGGTAAAATCAGCTTAAAGATTCAGTTTTTAGGGTTTTCTCTCAAAACCGGGTATATAATTTGTAGTTTGATTTTTAAACATTAAACCTCATTAGATTCACATGAAAACAAGTTTTGATTGAATGATTTAAGCTCAAAATAATTTGCAAAAGGAAGTTTTAAGAAACCTGTCATTAGTGGTGGCTTGAGATCGGGAGGTTGAAGGTGAGTCAACCGAGAACCACTTGGTTGACTGAGAATTTATTATGTTGACCGAGATTTCATTTCTGGCCGAGAACCCTTGTGTGACCGAGAATACCTTCTGTTTTTGAATATTTGGCCGAGAACCAACCAAAGCTGGCCGAAAACCCATTCTCGTGAATACATTTGACCGCGAACACACATACCCATTTGAAAACTACCTAATTATTGTTAGCCGAGAATTGTTTTGGTGGGGTGGTCCATGTACACCGAAAATTCACAAAAAAATTCAGCCAACAAATGCTTACATTATTTTTTTATGAAGTTCAATTATTTTGGACTTAAATGGTTTAAACTTGACTGGGTTTGGGTGCAATTGGTATGATACATTAATTATGATGAATATATTGATATAACTACTAGCATTTCAGCTCTAATAGCTTGAAATGATGACCCAACCTTCTCCCTTGATAACCTATGTTTTATCATGGATGACCTTCATCACATACCAAGTGATGATTGGGAGGAACTAGATATTCTAAACCAACTTGCCTTGCTGAGTATTAGAAACAGGGAGAAAATTTCTTGGAATCCATGGAAAAACAAAGGTTGGACTCAAAGCAATACTCTAATGCTATAAATTTCATGGCTTTGGACATTTTGCTATGGAATGAAAAAATGCATCAAACAGTCACACAACTTCCTATGTGTTTTCCCTTCAACCACCTCTCAAACCCAAACCCATTATCATAAGCACAATCGCAAAAAGGCTACTGCTTATATAGTTCAGCCCACAAACCAAATGGTTATTCAATATGATCAATTTGCCAATGGTAGTTTGTTTCTGCCAATGCCTGCTACTCAGCCTTACCAGATTGTTGCACCAAACCAACCAATAATACTAAGTCCATGTCCAACAAAATCTGCCCCTCAACCAAGCCAGCCTGCCCTATTTCTGTCAAGATTTTGTAGATTGAAGTAGTCTACCTGATGATTTAGGGCATCTTTTATATGTCAATAAGCCAACAATAAATTTTGCCCTATTGGTCATTGATGAACCTTGAGTTACTCAATCTTCCTCTAGAGTTGAATCTTCTTCCTCAAGTGGTGCTCAAGTATCCCCTACTATCCTTGATAAATTATATTATGTGTCTTGTATAGAGGCATTTGATAACATCAAGAAGGAAATTGTTTTGTTACAAGATCAGACAATAGAATTTGAACAACATTAATTAAATAAAGAAGAATTCAGACTTTGAGTGAATAATAAAAGGCAAAATAATCAGATTTCAACTTTGAAAACTGAACTGCCAAACATACAAGCTCAATTTGACTTGTTTTAAGAAAAATATGCAGCTTACATATCTGAATTGTCTTAAACAAATGTCAATTGTGAAAAATGGGTTGAATTCTGCAAAGGATTTCAATTGATTCTAAAGAAGCAAGGTCACAACAAAGTCAAGTTTGGCATTGGATATAATCATACAAGTCCGCCTGATGATTATACTCCACTAAAAGAAAATAAAGAAGCAATTGAGACAGAACCCATCTCACCTACCTTTCCTCCTAACATAATTCCAAAAGTAATTGAAACCTTTCCTAAGGAATAATCATTGAGCACACCAATAAAAAGTGTATGTGATTTAGATACAAAGTCAAATAATTCTGACAAAAACCCATCACAGAAGGCTAACATAAAAATGACTTCATAATTAATGAAGAGTGTTCAGTCAATGAGCAATTATTCGATGTCTAATGATCCAGTTTTTCATAGTAACATTGATATTACTAAGGATGATATATCTCATAAGAAGAAACCTATAGCAAATATCTAGTTTCCATCATATTTTCCTCACCCTTCTTACCCTGTGATGAAAGCAAACCAACATTTCATCCCAAACTATTAAGCCTTGACACCTTCTTGCACTAAGTGCTTCAAGAGAAACCACACTACTGCTGAGTGTTGGTTTAAAACCCCCACTTGAAAAACTTAGAAATAAAATAAATACTTAAAAAACTTATGATTCTAAGAGAAACCACAAAACAAGGTGAAGAAGGCCAAGAAACCAAATAAAGCACAACCCTTGCCAAAGACAAGATCATCGCTTCTATTACCATCAACCAACTGCACACAAGTTTCAATTATTGGGACTCTACCTTTCAGACCACCAATAATCTCACCACCAAATCTTCCACCAGTTGTTGCTAAACTATCTCCTGCAACATCATTTGAAGTAAACACATGCTTGTGACTTAGTTATGGCACATTTTAAAAATTTGTGATAAAAGGTTTCTAAGAATATGAGTTTGAAACATGATTTTCTGAAGAAGACTAATATGCTCATTCAATACCCTTTTTCTTCAAAAGAGCATATTATGATTTCACAAAACGACCATAAAAATTATTTTTTAGTTGCATGTTTTGCTCCTTTTATTGTTGCACATTACAATCTTGTGCCAATTTAAACTTGCATCTAAGTGTGGAATTATTTGATCTCCTACATATCTCACAACAAGAATATGGTGATTTTTAAGATTCAACAACAACTTCGAGTTGTTTGCATTGGTATTCAACACTTTCAAATTTCAAATTTGATGCGGTTTGAATATCTTTAGAAGTAGTTTCAGTAGTTCTTTCCAGTAGTTTGATTTCAATGTGTGTACAAACTACTGTTGGATTGACAACTACTAAAGGTTTCTTTTTATTGTATCTTTTGTGTTTAGACTTCGTTTAATTTGTGGAGTCTTTTGAAATTTACGTAAATTCAGTTTCAATTGGAACATTTTGTGAAAGTACTTTACATGGTTTGATTTTTTCTAACTCAATGTTTGAGTTTTGAATTGGATCCAGACATCCAATTAAATATGAAATTTTAGTTGTTTTATTTCCTTTCTTATTGACGTCATCTTTAGTTGTTATGTTAACAACTGAAAATGAACTTTCCATACCCACACTTTTATCATTTGAGGATTCATATTGACTATCCGAATCACTACCCCTATCCAACTTCTCTTAGCAGTGTAGGCAAATGCAGGTTAAGTATGATTATAACCTATTCCAAATTTACCATTACTAGTTGATTGCTTGCTGAGCATCATTTGATATCCATTGAAGGATCCAATCTATTTTTGACAATTTACCATAGAGTTTGCAAGATAATTTTAAATTTCAAATATTTATCAAGCAAAATATCAATCTGAGTCTGAGTGTCAGAAGCATTGTGTATAAGTTTTGAAAACTCGCTTTCTTTTTCTTTTAGTTTTTTTTTTCAAATTCATGAATTTTCTTTTGCTTAGTTGATTCTACTTCTAATGCTTGCTTACTCAAAAGAGTATTAACTTCTTTGATTCTAAGAAATGCCTCAATGCATGATTCAGAACATAATTTTTCTAAAGATTCAGGAAATACCTTTGAGCTTGATGAAGTTAAATCATTCGGCATTATTGCAAAGTCATGATGATGAGTGAGTTGGCTGATTAAGGCATGATCTCCATGAGAAAAGTCATCAGGTATACTATTCAATCCACATATCCAGACGTAAAGAAGCTTTGTTGACTAGAAGAGTTTGTTGATGATGATACGTGTTGATTTAACATCACTTGAGATGATGTGGTTGAGGCAGCTGTTGTAACATATTGGACTTGAGGAAAATAAGGAAGCTGCATTACAGGTGAAAATGTAGGTTGAAAGTATTGAACATACATTTGGAAGGAAGCATGAACAAAGTGTGCACTACTACTTGGTGCTACGGAATGATTATAGGAATTTGTTGATGAACCAGCCTAAGATTTACTACTAGGAAGAGTAACATAGGTATTGTTGGAATTTCAAACTATGCATTCCCTTGAAAAGTGACATAGCCTCTGAAATTTGTGACATTCTAGTTTTAATTTATCTAAGCCCACCTTTGTTCTCGCATTCACTCCAAGGAACTTTATTCTTGTTTGCTTGTAAAACTTGTTTCTTTTAATTGTGAGCATAGGTAACTGAGGCGAAATATTCATTTCCTCGAAATCATCACTGTTGATATGATGTAGGTCATTCATAATAAATGAAATATTTACAAAAGAGCCATCACTTAAACCATTAGTAACTTTGTAAGCTTGGTGAGGGGGAATATGACCTCCAATTCCCATTGTAATATCTATATGATCATCATACCCACATTCATTTGAACTAGAACCATAGTGATTTTCAGTACCTATCAAAGTGTGTTCCCTTGCACATAATCATCTGTTATTTTTCCTGAACTTTTCAACTTCTTCTTCTCATTTATATCTCTCTCAAAAGTAACAACTTTCCATGTAGTTTAGATAAGATTAAAGAATCAAAACTAGTACTGGTACAAAAAACTATAGAATAAGTTTCCTATTTGTCAAGAAGAGATCTGAGAAACCTATGTAACATAGTAACATTTGTATACACTTGATCCGCAATTTTAACTAAGAAATCAATGTTGCAAACCATCCAAATTGTTGATTCAATGATTCACGTATAATGTGAGAGAAGGTTTTTCTTACTATTGAGCTAATATGTCACACCCCGAGAAATCCCGTCCCTTTCGGGGGCGCGAGCGCGAACTGTCAGGATCCCAGTCTCCGGTCACACAGTTGCGAGACCTACATGTCTGGTTGTATACGTACATCCAATTACTTGGACTAGTCAGTTTTGTAAAATCAGAGTTGCGGAAGTAAACGTTTAGGTTGTCAAAACAACGTTGTAATCATGAGTTGCAGAAGCATAAGATTAAAATAGTTTCCCAAAACAAAACAGAGTAATAGTTTGTGGAAGCGGTTTAAGTAATAATCATTACATAGCAATTCAAATGTTTAAATATTCTCAAAATCCTAAGACAATAAAGCTGATGCATGGGACTCCATCCTAGCATCCTATCCTCGTGTGCGTGCCTTAGTTACCTGAGAAAACATGTGAGTAAAAGGTCAACACAAAGGTTGGTGAGAGCACAGGTTTTTCATAAGCAGTAAACATCCAATGTTTACAGTAAGAATTGTGATTTACGTATCATTACAATGCAGTATCGATTGATAGCTAGTCAATACAGTTATATTATATGCGGGTTCGTACTGATGCTGACAGTTGTGCCTCCTACCATGTCCATCACAAGACAATGGCAAAGTGTTGGTCAATATTGCACCCATTCTGACGTCCAGTCGGGTTGGCCTCCCAGGCGCAATGGGTGGGGCTTGTCAGGCCCAAGTAGTCTTATTCAAGATTACCACGCTAGGCGCTACGTGCTACTAACGGTACGTGGAGTATCGCGAGGACTTTTAGTTGTGATGTGGTCCACACATATACATATAGTGATAAAGCATGTCCATACGTAAATAAAATGAGTTGTCGTTCAAAAACAGTTGTAATGCAATGTTTTCTCCCCCAAAGGTAGAAAATGTAAAAAGGGGCCGTGAACTCACCTGATAGTGCAGTTTCCGGTTTTCGTGTGTTCGCTACCTGGGAGTGCTAGTAGTCCTGCTAGTAAGCACCTATAACCATATAGGTATGAGTATGTGTTTTGTGGTGTGTTGTATCCCATACAACTCCAAGTGTCGGTGTGCTCAACCGAGTGTGTGTCTATGTGTGTGTTGACTCGACGAATCGTTGGTGACACGTTTGTTGTGTTTATGTGTCTTAATGCAAATAAGACACCAACACGCATTCCTATGACCAATCATGATGTATTTCACATAAGTTATGTTTCGAAAATCTTAATGTTTCCGTTCTTGAAAGAGTTTCCATATTTGGAAAGTTTCTATTTTTGCAAAGTACAGTTATGAAATCCCATTTCATAAAATCAATACTTCTAGTAAGTTTGTAAAAACATGTTTATACGCTTAAAACACATCGTTTACATATAAATTGCCATTTATGCCATTTTGCCCAAATAAAGTTTCCTTATTTGGAAAGTATCCGTTTGAAAACTCGTTTTCACAAATCCAAGTTTCCAATATGCTTAGAAATCATTTTTAAACATATTTCAAAAATCAAAGTTCATCAAAACATTCGTAAACATCAAAAGCCCTCTTTTGATTTACAAAAGCTTCCTTATTTAGTAAGTTTCTTCAAAACCATGTTTTTGACAAAATCCAATACTCAAATGTGTTTCTAAACACACCAATATACATTTGACAACATCTAGACATGTCTAACATGTCCAGATCATCACAAATCTAAGACGTGCAACATAAAAGTTTCCTTTTATGGCAGGTTTACCTAAATCATCATTAAATCAACAATAACTCAACCAAACTCAAATCCAACATTTCTAAACTCTAAAATCAGTAGATATAAATCAAACACACATCAAATCACCAACAAATTTGTGTACAATAACCACATGGAGTTGCATGTGTGCAAACACACTTGCATGTGCGTTTTTACATCATGCATGTACGATCTAACAACTAATAAACATGTAAAACTACCTTAGGAGCTAAGATTCAAGTTGTAGCAGGTGTAACAAGCCCTAGAAGTGGCTGAAGGTGGTTCTTGTGTGTTGATGGTTTCCAAGACTTCCTACGAGAGCTCTAATGGTCCAAAGCACTCCAATAGTGATTCCAGAAGGTTTAAAGGCTTGATTTCAGTGATCTTAGGTCGAGAATGGATGCAGAAACTCAGAGAAAGTGGAAGGAAACCGAATGAAAGTGAATGGGGTTGGTTTTATTACTTTTTTTGATATGCATGGGCTTCGCGTACCACCGAGGCCGATCAAAATCCTCGTCGCGTACCGCCGAGGAATTCAGGATCTAGAGTCCCCGCTTTTGCTTCGTGTGCCACCAAGCCCTTTGCCAAGGGGCCTTGGCGTATCGCGAAGGGTCCATTTTCTTGTTTTTCTATTTCGTCGATCCGATTTCGCTCGTGCTCGATTCCCAACGTTTATCCTAAACATCTAATGCGTGCTTAGCAAATAATCCTATAATAGAAAATAATTCCCAGAATTATCTTTGATAGTTTGCGTTCGTCGCTACGAACCGTTTGCATGCTTGATTAACCATAATCAACATGTATTGGACAATCCAATAATTCCCCGAATAATTGTTTTGCGTTTGTGTTTGTGTTTGTCACACTTGGTTTCCAAAACCAATGTGCAATGTACGATTCGATAGTCCCCTGAACTATCGTTTCACAGTTGTTTGTGTTTGACTCATCTAATGAAACATAATTAAATGAAGTGCAACAAGTATGAATGTGAAATGTAAAGAATGTAAGAGTCACAATTTACCTGAAATTGGCTGGTGTCACATAATATTACTCTGTAATTTTCAATAATCTCAGTAGTTTCACCAAATTAGTCTTTGGGAGAACCCCAAAGCTCTTTGGCAGTATTACAATGAAGTAAACCAGAGTAATTTCCATAGGAACAGCCATAGCTAAAGCAGCAAAAGGTTTTGCATCTAATTCAATTATTTGAAAATAGTCTTTTGAATAATTCTTTTGGTCCTTTGACGCTTACTTCTTAGTTTCAATATCTAAAACCATGTCGGATACTTTATGTCCAGTTAACGATAACTTCAACGTTACTATTGAGGTGTGATCCAAACAGTTACAATTTGGAAGGCAACAACTTTTTATTTAATTGTTAAACGAATATACGATCACGAATCATCGGTTTTAAGGAATTAGCTATTATTATTTATGAAATAATAATTCGGTGGAAATTAATTATTGAGATAATTAATTGATTAAGCAAAGTTTTGAACTTTATTACTAAGGATTATTAATTGATTGTTAATTAATAAAAGGAGGATTAATTAATTAAATAAGTGATGCTAAATTTAGTTAAACATTAATTATTTAATGAATATTAACTAGTTAATTGTTAATTAGTTAAGGAGAATATACTAATTAAATGTGTTAATTACTATAGCATTACAATGTATATTTACAAAGGTTTTAGTGTAAATACTTTTATCATAAATAAAATTATTTTGACACCATAATTGAAAATCCAAGTGAAAATCAAAAACCCTAATTCTCCCCCATGCTTGGCCATCGCACCCCCATTGGAGTGTTATTGCCATCACACAACCGCCACCATTCGATGGTTGCCATCACACAAACTGAGCCGGTTTCAGATTCAGTTTCCTTTGGAAATTGTAGGATGAGATTGGGAACCGGATGATCGTATTCAGTAATCTAGCAAGACTGTTAACTGTCCATTCTGTGGATTTGGATTTTCTTCACAAATGTTGATTTCTAAACACCCTATGGTTGTGTTTTAATGTGTTTGCTTTTTAAACTGTTTGTAAATGGATCCTGATTTAGGAATACTTTTGATTGCGAATCAAAGGAGTTTTGTAAGCTAAGGACTTGTGCTGTGTGTCATCTGATATGACTGATTAATCAAATTTAAGAAAACTAATTTTATTAATTAATATGATTAATTAACTCTAATTTTGTTAAAAGGTTACCTAAAATCCCAACAGTGGCATCAGAGCGACTTTTACAAACATTTAAATGCAATGAATGACCTATCTTTAGTTTTTTTTATCAAAACTTTTGTTTGAGAAGAAGATCGAATCTTTGATTGTTATGATTGTGATTGTAATTATGAATCGAGCCTTAGGATCCAACCCAAGTGATTGAATCTAAATCTAACTGGGTTTATTTGTTTGGTTGATTTGAATTCTTGTATTTGTACGGGTATTTGGACCAGATGCAATAGAATAGGTTTCAATTTTGTAATATAGTTAGTATTTTACATTGTAATCAAGCAAACAGATACAAGACTAAAAATATAGAAAATCATAAGCATGAAGATGGAGATCTTGGATCAAATGGGAGACTAGATTCAAGATGTTGAATTCTAAACCCTGAACAAGTTTGGTTTACGTTTGATGACTCTAACTAAACTGAACAAATTTAGACTTTGGCTCGTTTCATAGTTACATTTTATCGCTTATGTTTGTTAAATATTTAGGAAATATATAACTAGCAAAACAAAATAATTTCACAATCATAGTAAATGGGCTTTTTAAATAAAATTGTTTTATTTAAAATGATAGAAACAATTTATAAAATAAATAGTATATTTTATAAAATTAAAAGTTGTTGGTTTAAATGCTTCACGATAATTACGGAGTTAGTTTAAAATAAGGTGTTTAAAACTAATCGAGTCGAGAGTTGAAAGGAGTTTCAAACAATCACAAATCAAAAATAATATATGATTTTGTTAAAAGAAAATTGCACGACTTGTATCATGCGTCAAATTCAATAGCTTTAAACTAAAACAATAAAATCAATATGATTGATTAAATTTACAAATTCGCAATTATGATCGATTTAGTTTTTAATATGGTATTAAAACAAGTCAGGTCAAAATTGAAATAGGATTTCAATTAAATAGCGAAGGGATAAAATAAGGATTTTATGAAATGCACAACTATCATCATTTAAAATAGTTGTCCATAATGTTTTTGAAACATAAAAATGATTAATTAAAGTAATTAAATGTCAAGATGTTTATTTTCTAAATATATAAACCTAAACTTAGTGTCTACCCTAGAATAGGTTTATGTACTAAGAAAAGGAAAAACATTTTGATTAAAATGGTACCCTAGATTTGAGACACTTTATGTCAATTTCACCAAAAATATAGTGTTAGTGTACAACTTGCATTAGGGATGTTAGCGGTACGGTTCGGTCGGTTTTGCAAAAATGTCTAAACCAAACCACTAATTGCGGTTTCAAAAAATGACAAACCGAACCGGCCATGTAAGTTGTGTAAATCAAACCGACCAATATTGATGGTTTCATGTTTTTATGGTTCGGTTTTTTCGATTTCGTGGTTTTATAAAAAACAACAGAGAACGTTTAATATAGCGATCCAAAAGACCATAATGCATCTTAAATTCTAATTTCAAAAATCGAAATCCATAATGGTAAATACAATTGCTATCAAAATAATAAAAATAGTCTAAAAAGAATGATGAATGAACTTTGTTTGAATATCATCTTTTAAATCAATTATATTATCTTCATCATTTCCATTTTATTACAACCTACGAGCCATGAATAAAGAGAATAGAGACTAAAGGAGCAAGTGAAATTAAAAAAACGCTAACTTAGGTTTTTCAATAATTTTAATATATATATATATAAACGGTTGGTGTGGTTCATACGGTTTAGAAAACATGTAAACAATAAACCGCACCGAACCACTCGGTTTTTAGAATACTAAAACAATAAATCGCACCATCAAGTTCTAAAACCGACCAAACTGCCCAATTATTTTTGGTGCGGTCCGGTTTAGATGGTTCGGTCGGTTTATGGACACCCCTACCTTGCACTATGTCTATGGTTTTATTGTGAAAGGAATGATCGAGATTCCTAACTCACTTAGGCCGATTATTTAGTCAAAAATCATAAGGCAATTACTTGAAGGGTCAAGTTGGCATTGTTGGGGTAAGTGTACAAAGTTAGAAATTAGTGTTCTAACAAACCCAAAAACTATAAGATTATGATTTTCATAATTGGTTATCGTAATCCTGTTGTATTATTGTAAACAGTAAATAGAGTGCTTAGCCAATTTACTGTACATTAAATAAACAAGATCACACAATCCAAAATTAATTTTTTTTACATGTCATAATTAATTGGGATTTTTATAAAGCATAAAATACTAAAACTTTTTTACTTTAAATTTTATAGATGTCTTTCAGCGATGCGGGTAAACCTCATCGGATAAGTCTTTTTCGAAATAAATTCAACGGGAATAACTTTTTGAATTGGATGCACCATCTAAGAGAGGAGCTGTGGATTGAGGGAAAACTTTTATGCTTAAGATAACCCTATCACCCCCTAGCCACCATTAGGCTGTATCAATTCTAAGATAATGAAGCATATTGGGAATGAGCGTGAGATTTGTATCTCATAATGACTCCAGTTTCCCCTTAGTATGTTGATCAACTTATGTATCGCTCTAGTCATCAGATGATAGAAGAGATAAAGAAGAGTTTCTTGCCAAACAGGTTTTGGTGATTTGAAATTCAGAAATAGGTCTAAAAGGATATGAGATCAGGTGGAGATGTAGCTGATCATATTGACAAACTTTAAGGCTATTTTGATAGGCCTGATAAACTTGGATATCCTATGAACCTTGAAGTAGCTATAGACTTCATACTTATTTCTTTACCAAAAGAGTATGATTCTCTTATAAAGAGTTACAAAAGAAACATCTTTGGAGTAACAGTTTCAGAACTCAAGTGGATGCTCTTGGTTGAAGAAACCAAGCTTAGGATTGGTGTGAGCAAAGGGAGAAAGAGACCATTGACTGAGATCGATGAGATAGAGTACATGGTTGCTCGACGTCTGAAGAGTTCAGATTAGCCTGGATCTTCTAGTATGCCTTATTACTTCAACATATTCCTTGATTGGCAAATCCTTGGTAATAATTTGAGTGTCACGATTATTTTAATTATTTGCAGGTGTTCAAGGTGGTTAATATTCTAGGAGTTGATGTCTTGAATTCTATGGGATGGAAGACAAGATAATAGGAGAATTGCTCTTTTATTTTTCATTATTTGTTTAAATTTGTTTAAAAAAATTATGACTACTTTTGTCATTCCTAGTATGACTAAGAATAATGCTTCTAGTTTTATTTATGCATTGATTGAATAGTTATATTTATGCTTGATGGATTGTTTTTCTAGCATAATTGATAATGATTATTAATAATGCAAAATGAATTCTCTATGATAGAATTACAAAGGAAGGTAATACCTATGATTCATATTAATAGAACGTTTTTAAAATGTTTAAATGTTATGTTCGACAAAATTAACCTTTAATGCAAAGTATAATACATTGAAACTCTTAACAATTAAAATGGAATTCATTGTTACAAGATTTTGATAATTCTATGAATGCTTAAGGAAGGTTGAATATTATAATCTTTTATATGCAACTCTTTTACATAAAATGTCTAAAGATTAAATATGATTATTTTATAAGTTTGTGAACCTAATGAAATCTTTGAAAGAATTCAAAGAAGATTTCAACAAAGTGAGATCTTATTAGCATTAATAGTTATATATGAGAAACACCAAAGGTTATCAAACTAGTGCATAAAATGTGAAATTGTTTCACAACTAAGTACACAATAATGTAGGTAATTTAGTAAAGACCAATACATATTGTGTTTTTCTCTTGAATTTGATCCAATAAATATATCGCAATGAACATATCATTAATTACCATACTAGCTTCAACTACAGGTAAATATAAAGAGTTATAAACATAGACCTGTTTAAATTTCTATTTGGGTTAAGGATTTAACAAAGAGTTGTTAACCATTCATTTGAAACTGAATCCTCATGATGATAAAGACAGTTATCATATATCCTTAAAATAGAATGGATGCAATTTTCATCAATAACTTCCTAAAAGCAAATGAATTGTATTGTTGAAAGTTAGATAGTGCAAATTGAAAGAGTTCAATTCTACAATAATGTGATATATATATATATATATATATATATATATATATATATATATATATATATGTCAACCAACATGAAGTGTTTAATGGATCTTAAATGAGTTTAAGAACCGGTTGTTACACATGATATTTGCAGAAGATCAAGGGTTCACTGTGAACCCAAAACTTATAGAAATGTAACCGTTGGTTGATGAATCTAAGAAATTTTTGGGAACCATAAACACTAAGATGAAATAAAACAAGTTAAGAGACCTCTTAAACAAAATTTAGATGTTGAGTAGTTGAAATTAAAGAATATCAATGAAAAAAAAAACTTGGATGAATACTTATAAACTAAAAAGGCAAAACAAACAAAGGTTACGTAAAGATATTAATCTTAACAGAGAGTTACTTAACAGACAATTAGTTAAACATCAAAACTGAATTACTAAAAGAACAGCTTGACTGGGTATTCTAACAAGTAATTAGAAAGTTTTGAAATCCTAATATGACACACAAATTACTTTGAATCCATGGGTGATATAAAAGCACCTCAAGTGGGAAATCTATGTCTTGTTAAGAAACTAAAATTTTAGTTTTACCAAAGGACAAAGATGTTCAGCATATATTTACATCTCAAGGGTAGTGGGAGCATAGTAAATTCCAATGATAAGATTATGTAGTTATATAGATAACACACTAATTATAAAAAGGAAGGTTCTGTAATAAAGTGTGACAACTTGTTCCAGATCGTCCAGCAAGTCCATACGGCACGTGTACTTTCACTATTTACTATGTGTAATACAATGTGTAAGCAGTTGCGTGACAACAGGACTACGAAAACAATTAACAGTTGTACGTATTTCAATGAAAATTGAAATATAAAATATACAACAACACATGTGAAACAACAATTAGAACAACAAATGACAAAAACATATCGGTTCAATCTGATATCCACAAATAACAGGAATCAGATGGCCGACAATTTAATGTGAAAACAATGTGAATTCGATCATAACAATGTGAAAACGGTCCAGTTTAGCTGAGTCCGACTGTGAAGAAATCCAATTCAAAATAATAATTCAGTATCGTTTACGATAATAACTGACAGTATGTTTGCGTGGGTGACGATTCACACAAACATATATGTGGGTTTAACGTTCTGAATGATGACTGAAAAGTAGAAAACAAAAATCAGAAAGTGAAACCGTCGTCGTGTTTGTCCGGGTGACGATTCGAACGAATACGCGCGAAGGTGAAACGACCTAGTTAAACAAATAAAATAAACGTTTCGAAAAGAATAAAATAAAGAAAAGAAATATAAAAAGTTTATTAGGAATTACAACCTTAAAATGAATTAAATAAAATTATTTTATTAAACATCAAAAAATTCGCGTTACGTTTCGTAAATGTAACGTAAACAAGAACCGAGCAATCGAAAGAAGCCCGAACCCACTCGGGGTATCAAAACCAAGCATTATTTTCTCATTTAATTCTCCATCTACCCCTTTCTATCTCTAAATCTCGGTTTTTGTAACATCAGTGCCGGAAATGCTACCGGAACAGTGATCTATACAGTAACTTGCATAGTAACTCAGGTACAAACTACGTGATATATTTGTATGCTATTAACATTGTAATGCTTAACCTAAACTATTATGCAAGCGTTTCTGAAATCTTATTAAATCTCATGGTTTAGCAGTTAGAAAAACATCAGACAACACTGAACTGAAACACGAATGCTTGTTGATATGCTATTTTGTATAAACGTATGCGAGGTTGAACAAAACAAAGCCATAACGGACGTCGTTACAAGAACGCTAAATGGACGGATTATTCGTATGCATGACGATTTTTACGAATATATCTGAAAGTTTAACGTTCTGAACGAAGTTTGATAATTAGAAAACCATATTGAAAAGTGTAGTTATCGTCGTATTTGTACGGGGGACGATTCGAACAAATACGCGCGACAACTATACGATTCGATTTAAACTGTAAGTTAAACGTTTTCTGAGAATTTAAAATAAACAAAAGATAATTAGTTAATTTACTAGGAATAACCATCTAAATTAATTTATTAAATGTTTTCTTTAAAACCGAGACGTCCGTCGCGAAAACGAAACAGAAACGACGTTGTTACGCGAAACCGAGCGAAACCGAGCGGACCCGAACGAACCTGAGTATTTTTGAATCATTTATTATAGCATTCAATGCCATACCAACACCCACCAACCAGATTTCATCGTCACCATCGTCTCTCTCTCTCTCTATAGCTTTCTCTCTCTAGAAACCCACAACCGATCTCTCTCGTTTCTCAACCGATTTTAGTGCTTTTGGTGTCTAAACGACCACCACAACACATACATCGTAGAAGTACAAGGGATCTGAGCCCCTAGCCAGCCAAATCGAGGTAAAATCACGATTTTTGTTGCGTTTTAGGGTTTTGAAACCCTTTGGTTCGATCCAACTTGTAAACCGGTTTTAAGCCATAACAACTTAGGGAAAACACCCACTAAACCTCTAGGATGTGATAGGAACAAGGGTTGGTCCAAAACTTGGTTAGTTAGCTTGAAGTGTGAGGGTGCCTCAACTCCAACCGAACGGCCGAATGGCCACTGTCGGCCGAATGGCTCCCAACGAACCACCACTGTAACATCACTGTACTTCAGGTTGTCCGTACATATGTACGACTGTACAGTTACGACCTGATCTAATAATTTTTAATGATGATGAATTATTGGATGATGTTATTGATAATTGGTATACATATTCAGAACATATTATTATATGCATAAACCATGGGAAATATAGTTGAAACCCAACTAAACAAAACCAGAGAGTTTATTGCAATGAATACACAGATTATGAATTGTGGTTTGGAACGGAAAGGAATTAGTAGTTGTTATGGTTTGGTTACTAAACATAGTCAAAGACACATGGTCATGGTTTATCGAAATAGCGGTGGGACGGTGTTGGGGAGATTGCGACCTACCCCTGCATATGCCCTATACATATGCATATTTCGGTCTATCATTGATGTGTCAGTAATATGGTTTAGTGGGATGGATTGGGAATTAAAAATATTAAAGATAATAAAATATTGATAGCAAGTTGGAAATGCTTACGCGATGGTGAGGTTACGGACATAAATTAAACGCGACTATTAATTCGGAAATATTAACTTAATAATGTATTCACGTGGGTGACGATTCACCCTTAGAGTTTGAAGTTGATGATATGGTATTACTCAAAGTATTGCCCTGGAAAGGAATAGTACGATTCGAGAAGAAGGATAAGCTTGCTCCGCGTTATGTTGGCCCTTTTAAGATTCTTGAACGGATCGGGAATGTTGCTTACAAGTTGGAACTTCCTCCTGAACTTAGCAATGTACACTCGACGTTTCACGTGTCCAATTTAAGGAAATGCTTACCTGATCAGGATCTTTAGGTACCACTCGATGACATCCGTGTCGATGATACCATGCATTTTGTTGAAAAACCAGTCGAGATAATGAATCGTGAGGTTAAAAAGTTCAAACGCAGTAGAATTCCAATTGTCAAAGTATGTTAGGAGTCGAAGCGTGGTCCGGAATTCACCTGTGAACGGGAATATCAGATGAAGCTTAAGTATCCACATTTATTCACTACGGTCACTCCAAGTTGAATTTCGGGACGAAATTCCCTTAACTAGGTGAGAATGTAACATCACTGTACTTCAGGTTGTCCGTACATATGTACAACTGTACTGTTACAACCTGATATAATAATTATTAATGATGATGAATTATTGGATGATATTATTGATAATTGGTATACATATTGAGAACATATTATTATATGCATAAACCATGGGAAATATAGTTGAAATCCAACTAAACAAAACCAGAGAGTTTATTACAATGAATACACAGATTATGAATTATGGTTTGGAACGGAAAGGAATTAGTAGTTGTTATGGTTTGGTTACTAAACATAGTCAAAGACACATGGTCATGGTTTATCGAAATAGCGGTGGGACATTGTTGGGGAGGTTGCGACCTACCCCTGCACATGCCCTATACATATGCATATTTCGGTCTATCATGGATGTGTCAGTGATATGGTTTAGTGGGTTGGATTGGATTGGGAATTAATAATATTAAAGATAATAAAATATTGAAAGCAAAATTGGAAATGCTTACGCGATGGTGAGGTTACGGACATAAATTAAACGCGAATATTAATTCAGAAATA
Organism: Mikania micrantha; assembly: GCA_009363875.1. Classification (NCBI taxonomy): domain Eukaryota; kingdom Viridiplantae; phylum Streptophyta; class Magnoliopsida; order Asterales; family Asteraceae; genus Mikania; species Mikania micrantha. The sequence continues at coordinate 33,216,643 of CM018681.1, forward strand.
TTAACATAATAATGTATTCGCGTGGGTGACGATTCACACGAATATAATTGTTAGAAATAATATTCTGAAACGGTATTCCATAAATCGTAAATCGAATTGGAATACGATACGAGCGTTGTATTCGGAAAGTTGACGATCTTTACGAATACGTACGTAAGTGACACGTTTCGACAATATAACGAAGTAATACCTAACGATATTAAATTAATAAATAGAAATGTAAAACGTTTATTAGGAATCACAATATGAAACAAATTGTTTAATTTAAATAGTTAATTTAACGAAAGTGAACGGAGGAATTTTATTCGAAAGATTTTGTTTAAAATCATTTTATTTAAAAACGAAACTTATTTATTTAGATGTTTTATATCCTAAAAGTGTTTTATAGTGAAATCCGAGCATTTGTTATACAATATCGCGATAAAAACGAGACCGAACTCGCGGGAAGAACCCGGGCTATAAAAGCCCATTTGTTTTTCTTCTTCCTCACTTCTTGCAAGAGCTTTCTCTCTCTACAACACAAAATCCGTCACTTTCTCTCTCTAAAACTTCTCTTTACGATATCTCTTCCGTTACTCAACAGAATTCCGAGATCTTGGTGCCAAAATGACCGCGCGATCGAAAGGAACAATAGGATATGAAGAAACCCGTCATTGATTAACTTTTCGAGGTAACTTTATAGATTTACTTTTTGGTTGTTGTTAAGAAACTTCATGTGTTCATGATTACCAACTTTTAAAACGATTTTTGGGTTTTATACTTGTTAATCGAGTTAGTCTTCATATGTGGAAGCCATAGACGAACCTGTAATCACCCAGGGCTCGATGGAAGTGATGATGAAGAGCAAACTCGTGCAGTTGGCCGAACCCAGGTCATCACGAACCTGCAAGGTTCGTTTAGGGTTAGCCGAACCTGCATGGGATCCACAAACCTCCCTAACTCCACGAACCCTGGACCAGCCTCACGAACCTTTCCCCATTCAACGAACCTTGTCATGAAAACCCATGTTGCTGTCATGAACCCATGGCCATGCGAACCTTTCTTATGTAGACGAACCTAGGGTTTTATTGGGCCTAGCCGAACGTTTTTAAGGTGGCGAACCCTATACTAGCAAACCTACGACCGAACCCTTATATTTAGCCGAACCTAGGCTGATTTAAGAAGGGTGAAAGCAGCGAACCTACAGCCATGGAAGCCGGATACACTCGGCTGAATCCTAACAACCTAAATCTCCTAGATGGCAGCGAACCTAGGCTCTTACCCACGAACCTTGGGTTGCTAAAAATCTAAAACACTCTAACTAGGGCTAAGGATGGTTGAAAGTAACAGGATCATATATACATAAACCTACACATACCCATACATGCATGAGGTAATCAGATTCACCACCTTTTTCCTTAATGAATAAAAGTTGAATTATGAAATTCTACATAATGTGAGGAATTTTTGAGAATAATTCAATTATAAATTCTTTGAAACTTGAATTTGGTTTTAATAACTTAAAAACATGGTGGTTAATTTGGATGAATGATGTATGTATGAGTGGATGTGTGTATGATGGAGGTTATCACTTTTTAGCATTAATATATAATTATGGGAGTACACTTGGGATTTCACTAATGAGTTCTCATTACTATATAAATAAAGCCAACGAGCTTAAATTATAGTTGACGATGATGATTTCCTTAGCAACAAGTATTACTTTAACTTAGATAAAATAAAATGAGTTAATGAAATACTTAGGAGTTAAAGTAAATATATAACATATACTTATGAACACGAAAATACGAATAATTTCAGATTGTTGAGTTGCTTTGAGTTTACATACGCGAGCGCGCATTCTACGCAAACACTGATTCTAAGGACTCAGGTGAGTTCTCATAACCTCCTTTTAAACTGTTTTGTTTTAAACTCGGAGGTGGAACATGTATACCAATTTTAAATATTATTTTGATAACACATGGGTGATACCTGTTTATCAATATGATATTCACATTATTGGATTATCGTTGTTTATGGAATATCACTGATTATTATAACTCCGTGTGACATTGTTGTTGACTTCGGTCATCGACAAAGATTACATGTATTGCTAGTTGGATTATCACAACTCCATGAGTCGTTACGGTTGACTTCAGTCATCCGCAACGATTACATGTATTGTCACGTGGTTTGCCACCACTCCATGAAATCATTGTTTTTAACTCCGGTTAATCACATCGATTCCATGTATGGTCACTTATACTATTTGAGAATATTGATGATTGAGATTGGTTGAATATGTATGTGATGGATTATCTATGATTATCTATGATTATTTGAAAATATGTGATTTTGGTTTATGTGTTTGGTTTATGTGATTGGATTAGGTGTTGGATATTCTCACAGATGCTCATGTGGATTTTCTCAGAAAACTATAAACTTTTATAATCACTTTGTAAAACATTTTTAAATATAAAAACTTATGATTACTCACCAACTACTTCGTAGTTGACACTTGATTTTCTACATGTTTCTGGGAATGAGGAGAAGTAGGTAGAGCAGGATAGCTCTACATCTTTTAGACAATCCTCATTTAGGGTCTCGGAGTTAGCTAAAACTAAATGGATTACTGAAGACTAGTATTTAGTTAATTTAGCTAATCTTTGTGTAATTGATTGTAATTAAGTCATGACGAACATGATTTTTGTGTAAACAATTATTTTATTTGATTGATATGTGATGATTTGATTAGATGCCCACGAGCTTATGAACAATCTACACATCCCTCATGGCATCCCGACATTTACGCCATCGCTCGGGGTGTTACAACCACCTCCCATTCGGCCGAATGGCCACCAGCTTCATTCGACTGGACCATGGCTATTCGACACCATTCTCATTCGACAGGCACCTATTCGTCCCAAGCTAAACCATTCGGCTCTAACCCATTCGCTAGTAAGCATATTTGGTTAAGCTCCTAGTCGGCAAAGACCATTCGACCGGCCCTCTTTCGGCCACAACCCCATTCGTGGGATCAAACACATTCGGCCACCCCTCATTCGGTCGAATACTTATCCGGCCAATACCATTCGTGGACACCATGCATTCGGTCAAGAGGCTGGTTTCATGGGGTGGTGTACGTGATTGTTGAATATCATGCATGAGTGGGTATGTGTGTGCATGGAGAATTTTAGGGTTTCCTAAACAAGGAAACTAACTTAATTTACACAAATATGGATAAACTTGTAAGCTAATCATGGTTGAGACACTAATATTTTGCTAAGTAAATGCTAAACCCATATCTTGCCTATTTCATAGGATTGTGGGTAAATAAAGACTAATGCAACTACATCAAAGGCTTTTAAAACAATTGAGCATAAATCATGATTTGCAAAGGATCAAGAAACTTAACTAAGCATTAGTGTTAATTATTAACACACAATACTTAGTGACGCTATGCAACAAATGTAACTAAAATAGAGAATTCCTTAGAGTTTTCTAATCTAAGTTGTATACAAGAACAATTTAAGAAAACAAAGGAAGCTAAAAACTAAAGTTTAGGCTTGGAGTTAATCGAATTGGATTAACTCAAGTCTAATAAACTAAACTATGATAATCTGAAAATACAACATGGTTTTAGATAATGAAACCAATGATAAACTTTCTTAAAATAATTAAAGGATTTCTAACTTAAGATTTATTTAAAACAAATTGCTTTACGATTACTTAATCAAAGTCTTGTGGGATCAAGGATTTTACTTATGGGTAATACCTTAGAGTAGTTAGATTAAACCCTAGAGAACACATTAACAACATATGACACTTAGTTGCACACCGAGACCAAAACCCTTGTATGCGACTACTATAACGACTTATCGTATTCGAATCTTTTAAAACTACTCAGGTGTCGAAGATACTTAAGCTACAAACAACGAGCGCGCATTATCTGTGGTAACTTATACTTAGCAACACAGGTGAGTTCATTTGTCCATTTTCAAACTATTTTGATTTACATCGGGACTGAGAAGCATGTTTCACATTTTAAAAAAAATGTTTTAAATATTCATGAATGCTTTTATAATTAATCATAAATGCTAATTATAATGCTACATGCTAATGCCAAGTGCTAAAGGCATATGCTAAATACTAACGGTAATGCTACATGCTAAGGTTAAGTGCTAACATTATGTGCTAATGCTAAATGCTAATGCTAAGGGTTAATGCTATATGTTAATACTAATGCTGAATGCTAAATGCTATATGCTATATGCTGATGCTAGTACTAAATGCTAATACTATATGCTAAGGCTATTTACTTAAAACACCGAAGGCTTTTCATATGCAAAGAATGCAAAGACTAACAGGTTGAAGTGCCTTTAAAAACTAATTTAGAAATTTTGAATGCTCAAACTCAGAAAGAATAATATGCTTGATATGCTTGCAATTCTCGAATGCTCGAAGTGCTTGAAATACTCAGAATGCTTTAAACTATGTATGCTTATTATGCTTGCCATGCTAAAACAACGGTTTGGCCTCTCAGTACTTACCCTACCGGTTGTGAAGCTAGTACTTGTGCACAAGATACGTAAACATTATGCTATATGAATGCTATAAACTTGAATGCTAAGCTATCGACTATGGTAGAACATACTGTTTTGGCCTCTCAGTGCTTGCCATAGGGTGTTCTCCATAGTCGGGACTTGAAGGAACAGACCGTCGGTTTCTTAGTGCTTACCATAGGTTGACGTTCATAGTCAGGACTTGGAGGAACAGACTGTTGCCCTCTCAGTGCTTGCCATAAAATGATTCCTCATCGTCCGGTACGATTTGGGTTTTCCTTAATTGGCTTTGTGCCATCTTAGAAATCCTTTATTGAAACCCCGAAGTTGCTCATCACATCTAGTTCCGATATGGATTGATACTGCATTCCTTAGGGCGTCCAGTTGTCCATAGCGGTAACTCTCAAAGCTAGACTGCTGATGCTATTGTGTAAATGCTGAAAACTTATAAACAAAATGCCAAAGCTATGATGGGAACGGGATTGGATGGTAGGTACAATGCTTAATTATCATTAACAACAATGTCATATGTGGTTTCGTATGTGGTGGGATGACGTCTAGGCGGGTTGTAGGCTTGTAACATTTGTGCATTTAGTTATGGTAGTCGTAAACAGTGTTAGAACAGTGTGTGTCAATGTCCAGTAAATCAATGTGATTCATGTGTTCATTATGTGCTTGTGTGTTAGAATCATTATTTCTTGAGACAAGTATGTATTACTTATTTACAGTCGAGTTCACTAGGCAAGAACAGTATCTTGTTATATCGAAACAGTGGTGGGCAGCGAGAGTGAGCCCTATATATATACTGCGTTCAGTGTAACATGATAGTGTTAGTGCGTAGTGTTGAGACGAATATTATAACAATTAATTAATTCAACAAGAATCGTAATACGTAAGCGAGACTGAGTATAGTTATGGGTGACGATCCATAATGATACGAATGTTGAACTTATAATTATGATTAAACGACTTTAAATAATTAATACGATCGAAAAACGTACGCGATTGCGGGTATACACGTAATTGTGAATGTTTAACGATCTGACAACGCACGAAGAGTAAAAATAATTAAATTAATTATTTTATAATTTTACAATTTTGAAACTCATCATTTATTTGAGTTTAACAACACTTTTATTTTAAATTCGCGTAAAATACGCGTTATGTGCCGGAAAAGCGATCCGAGCGACCGAAACGGACCCGAACACCACCCGGACTATAAAAGCCTTGAACAAGGCTTAAATCCTCATTTATTTCACCTACACCACTTTCTCTCACTAGAATTTTCGGCTAACCCTTTCTCTCTCTAAAAACCGAGCTTTAAACGCGCGTAACTCGCTTATTTCTCAACGAAATTCGTCATTCTTGGTGTCCACGTGAAGCTCTCAACATTGTCTACACGAAAGTACCAGAAATCAGTGGAATTAACCGGCCAAAATCGAGGTATGATCGAGTTAAAGTTCGGAAAAATAGGGTTTTCGGTCGTGGGTTTGTTCAAACCCGATATTTAACCGGTACTTGCACCTCCTTCCTAGTTCGCATCTATAGAAACCTTTCTGGAGGTTGTACTAGCTTGGATCGTGGTCTAGAGCAGGAGGTTCGATGTGGGAGATGATGCTGGTCACAGGTTCGTCGGCCAAACCTTTAGCCGCCATCTGCGAACCCTAACGAGGCTTCCCGAACCTACATGGTTCGTTGGACGTTAGCCGAACCCTTAGGGAATCCCACGAACCTGTATTGAGTCTTCATGTCTCCGACGAGCCTTCCTGATGCCACGAACCCTCCTGGATCAAACGAACCCTTGCATGCTGTTGACGAACCCAGCCGAAGTCTCCATGCAAGCGAACCCCAGTTACCAGTCTTCATGCATCCACGAACCTTCCTACTGCTGCGAACCTTTGGTGATCATGAACGAACCTTTGCTTTCACGAGCCTTTACCAACATGCAGCGAACCCTTATACATCTTGACGAACCCTAGCTCGTGTGGCAGAAGCTATGTCAGCCGAACCTTGTAAGGTTCTTTGGCCGAACCTTGATGTTTTCTCATGAGAAACGAACCCACATGAGCCAAAGCCTGTAAGATCACGAACCTTAGTAGCCATGCAACGAACCATTGGACCTTGAACAACTTCAGCCGAACCTTAGGGGGATGCGGAACAAGGTTCGCTGCCCATGATTGTCAACCCATAAACCTTTCGGCCCAATCCAATTCCACGTAGCCCAATTCAATACCTTATGGCCCAAAACAATGCTGATAGGCCCAATTAGATCCTATTTGGCCCATGATGATCTTAATTGGCCCAATAGTGACTTAGAAGCTTAAATGGCCTACATGAACGTTGGACGGCCCAACTTAAATCCCTTAGGCCCAATCCAAGCCCATACGGTTCATTATGATCCTAATTAGCTCGATATGAGTTTGGGCGCGTTACGAGGCCTATATACAAGCTGTTGGGCCAACATCCCATTCACTAGGCCCAACACCTCATTCAATTGGCCCATTGTAATTTTAATGGCCCATGGCTTTTGGTTAAGTCCACCATGATTTTATGGACTTAAGGCCCATTGTTGGCCACAACTCAAAGTGATTGTAATTTGATCTTAGATGGTTTAAGTTGCAACTTAACTTAATCATGGATCAAGTCACAATCTCAAGGACTTAAACAATTGGATCATTCTTTCATAAATCATAGTAATCAATGGTTATCAAATTCTCAAAAATTTATCATTTTATGCATAAGGTTTATGCAATGGAACATTTCATATTCGTTTCTTGGACCCATGATCAATCAAGTGATTCAAATCATAACTTTCAAGTTTTCACAACAACCATAATCAGGATCTAGTAATCAGGTGTTAATCAATTTCAAGAGAACACAAGTCAATCAATGAATCAAAGTCTATACAATTATAAATCCTATATCTTATGTATGATTACAATGTTATAGGAAACAATTAGAAGTCCTGTTTGCTACTTGCTATCTATTTTAGTTCAGAGTCTACTGCAGACAGGTGAGAACTTTAGCCCCTCTTTTACTGTTTTATAACTGTTTTGGGGTGGAACACGTGATCAAACCAATCGTTTACAATCATATTTCATTACACAAGGTGTGTGTATTCTTATAAACATTATGGGTTCATTTTACGAATCCTAGGGATTCACCAACTGTTTTAAAGGAATTATCAATCATTAAAATCTTTTCACTAAAAAGGTTTTATAAAGAATCTTTGAACTGTTTTGTAACCGATTTACTCAAATGTATAAATATAGGATTTTATAAACTCTTTTGTTATAAACCTTGTTGTTACACAAGGTCACTATTTTATGGTATTCAAATCAAGTGGTTCACATCATGGTATTCAATTCAAGTGGTTCACATTATGGTATTCAAATCAAGTGGTTCACATCATGGTATTCAAATCAAGTGGTTCACATCATGGTATTCAAATAAAGTGGTTCATTTCATGGTATTCAAAACAAAGGATTTAATTCGTGGAATTAAATCTAGGTTTTCAATTCATGTTATCAAATAAGGCATTAACACATCCGGTTAAAGTAAGGTTCAGAAACATGGTGTCTATTGTTGTAAACAAACTTGTAAAAGCATCAAGTATCATATTCATTAGCGTTAGTACTGGGTGATCACAACAAGGGAAAGCGGACACACACATTGGGGCATGCCGATTGCTGCGGTTAGTTTTTAAATCTGTTTTATAAACTAACTGCAGATTTCGGTTACATATGGTTTTATCAAAACTGTTGACACATTATCTAACTCCAAACGTGGTTTGGGACTTGATATTATATGTTGACTCTCGTGCAAACAGTGATTGGACTGTTTACACTCATTTTCTTACTTGATGTTAGTTTGGGTTGCAGCTCATCCGTGTGAATCTTATGTTGCTTTAACGTACCTATGTCTTATATCATATATTCATGTTTACAAATGATTAAACCTATTGTTCTCACCAACTACGTCTGTAGTTGACAGTTACTTTTCACGTGTTTCAGGTAATCAGGTTTAAGACATTTTCAGGGACAACTAAGGAGACCATTCTAAGATAGAACAAGATGAAGAAACATGCTAGGATGGATTAGAAACACACTAAATCCTGATTGTTTAATTGTCTTGTTTGAAGTCTTCTTTTGTAACTATATTTTGGGTCCGCAGTTGTCTTTCTTTTGGTATATAGCTGTCTGTAACTAAACAATTGTCTTAACATTATGAAACATAGTAATCCGTTGTGGTTGTTCTTATTCAATACTTGTGCATGATTCAACTGTTCATACGTCACCGCGCTGTGGATTCCGCACGCGGCGCAGGGGTGTGACAGGTTGGTATTAGAGCCAAGGTTGTAGGGAACTAGGAAAAACCCAATGTTTAATGACCTAGACTATAACCTAAGCTACCCAATAGGACTAAGTGCTATAGGCTTGAGGAACTTAGGATCTAAGTAACTTAAGTGAGCATTAAGTCTACATCAAGCTTGAAAGATCTTAGGGACATTTTACTAAGATTAGATATCGAGTCAAAGAATTTGAATCGGACTTCTATAATTTTAGAAACCGAATTAAATTCTCACACATATGCATTTAAGGATTTCAGAGGCAAGGATCTGTATTCTTAGTATCCTTGATCTGAAATTCTCACACAGAGATCATTATAGGATTTAGAGGCAAAGATTGATATCTTTGATCTAAAATCCTTGTCATATTCATTATGGGATTTAGAGGCAAAGATTGGTATCTTTGATCTAAAGTCCTTGTCATATTCATTATAGGAATTCAAATGTCAAGGTCTATTAATTTAGAGTCTTGATTTGAAATCCTTGTCATATTCATTATAGGAATTCAAATGTCAAGATCTATTAATTTAGAGTCTTGATTTGAAATCCTTGTCATGCTCATTATAGGAATTCAAAGGTCAAGAACTATTAATTTAGAATCTTGATTTGAAATCCTTGTCATTGTTATCATTATCAGGTGTTCATTATCATAGGAACTTTATAACTTAGAATCTGTGTAACAGTATTCTTTAGTTGAAGTTCTCACAAGAGATCATTATACTCGATACTGTAAGTATTGAGAACCTAGGTTAATTAACCTAGGACACGCATGCTAAAACCTAAGGTTTTAATTTCAAGCAAATTAAGAACCATGGTTTACATAATCATAAACATATCCACAGAACAAGAGGCAATCATGAAACAATCATAATCAATCAACAGTTGGAATCTTAGCCCCAAATATAGACGACGGATTAACGCTGATGTGTTGAGGTAAGTGGTGGGTCGGTGAGAGCTTACCCTATATAAGCTTATTTCTGTATGTTAGGGGGAATCCGGCGTTTGTATTTGGAGTGAGGATTCGGGATCAACTGGAAACATGGAACATTAGTCAAACACATGGGATACAAACATTTGGGAAACAATCATTGGTGAATCAAATCATAGTGCAATTCAAACTTGGATGAACCAAACATTATGGCGAATCAATCAAGTTGTGAACATTCTGTAAATGTAAACCTTAAGTGAAATTCTTAAGTGATTACATCATTAGTATTTACTAACATAGTTAACAAGAAAAATGTAGAGCACACGTATGATTTAGTTCTACATGTTAACAGTTGTTAGTAGGTGCACGCATAACATAATCATAGTTCAATCATGGAATAAATCATAGTTCAAGTTGATCAAAGATCATGGGATTCTTAATCAAAGGAACACACTTGGAAATCAGTACAAACGTGTTGCCAAAAGCTAGCAAGGGCATGATCGTGGTATATCGAAACGGTGGTGGGCAGCGAGAGTGAGCCCTATATATAAGCTGCTTTCGGTATATCGGGAAAGTGTCAGTGTGTAGATTTGGTGGAGAGATCATGGGACATCGTACATATTCACATGATAAGTATGCAAATAAGTGATAACTTATACGTGTACTGGATCATATTACAATTGAATGATAATACTAGTAGTATGGATATATTACTGATCTTATCATGAAAGTTCAATTGTATCATTTCTCATTACTGACCCACTTGCGGCTTCTATTCGTAGAATGCCTCCTCGACATGACCCTAATGCTGGGGACTCGACAAGTGGTAATGATGATGAGATCAACAAGATTGCTCGAGCTATCGCGGTTCATATGCGGGATGTGATTCCTGGTATGGTCACTGATATCACCCAGAATCTTCGGGGAAGTACCAGTGATTCTGCACACAACTCAAATGCCACTAACGCTGGAACTGCTAACTTTACTTTCAAGCAGTTCAACGATGCTAAGCCTCCTAAGTAATCTGGTACCGAGGGAGCTACCGGCCTACTGCAATGGCTGGAAAGCATTGAAGACATTCTCGATTTCACTGGATGTCCTGAGAATCTGAAGGTCAAGATGGCCTCAAGCGCTTTTCACAAAGGCGCACTCACCTGGTGGAATTCTGAGAAGAACACCAGAGGACGTGAAGTCGCTCTAGCTTTACCGTGGGACGGATTCAAGAACTTACTTGTGGAAAAGTTTTGTCCACGTCATGAACTGAAGAAACTCGAGGTAGAGATGTGGAATCTGGTGCAAGACAGTGGTGAAAATGCCAAGTACACAACTCGATTCCATGAGTTGTGCATTCTGGTACCCCATTTGGTTACTCCTCTATCTCGCAGGATAGAGAAGTACATTGAAGGTTTGCCTTTGGTTGTCAGAGGAACTGTTATGGGAAACAACCCCACTACTTTGGAAGCAGCCATTCAACTTGGTGCTACTCTTACTGAAGAGTATGTGAAGTCTGGAGTGCTCACCCGAAAAGGATTCAAGAGAGCACAGATTGAAGAAGGCAAGAAGCCTGAACAGCACCATCACAAGAAGAAGAAGCAAAAGACAATCAAGAACTTTGCAGCGTTGACTGCGGCTGCACCTACTCATGCCACACCTATCACTGCTATGCCACAACCTGCTAATGCCAGAAAGCCTTCTACTGGCCAGTTTCCACTTTGCACCAAATGCCAGTATCATCATCTGCCCAACACTCCATGCAAGAAGTGTCTCAAATGTGGGCGAATGGGACGCTTTGCAGCTACATGCCGAGCTACTCATCTTGCTGCTGCAAAAACTGCTACCACAACTCCTACTACTACAGGTGGAAGGGCCTGTTATAATTGTGGAGCAGAGGGACACTTCAGAAATCAGTGTCCAAAACTCAACAACAATACTGCTGATGCTCGTGCTTTTGTTATTGGAACTGCTGAAGCACGTGAAGAGCCGGCAGTCATCACGGGTACATTTCTTATCAATGATCATTATGTTCCTATCATATTTGATACTGGTGCCGATAAAAGTTTTATCTCTACTCATACTGCTTCTTTGCTTAATATGCAACTATCCACACTTACTGCTCCTTATACTGTAGAAGTAGCGAATGGTAAGACCATAGTTGTAGATTCCATAATTCATGCTTGTGAGCTAAGATTAAATGACCATCTCTTTTCCATCGATCTCATTCCTATGACTCTCGGAAGCTTCGAAGTTGTAGTAGGAATGGATTGGTTATCCAAAAACAATGCTGAAATCGTATGCTCAGAGAAAATTATCCGAATCCCCTTACCGTCCGGCGAAACGATGATAGTCTACGGCGAGAAACCATGCCGCGGATTGAAGATTGTATCGTGCATCAAGGCGAGGAAGTACTTGAAGAAGAAATATTATGCTTTCCTAGCTCATGTAGTGGAAAAGAAACCTGAAAAGAAAGCAGTTGGAGATGTTCCAGTTATCAAAGAATATCCAGACGTATTTCCAGAAGACTTGCCTGGTCTACCACCAGTCCGACAAGTGGAGTTTAGAATTGATCTCGTCCCTGGAGCAAACCCAGTGGCGAAGTCACCGTATCGATTAGCACCGTCTGAGATGCAAGAACTGTCTAGTCAGCTTCAAGAACTTTTAGACAAAGGTTTCATAAGACCGAGTTTCTCTCCATGGGGAGCTCCGGTTCTCTTTTTCAAAAAGAAAGACGGTTCATTTCGTATGTGCATCGACTATCGTGAGTTGAACAAGTTGACAATCAAGAATAGATATCCTCTGCCCAGGATCGATGATCTGTTTGATCAATTACAGGGAGCAACTTGTTTCTCTAAGATTGACTTACGATCTGGGTATCATCAGTTAAGCGTAAATGATGAGGATATACCAAAGACTGCATTTAGGACTCGATATGGACACTATGAGTTTGTGGTTATGCCATTTGGGCTGACCAATGCACCCGCAGTGTTCATGGACTTGATGAATCGAGTCTGCAGGCCTTACTTGGATCAGTTTGTTATCGTCTTTATTGATGATATACTGATTTATTCCAAGTCAGAACAAGAACATGAGGATCATTTGAAGAGAGTCTTGGAACTACTAAGAGAGGAACAACTTTATGCTAAATTCTCAAAGTGTGAATTTTGGCTAAAGGAGGTTCACTTCTTAGGACATGTCATAAACAAAGATGGGATACATGTAGATCCGGCAAAGATTGAGGCGATTAAGAACTGGACTACCCCATCTACTCCAACAGAGATTCGTTCATTTCTGGGTTTGGCAGGTTATTATAGAAGATTCATTGCAAACTTCTCTAAGATAGCCTTGCCACTTACCACACTAACTCAGAAAAGTCAAGTGTTTATATGGGGACAGAAACAAGAAGATGCATTTCCACTTCTCAAACAGAAGTTATGCAACTCCCCTATCCTTAGTCTTCCAGAAGGCAGTGACGATTTCATTGTCTACTGTGATGCTTCAAATCTTGGTTTCGGTTGTGTACTTATGCAACGGGACAAGGTCATTGCATATGCTTCAAGACAGCTTAAGGTTCACGAGAAGAACTACACTACTCATGACCTTGAGTTAGGGGCTGTGGTCTTTGCATTGAAGATTTGGAGACACTACCTTTATGGTACTAAATGTGTCATCTATACAGACCACAAGAGCCTGCAACACATTCTCAATCAGAAAGAACTCAACATGAGACAACGACGTTGGGTTGAGCTTCTAACTGATTACGACTGTGAGATTCGTTACCATCTGGGTAAAGCCAATGTGGTGGCGGATGCTCTTAGTCGCAAGGAACCAGTCAAACCGATTCGTGTAAGAGCCATGGAGATCAACACACAGCCAAACTTGAAAGACTTGATTCGCATTGCACAACAACAGGTAGTAACAGACAATCAACTCAAGACAGACTTGGATTGTGGCATTGAGAAGAAACTAGAACCTCGAGCTGATGGGGTGTTATATCTCAATGGCCGCATTTGGATTCCGAAGTCTGAAGAATTGCGCACACTCATCTGTGATGAGGCTCATAAGTCGCGATACTCAGTTCATCCTGGAGCCGACAAGATGTATCAGGACTTGAGGACATCTTACTGGTGGCCGGGAATGAAGAAAGACATAGCACTGTACGTGGGAAAATGTCTTACCTGTTCAAAAGTCAAAGCAGAACATCAAAAGCCTTCGGGACTTCTACAGCAACCTAAAATTCCTCAATGGAAATGGGAGAAAATTTCCATGGATTTCATAACTAAGTTGCCGAGAACTCCACGAGGTTTCGATTCGATTTGGGTGATCGTTGATCGACTCACCAAATCTGCTCATTTTCTCCCTATCCGAGAGGATTACAAAATGGAGAAACTATCCACTCTGTACATCAACGAAATCATTGCACGTCATGGTACACCAACATCAATCATTTCTGATCGGGATAGTCGTTTTACTTCTCGCTTTTGGCAATCATTGCAAAAGGCTTTGGGAACGCGTGTTAATCTTAGCACGGCGTATCATTCTCAAACCGACGGCCAAAGCGAAAGGACTATCCAAACACTTGAAGACATGCTTCGTTCTTGTGTCATTGACTTCGGTGGAAGTTGGGACACTCATCTCCCACTCATTGAGTTTTCATATAACAATAGCTATCATACGAGCATTCAATGTGCACCATTCGAAGCTCTATATGGTAGAAAGTGCCGATCACCGGTCTGTTGGACCGAGATTGGTGACTCACAGGTCGTAGGACCAGAACTCATTCAGGAAACATCAGACAAGATCACAATCATTCAGTCACGGCTTAAGGCCGCACGAGATCGGCAAAAGAGTTATGCTGATCGACGTCGGAAACCGCTTGAGTTTCAAGTCGGTGACCGAGTCTTACTCAAAGTTTCTCCCTGGAAAGGCGTTGTCCGATTCGGGAAGAAAGGGAAACTTGCACCAAGGTACGTTGGACCTTTTGAGATCCTGGAACGGATTGGTCCCGTAGCCTACAAACTCAAACTTCCAGTGGAGCTAAGCAATGTTCACGATACTTTTCATGTATCGAATCTTAAGAAATGCTTGGCAGATCATGATGTTCAGATTCCACTGGAAGACATTCAGATTCAGAATAACATGCAATTCATAGAACGTCTAGTTGAGATCATGGATCATGGGGTCAAGAAACTTAAACGCAGCCGTATCCCGATCGTAAAAGTACGATGGGAGGGCAAACTTGGTGCTGAGTTCACCTGGGAACGTGAAGACCAGATGAAGCTTAAGTACCCTCATCTTTTTACAGTATCTTCGGCTAGTTAATTTCGGGACGAAATTCCCTTAACTAGGGGAGACTGTAACATTTGTGCATTTAGTTATGGTAGTCGTAAACAGTGTTAGAACAGTGTGTGTCAATGTCCAGTAAATCAATGTGATTCATGTGTTCATTATGTGCTTGTGTGTTAGAATCATTATTTCTTGAGACAAGTATGTATTACTTATTTACAGTCGAGTTCACTAGGCAAGAACAGTATCTTGTTATATCGAAACAGTGGTGGGCAGCGAGAGTGAGCCCTATATATATACTGCGTTCAGTGTAACAGGATAGTGTTAGTGCGTAGTGTTGAGACGAATATTATAACAATTAATTAATTCAACAAGAATCGTAATACGTAAGCGAGACTGAGTATAGTTATGGGTGACGATCCATAATGATACGAATGTTGAACTTATAATTATGATTAAACGACTTTAAATAATTAATACGATCGAAAAACGTTCGCGATTGCGGGTATACACGTAATTGTGAATGTTTAACGATCTGACAACGCACGAAGAGTAAAAATAATTAAATTAATTATTTTATAATTTTACAATTTTGAAACTCATCATTTATTTGAGTTTAACAACTCTTTTATTTTAAATTCGCGTAAAATACGCGTTATGTGCCGGAAACGCGAACCGAGCGACCGAAACGGACCCGAACACCACCCGGACTATAAAAGCCTTGAACAAGGCTTAAATCCTCATTTATTTCACCTACACCACTTTCTCTCACTAGAATTTTCGGCTAACCCTTTCTCTCTCTAAAAACCGAGCTTTAAACGCGCGTAACTCGCTTATTTCTCAACGAAATTCGTCATTCTTGGTGTCCACGCGAAGCTCTCAACATTGTCTACACGAAAGTACAAGAAATCAGTGGAATTAACCGGCCAAAATCGAGGTATGATCGAGTTAAAGTTCGGAAAAATAGGGTTTTCGGTCGTGGGTTTGTTCAAACCCGATATTTAACCGGTACTTGCACCTCCTTCCTAGTTCGCATCTATAGAAACCTTTCTGGAGGTTGTACTAGCTTGGATCGTGGTCTAGAGCAGGAGGTTCGATGTGGGAGATGATGCTGGTCACAGGTTCGTCGGCCAAACCTTTAGCCGCCATCTGCGAACCCTAACGAGGCTTCCCGAACCTACATGGTTCGTTGGACGTTAGCCGAACCCTTAGGGAATCCCACGAACCTGTATTGAGTCTTCATGTCTCCGACGAGCCTTCCTGATGCCACGAACCCTCCTGGATCAAACGAACCCTTGCATGCTGTTGACGAACCCAGCCGAAGTCTCCATGCAAGCGAACCCCAGTTACCAGTCTTCATGCATCCACGAACCTTCCTACTGCTGCGAACCTTTGGTGATCATGAATGAACCTTTGCTTTCACGAGCCTTTACCAACATGCAGCGAACCCTTATACATCTTGACGAACCCTAGCTCGTGTGGCAGAAGCTATGTCAGCCGAACCTTGTAAGGTTCTTTGGCCGAACCTTGATGTTTTCTCATGAGAAACGAACCCACATGAGCCAAAGCCTGTAAGATCACGAACCTTAGTAGCCATGCAACGAACCATTGGACCTTGAACAACTTCAGCCGAACCTTAGGGGGATGTGGAACAAGATTCGCTGCCCATGATTGTCAACCCATAAACCTTTCGGCCCAATCCAATTCCACGTAGCCCAATTCAATACCTTATGGCCCAAAACAATGCTGATAGGCCCAATTAGATCCTATTTGGCCCATGATGATCTTAATTGGCCCAATAGTGACTTAGAAGCTTAAATGGCCTACATGAACGTTGGACGGCCCAACTCAAATCCCTTAGGCCCAATCCAAGCCCATACGGTTCATTATGATCCTAATTAGCTCGATATGAGTTTGGGCGCGTTACGAGGCCTATATACAAGCTGTTGGGCCAACATCCCATTCACTGGGCCCAACACCTCATTCAATTGGCCCATTGTAATTTTAATGGCCCATGGCTTTTGGTTAAGTCCACCATGATTTTATGGACTTAAGGCCCATTGTTGGCCACAACTCAAAGTGATTGTAATTTGATCTTAGATGGTTTAAGTTGCAACTTAACTTAATCATGGATCAAGTCACAATCTCAAGGACTTAAACAATTGGATCATTCTTTCATAAATCATAGTAATCAATGGTTATCAAATTCTCAAACATTTATCATTTTATGCATAAGGTTTAAGCAATGGAACATTTCATATTCGTTTCTTGGACCCATGATCAATCAAGTGATTCAAATCATAACTTTCAAGTTTTCACAACAACCATAATCAGGATCAAGTAATCAGGTGTTAATCAATTTCAAGAGAACACAAGTCAATCAATGAATCAAAGTCTATACAATTATAAATCCTATATCTTATGTATGATTACAATGTTATAGGAAACAATTAGAAGTCCTGTTTGCTACTTGCTATCTGTTTTAGTTCAGAGTCTACTGCAGACAGGTGAGAACTTTAGCCCCTCTTTTACTGTTTTATAACTGTTTTGGGGTGGAACACGTGATCAAACCAATCGTTTACAATCATATTTCATAACACAAGGTATGTGTATTCTTATAAACATTATGGGTTCATTTTACGAATCCTAGGGATTCACCAACTGTTTTAAAGGAATTATCAATCATTAAACTCTTTTCACTAAAAAGGTTTTATAAAGAATCTTTGAACTGTTTTGTAACCGATTTACTCAAATGTATAAATAAAGGATTTTATAAACTCTTTTGTTATAAACCTTGTTGTTACACAAGGTCACTATTTTATGGTATTCAAATCAAGTGGTTCACATCATGGTATTCAATTCAAGTGGTTCACATTATGGTATTCAAATCAAGTGGTTCACATCATGGTATTCAAATCAAGTGGTTCACATCATGGTATTCAAATCAAGTGGTTCATTTCATGGTATTCAAAACAAAGGATTTAATTCGTGGAATTAAATCTAGGTTTTCAATTCATGTTATCAAATAAGGCATTAACACATCTGGTTAAAGTAAGGTTCAGAAACATGGTGTCTATTGTTGTAAACAAACTTGTAAAAGCATCAAGTATCATATTCATTAGCGTTAGTACTGGGTGATCACAACAAGGGAAAGAGGACACACACATTGGGGCAGGCCGATTGCTGCAGTTAGTTTTTAAATCTGTTTTATAAACTAACTGCAGATTTCGGTTACATATGGTTTTATCAAAACTGTTGACACATTATCTAACTCCAAACGTGGTTTGGCACTTGATATTATATGTTGACTCTCGTGCAAACAGTGATTGGACTGTTTACACTCATTTTCTTACTTGATGTTAGTTTGGGTTGCAGCTCATCCGTGTGAATCTTATGTTGCTTTAACTTACCTATGTCTTATATCATATATTCATGTTTACAAATGATTAAACCTATTGTTCTCACCAACTACGTCTGTAGTTGACAGTTACTTTTCACGTGTTTCAGGTAATCAGGTTTAAGACATTTTCAGGGACAACTAAGGAGACCATTCTAAGATAGAACAAGATGAAGAAACATGCTAGGATGGATTAGAAACACACTAAATCCTGATCGTTTAATTGTCTTGTTTGAAGTCTTCTTTTGTAACTATATTTTGGGTCCGTAGTTGTCTTTCTTTTGGTAGATAGCTGTCTGTAACTAAACAATTGTCTTAACATTATGAAACATAGTAATCCGTTGTGGTTGTTCTTATTCAATACAAGATGATTCAACTGTTCATACGTCACCGCGCTGTGGATTCCGCACGCGGCGCAGGGGTGTGACAAGGCTCGACCCTTTCGTATGCCCTATATATAAGCATACCGAATTGGATATTACAGGTGATGTTAATGAGGTTAAGGTTGTACCGGAAAGGTTTGCTAAAGCTATTTTCAACTACTAAACTATATGAACTCACCAACCATTGTGTTGACTTTGTTTTCTTACATGCTATCTCCGGTGATGTACAGGAATAAGCTAAGGCTAAGGAATGCATGCTAGGATGCCCAGTTAGAGGACCTAGTAGCTTTTGCGAAGCACATCTTTTGTAATCATTGTGAATCATTTTTGATATCTTGTACAGTTACAAGATACTAACATTGATTCTTTTGATAGGTTTACTTAGTTAAATTATCAAACATTAACCGTTGTAATTTAACTTTGTAATCCTAGTTTAATGCTATATTGTGCTTTAGTTATTCTCAAGGTTGATGCTATGTAAACAATCTGATCATCACGATTATCACTCACGATATCACGCCCTGAGAACCTTCCGAACGGCTGGACACACGATCCGGCCCGCCGACTTGGGGTGTGACAGATTGGTATCAGAGCTCAAGGTTATATAGAATAATAGGTCATTTAATTAAACGGTTTGGCCTAGACTATAACTTAGGGACCCTCATGTAGAAAACATAGGATTTATACTTGCATCGTGTCTTCTGCATTCGATCACTGCACTAACCGATAATCTTTTGGTTATGATCAGAATGCTGCCAGGAGACAACCAACTCCGCAAACTTCCGTACCTCACTCATCGACCCCTACACCACCTGATTCACCACCGCCACCTCCTCCTCCTTCACTTAACCCACCTCCGGGTTCGAGCACGAATCAGATACTCGATCCTGCTACCATTGCTTTGGCAACACTTCTGAGCAGTCAGCTGACAAACCAACTGAAGTATGTCATCCCAGAGATGATAAACAGGATCCAAGGCCACAGCAACAATTCTGGTCACACAACGGGGGAAGCTAGTGGAAACACTGGCACTACTTCGGACTGCTCGTACAAGTCATTTGTAGGATGCTAGCCACCCAGCTTTACTGGTGTTGAAGGAGCTGTTGGACTGATCCAATGTCTAGAAAATATGGAGACCACCCTGGACATTAGTGGTTGTCCAGAACATCATAAAGTTCGCTATGCAGCTGGGTCTTTTAGCAAGCGAGCTTTGACGTGGTGGAACTCCCATATCAGAGCTTGAGGTGGAGATGAAGCATTAGCTATGCCTTGGGCATATTTCAAAATCCTTTTGAGGAATGAATTATGTCCTAAGCATGAACTACAGAAATTGGAAGTTGAGCTCTCCAACCATGTGATGAAGGGAGCTGATAACATGACTTTCACCACTCGCTATGACGAATTGGTAGCCTTGGTGCCAGAAATGGTACCAACTCTAGAAAAGCTGATCGATAGATATGTGGTAGGATTACCCTCCTGCATTCAAAGTATTGTGTTGGATGCAAACCCTGCTACTCTAGAGTCAGCCATCTCTCTATCAGCTAAACTCACTGACGTAATGGTGAAGTTAGGAGTTTTGAAGAAAGACACGAAGCTAAAGTAGAACCGTCAAAGAAGCCCGAATATCATCAAAAGAAGAAGCAAAAGGTCGTCAAGAACTATGCGATGGCCACCCCAATGCAACAAGTTACTGCAGCACCTGCTCAGGCTGCACCCAAGAACTATGTTGGAATACATCCTTAGTGTGCACAATGCAAATTTCATCATCCTGCTACGATGCAATGCAGGAAGTGCAACAACTGTGGCCGACTAGGTCACTGAGCTCAACAGGTACTCCAGCAACACAGTCTACAAACAATGCTGCTAGAGCATTACCTCCACCACAAAATCCTGGCAATCACAACAACAACAACAGAGGATGGTATAACTATGGAGAAGTAGGTCATTTCTCCAGAGACTGCCCAAAGAGGGTGCAACAGGGAGCTCAAGCACCTCGTGGAAGGGCGTTTGTGATTGGAGCCAATGCAGCATGCCAAGACCCCAACGTGGTCACTGGTACATTTCTTTTACATGACTCTTATGCCTCTATTTTGTTTGACACTAGTGCAGATCAGAGTTTTATTTCATCTGTCTTTGCACGCCAGCTTAATCTTACTGAGGAATCTTTAGACTCCCCTTATATTATCGAGGTAACAAATGGGAAACAAATCACAGCTAGCACTATACTTAGAAATTGCCCACTTACACTTACTGACCATATATTTCCCATCGATTTGATACCGATGGAGTTGGGTAGTTTTGAAATCATTGTTGGGATGGATTGGCTATCTCTCAATAGAGTGAAAGTCATCTGTTATGAAAAGCTACTCCGGATTCCATTGGCGAGTGATCATGTATTGGAAGTCCGAGGGGACCAAGCAAAGCGTAGTGTCAAAATCATATCCCGCATTAAAGCGCGTAAGTGTCTAAAGAAGCAATGCATAGCTTTCTTGGCTCGTGTGGTGGAGAAAAACAAAGACAAGAAAACAATTCAAGATGTGCCGATAGTAAAGGTGTACCCCGAAGTGTTTCCTGAAGACCTACCTGGTTTGCCACCTGTGCGACCGGTAGAATTTCGCATTTTTGATTCCTGGAGCAACGCCTGTTGCTAAATCTCCTTACAGATTAGCACCATCAGAGATTAAGGAATTGTTAAATTAGCTACAGGAACTACTCGACAAAGGTTTCATCCAACCGAGCTACTCACTTTGGGGAGCTCCGGTTTTGTTCGTAAAGAAGAAGGACAGATCTTTTCATATGTGCATAGACTACAGGGAGCTGAACAAGTTGACTATCAAGAATCGATATCCATTACCGAGGGTTGATGACTTGTTTGACCAACTGCAAGGAGCTCAGTACTTTTCGAAGATTGATTTGCGATCCGGATACCATCAGCTCAGAGTACAAGACGAAGACATACCGAAGACGTCGTTTCGTACCAGATATGGGCATTACCAGTTTATGGTGATGCCTTTTGGATTGACGAATGCACCCGCGGTCTTCATGGATCTCATGAACAGAGTGTGCAAGCCGTATTTGGATCAGTTTGTTATTGTTTTCATTGATGACATACTGATCTACTCCAAAAGCGAAGCAGAGCACGAGCAACATCTCAGAGTGATCTTGAAACTATTGAAGGAAGAGAAACTTTAAGCCAAATTCCCTAAGTGTGAATTTTGGCTAAGAGAAGTTCAATTCCTGGGTCATGTAGTCAACAGCGAGGGAATACACGTAGGCCCTGCCAAGATTGAAGCCATAAAGGATTGGGATACTTCGAAAACACCGACGGAGATACGTTCCTTTCGAGGCTTAGCAGGCTATTATAGAAGGTTTATTTCAAACTTTTCTAAGATAGCCCTGCCGCTCACCAAGTTAACACAGAAAACCGAGCCGTTTGTTTGGGAACAAAAGCAAGAAGATGCCTTTCAAACTTTGAAGCAAAAGTTATGTGATGCTCCAATCTTATCTCTCCCAGACGGTTGTGATGACTTTGTAATGTACTGTGATGCATCCCATCAAGGACTGGGTTGCGTTATTAATGCAACGGGACAAAGTCATTACTTATGCCTCAAGACAACTGAAGATTCATGAGAAGAACTACACTACTCATGATCTGGAACTGGGAACAGAAGTATTCGCATTGAAGATTTGGAGACATTACTTATATGGCACCAAGTGTACCATATTTACTGATCACAAGAGTCTGCAGCACATATTCGATCAGAAGGAACTCAACATGGGACAGTGACGTTGGGTTGAGCTTCTAAATGATTACCACTGTGTAATCAAGTACCATCCGAGCAAGGCAAACGTTGTTGCTGATGCCTTGAGTCGGAAGGAACGGGTCAAACCCTTACGCGTAAGAGCAATGGGGATAACTGTGCAGACAAGTTTACACGACAACATTATGCAAGCACAACAAGAGGCAGTTGAACGAGGAAACTTGAAGAAAGAACTGGATTGTGGAGCAGAAAAGCAATTTGAAACAAAACAAGATGGAATCATCTACTACAAGGATCGAGTATGGATTCCTGCAGTGGATGAATTGAGAAAGCTTATCTTTGATGAAGCACACAAGACCAAGTACTATGTGCATCCCGGTGCTGATAAAATGTACCAAGACTTACGGGCGTTTTATTGGTGGCCGGGTTTGAAGAAAGATATAGCCGAGTAAGTTGGTCGATGCATTACGTGTGCCAAAGTGATGGCGGAACACCAGAGACCATCAGGTTTACTGGAACAGCCGGAAATTCCACTTTGGAAGTGGGAACAAATAGCTATGGACTTTATTACCAAGCTACCCCAAACTTCTAGTGGCCATGATACTATTTGGGTTATCGTTGACCGATTAACCAAATCTACTCATTTCTTGCCAATGCGCGAGACTTACACGATGGATAAACTAGCGAAACTCTACATCAATGAGATAGTGGTACGCCATGGGGTGCCATTGTCTATCATCTCAGATCGTGATAGCAGATTCACCTCAAGGTTCTGGCAATCATTGCAGAAATCTCTAGGGACACACTTAAACTTGAGTACAGCTTACCACCCACAAACGGATGGACAGAGCGAACGTACTATACAGACCCTAGAGGACATGTTGAGAACATTTGTTATAGATTTCGGTGGGAAATGGGACTCTCATTTGCCACTGATTGATTCTCCTATAACAACAGTTATCATAGTAGCATCGGATGTGCACCGTTCGAGGCTCTTTATGGTCGAAAATGTCAATCACCGATCTGTTTGACTGAAGTGGGAGATAATCAAATAATTAGACCAGAACTTATTCAAGAGACTACAGACAAGATTGCTAAGATTCAACAAAGGCTACAAGCAACTAGAAGCAGGCAAAAGAGCTACGCTGACAAACGGCGCAAGCCGTTGGAATTCCAGGTGAGAGACCGTGTCATGCTGAAGGTTTCCCCATGGAAGGGCGTAGTACGGTTCATAAAGAAAGGCAAACTAGCACCACGATACGTGGGAACGATCGAAATTGTTGAACGTATTGGTCCTGTGGCGTACAGACTAAAGTTACCAGATGAACTAAGTGGTGTGCATGACGCGTTTCATGTCTCTAACTTGAAGAAATGCCTTCCCGACGAATCACTAGTCATACCGATTGAAGAAATTCAATTGGACGAACAATTGCACTTTATTGAAGAGCCCTTGGAGATTATGGATCGCAAGGTTAAACAACTAAGGCGAAGCCGTATTCCTATTGTCAAGGTTCGATGGAATTCAAAGAGCGGACCCGAGTTTACATGGGAACGCGAAGATCACATGAAGTTAAAATATCCCCAACTGTTTACAGAGGAAGTCGTGCCTGATAACGATGCTTAAATTTCGGGACGAAATTTCTCTAACAAGGGGAGACTGTAACATTAGTGCCGAAAACGCTATCGGAACAGTGATGTATACAGTAACTTGCACAGTAACCAGGTACAAACTACGTGATATGTTTGTATGCTATTAACATTGTAATGCTTAACACTAAACTATTATGCAAGCGTTTTTGAAATCTGATTAAATCTCATGGTTTAGCAGCCAGAAACACATCAGACAACACTTAACTGAAACATGAATGCTTGTTGATATGATATTTTGTCTAAACGTATGCGAGGTTGAACAAAACAAAGCCATAACGGACGTCGTTACAGGAACACTAAATGGACGAATTATTCGTATAGGTGACGATCTGTACGAATATATCAGAAAGTTTAACGTTCTGAACGAAGTTTGATAATTAGAAAACCATACTGAAAAGTGTAGTTATCGTCGTATTTGTACGGGTGACGATTGGAACTAATACGCACGACAACTATACGATTCGATTTAAACTGTAAGTTAAACGTTTTTTGAGAATTTAAAATAAACAAATGATAATTAGTTAATTTTGTAGGAATAACCATCTAAATTAATTTATTAAATGTTTTCTTTAAAACTGAGACGTCCGTCGCGAAAACAAAACAGAAACGACGTTGTTACGCGAAACCGAGCGAAACTGAATGGACCCGAATGAGCCTGAGTATTTTTGAATCATTTATTATGGCATTCAATGCCATACCAACACCCACCAACCAGATTTCATCGTCACCATCGTCTCTCTCTCTCTCTAGCTTTCTCTCTCTAGAAACCCACAACCGATCTCTCTCATTTCTCAACCGATTTCAGTGCTTTTGGTGTCTAAACGACCACCACAACACATGGATCGTAGAAGTACAAGGGATCTGAGCTCTTAGCCAGCCAAATCGAGCTAAAATCACGATTTTTGTTACGTTTTAGGGGTTTGAAACCCTTTGGTTCGATCCAACTTGTAAATTGGTTTTAAGCCATAACAACTTAGGGAAAACACCCACTAAACCACTAGGATGTGATAGGAATGAGGGTTGGTCCAAAACTTGGTTAGTTAGCTTGAAGTGTGAGGGTGCCTCGACTCCAGCCGATGGCCGAATGGCCAAAGTCGGCAGTTGGCCGAATGGTTCCCAACGAACCACCACCACCCATTCGGTCGAATGGCCACCAGCTTCATTCAACTGGACCCTGGCAATTCGACACCATTCTCATTCAGCAGCCACCTATTCGTCCCAAGCTAATCCATTCGGCTCTAACCCATTTGCCAGTAAGCCTATTCGGTTAAGTTCCTATTCGGCAAAGGCCATTCGACTGGCCCTCTTTCGGCCACAGCCCCATTCGTGGGATCAAACACATTCAGCCACCCCTCATTCGGTCGAATACTTATCCGGCCAATACCATTCGTGGACACCATGCATTCGGTCAAGAGGCTGGTTTCATGGGGTGGTGTACGTGATTGTTGAATATCATGCATGAGTGGGTATGTGTGTGCATGGAGAATTTTAGGGTTTCCTAAACAAGGAAACTAACTTAATTTACATAAAGATGGATAAACTTGTAAGCTAATCATGGTTGAGACACTAATATTTTGCTAAGTTAATGCTAAACCCATATCTTGCCTATTTCATAGGATTGTGGGTAAACAAAGACTAATGCAACTACATCAAAGGCTTTTAAAACAATTGAGCATAAATCATGATTTGCAAAGGATCAAGAAACTTAACTAAGCATTAGTGTTAATTATTAACACACAATACTTAGTGACGCTATGCAACAAATGTAACTAAATTAGAGAATTCCGTAGAGTTTTCTAATCTAATTTGTATACAAGAACAATTTAAGAAAACACAGGAAGCTAAAAACTAAAGTTTAGGCTTGGAGTTAATCGAATTGGATTAACTCAAGTGTAATAAACTAAACTATGATAATCTTAAAATACAACATGGTTTTAGATAATGAAACCAATGATAAACTTTCTTAAAATAATTAAATGATTTCTAACTTAAGATTTAATTAAAACAAATTTCTTTACGATTACTTAATCAAAGTCTTGTGGGATCAAGGATTTTACTTATGGGTAATACCTTAGAGTAGTTAAATTAAACCCTAGAGAACACATTAACAACATAGGACACTTAGTTGCACACCGAGACCAAAACCCTAGTATACAACTACTATAACGACTTATCATATTCGAATCTTTTAAAACAACTCTGGTGTTGAAGATACTTAAGCTACAAACAACGAGCGCGCATTATCTGTGGTAACTTATACTTAGCAATACATGTGAGTTCATTTTTCCCTTTTCAAACTATTTTGATTTACATCGGGACTGAGAAGCATGTTATACATTTTAAACAAGTGTTTTAAATGTTTCATGAATGCTTTTATAATTAATCATAAATGCTAGTCATAATGCTACTTGCTAATGCCAAGTGCTAAAGGCATATGCTAAAT
The DNA here is from genome assembly GCA_009363875.1 of Mikania micrantha. Taxonomy (NCBI): domain Eukaryota; kingdom Viridiplantae; phylum Streptophyta; class Magnoliopsida; order Asterales; family Asteraceae; genus Mikania; species Mikania micrantha. The sequence goes on from CM018681.1 coordinate 33,243,374, forward strand.
ACTATCGATAATGCTACATGCTAAGGTTAAGTGCTAACATTATGTGCTAACGCTAATGCTAAGGGTTAATGCTATATGTTAATGCTAATGCTAAATGTTAATGCTAATGCTAAATGCCAAATTCTATATGTTAATGCTCGCACTAAATGCTAATACTATATGCTAAGGCTATTTACTTAAAACACCGGAGGCTTTTCATATGCAAAGAATGCAAAGACTAACAGGTTGAAGTGCTTTCATAAACTAATTTAGAAATTTTGAATGCTCAAATTCAGAAAGAATAATATGTTTGATATGATTGCTATTCTCGAATGCTCGAAGTGCTTGAAATACTCAGAATACTTTAAACTATGTATGCTTATTATCTTTGCCATGCTAAAACAACGGTTTGGCCTCTCAGTGCTTGCCATACCGGTTGTGAAGCTAGTACTTGTGCACAAGATTCGTAAACGCTATGCTATATGAATGCTATAAACTTGAATGCTAAAGCTATCAGCTATTGTAGAACATAATGTTTTGGCCTCTCAGTGCTTGCCATAGGGTGTTCTCCATACTCGGGACTTGAAGGAATAGACCGTCGGTCTCTCAGTGCTTGCCATAGGTTGACCTTCATAGTCAGGACTTGGAGGAACAGACTGTTGGCCTCTCAGTGCTTGCCATACAGTGATTCCTCATCGTCCACTCATGGTTGTGATATGTAAGCGGGACGATTTGGGTTTTCTTTAATTGACTTTGTGTCATCTTAGAAATCCTTTATCGAAACCCCGAAGTTGTTCATCACTTCTAGTTCTGGTATGGATTGATACTGCATTCCTTAGGGCGTCCAGTTGTCCATAGCGGTAACTCTCAAAGCTAGACTGCTGATGCTATTGTGTAAATGCTGAAAACATATAAATAGAATGCTAAAGCTATGATGGGAACGGGATTGGATGGTAGGTAAAATGCTTAATTATCATTAACAACAATGTCATATGTGGTTTAGTATGTGGTGGGATGGCGTCTGGGCGGGTTGTAGGCTCGACCCTTTCGTATGCCCTATATATAAGCATACCGAATTGGATATTACAGGTGATGTTAATGAGGTTAAGGTTGTACCGGAAAGGTTTGCTAAAGCTATTTTCAACTACTAAACTATATGAACTCAACAACCATTGTGTTGACTTTGTTTTCTTACATGCTTTCTCAGGTGATGCACAGGAATAAGATAAGGCTAAGGAATGCATGCTAGGATGCCCAGTTAGAGGACCTAGTAGCTTTTGGGAAGCACATCTTTTGTAATCATTGTGAATCATTTTCTATATCTTGTACAGTTACAAGATAATAAACATTGATTCTTTTGATAGGTTTACTTAGTTAAATTATCAAACATTAACATTTGTAATTTAAGTTTGTAATCCTTGTTTAATGTTGTATTGTGCTTTAGTTTTTCTCAAGGTTGATGCTATGTAAACAATCTGATCATCACGATTATCACTCACGATGTAGCGCCCCGAGAACCTTCCGCCCGGTGCGACACACGATCCGGCCCGCCGGCTTGGGGTGTGACAGTTTTACCCTCTCTCACTAGAATTTCATCATCAAAATCAACATAACTCTCTCATTTCTTGCTCAAATCATTCATATTTGGTATCAAATCGAAGCCCTTGACGACTAGAACATGAAAATACAGCAGATCGAGCTTGAAATCCACTTATTTGAAAGTAATATGAGCTTAAACTTTTGGATTTTCAGGGTTTTTAACAAACCCGGAAGAATAGACTTTGAACTCAATTGTATATCATCAAACCTTGAATTATTCACTTTAAAAAATGATTTTCTGGATTATTTGAGTATAAATAATCTGAAAAACAGAGGTTTTCTTAAGAAACCTGCAATTTTGGTGGAAACTGGGAAGGGGGGGGTTGAAGGAGAGTTCAACCGAGAACCCATTTTTCCAAACGAGAACCACATAGGTTGTCCGAAAGCCCTTCCATTTGACACCCTTTGACCGAGAACACTTATTAGTGGCCCACACTTGACCGAGAATTCATTATTTGATCGAGAACCCATTATTTCGTTTGTTGGGATGGGAATTCAGCTGAGAACCCTTCTTTCTTTTGAATAATAGCCGAGAGTCTTCACAATAAATGTATTGGCCAAAAACTCCATTTCCCTGCTACCTAATTCTTGTTAGCCGAGAATAGTTTTGGGTGGGGTGGGCCTTGTACCACCGAAATCTCACAAACAAAAGCTCACATAATTTAATTATGAAGTTCAATTATTTTGGATTTAAATAGTTTAAACTTGATTGGGTTTGAGTGCGATTGGGTATGATAAATTAATCAATATTACTTAAACTTTGGGTTATAAACATAGATGACCCTTAAAAAAAGTGTTTAATCATAAACTATTTTGGCCAAAGTAAAAATAGGGTTTACTTATAAAATAGGTGAACCGACTTTACTACAAAGATGATGGGATGATAAACTTTCATTTTAAACTCTTTTGAACCACATCACATGATTATGTTTATAACATAATGTTTATATAAATACATCATATGATTTTTGTTTTTATAACATAATATTTACATAAACACACTCCAGCGATATTAAATATTTCAAGATTTACACAAGGGTAATATTCTAGGTGTAACCTAAGGACCTAAGTTGGACTTAGAAAAATATTATGACACCCATAATTTTACAATTGGTTAAAGTCAATAACAAGAATAATATTTAAACCAAGAATGTATTTCGTACTAATCTTAATCTAAGGTGATTTAGTATTAGTATGTTATACCATGAAATGAGTTCAAGGAAAATCCGAGATACAAAGACTTATAAAAGTTAACGAACTTTAGGGTTAACCTACGAAATGAATAACTCGTACTAACATTGAATTCAACACAGGTTTGTATACATCATTATTACAACAACAAGCACGTGCATTCTTTGATTACTTAGTCAACCACTTCAACATCACGGTGAGTTCATATGCCACTTTTTACTAATCTTTTGATTTAACTGGGGGGCTGAGAACATGCGAAAACTTTTCTTAAATGTTTTAGTACACTTTATGATAATAAGGTTTTACTTTTTCATTACATTTGTTAGCCTTATTACGTTAATGTTAATGACTGTGAGATTATAAATGTTATTTCTGTTAGATTATATCTACGATTCCTATGAATTCATAACTGTTATTACTTTGTGACATAACTGTGAATTCTAAGTGATAAGTCTATTATTCCGCTATGATTAAAACAATAATCATTTTGAGGTTACATGTTATTCCTGTTGAATTATTCTATTAATTAGAAGGAAATTATAACTGCTATTCATGTGAGAATATTGCAGTTAATTCTAAGTGAATAGATATATTATTCCTATGAGAATTTGTGTGTTATATCTATGAGATTTCTATGTAAGGATGAACATGAGGTTATGAGTTGATGATTATGGGATGAGGACTATAAGAACTCTTTTTATTTTTAGACAACCTATTCCAACTCTATCATTCTGACACGGGTGATAAGAGTATGATAGTGTCTGTTAATTATCTTACCACTTCTATTCTGTGGACCGGTAGACATAGAGACTGACCTTTCTCGTGTCACAAACTAGTGGTAGATAATTGTGAGGTCTTGGGGAAAACTAAGGATTAGGAATGAATTGAGGATATTGTGGTTTACATTTGTGGTGGCTACAATGTGGTCAATTCAATCCTATAGATCAATTGGGATTGAACTGCGTGTCAGACTTACTCTCAATTCCTAATAAAATGTGAGTAATAGTAAGTTAAAGAGTATACCACCACTGATAGCTATGGTAATACCACCATAAATAATTGTGGTAACCGACCACTCATAACTATGGATATTTTTACTCTCTAAATCTAAAGAGTATGCCACCATTAATAACTTTGCCAATCCACCATTTATAACTATGGAGATTAGTACTCTTTAAAGCCTTTTGTACTATGATAAGATCACCGTGAGGTAATGCGCTATCGTATGGGAAATTCTAATTGTGAGTAAGTCTATGTGTGATGAAATGGGTATCTGTAGATACAATACAGGTGGTATTGAGTTTGGTTAGGTATGTGTCGGGCTGGCGGCTTCATTCGTGATACGTATGCCCTATATATAATCTCGCTTCACTAGACGATATCCTATCTGTAGGTGTATCTATAGAGAGGACGTGAGGATATGATAATGCCAAGTGAGAATAACTAAGATTTGTGGATTTCAAGATGTTGAGTAAACAACTCTAAAAGTTTTTAAATAACTAAACTTATGAACTCACAAACCTAGTGTTGACTTTGTTTAAGTGCATGTTTTATCAGGTGATGAACATGTTTAGTCACCAGACATCAGGACATGAGCTAGTTGGACTTTAAAGAGGACCAATAGCTTACTTTTGTGTTGTGCATATTTTGGGCTGACACATATGCGAATCATCTTTTGTAAATCTTGTGTAGATACAAGATAGGAACTCTATGATTCTTTTTGGGTAGATTTACTTAGTTAAATTATAAACACAACTTCGGTAATTTAACTTTTTAATTCTATGTCATTGTCATGTTAGCATTTCTCATTATACATCAAGTGCCATGTAAATAATATGATCATTTCGATTCGCACATGATATCGCGCCCTGAGACCCTTTCGCCCGACGGGAAAATCGATCCAGCTCGCCGGCTCGCTGTGTGACAGATTGGTATCAAAGCCATGGTTATAGATAAATATAGGTCATATTATTTAAATGGTTTGGCCTAGACTATAACCTAGGGACCCTCGTGTAGTGAACACAGGACTTAGGACTTTATTTGCATATGTCTTCTGCATTTGATCCTTGCACTGACCGATGTTCTTTCGGTTGTGATCAGAACGCTGCCGAGAGGACAACCTCCACCACTATTACCTCCACCACCACCACTTCCACCTCTTCCTCCACCTCCTCCTCCTCCTCCACATACTCCACCTCATCAACCACCCCCTAACCATGAGTTGGATCCTGCTACTATTGCATTGGCCACTCTGCTGACCAGTCAACTAAGGGAAGTGATTCCCTACATGATGAACAGGATTAACTCCAACAGCAGCAACAACACTGGCCACTCATCTAGGGAAGGCAGTGGCAACACCAGAAATCAACAGGACTACTCCTATAAGAAATTCGTAGGGTGCAAGCCACCTGACTTCAGTGGCAGTGAGGGAGCTGTCAGCTTGATCCAATGGATCGAGAAGATGGAAACAACCCTCGACATCAATGGTTGTCCTGATCAACATAAAGTGAGGTATGCTGCAGGCTCGTTCAACAAACAAGCATTGACCTGGTGGAATGCTCAGCTCCAGACTAGGGGACAAGATGAGGCATTGTCTATGCCATGGGAGGAATTCAAATTGATGTTGAGGGCAGAGTTTTGCCCAAGAACGAGTTGAAAAAGGTTGAGATAGAGCTGCTCAACCATGTGATGGTTGGTGCTCGGCATCTGACCTTGAAGGACCTAAGAAACCCTCGAAAACAACTCAGTTCCTTGAGGAATCTACTCGACAGGCCCTTGAATAGTGCGGAATCCTATTTAAGGGTTTTCCAATAGAAATCACCAAGCCCCGTGGCAATCCGATGATGTAGAATCAATGTTTTGATCGAAATCGAAGCACCACGGGGTGAGAATCGAACTTGGACAGGATGAGGCGACTCAAAACCCTAGGGGAATGACTTGGGTCGCTCAGGGGTCAGAGAGATGACTGAAAAGTTGCTGAAACATTCTGTTTGCGGATGACTCATTCTTTCGCCTCTGTCCTATATATAAGTTGTACTCATTCGGCCGAATGAATAGTGCGAAACACTCATTTGGCGAGTGGCTCAGCCGAATGAGCTTAATTAACCGAATGAGTCATGAGGATGACTCATTCGTTCACCTCAGTCATTCGCTAGGTGTTCATTCATCCGAATGAACTCATTCTTAGGTATCATTCGCACGAATGGGTCTGTATGATAGGAATATTAAAGTCAAAAATATATAAACCTTGAATAAACATTATAGACTAGCTGATTTCATTACTAATACCAACTTTATACATCAAAATCATACAAAATACAGAACTAGGGACATTACATGCATCAACAAACTCCCCCTTGGACCTAGTTCTTTATTGATCAGCACTTTTCTTGAAATATTTATCTAAAATAGCCTTACAGTCAGATCCTGCATGAATTCCAAACACTATGCATATCCGTATAAGTCTCATGAACTGTAGAGCCTGCTCCATATCTTCACCTTAAAAGAAAATATGGCATTTGTACTGGGCCTTCACATCTTTATGTGACAGATTGGTCAGCCACATGGGATCAAAAATACGTATAGTATCCCATGTGTTTTCCTTGCGTAGAACAATCACCGCCTCAGCAGTTCTCCCATCATAGTACCACCATCTGAAACTGCCCAAAAAGTCTTGACGCATCTTCCGTAACAGAATCTTCTTCATGACTTTAGGAGGCAGACACTTCAGGATCACTTTATGTCCTTGGGTATCTGCATCAATCTCCGGTACATAGTATCTCTCTGGTTTCTGAGGCTTGAAGTTGATCCATCTTTTCCTGTACTCGAACTGGATTTTCCTTGCAAACCAGGACGACATCCCCGAATCCTCACAGTATAGCATCTTCAGAGATGCAAGTTGATTAACTTCGAATCCCGGCAACGTCTTGAAATCATGGGGAAATCTGAAGTACTGGTTCCCTCGCTCTCTCTTCACTGCATAGCAGTGCAAGTTATGAAAGTATGCCCAACTCAGAATTTGACCTCCAGATTTATATCCTTTGGTCCTGTAAACTTTTGTGTGTGGAGTTGGCATAGGAGGAGCACTTTCTTTCTTCAACACTTGCTAATAGGCTGCCCATTCCTCTTTCCTCTTATGAATGTCTTCTGCTGAAGACTCACTGCCACTGATCTTTTCGTCTATCTCTTGTTTCAGCTCCTCCTCAGAATGTAGACCGAATAAGTCACTAAAAGTAGGCAGCTCCTTTTCAGCTGAAATGTACTTTATGCCCTCTTCCTCTGTAATTGTTAGTACATATTTGTAATAGGTTGCTATTCAAAACGTAAATTATAGAAAGTTTTGTAAAGTTTAGTTTGTAAAGGTTTTGCAAAGGTTCGTCTGGCCCACGAACCTAGGTAGGTTCGGCGAACCTATCTCTTTGATTGGTTTAGCGAACCTACAACCTTAGAAAGGTTCGGCGAACCTATAGGTTTGGAAACCTAGGTTCGCCCAGCGAACCTCAAGGTTCGGCTGGCGAACCTAAGGGTTTGGCTAGGAATATGTTCGGCTGACAGTCTGTATATATAGAAGGTTTGTCTGATTTTCTCATAACTCTTCAGACACTGAGTGTGTATTCTCTCTGTGAGAAATCTCTGTGTGAGATCTGTAAACATTGAAGGTTGATTAATCAAATGAAGATGTTTATGAAATTGCTTGTTACTCTTTGATACTTATAGATTATACATGGTTTCCGCACGTGTTTAATTGTTCATAGAGCTTCTTGATTCGATCCATATCAGATTGATAATACCAACAGTGGTATCAGAGCTTTTGGTGAAGTTCTATACAAGTTTTATCAAAGAAATTCAAGTAATTTGAAGTTTTGAAGATTAGAAGATCAAAATGTATCAAAATTCTTCTTTTCATTGTGATTGATTGTTGTTTTGAGTGGATATTCATCATCAATTGTTGTGAAATACTACAATTCACGGATTTGGAGTGTCAATTTGAAAATTTGGAAGGTTTTTCCTCAAATTTTGGAAGGTTTTCCCTCCAAAATTTCGAATTTGGAAGTACAGATTTGTGAGCCGAACCTGTGAATAGCTGGAACAAAAGGTTCGCTGAAATTGACATTTTTCTGAGGTTCGTTTGTGTTTGTCAGAAGAGGCTCGTGGATTTTTAGTGAAGGTTCGCTAGTATTTTGCAAGGTTCGTTTGAAGGTTCGCTGGTTTTTGTTCAAGGTTCGTCTGAGTTTTCTGCAAGGTTCGTTTAAAGGTTCGTTACCTTAGGTTCGTGATTGAGGTTCGTCTGACTTGAGGTTCGTTTGACTCAAGGTTCGTGATTAAGGTTTGTTACTTAAGGTTCGTGTGAGAGAAGGTTCGTCTGACTTCAGGTTCGTGTGTTTTGAGGTTCGTGTCTTCAGGTTCGTGACCAAAGGTTCGTTCAGATTCAAGATTGTTAAAGGTTCGCCCGAGTAATAGGTTCGTGAATTGAAAAGGTTCGCTGGTTAAAATTTTGAAATTATGGCCGAGATGTATGCTACAATGGCTAGTCAGAATTCAAAGATTCTTAACATTTTGATTAGTGAAACTGAAGTTGGGAGTGCGAACAAAGTGCCAAAGTTGTTGGATTTATCAGATTATGATAATTGGAAGGGGCGTTTTGAAACACACCTTAATGGAACTGATACTAGTCTGTGGGAGAGGATTTTATCTCCATATGAAAGACCTAGAGTTATGGAAACTGATTTGTATCAACTCTTAGAGAGATTAGATGTTGATGAGAGAAAGAAGTATGATTCGGAGAAGAAGGCATACTGGATGCTTAGCCAAGCTATTCCCAATCAGATTTTACATCAATTTCATGAGCACAAGACTTCTTATAGTCTATGGAATGCTTTGAAAGCTAGAGTTGAGGAAAATACAAATCTGAAGAAGATGAATGCTACAGACATTCGCAAGGAGTTTGAAAACTTCAATTTTATAGGCAATGAAAGTCTGGAAGCATTGATCACTAGATACAGACATATGCTCATAGAAGTTAGAAAATGTGGCAACGAATATACCGAAGATGAAAAGATTTATTGCCTTGCAGATGCTTTGCCTGACAAGTGGAACTCTTTGGTGCTAATTTTGAGAGAGAATTTACCAGGAATGACCTTGGTAGAATTTGTTCAAAATCTTGAAGAGCAAGAGATGAAGGATAAGCGAAAAGCTCGAAGAGTGAATGTTACACAAGATCCTTCGTTATATGTTGGATCTGTAGTTACACCACCGGCTTCATCTGCTAAAATTCAGACAACATTTGTGTCTAGTACTTCTGAAAGTTCTCCTGCTCCTTCTGCATGTGCAAGTTCTGGTTCATCTTATTCTACAAACGAGAAGAAGTCTGACTCGACATCAGCTCCTGTTCAGTTAAATACAACAAATCTGGGGAAAGTTACTGTTGAAGCTATTCGAGATCACATGTCTATTTTGTCTTTTGTGGTCAGCGCATATGATGAACAAGTTGCAGAAAGGATTGAAAATGCTAATCTGACATTTGAATATTATGAAAAAATCGATGATGATGAAATGGAGCTAATTGATACTTAGTGGGCACTGGCAAGTGTGATTCGAAAAGAATCAATCGTTATGAGAAGAAGACAGGCAAGAAATTCACTTTCGACCGCAACACCAAGTTTGGGTTTAATCCGAAGATTACTCAATGCTATAACTGTGGTGAGCTAGGTCACTTTGCCAGAGAATGCAAGAATCCAAAGAAACAAGGGAATCTAAACCCATTTAAGCCGAAGGAATCTTATCAGAAAAAGAAAGAAAAATCTGAAGAATCATCATCTAAAGCTTTGGTAAGTCAAGCGGATGAGGGCTATGACTGGGGGAAGCAGTATGATGAATTGATGGGTGCTTTTATTGCTTCATTGGAAAAAGATTCTGATAAAGTGAAAGAGAAAGTAGATGAGGTAAATGAGGATCTATTAGATATCATTTACAAACTGAAAGAAATGAATGCTCAGCTAACTGCTGATCTGATAGAGTGCCCAGAAGCAAATAAAAAGCTGATTTTAAGAGAAAAATCTTTTGAAAAAAAGATAATTGATCTTGGTAAAGAAAATGAAGATCTGAAAATAAAAGTTTTACAAAATAACCATGATGTGTCTGTGCATCTTGAATCAGTTCAGAAGCTGAAGGTTGAGTTATCAGCAGCAAAAGCTGAAGCTGAAGCAAACAAGAGCAAGCTTGAAAGCTATCAAAATTCTAAGTATGTCATTGATTACTTTGCGGCCATGCAAAGTTCATCACATGATATGTCTGGAATAGGTTTTCATGATGTGCCACCTCCTTCTAGTTTTGTTTCAAGACCACAACTTAATCTGGATTTGGAAATTCATCCGGTTTCCTTAAAGGAAAATGTGTCTGAACAAGTAACTGAGGATGTGGGAGGTTTTTCATCTCATGATAAAGTGGTTGATGATTTTGATGCTCCTATTATTGAGGACATTACAGATTAAGAATTTCCAGCTGATATTCTGAGAATGACTGGTTATAAAGTCAAAACTGTTGAAGAACAGAGTCTGAAATCTCAGAAATCCAAGTCTGAGATGAAACCAGCTAAAAATGTGGTGGTTAAATCAAATGTAGTTTCCAAACCAGTGCTGAAAGTCAACACTGCTACCACTATCAAAACAAGTGTGTTTGTCAAGTCATCCACTACATATAAAGGAGAGACTAGTGGTGTTTCTAAAAAACAAAATGTGTTTTCTAAAAAAGTTAACAAGGTGGTTGACAAAGTTATTGTCAAGGGTAATAATTTAGGGGATGGAATTAAGGGAAACTCAAAATTTTCTCAAAATCAAAAGAATAATTCCAAGATAAAAGCCACTGGTTTGAGGAACAATGTTTCATCACCATCTGTTGCATCTAAATCTTTTAGTTCATCTAAGTGTTTTGATGAACTCAAACCAGAAAGTTTTTCACAAATAAAATGCTATAGATGTGGTAAACTGGGTCATGTTATTGCTGATTGTGAGTTGGATACTTGTAACAGATTTAGGTCCTTTACTCCAAAAGAAACATGAAAGTGTTTTACTTGTAGTGAAAAGGACATATTTCTGCAAATTGGCGAAATCATAAGATCAGGAAGAGTTCAGTTGATGTTAGTCGGATGTTTAAGACTGTTGGGAGTCCTAGGAAAGTGAGGCCTAGTGAGGAGGAAATGAGAGTCCTCAGAAAGTTTGATCCTGATTGTGTCTCGGTTAGAGAAGAAAAGAATCAGAAAAATAAAGTTTTTGATAACAAACAAAATGTCAAAAAGTTGGTCAAAATGGTGACATCATCTGATGATGATTTTTATGATCATTTTTCTTCCAAACAATTTTCAAAACAAATTGGTAAGTCAAAATCTTTTTGGAAATTGAGATGCAGATCAGGGGATCAAATTTCTGGGAGAAAGGATGATAACTGTGAAGATGGATCTTCAAACAGTTTATTCCAACAGAATGGCAGAAGTCCATTCAGGGAGACTCGGTGCCGGAATGGCGGGAGTCATCCCTTTTGATACTGATCAAAATTTTAATTTATTGTGCAGGTGGCATTCATGGGCCATATCAATAGTCGTTGGATTGTTGATAGTGGATGCTCACGGCACATGACTGGAGAGTTAGGTTTGTTGAAGGATTTTAAGGCGATGAAAGGGAGTAATGTTAATTTTGCAGGTGACAAAGGTGGTCAGATTACCGGGTTTGGTGGTGTGACTAATGGTAAAGTTTCTTTTGATAATGTTAATTAGCGCAAAGAGTTAACTAACAACCTGTTGAGTGTGTCACATATTTGTGACAAAGGCTATAAAGTGATGTTTGACAATGAAAAATGTTATGTGCTTCAACAAGGAATTCAGATTCCTGAAGATTGGATTCTGATTGTGACAATCCGACTTTTTACACTAACCTTGTTAACGGGAGATGGTGATATCACAGGCTCAACAGAAATAATGTGGGCCCAACAGGACAAATGTAGGCCCTATAAGGCCAGTGTAGGCCCAATAAGACCAATGAAGGCCCAACAAGCCAACAAGGCTAATGAAGGCCCAGTAAAGCCAAAGAAGACCCAGTGAGGTCAAGGAAGACCCAACAAGATTAATTAGGCCCAATGAAGTTTATGTAGGCCCAATAGAGTCACAGTAAGCCAATAAGGCCCAATAAGGCCCAATAAGGCTCAGGGAGGCCCAATGAAATCTAGGAAGGCCCAGTAAGATTAAGATAGGCCCAATAAGTTTAAATTAGGCTTAATGGTATTTTGTGAGGCCCAATTAGTTTAATTTAACCCAACAATGATTTAAGTGACCAATTAGTGACGATTTGGATTTTGGTTCAACTTTGTTAATCGAATTGTTTTGCAATTGAGCTAAACCATATCTAAAGGATTTGATTTTGTAGAAATCAGTCTCAATTTGTTCTAATTGCAAAATTAAGACTTTTAATTAATTTAAAAGTCCAATTTTGACTTTAAAAGTCAAAATTCGTTTAGAAAGCAAGAAAGGAATTCGAAATTTTGTAAATTCGAAGTTGTAATTGCGAATTTATCATCCATAATCATTGTAATAATGATTATGAACCGTTTACATACGTTTTAACACATTAGAATTCGAATTGAATGGAATTATGAGCATGAATGTTGTAACCGTCACATGGTTACATCAAAACCATGAAATTCGATTTCCATCCTCATAATTGCACATTCCTACATCATAGTCGGCACAATCAGAAGATTTCCCACATAGCAATTCGAAGCAAGAAGACACGGAGGAGAGAAATTGACAGTGGGTCGGCCGAACACCAACACACAAAGTGAACTACATCGATTGGAGATCAAATCAGGTAAGAAATCATTCATCCATCTTCTAAAACAATCGACTAAGATTATCCCTAACTGTAATTCGTTTAACATCATCGAATTCATCAAGTTCTAGTAACTAGGGTTCATAGCAAAACGATTTTGGGGGTGTTGATCTTAAAGAGGTTAACAATCAAATTAAATGATATAGAAAGCTTCATAAGTGATCAATCAAGGTGAATGATAGATTAATTTCATCAAAACAGTTCGGAATTGTGGATTTCGAATCTAGGGTTCTTAAAGGGAAACTGAATTGGGGGTTTCTTGTTTAACTGGACTGTTAATCAAATTAAACTATATAGGAAGTTTCAGAATGTTGCGATTAAACTAAATCCTAAGTTAATTTGATGTTACAATCGTGAATTAGAAGATTTTGGGTTGAATATGGATTCGGTTGAAAACCGAGCGTATTATGGGTCAATTGGAACTTATTGATTAAGGTTTGATCGAATTGGAACCATCATTAGGTACGTTTAAGAGGCTAGAATCATAAGCTTGTGTTGATAAGGTCAATCGGGTTCGAAATAGGATCAATTGGATGGGTAAATGCTTCGGCTATAAGAACAATTAGGATTCAAACTGGAAATGGGGTTAAAACAATTAATTCCTGATTACTATCGCGATACCCTAGCGGGCTTGACTGGTTAGATGCGTGTGTGTTGGAGTTGAGGGTCGCGGGTTCGAGTCCCGGCCCAACCATTTTTGGATTTTAATACTATTTTAGTATTTTGAGCATAACTTATTCGTTTCAAGTCCGATTCGATCCGTTCAAGTTGCGTTGGAACTGTAACGAGAATACGAACGTATTAGGATGATAAAATTCATATTTTAATACGAAAACGAAATCGCGTATAATTACGATTAATTGAATAAAATCAAATATGATTTTATTTAATCGATTTCAATGGCACGCGTACTTCCGTATGCATAATTCTCACACTCTAACATACGTATGTTGATACGTATGTGATTTCAAGCACAAAACGACATTTCGAATAACTTTAGGTTATTGTTTAAATCATAGATTCTTCGTAGAGGATTTCTACGCAAGTTCACACGTATTTGATCATTCTGCTATTATCAAAGGTGCGTACACGGCCCCTTTCTTATTTTAAACTGTTTTGGGAGAGAAAACATGTGCAACAAACTATTTTAGATACATATCACTTGCATGAGTTAGCTGTTTACATTATGTGACAACATATCAACTTGAAAGTCCTTACACACCTCGAACCGTTTAGTTTGCTGTAATGCAAAGCGTGGTAGTTGGAAATAGATCTATTAGGTTTGACAAACCTCACCTGGTAGATGGGATCTACGCAGGTGTTTGACTGACCAAACACAATTTTACTATTGTTGTGATAGACAATAGTGGCAAGGCGAAAACATGCTATAGCATGGCAATCAGTCAGCTTCGGTGTCGAACACGTATGTAAATAGTTTATATGACTAGCTATCATGACTGTGCATGTGTGATTATGTTATCTACAATCTTGTTATTCAAACTGCTGTTTTGAACATTATGATTGATTAAAACCTGTGTTATGCACCAACCTTTGTGTTGACTTGATTTGCATGTTTTCTCAGGACGCTAAGGCGCGCGTTAAAGCTGGCATGGACTAGGAAGATAGAGTCTCATGCATTATAAACACTTTGAATTTGAATTTGAACATTTGAATATTTAAGTACTTTGGTTTGTAATGTTTACTTTACAACTGTTTATGGTTTTTAAACGCTTCCGCAACTTTTTGTAAACTCTGAATGTTATGTTTTAAAGACCAACGTATGTTTTGAAATTCATATAGAGGTCTTCGCTATGTCTAATGATCTGAGATCCTGGTTTGTCATGCTCCCAAACGGTGTGATTCCGTTAGTTGAAATTTGGGGGTGTGACAGATTGGTATCAGAGCCATTGGTTATAGCGAACTAGGTTTGCATTTGTAGGCCTAGACTATGACTGTTAGACATTAGACACATCTGTTAATACGTATTGCTTAGAAATTACATATGACATTATGTAATTGACTTGTTTACGTATTCCATGGCACTGTACTTACATATGGTATTATGTAACAGGCATGGCTTCATCATCAGTCCCTTATATTATCATTGATGATTCCGAGGACGAGGAGCCGATAGTTCCGGCACCACCATCATCACCACCACCACCTATTCCATCACCTCCACCGTATGAAATGGAGGACTCCGATCCAGAGGAGGATCCGGAGGAGGACCCAGAGGAGGATCCGGAGGAGGATCCAGATGAGGACCCAGATGAGGATCCCGACGAGGATCCAGAGGAGGGCCCGGATGAGGATCCGGAGGAGGAGGAGGAGGGCATTCAGCAGATCCCTGCTGAGGGACCCTCTACACACCCACCACCAGCATTAGATGCTCCTGAGCCTAAGAGGCGAAGGACGGATGCCGAGGAGATCGCCAAACTGCGCGAAGACTTGGATGAAGCAGAAGACAAGATCATACAGAGATCTCAGGAATTATGGGATGCCATTGAGAGGCAAGATGAACTTGCCCATCTAGTTCATGACATGCGGGATGAGATGATGAACATGATTGGTCGTCTCGATGCTGCAGAGAACCGAGCTTTGTTCTTGGAGGGTAGAGTAGAAGCCTTGGAGGATTTGGTGGCCTCTGAGAATGAGGAAGAGGATGAGGAGGAAGAAGGGGAGGAACCAGCACCAGTTGTTGAGTCCGATCCTGAATCCGCCGTTGAGGATGATTGATTGTTTTTATTTTATTTCTTGTTTTGTTTAAACTTATTAGGAACGGGTTGTGTTCCTACATTAGGGGTTTGAAAACTTGTATTTCACTTCAAAAGTATTGTACTCAAAGAAAGTTTCTATCTATGAAAAAATTATTATTATTGACTTTCAACGGTTGTGTTGATTTACATTACCTGTTGTGTTTGTTGTTTTACTTATACATGTCAAATTGGATTTTGATTACGCGCTAACATTTCTTGTAAAATAGGAAGGAAATGGCTGAGGGAAATGTTCATATGACTGTTGCTGAGCTCAACGAGTTAATCAACAGCAGAGTTGCAGAGGCAATAGCACAGTACGCACAGACACACAACACAGGGCCACAGGGTCCAGCTGGGGGATTGGTTAACCCACAAGTTTGCACATTCAAGATGCTCTTGGACTGCAAACCTCACAATTTCAAAGGGTCGGAGGGGGCCATAGGACTTCTCCGATGGATTGAAAAGGCAGAGTCTGTGTTCGAAATGTGCAACTGCCCCGATGAAAGCAAGGTGAAATTTGCTACTGGAACATTAGAGGGTCCAGCACTGACTTGGTGGAACTCCAATGTTCAGACTCTGGGGTTGGGAGAAGCAAATGCGTTGACCTGGAACAACTTCAAAACTTTACTACAAGAGGAGTATTGTCCTCGTAGTGAAATGCAGAAGTTGGAGGAGGAGTATTGGCACCTCAAGATGGAGGGGTCAAATATTGAGGAGTACACGACCAGATCGCATGAACTGGCCAGACTGCTACCACACATGGCTACTCCAGTCAGTAAGTGGATTGAAAGGTACATTGGAGGACTAGTGCCTCAGATTCAAGGGATGGTTACTTCAGCAAATCCCACCACCATCCAACAAGCTGTTCGTCTAGCGCATCAGCTTACTGATCAGGCAGTGTTACAAGGAACCCTGCCTAAGCGAACATCTGCTACCAAGGTAGGAGATCACAAGAGAAAGTGGGAAAGTAACAACTTCAAGGGTAACAACCAACAGCAGAACAGGAAGCAGGACTCAAACAAGTCCTATCATAATTCCAACAGCGGTCAGCAATCATCATCATCGGGGGGCTATATTGGTAAGCACCCCAAGTGCAACAGGTGTGGTTATCATCATGCGGGTAACCAGTGTGACAGAGCTAAGTGCCAGAGGTGTGGCAAGATTGGGCATGCGGCTAAAGATGTCGCGGAGAGCTCCAGAACAACCATAACAACCAGAACAACAATCAGAACAACGCACAGAAGGGTTGTTTTGAGTGCGGCAAGATGGGGCATTTCAAGAAAGATTGCCCACAACTCAAGAAAGGTGGGGACAATAATGGTAATGGTAATGGAAATGGCAACGGTAATGGCAATGGCACCAATAACAACAACAACAACAATAACAACAACAACAACGGTGCTAGAGGCAGGGCGTTTGTGATTGGAGGACGTCAAGCGCGGGAGGATCCCAACATTGTTACGGGTACGTTCCACTTAAATAATCACTATGCCTCTATGTTATTTGACACTGGTGCCGACCGGAGTTTTGTATCTAGTTCACTTGTTAAGTTGCTAAATGTTAGTCCCACTTCCTTAGATAGTCCCTACACTGTGGAATTAGCTGATGGTAAGTTGATTGTAGTGGAAAACATTTTTAAGGGATGTATTCTTGATTTGATGGGTCAAACATTAGAGATTGATCTGATGCCTATTGCCTTAGGCAGTTTTGATGTAGTGATTGGCATGGACTGGTTGTCCAAGAACCAGGCTGAAATAGTATGCCATGAAAAGATTGTTCGTATACCTCTTACAAATGGAGAGACATTATATGTACAAGGTGAGAAGAGCAGTACGCCACTGCGTCTCATATCTTGTATGAAAGCACACAAATGTCTGCGGAAAGGTCATACGGCAGTTATAGCACTTATAACTGAAAAGCCGGTAGCTGAGAGGAAGCTTGAAGATATACCTGTAGTTTGTGAGTTTCCGGAGGTATTTCCAGAAGACTTACCGGGATTACCGCCTATCAGACAGGTGGAATTCCGAATCGATCTTACACCAGATGCAGCACCGATAGCTAGGGCGCCTTATCGACTTGCACCGTCAAAGATGCAAGAGTTATCCACACAATTGCAAGAGTTGTTGGATAAGGGTTTCATACGACCTAGTTTTTCACCATGGGGAGCTCCAGTTTTGTTTGTAAAGAAGAAGGACGGGACTTTCCGTATGTGTATCGATTACCGGGAACTGAATAAGGTTACTATCAAGAACCGATATCCGTTACCCAGAATCGACGATCTGTTCGATCAGTTGCAAGGTTCGAGTTACTACTCGAAGATTGATCTCAGGTCGGGTTATCATCAACTAAGAGTCCTGGAGGAGGATATTCCGAAGACAGCATTCAGGACGCGCTATGGCCATTATGAGTTCTTGGTCATGCCATTTGGGTTGACAAACGCTCCAGCTGTATTCATGGATCTCATGAATCGTGTTTGTAAACCTTATCTAGATAAGTTTGTCATTGTTTTCATCGATGACATTCTCATCTATTCACAGTCTGAGGAGGAACACGCTGAACATCTTCGACTATTATTGGAATTATTGAAACAGGAACAACTGTACGCTAAGTTCTCGAAATGTGATTTCTGGATGCGAGAAGTACAATTTCTGGGTCATATAGTTAATGAAAAGGGTATACACGTTGATCCAGCGAATATTGAAGCGATTAAGAATTGGGAAGCGCCAAAGACTCCTACCGAGGTACGACAATTCCTTGGTTTGGCGGGTTATTATCGACGATTCATTGAAGGTTTCTCAAAGATCGCTCAACCACTTACAGCTCTTACGCATAAGGGGACAAAGTATAACTGGACGGATAAACAGGATGTTGCATTCCAATTATTGAAACAGAAGCTTTGCAGCGCACCGATTCTGTCCTTACCGGAAGGGACGGAAGACTTTGTGGTGTATTGTGATGCATCTGCACAGGGTTTGGGATGTGTGTTGATGCAACGGGATAAAGTGATTGCTTATGCTTCCAGACAACTACGAACACATGAAAAGAACTACACTACTCATGACTTGGAGTTAGGAGCAGTGGTTTTTGCTTAGAAGATTTGGAGGCATTACTTGTATGGAACTAAGTGTACTATTTACACTGACACATCTTTGATCAGAAGGAGCTTAATATGAGGCAACGACGATGGGTTGAGTTGTTGAACGATTATGAGTGTGCGATTAAGTATCACCCGGGAAAGGCTAATGTCGTAGCCGATGCTTTGAGCAGAAAAGATACAACGGGAACAAGACGGGTTCGCGCACTTATGATGACAATACAGACTGACTTACCTGATAAGGTACGCAGTGCTCAGATCGAGGCTTTGAAAACGGAAAACTTGGTACAGGAATCTCTACGTGGGATGGAAACACAGTTGGATGTCAAGTCTGATGGAATTCGTTATTTCATTGATAGACTTTGGATACCTTTGTATGGAGGTTTAAGGGAACTCGTGATGGACGAAGCACACAAGTCTAGATATTCAGTCCATCCGGGATCAGACAAGATGTACCATGACTTGAAGGCACTGTATTGGTGGCCTCACATGAAAGCTGATATTGCTAAGTACGTTAGCAAATGTTTGACTTGTTCGAAAGTCAAGGTTGAATATCAGAAGCCATCTGGTTTACTGCAACAACCAGAGATACCGATGTGGAAATGGGAACAGATTTCGATGGATTTTATTACTAAGTTACCCCGTACACCGAGTGGTTGTGATACGATATGGGTAATTGTCGATCGATTAACGAAATCTGCACACTTCTTAGCAATCAAAGAAACTGACAAGATGGAGAAATTGACTCGCATTTACATCAAGGAAGTAGTAGCACGGCATGGCGTGCCAATCTCTATCATATCAGATCGGGATGCCCGGTTTACTTCCAATTTCTGTAAATCTCTTCATAAATCCTTGGGGACTCGCTTGGATATGAGTACCGCCTATCATCCACAGACCGACGGTCAAAGTGAACGAACGATTCAAACGCTCGAGGATATGTTACGAGCTTATGTAATTGACTTTGGTGATAGCTGGGAGAATCATTTACCGTTGGTGGAATTGTCTTACAACAATAATTATCATACAAGCATTCAAGCAGCACTGTTTGAAGCTTTGTATGGTCGCAAATGTCGTTCACCAGTTTGTTGGGCTGAAATTGGTGACAGTCAGATAACAGGTCCTGAACTGGTGCACGAGACGACAGAGAAAATAGTTCAAATCCGGAACCGTATGGCAGCGGCTCGGGATCGACAGAAGAGTTATGCAGACAAACGTCGTAAGCCGTTGGAATTTCAAGTAGGAGTTCGAGTTCTTCTAAAGGTATCACCTTGGAAAGGTGTGATACGATTCGGCAAGCGCGGGAAGCTTAGTCCACGTTACGTAGGACCTTTTGAGATTCTGAAAAGGATTGGTCCGGTTGCGTACCAACTCAAACTACCGGATGAACTCAGTGGAGTTCATGATGTTTTTCACATATCGAACTTAAAGAAATGTCTTTCTGACGAGACATTGATTGTACCGTTGGAAGAAATACAAGTAGATGAACAGTTACGATTCATTGAAGAACCGGCAGAAATCATGGATCGAGAGGTCAAACAACTGAAGCAAAGCAAGATTCCAATAGTCAAAGTCCGATGGAATTCAAGACGTGGTCCTGAATTCACATGGGAACGGGAAGATCAAATGATGAAGAAATATCCTCATTTATTCAAGACAGCTACTGATAACACTGAGAGCGCACGTTAAATTTCGGGACGAAATTTCCTTCAACAAGGGGATGACGTGATGCTTTCACACATCAACACTGCAAATTTCAAACTTTAAGCACAAACATTTTATTTATTCAATTGATTTTGTTACAAACATTTGTGCTACATTACATTCTATATATTTTATGTGCTACATTTCATATGTTACATGTTATGGTAGTACATACACGATTAGTTATATACACTTTGCTATGTGCGGGGTTGCATAGTACATTAGTTATATACACTTTGCTATGTGCGGGGTTGCATAGTACAAACAGTTATAGAGGCTCACTATGTGTGAGGCTACACAACACAGTATGATCAACACAAACAGTCACAGTTAGGTGAACTAACTAGTGTACACGCAAACAGTCACATTGAACGATCACAATTGAGTGGTGATGTTGCAAGCATTAGACTTTGTGTGTGAGTACACACAAGCACACAGAATGATCAAATCACACTAACACGTACGATTTAAACTCGTAAGTAGTTTCCTAACTACTCTTAACACTTACTAATTTTCGGGACGAAAATTCCTTCAACAAGGGGATGATGTGACAATCCGACTTTTTACACTAACCTTGTTAACGGGAGATGGTGATATGACAGGCTCAACAGAAATAATGTGGGCCCAACAGGACAAATGTAGGCCCTATAAGGCCAGTGTAGGCCCAATAAGACCAATGAAGGCCCAACAAGCCAACAAGGCTAATGAAGGCCCAGTAAAGCCAAAGAAGACCCAGTGAGGTCAAGGAAGACCCAACAAGATTAATTAGGCCCAATGAAGTTTATGTAGGCCCAATAGAGTCACAGTAAGCCAATAAGGCCCAATAAGGCCCAATAAGGCTCAGGGAGGCCCAATGAAATCTAGGAAGGCCCAGTAAGATTAAGATAGGCCCAATAAGTTTAAATTAGGCTTAATGGTATTTTGTGAGGCCCAATTAGTTTAATTTAACCCAACAATGATTTAAGTGACCAATTAGTGACGATTTGGATTTTGGTTCAACTTTGTTAATCGAATTGTTATGCAATTGAGCTAAACCATATCTAAAGGATTTGATTTTGTAGAAATCAGTCTCAATTTGTTCTAATTGCAAAATTAAGACTTTTAATTAATTTAAAAGTCCAATTTTGACTTTAAAAGTCAAAATTCGTTTAGAAAGCAAGAAAGGAATTCGAAATTTTGTAAATTCGAAGTTGTAATTGCGAATTTATCATCCATAATCATTGTAATAATGATTATGAACCGTTTACATACGTTTTAACCCATTAGAATTCGAATTGAATGGAATTATGAGCATGAATGTTGTAACCGTCACATGGTTACATCAAAACCATGAAATTCGATTTCCATCCTCATAATTGCACATTCCTACATCATAGTCGGCACAATCAGAAGATTTCCCACATAGCAATTCGAAGCAAGAAGACACGGAGGAGAGAAATTGACAGTGGGTCGGCCGAACACCAACACACAAAGTGAACTACATCGATTGGAGATCAAATC
The DNA here is from genome assembly GCA_009363875.1 of Mikania micrantha. Classification (NCBI taxonomy): domain Eukaryota; kingdom Viridiplantae; phylum Streptophyta; class Magnoliopsida; order Asterales; family Asteraceae; genus Mikania; species Mikania micrantha. Next base: position 33,265,072 of record CM018681.1, read on the forward strand.
AGGTAAGAAATCATTCATCCATCTTCTAAAACAATCGACTAAGATTATCCCTAACTGTAATTCGTTTAACATCATCGATTTGATCAAGTTCTAGTAACTAGGGTTCATAGCAAAACGATTTTGGGGGTATTGATCTTAAAGAGGTTAACAATCAAATTAAATGATATAGAAAGCTTCATAAGTGATCGATCAAGGTGAATGATAGATTAATTTCATCAAAACCGTTCAGAATTGTGGATTTCGAATCTAGGGTTCTTAAAGGGAAACTGAATTGGGGGTTTCTTGTTTAACTGGACTGTTAATCAAATTAAACTATATAGGAAGTTTCAGAATGTTGCGATTAAACTAAATCCTAAGTTAATTTGATGTTACAATCGTGAATTAGAAGATTTTGGGTTGAATATGGATTCGGTTGAAAACCGAGCGTATTATGGGTCAATTGGAACTTATTGATTAAGGTTTGATCGAATTGGAACCATCATTAGGTACGTTTAAGAGGCTAGAATCATAAGCTTGTGTTGATAAGGTCAATCGGGTTCGAAATAGGATCAATTGGATGGGTAAATGCTTCGGCTATAAGAACAATTAGGATTCAAACTGGAAATGGGGTTAAAACAATTAATTCCTGATTACTATCGCGATACCCTAGCGGGCTTGACTGGTTAGATGCGTGTGTGTTGGAGTTGAGGGTCGCGGGTTCGAGTCCCGGCCCAACCATTTTTGGATTTTAATACTATTTTAGTATTTTGAGCATAACTTATTCGTTTCAAGTCCGATTCGATCCGTTCAAGTTGCGTTGGAACCGTAACGAGAATACGAACGTATTAGGATGATAAAATTCATATTTTAATACGAAAACGAAATCGCGTATAATTACGATTAATTGAATAAAATCAAATATGATTTTATTTAATCGATTTCAATGGCACGCGTACTTCCGTATGCATAATTCTCACACTCTAACATACGTATGTTGATACGTATGTGATTTCAAGCACAAAACGACATTTTGAATAACTTTAGGTTATTGTTTAAATCACAGATTCTTCGTAGAGGATTTCTACGCAAGTTCACACGTATTTGATCATTCTGCTATTATCAAAGGTGCGTACACGGCCCCTTTCTTATTTTAAACTGTTTTGGGAGAGAAAACATGTGCAACAAACTATTTTAGATACATATCACTTGCATGAGTTAGCTGTTTACATTATGTGACAACATATCAACTTGAAAGTCCTTACACACCTCGAACCGTTTAGTTTGCTGTAATGCAAAGCGTGGTAGTTGGAAATAGATCTATTAGGTTTGACAAACCTCACCTGGTAGATGGGATCTACGCAGGTGTTTGACTGACCAAACACAATTTTACTATTGTTGTGATAGACAATAGTGGCAAGGCGAAAACATGCTATAGCATGGCAATCAGTCAGCTTCGGTGTCGAACACGTATGTAAATAGTTTATATGACTAGCTATCATGACTGTGCATGTGTGATTATGTTATCTACAATCTTGTTATTCAAACTGCTGTTTTGAACATTATGATTGATTAAAAGCTGTGTTATGCACCAACCTTTGTGTTGACTTGATTTGCATGTTTTCTCAGGACGCTAAGGCGCGCGTTAAAGCTGGCATGGACTAGGAAGATAGAGTCTCATGCATTATAAACACTTTGAATTTGAATTTGAACATTTGAATATTTAAGTACTTTGGTTTGTAATGTTTACTTTACAACTGTTTATGGTTTTTAAACGCTTCCGCAACTTTTTGTAAACTCTGAATGTTATGTTTTAAAGACCAACGTATGTTTTGAAATTCATATAGAGGTCTTCGCTATGTCTAATGATCTGAGATCCTGGTTTGTCATGCTCCCAAACGGTGTGATTCCGTTAGTTGAAATTTGGGGGTGTGACACTGATGACTGCCGACAGGAGTAAGGATTTATATGTTCTCGACATGGCGAAAGCGGAGACAACAAACAAGTTGGAGACATGTCTGGTGTCTAAGGCAACCGAGCAAGATACGTGGTCTTGGCACAGACGGATGGGGCATATACATATCAGTAAGATGAATCATTTAGTACACAATCATTTGGTTGAGGGTGTACCGGTTAAACACTTTAAACTCCCTGATGTGTGTGTGTCTTGCAAGAAGGGTAAACAGAAAAGGAGTTCCCATAAAACAAAGACAGTGTTTTTTATTGATAAACCACTTGAGCTTCTTCGCATGGATTTGTTTGGACCTATCAATGTGAAGAGTATCGGTGGTGAATCATACTATTTTGTGGTGACTGATGATTTTTCTAGATTTTCATGGGTCATGTTCTTAAAGTTTAAATCAGAGACTTATGAAAATTTTGTTTTGTTGGTGAACAGTTTGGAGACATTATACAAATTGAGAGTAAGCCGTGTTCGTTCTGATAATGGGGCAGAGTTCAAGAATCATCAAATGAAAGAATTTTGAGATTCAAAGGGCATTCAGCAGCAATTCAGTGCACCATATGAACCATAGATGAATCGTCTAGCTGAGAGAAAGAACAAAACTTTGATAGAGTCTGCTAGAACTATGCTCACTCATTCTAAGCTCCCCATTACATTCTGGAGTGAAGTTGTGGCGACCGCCTGTTTTACTCTTAATCAAGTTTTGATTGTGAAAAGACACAATAAGACATGCTATGAATTACTTCAAAATCGAAAACTTAATTTGGAACACTTGGAACCTTTCGGGGCTCCTTGTACCATGCTTAAGAAAGATGCTAAATTCAATTCTAAAGTTGAAGAAGGTTTCTTTCTTGACTATAGTCTTCCCAACAAACGTGTGTTTAACAAACGTACGGGTGTTGTCGAATTATGGTATAATGTGGATGTTCAAAGACATACACCTATACCTGACGGTAAAGGACCAAATTGGCTTTTTGATTATGATAAACATTTTGAGTCTCTTAATTTGTCTCCAAATGTTTCTGATGATGAAATAACCTTGCAAATGTTATATGATTTGCAGAATTCTGAGGATCAAGGTGTTTCTCATCAAGCTGAAAATACTAATCCACCTGAGGAAGGCGTGTCAGAAGTAATCAATGATGATTTGACATCTGATGATGATCATGATGTTTTTAAAGATGATGTTTCTCATGATCGAGATGTTGATCAGAATATCACAAATCTTGATCATAATGTTGGAGTCCTGCAAGTGCCAGTCACTATAATTCATATTAATCATCCTGTTGAACAGATCATTGGAAATCCATATGATGGAGTGCAGACAAGAAGTCAAGTTACAAATGAGGAGAGTTTTCATGTTGAGTTGGAAAGAACTCATGGTTCTCAAGAGTTATGGATGTATTCTGCATTTATTTCTCAGATTGAGCCAAAATCTGTTACTGAAGCATTGCGTGAGCCTGCCTGGTTGGAGGCTATGCAAGAGGAGCTGAATCAGTTTCAGAAATTGGGTGTTTTGCATCTAGTTGATTTGCCAAAGGGCGAGAAGAAAATTGGAACTTGATGGGTGTTAAAGTGCAAAAGAGATGATCGAGGCGTTATTGTTCGGAATGAAGCACGTTTAGTGGTTCAAGGTTTCAAACAAGTAGAAGGGATTGATTATGATGAAGTGTTTGCACCAGTGGCACGGCTAGAAGCAATTCAATTATTTCTGGCTCTTGCTGCCCACAAGAAATTTAAAGTTTTTCAGTTGGATGTCAAGTCTGCATTTCTCTATGGGTCTATGAAGGAAACAGTGTACATTTTTCAGCCACCGGGCTTTGAGGATCCTATCCACTGGGATCAGGTTTACATCCTCGAAAAAGCATTGTACGGTCTACATCAGGCTTCTCGTGCCTGGTATGAGACCTTATCGACTCACCTTATTGAACACGGGTTCAATAGGGGTCAGATAGACAAGACCTTGTTTTATCGGGAAAAGGCAAGGATATTATTCTTGTTCAGATCTATGTTGATGACATCATCTTTGGATCTACCGATGACCAATTGTGTTTGGAGTTTAAGGAGGTTATGATTGAGAAGTTTGAAATGAGTGCTATGTCAGACATCAAATTCTTCTTGGGTTTACAAATTGATCAGACTGATGATGGAATCCTCATTTATCAGAAAAAATACATTCAAGATGTGCTAAAACGGTTTAGCATGCTTGATTGTAAACCCATTTCCACGCCCATTCAGCCCAATCACGGGATTGAGCCTGATCTTAAGGGGGAGCTAATTGATGCTACTTTATATCGTGGAATGATTGGAAGTTTGATGTACTTGACAGCCTCAAGGCCAAATATTATATTTGCTACAAGTATCTGTGCTCGATATCAATCAAAACCTAAAGTGTCTCATCTGATAGCAGTCAAGAGAATTCTTCGTTATATGAAGGGTACCCCAGACACCGGTCTGTGGTATCCTAAGGATGATAACTTTTCCTTCAATGCCTATAGTGATTCTGAATATGGAGGATGCAAGACTGATGCTAAATCCACAACTGGAGGTGCACAATTTTTAGGGGAGAGATTAGTCTCTTGGCAATGCAAAAAGCAGACATCTGTTGTTACATCTACATGTGAGGCTGAGTATATAGCAGCTGTCAGTTGTTGTTCACAGGTCTTGTGGATACAACAACAGATGAGAAACTACGGTTTGAATTTTCAGACTACCACGATTCATGTTGACAACGAGGCTGCTATTGCTATAACCAAGAATCCTGTGTATCATTCACGATCCAAACACATTGATATTAGGTTTCATTTCATACGCGATTGCTATGAAAAGAAACTTATTGATGTGGTGAAGATACATATCAATGAGCAACGAGCAGACCTTCTCACCAAGGCCTTTGATAAAAACCGTTTTGAGTATTCACTCAAATTAAATGGCATTCGGGTCATGGGTGAGGTAATTCCAAATCAATCTCCTTCTTAATCAATTTTTATTGAATTAACATCAGATATTTTTTGTTGTTATTTTTTTGTGTTTTAGTTTTTAGGGGGAGAAAGTTTTGAAAAATACAAAAGCATTTGAAAAATCAAAAACACAAAAACATTAAAAAATTAAAATTCCTAGAAATTGATCTAACCAAGTGAGAAATGATAGCACATTGTTTGTAATTGGAAACATATCTGTATCATACAAGAACATAAACATAAAGAGCAGTTATAATTACTTAGTATGATGTGTTAGTAGGTTTATAACTTAGTTTAGATAACATCTGACAAAATTTTGATGACGCTTTATGAAAAACAGATGCTTAGAATACAGTACTTAGTTTTGTCCTGAAAGAGTGGTAGTTAATCTTACAAAATGTTTCTTGAACAAAAGTTAAATTACTAGTTTTGATCATGTGTTTAATTTTCAAAAGAAATTCTGAATTGTTTTTTCTTTTATTTTAGCTTAAAGCTGAAACATTCTTTGTGTATACTTGCGTATCGACCTGATTGTTATAGCTTTAAACAAGTCAAATTTGTTTTCTTGGTTCTGATTAAGATTTGGACAATCTCTACGTATATGAAAATATCGATCTGATTGTTAAAAACTTAATCTTAAATTAGTGTTTCGTTCATTTTCTGAATCATCTGAGTATACATAAGTATCAACCTTGATTCTATGATTTTAAAAAAATTCAAATTGTTTTACATTTTATTATTTTCAAAAGACATTCTGATTTGTTTTTGCATGATCAAGCTAGTTAAAATGGAAATATATTGTTTCAAGAACATTATTGTTTCATTAATTATTCATAAATCGGGGATGTGTTCAAGTAAATGGAAATTATAAAGTATTTGATAGTTTTGTTTTAATTGATATTTTAACTAAGTAATTAAACTTAAAAAGGTTTTATACTGATAATCATCTTTGAATTGTAATTTGCTGTTAAATATATTCATTAATTCAATCAGATATGTTGATAATTGTAATACAATATGATCTCGTGTCTGGATCTTTCTCAAACAAAAAGATGTGATTGTTTTGTTATTTTAGTTAGATTTGTTAAATTTGTAGTTTAGTTTTTCTAAAAAAATTTGAAAAATTACAAAAAGATTTTTGTTTTTATCTGATGTTAAAACAATAATTTTTGACTATTTGTTTGACTTTAAAACATTTAAATAATGATTTGTTTAGAAATTTTAAATAAAAATCAAATTTTTCTAAAGGTTCGCCTAAATAGGTTTGTGAGAAGGTTCGTCCAAATGGTTCGTTGGACAGGTTTGGATAGGTTCGTCCAACAGGTTCGCATGAGAGGTTCGTTGGCAGGTTCGGTCAATAGATTGGTCAAATGTTCATGATACAGGTTCGGTTATTAGGTTCGCATATATATACCAGGTTCGTGATCAAGGTTTGTCACTTTTAATTTCTGGATCTGACGAACCTGCAAGAACAGTTTTTTCGATTTTTGATTTTGAACCTCCGAAGCTTTTTCGTTGACATCATTAGACTCGTAATCAAGTTGTGATCATTTTTAGGTAAAAATCTTAGGATTTGACCGGCTGAATTAGGAGATATGACTGGTTTTAGAGTTTTAAAGTCGAACCTATTTGTTTGAGTCAAAATCTATTAAAATTTAAGTTTTAGACAAATTGATTTCATTAAACTTGTTCATTGTTGAGTTTCGAACCTTGGGATATAATTTTTTTCATGTATTTCGAAGATTTGAAAATTTGATTTTGAAACTGGATAAGGTTCGATGGATGAACAAGGTTCGCCTGGATGAACTAAGGTTATCTGGAGCTTGAAGGTTCGTCTGAACCTGATAGGTTCGTGGCGAACCTCTGGTTTTCAAAAGAACCGAACCTTCGTTGGTCAAGGTTCGTTTGACCAACAGGTTCGTTTGATATGAAGGTTCGTTCAATAAAGGTTCGTTCATTTAAAGTTCGTTCATTTAAAGTTCGTTCATTAGAAGGTTCGTTCAATTGAATAGGTTTGTCTGAACAATAGGTTCGTTTAGAGTTAGGTTCGCCTCAGGGAATGGTTCGCTGGTTTCTATACTTAGAATTTTTTTTTGATTTTTTTAATTTTTTTAATTTTTTAATTTTTGTTTTAATTTTGTTTTCTTTCTGATTGTAGAAATGGCGAATCTGACGTTTGGTGACAAGCATAACTTGTGTGCTTATCTCGATCCTACAACCAGGAATGGCAAAGATTTTCGGCCAATGATTGAGTTTCTGAGACGATCGAGGATATATTGTGCCATCTCTAATGCTTGCCAGATCTACCGATCACATGTTCAGAGTTTCTGGGAATCTGCGAGGCTTATTTCTGTTGATGAGGATTATGTCATAGAAGCGAATCTGCTTGGACAAGCAATTCGTGTAACTGAGGCTGATATCCGAAGAGTGTTACAGTTTGGAGGAGAGCCTGCTGGTATGACACTCATACAAGAGAGGTGTATCAAAGGGTGTTTTCTTCGGATCAGATACTTTGGAGCATACAATGTGACATCAATCAAGAAAGGCAAACTTCCTCTGCAATACAACCTGCTAGCTCATGTATTACTTCAATGTCTGAGTATGAGGAAGGGTACCTTTGATGAGCTTCGGGATCTTATGCGATCAGCCATGGTAGCATTGATATTGAACAAACCGTTCAATTTTTCTACAATGATCTTCCGCTACATGTCTAACAACATTACAAAAGCAAAGGATAGATTTTACATGTATCCTTGGTTTGTTCAGATGTTGATAGATGAAAGACTGCAAGAGCAGATGCTGCCCAGAGAGGCTTCTGATCTTCTAAAGCTGAAACACATGACTGACTCAAGCCTTGGTCAAGTCAGGGTGTACCAGAAGAGTGGAGATGCAGTGTTAGAAAAGGTCTAGTTGGTCACTGTGCCAGGGCTAATTACGTAGCTCCTAAGGGTGATGCATGGAGTCATCCAGAGTCTGGTTCTGATACTAAAGCATTCAGTGATGATGATGATAATCAGCCACAACCAACACCACCTCCTCCAAGACAACAACCAAGGAAGTCAACTGCTTATTCTTCCCGATCATCACAACAAAGCAAATCTCAGACTCTAGGACCAAATGTAACTCCTTCTACCTTGGTGCCTCTAGATGTTATCTTTCCTGATCAATAGGATGAACATAGACAACAAGAAGATACTTCTATTCCTGTTGATGCCGAGGTTGAAGATGAAAGTGAAGAGTCGTCTGATACTAAATCTCCAAAGATCATTGTATCTTCATCTGCTGTCACTTCTACAGTTTCTACTTCATCAATTCCTGTTATTACATCTTCTCTATCTGTTACAATTCAAGGAGGCTTTGGGCAAGCTCCTGAATATGTAAATGTGGCTTCTTTTGTTCCTTCATTCATGGAGACTACAACAGTGACTACATCATTTCAGGAGACTTCATTTCATCAAGCTTCTACTTCTAGAGATGATTCTTTATTTGAAAGTTTAGATGACTTGGGAGATCTAAATTTCACTGTTGATTATGATGACACAGAGCTCAAAAGAAGAATTTCTATGCTTTCGAAAGATTTTGATTTATATAAGATGGAAAAAGAAACAGATAAAGCTGATCAACCATCTTCCTTTGGAACAAGTGAACTAGATGATATGAAGAATCATATTGCTAAGTTGATGAGATGGAGAGTGGAAGATGTAGCTGAAATGAGGAAGATGAATGAAAGGATTATTTCTTTGGAATCTATGATTGAGATTCAGAATGGTGATATTGTAGAGTTGCAGAATCAGAATAGTGATTTATAACAAAAGATTGATGAGATGAAAGCTAAAGATTTTCAGACTGAAGCTTCTGATGCTGAAAAAGTGTTTGTTAATGTGGATGATGAGGAAGAGGAGGAAGAAGATGAGAAGATAGACTATGATGATTTTGATGTGGATGAACATCCGAGCTTGAATGCTCAAGGTGATGATGAAGAGGATGATGGTGATGTTGGTGGTGTGAGTGGAGATAGTGGGCTGAACTCGCTTACTGGAGCTATTGTTGTTTATGATTCGACAAAGATTGTTGTGGATGCTACTCCTGTTAGTGTTATATCTTCTGATAAGACTACTGATTGTAATGATGTTGAAGTTGAAGATTTGACTGAATTGGAATATCAGAAAGTTGTTGATTATTCTTTGCCCACATTTCTTGATCTGTTTAAACTACATTCTGATATTAACTTGCAGAGAATGATAGTTGAGATTTCAGTTGATAAAGACTTAGAAGAAGGTGAAATTGCTGGAGGCTATTCTACAAAAGATTTCAATGAGATGTTTGAGATTGATGCTGATCAAGTTATTGATTTTGAGCAATATGATGAATTGGATTTATTTGAATATGATATAGATGATCCAATAGATGAAGACTTGTACAAGATGAATACTTTAAAGAAGATTTTAGCGCTTGGAGGTGTGTCAAAGACATCATTGGCTAAAGTTCAAGAAAAGACTAATATGGATTTCTGGAAAGAAAATCAAGATGAAATGAAATACATTGTTGATCATTTATATATCTTCAAGCAGATAATTGAAGTGATAGACGACAAAGTTAAAGACAACCAAACTAAACAATTCAAAAGATTCAAGATTGGATCCAAATCGAAGACGATTGGAAGAATTGTTGATATGAAGGTTCGTTCAATGAAGGTTTGTTCATTGAAGGTTCGTTCATTCAAAGGTTAGTTCTCCAGAAGGTTCGTTCAGTGAATAGATTTGTCTAAACAACATGTTCGTCTAGATAGGTTTGTCTCAGGGGAGGTTCGCTGGTTTCTATACTTAGAATTTTTTTTTTGTTTTTTTTTAAGTTTTTAACGTTTTGTTCTAATTTTTTATTTTATTTCTGATTGTGGAAATGGCGAATTTGACATTCGAAGACAAACACAATGTGTGTGCTTATCTAGATCCTACAACCAGGAATGGCAAAGACTTCTGGCCGATGATCGAGTTTCTGCGACGATCTCGGATTTACTTTGCCATCTCCAATTCTTGCCAGATATATAGATCCCATATACAGAGTTTCTGGGAGTCTGTGAGGCAGATTTCTGTTGATGAGGACTATGTTATAGAGGCGGATGTGCTTGGACATGCAATTCGTATTACAGAAGCTGATATCTGAAGAGTGTTGCAGTTTGGAGGAGAACCTGCTGGTATGACACTCATACCAGAGAGGTGCATAAAAGGTTGTTTTCTGAGGATTAGAAACTTCGGAGCATACCATGTTACATCGATCAAGAAGGGAAAGCTTCCTCTGCAGTACAAGCTGCTTGCACATGTGTTATTACATTGCTTAAGCATGAGGAAAGGCACTTTTGATGAGCTTTGGGACTTGATGCGATCAGCCATGGTAGCTTTGGTATTGAACAAACCGTTCAATTTCTCTGCTATGATATTCCGTTACATGTCTGACAACATTACAAAAGCCAAGGATAGATTCTATATGTATCCTCGCTTTGTTCATATGTTGATTGATGATAGGATGCCAGAGCAGATGTTGCCTAGGGATGCTACTAATCTTCTGAAGCTTAAACACATGACTGACTCAAGTCCTGGTCAGGTCAGGGTGTACCAGAAAAGTGGGGATGTAGTTTTAGAGAAAGATTTGATTGGTCATTGTGCCAGGGCTAATTATTTTGCTCCTGAGGGTGATGAATGGAGACATGTAGTGTCTGAGTCTGATAATGAAGAGTTTGATGATAATGATTATTAGCAACAACCACCACCTCCTCCTCCAAGACAACAATGAAGGAAATCTACTGCTCAATCTTCTCAATCTCAACAACAAGGTCAATCTTCTCATTCACAGGAGCCTTTTCAAGTTGTATTTATAGAGCAACAGGGTGAACCAGCTAATGTAGAAGGTGAAGATGAAGGTGAAGAATCTTCTGACACTGAGTCAGAATTTGAGAATGTTCAGGTTGGTAATCATATGGTGAGAAAAATGAAGAAGAAATTTGCTAAACAGGCTGAAGAAGCACGGGAAGAGACACTTGATCCTAGTTTTGTTACTGAAGAGGCTTAGTCTTCAAAGCCTAAAAAAAGAAAACGAATGGCTAAGGGTCCGTATAGAATGAAGAAGTCGAAAGCTCCTAAGATTGTTGTATATTCGTCTGTTGTGACTTCTACAGTTTTTGCTTCATCTATTCCTGTGTTTTCTTCTTCACCTACTACTGTTACTGTTACAGTTCCTGCTTCTTCATAGACTACTGCTACAGCTACTGTGTCTACAGTTCCAGGAGGCTTAGGGCAAGCTCCTGAGTATGTGAACGTGGCTACATTTGTTCCATCTTTCATGGTGACTACAACAGTGACTACATCATTGCCAGAATCTTCATTTCATAAGCTTCTACTTCTAAAGATGATTTATTTGGAAGTTTAGATGATTTAGGGGATCTTAACTTCACTGTTGATTATGATGATACAGAGATTAGAAGAAGGATTTCTATGTTATCAATTGACTTTGATTTATATAAGATGGAGAAGGAAAAGGCCAAAGGTGATCAACAATCTTCCTCTAGAACATGTGAAATAGATGAGATGAAAGCCCAGATTTCTCAATTGATAAAATGGAGAGAGGAAGATATGGCTGAAAAGAAGCAGATGAAAGAAAGAATTTCTTCTTTGGAATCCATGATTGAGATTCAGAATGGTGATATTGTAGAGCTGCAGAATCAGAATAGTGATTTAAGGAAAAAAGATTGATGATCTGAAAGAGAAAGATTCTAAAGCTGAAGTTTCTGGTTCTGGTGCTGAGAAGGTGATTGTAGATGTTGATGAAGAGGAAGAGGAAGAGGACGAGGAGGTAGACTATGGTGATTCTGATGTGGATGAACGTCCGAGCTTAAATGCTCATGATGATGATGAAGATGGTGATGGTGATTTAGGTGGTGAGAGTGGGTCTGGTGAGCTGAATTCACAGACTGGGGCTATTGTTTTGTATGATTCGTCAAAGATTACAGTGGATGCGACTCCAGTTATAGTTGTATCTTCTGATAGAGTTACTGATTATAATGATGTTGAAGTTGAAGATTTGACTGAATTGGAATATCAGAAAGTTGTTGATTATTCTTTGCCCACATTTCTTGATCTGTTTAAACTACATTCTGATATTAATTTGCAGAGAATGATAGTTGAGGTTTCAGTTGATAAAGACTTAGAAGAAGGTGAAATTGCTGGAGGCTATTCTACAAAAGACTTTAATGACATGTTCGAGATTGATGCTGATCAAATGTTTGATTTTGAGCAAGATGCTGATCTAGATTTATTTGATTTTGAGAGAGATGAAATAATGGATGAAGATTTATACAACATGAATACTTTAAAGAAGATTTTTGAACTTGGAGGTGAGTCAAAGACATCAATGGCTAAAGTTCAATAAAAGACTAATATGGATTTCTGGAAAGAGAATCAAGCTGAAATGAAGTATATTGTTGATCATTTATATATCTTCAAACAGAAGATTGAAGTGATAGACGACAAAGTTCAAGACAACCAAACTAAACAATTCAAAATATTTAGGCTTGGATCCAAGTCGAAGTTGATTGGAAGAATTGTTAGTTATGGTTACTTTCACAACATTCCAGGAAGTCTTGCTGATAAAGGATGCTATGTGGTAAAACAAACTGATGGGTGTTAGTATTTTGGAAAGGCATTAGATTTGATGACTATGCCTTCTTTTGAATGTATGACATTGTCCAGATTGAAGATGATCAAGCCTATTTAGACCAAACACAATGAAATTTTGAGAAGTTATTGAAGAAGGAAGCTAGGTCTGGATGGAGTTTGTTATCTCCTCAAGATAAAGATAAGATACATGGATATCCTAAGCCGAAAGTGTTTAGAAGACCAAGGCTGAGAATGATTGAACAGAATTGGAATTCATATTTCAAATTCTGGTTATATGATGAGCATACAGCTGAAGCAGTAATCTTGTTGAAACAAGAAGATTAGTGAAGGGTGATCAGAATGCTAGATCCTGTGTGGATTGTCAATTGTTCTAAGGATGATATTGATTTACTTAACATGGCTGAGATTTTTGCAGCTGATGGTTATCATGATTTTGGAGTAAGCTATAAAGATATGGCGGTTCAGTTTCAGACCATTGCTAGAATGTGTTATAGTTTGGGTATACATTCAGGATGCAGTTCGGTAGAGGTGAACTATCTATATGTTGAATTGATGAAAATTCAGAAGGAAAGAGATGAAAGGGATGCCATGTTGGAGGCTGAGAGACTAGCAAAGATTCCTTGTTCAGTTGTAATACGAGCGGTGGATAACGTTGTTGGAGAAACAAATGGTGTTGATGAGAAAGATAAAGACAAAGCTGAAGATAAAGACTGAATATTTTTGATAGAAACTATTAAGGGGGGGTTTGTTAGTGCATTTTTATAATAGTTTGCTATTCAAAATGTAATTTATAGAAGTATTTGTATAGGTTCGGCTTAGGTTGTGCATAGGTTTGTCTGGCCCACGAACCTAGGCAGGTTCGGCGAACCTATTTCTTTGATAGGTTTGGCGAACCTATAATTTTGTAAAGGTTCGGCGAACCTATAGGTTCGGCAACCTAGGTTCGCCTAGCGAATCTCATGGTTCGGCTGGCGAACCTAGAGGTTCGGCTAAGGATAGGTTCGGATGACAGTCTGTATATATAGAAGTTTTGTCTGATTTTATCAGAACTCTTGGAAATTCTGAGTGAACTGAGTGTGTATTCTCTATGTGAGAAACTTTCTGTGTGAAAGATTTGTAATCAATTGATTGATTAATACAAGAAGGTGTTTATGAAATTACTTGTTCTTCTTTGATTCTTTAGAGATTAAACATGGATTCCGCACATGTTTGATTGTTCATAGAACTTCTTGATTCGATCGTGATCAGATTCTCCAAATCTTCAACCATGAAAGCCTTGTTTGCATTTGATGAACTAGCTTGAGCAGGAGTGTCAATTGGTACCAATCTTCTTTCTGGATTAGCAGCTGATGATCTTTGGTTCTGAAAAGGATTGTGATTACCCATTTTTTAGGCTTGTTGCGTTGTCTTGCAAAATGACCTTTATCCCCATAGTTATATCAAGTAACAAATGACATGTCAAATCCAAACTTTGAGTCTTTGTTCAGATTGATGTCTTTCCTAGTTCTTTTTACAAAGTCTTTTGCTCTTCTAACTGCACTTGCAAGAACCCACATAATGTCAATCCTGTCCGTATCATCAGGATCAATCTGAGAGTAGTCTTCATTTGTCAAATGTGGATTACCAATCTGCCCAGCTAGCATCCCATCATAAGAACTCACGAGTGTAGATAACAAACCAATATGCTCTTTGGCAACCTCCATAGTTACTTTGTCAAAGTTGTATGTCTTCAAATTTGCGACAGAATGAATTTCTTCTTTCTGAGATGTGGAAGTTGTAGATGGCTGAATGAAGGATGTCTGGCCTGAAACAGGAGCATCTTTGGTCTGTGAGACAAAAGTTGTCTTCAATGGAGCATCTTTGGTCTGCCAGACACTGGATCTTCTCTTGTGTAGTTGTCTTGACTTGATGATTGTAGATCTCACTCTGGAGATGATAAAATCTAGCAATCAAGTTATCCAAAGACTCATTACCCACGCACGTGGATCTTCTTCAAGGCCTTAGACTTGATACTCTTCAGTGCATCATTTCCCTCTTGTAAGGCATCCCATAGAGATTTTGAAGAAGTAAGCTGTTTTAATTGATGAAAGATGTCTGTAGCAATAGACTAGGACAATATGGCATAAGCTTTCTTCTCAAAATCATACAACTTTCTCTAAGACTCAGTCTTCCGTGTGACAAGCATAGGTGAACCATCTTCACTCAGTGGTCTTAAGTACCCACCCTCAATCATCATCCAAAGATTGGTATCCACTCCATTAATGTGAATCTCAAATCGATATTTCCAATGCGGATAATCATCTAATGAAAGTAACTTTGGAGCTTTGTTTGAATTCCCGCTTTTTCTTAGTAAGCAGCAGGTTCTGTATTCTGTTGTTCTGATTAGCCATCAATGCAAGTTCTTCCATCATACCAAAAATAATTTGCTCTAACACTTCGAAAATTTTGCAAAGCTGTCGGCCGATTGAAGCTATGTCAGCCGAATAACGAGGGCTGAATGAGTCCGAATGAACTGAGTTGGCCTAGTGAATGTCCTGATGCGAATGAAAAGTCAGTCGAAAGACTTCACAACCGAATGAATTTGAACCAACCAAATGAGGAGCTATTCTCACTAACACTTAACCTGAATGAGACCTATTCGGCCGAGTGACTGATTCGCACAATGGCTATTCGCTCCATCGACTCATTCGCATAAACTGGGGTTTTCAGCAACAAAAATTTCGATATCTCTGGATTTTGAACGAATCTGACCACTAAATTTTGTACAGAACCTTAGGACAATGAAACAGAAACTTGGAGTGCAAGAAAATCAGGCTTTTCAAAAATCTCAAAACAACAATCTAAAATAAAATTATTTAGATCGAAAATCGAGCAGAATCAAGAGCCAAAGCTCTGATACCACTTTGAAGGACCTAAGAAACCTTTAGAAACAACTCGTTTCCTTGAGGAATCTGCTCGACATGCCCTTGAATAGTGCGGAATCCTATTCAAGGGTTTTCCAATCAAAATCACGAAGCCCCGTGGCAATCCGATGATGTAGAATCAACGTTTTGGTCGAAATCGAAGCACCACGGGGTGAGAATCGAACTTGGACAAGAAGAGGCAGCTCAAAACCCTAGGGGAATGACTTGGGGCGCTCGGGGGTCAAAGAGATGACTAAAAAGTTGCTGAAACATTATGCTTGCAGTCCTATATATAAGCTGCACTCATTCGGCCGAATGAGTAGTGCGAAATACTCATTCGGTGAATGGCTCAGCCGAATGAGCTAAATCAACCGAATGAGTCATGTGGATGAACTCATTCTTAGGTATCATTCGCATGAATGGGTCTGTATGATA
Organism: Mikania micrantha; assembly: GCA_009363875.1. Classification (NCBI taxonomy): domain Eukaryota; kingdom Viridiplantae; phylum Streptophyta; class Magnoliopsida; order Asterales; family Asteraceae; genus Mikania; species Mikania micrantha. The sequence goes on from CM018681.1 coordinate 33,280,979, forward strand.
GGAATAGTCAAAGTCAAACATATATAAATCCTGAATAAACATTAATAAACATTATAGAATAGCTGATTTCATTACTAATACCAACTTTATACACCAAAATCATACAAAATACAAAACTAGGGACATTACATGCACCAACAGACCTACACCACCTGATTCCATGAGTTAGCAACATTGGCACTGGATATAGTGCCAAATGTGGAAAAACGGATCGAGCGGTATGTCGGTGGACTACCGGCTTGCATCGTAAGACACGTGATCTTTGCCAACCCAAATACCTTGGAGATGGTTGTTACTCTGTCAGCAACATTGACGGATGTAATGGTTGCCTCAGTGGCACTGAAGAACAAGGCTGAAGAGCCAAGACTGGAAGCTCGAAGAAGCCAGATAAACGCCCGGCGAAGAAATAGAAAGTGGTCAAGAACTTTGCTGTGACCACTCATGCTCGAACAACCACACAACCACAACAACTGCAGATCAAGAAGCCATATACTAGCACGGCTCTTCAATGCAACAACTGTCAGTTTCACCATCATCTTGGAATCCCGTGCACGCAATGCACTGGGTGTGGAAAATTGGGTCACTAGGTGATTCACTGTACAAACCCAACTCCCCAGAACAAGAACAACAATGCAGCAGTGATGGCTACTGCTACTGACAATAGGTCTTGCTACACATGTGGCGAACCTGGACACTTCTCGAGGGACTGCCCTGAGAAAATTCAACCAAGGATTCCGGCAGCTAGAGGACATGCCTTTGCAATTGGAGCATCTACTGCACGACAAGACCCGAATTTGGTCACTGGTACATTTTTCTTATCTGACTTTTATGCATCTGTATTATTTGGCACTGGTGCATATCAAAGGTTTATCTCGTCCGACTTTGCATGCCACCTTAATCACGTTGAGGAATCTTTAGACTCCCCTTATATCATTGAGGTAGCAAATGGCAAACAGATAACAGTTAACACAATACTTAGGAACTGTCCATTGACGCTTGATGAGCACACATTTTCCACTGGTCTAATGCTGATAGAATTGGGAAGTTTTGACATCATTGTCGGAATGGATTGGTTATCTCTTAACAGGGTTGAAATCATCTGTTCTGAAAAGCTATTACGTATTCCAGTGGAGAACAATTGAATGTTTGAAATTCATGGAGATCAAGCAAATCGCAGTGTCAAATTAATATCATGCATGAAGGCACACAAGTGCCTAAAGAAGTAGTGTGTCGCATTCCTTGCTCATGTCGTGGAAAAGGACAAGAATACAATCAAGATTCAAGAAGTACTGATTGTGAAAGACTTCGCGGATGCGTTTCCTGATGATTTAACAGGATTGCCACATGAGCGATCGGTGCAATGCCGAATCGATTTGATTCCGGGAGCGGTTCCTGTGGCTAAGTCTCCTTATAGTCTTGCGCCATCAGAAATGCAGGAACTATCCAATAACTTACATGAGTTACTAGACAAAGGGTTCATTAGACCGAGTTTCTCACCATGGGGAGCTCTAATCCTGTTTGTCAAGACAAAGGATGGATTCTTCATGATGTGTATTGACTACAAGAGCATAACAAACTCACCATCAAGAATCGATACCCGTTACTGAGGATTGATGATCTGTTTGACCAATTACAAGGAGCTCAGTATTTCTCAAAGATAGACATACGTTCAGGTTATCACCAGCTCTGGATTCAAGAGGAAGACATACCCAAGACGGCTTTTCGTACCCGATACGGTCACTACGAATTCATGGTGATGCCATTCGGATTGACGAACGCCTCGGTAGTGTTCATGGATCTTACGAATTGGATGTGCAAGCTGTCACACCCCGAGCCGGCAGGCCGGATCGTGTGTCCCGTCGTGTGGAAAGTCTCAGGGCGCGATATTTGGAATGATAATCGTGATGATCAGATTTTTTACATTGCACATGATATAAAATGAGAAAATGCTAAATAAAATAGAATTGCAAAGTTAAATTACATCAGTTTTGTTCATAATTTAACAATGTAAATCTACTATCAACATCATAATTCATCTATCTTGTATCTGCACAAGATATACAAAATAATCTGTTTAATGATGTTCAAAAATATGCAAGTCCAAAATACTAAGTACTCTATCTGGCATCCTAGTCCAAAAGCATAAAGTTTTAAATCAGACCTGTTCGTCACCTGAGAAGTAATGCAAAATGATCAAGTCAACACATGGTTGGTGAGTTCATATTGTTTTATTTAAAAATTAATTTGAATAAACCTGTCCGAATGACAACCTTAACCCCACCATTAACCACCTATATCATCTAATTAAGTATGCTTATATATAGGGCATATGTAGGGTCAAGCTTAGCGCCAGCCCAATCACTGTCCCACCACATACTAAACAACATGATATATCGTTCCTGGTGATACTTAAGTGTTTCATCCCATACCTTTGATTCACAATGTTTGACTAAACTGAAAATCTGTTAACCATGATCACCCGAAATGACAACCTTAACCTCATCAACAACCACCTATGTTATCCAATCAAGTATGCTTATATATAGGGCATATGTAGGGTCAAGCTTACTGGCAGCGCAACCACCATCCCACCACATACCGAACTGCTTAAAATATTGTTGTTGGTGATAATTAAGCGTTTCATTCCACCCATCGTCACATTAGTTTTTGAGTTCCACAAATTGAAATTCTAACGATTTCTTGAGTTCATCACGCATTCATGATCAACCATAGCATTTGTAGAATCATAATATTAAATGCATAATTAAATGAATAAGTAAACATTTAATACAACTAAGACTTAACGATTGGGCCTTGATTAACTCAATCATTTGTTCTTAGTTGTTGGTGGTGTCCAGTTGGTATCGTCTCACACGTGGCCCATATCAGGATTGACCCAAAGGAGTCTACCTGTATGCGTCGGGACTTTTTGATGTGCCCATATCAGCTTGACCTTTAAGGTCTACTGTACATGTCGGGACTTTACGATATCCTTTGATCTTTGTTCTCCTCTGTTCTCTTGAATTTGTTTGATTGTTTGATTTATGCCCATTATGGTGCGACTATAAAAGTCTACTATTTATGCCGGGACTTTCTGTGTGTTTGCACGTGGTCTTGATTGGCATACAACTGACATCCACCTTGAACTGTTCTTTATTGAGTTCATTAGTTCTTTGATTCACACACGGATATGATTTCTTTGATCTTGATCCTTAGTTTTTATGAACACAACATTGACTTTAGTTATTTGACTTTGATCTTTTGTTTCATTGAACACAACACTGACATTAGTTCTTTCAATTTGATAATTAGTTTTCTTGAACACAACACTGAATTTAGTTCTTTGTTTCAAAACCATTATCTTACTCATAGAGAGTAGTTAAGTCATTTTGTAAACCTGTAATAGTTACCTAGATAAAAGTCTAGGATACAATTATGCATATAAAACACCAAAAGTAAAAGCATTTACGTAACACATATTTTAAGAAAATAATTTACGCATGCTTCTCAGCCCCGCGTTTGTAAAACAAAAATGTTTAGAAAAGGGGCAATGAACTCACCTATGTTGATATGTAATGAATCACAACAAATATGCGCGCTCATTACTTGTAGATTAAGTATCTTCAGTACCTGAGTTGTTTTAAGAGGATTCGAATACTATAAGTATTTATAGTTGACGTATTCAGGGTTTTGGTCTCAGTGTGCAACTAAGTGTCCTAGACTTTACTAGTGTGTTTCTATGTCCCTTTAACTAGTCTACACTAGTTGTCCCTTTACCCCGTAGATGTTCACAACTAAACCTTACTTATATAAGGTCTAATTCATTACATTCATGGTCTTTTCAGGTAAAACATCTTTAATATAAACCATTTTAAGTTAGATCTTTAAGTTAGAAATCATTTCATTTATTTTAAAACATTTTAATTAAGAATCTTATAAGTCATTTTCCTTTTATTAAAACATAAGTTATTTTAAGGAATCATAATTCAACACGTTAGACTTAGGTTAATCTCACTCGATTAACTCCAAGTCCTTTGCTAGGTCTTTGTTTCTCGTAGTCTTTTGATCATCTCTTGTGTATAACTTGCTTGGAAAGTTCCAATTGAACGACCTAACTTAGTCATATATTTGTATGGAATTACTAAGTATTGGGTGTTAATAATGAAATCAATACCCACACTTAGCTTATTTCTCGATTTTTAATGAATTCTCACAACCTCATTCATGATTTTATTAACTAGAATCCAATTGTTTTAACTCCATACGATGTCCAAAAATTTCTTGTTTGAAGTTCAAGTTTATTGAGAAGAAAGTTGGTGTTAGAATCCATAGTATAAGTGATTTACAAAAATCGGTTAACATCTTGAAACCCAAATGATTCTAGTTGACAATACACAAGGACTCGAAACCCCATAGGCTTGTTAACACCACCGGTTTGTATGTTGAAAGGGTTTAGAGGTTCTTAAGGTTGAAACTTAATACTAATGGATAGTACCACCTATTAACCCTCTTGAAAACCCTAATAGTTTTCCACCATGCATGCAATTCACGTCCCAATCCCATGCATACATTTCATGTGAAAACACTTAGTACGTCCTAGGGTTGTGGTGCGAACGAAATGAAGACCGAATGACTGTTGCATGCAAGTGATGGTGACTGGACGAATAGGGACTTATGCGAAAGTCAGGTCATGCGACTGATTCATGTGGGCCGAATAGGGTGGCCATGCGAAGGTGTTGGTTTGGCCGACTGAGAGTGGTTCTGCGAAGAATGCTCGCTGAATGTTGCTCATCATGCGAATGTATATGCTCTACGAATGATGGCTCGTGCGACTGGGCTCATTCGGCCATGGGGTCGGGTCATTCACACCATGGCCATTCGGCCTGCAGCCATTCGGCCCCTCTGCAGTTCCTCATTCGCTTGGTCGCGGCCATGGACCTATAACTCCCCATTATCAAGTTCCAAACCTAAGCAAGATGTTTCCTCGTGTTCCTAAACTAACCTATAGTGACTTCATGTTGTTTTCCTAAGGTTTTGAGTGGGTTTAACCGGTTCAAAGGGTGTTGGAACCAAGGGTTTAAAAACCCTAATAATTGCAACCTTTAACTCGATTTTACCTCGATTTGGACGGTTCTAGGCTCGTATTGCTTGTACTTTCAAGATCAACAAGTTGTTGTGGTCGTTTTGACACCAAAATGGCTCGATTTAGTGAAGAAACGAAGATTCTAGGGCTTGGTTCTAGAGAGAGAAAGTTTTAGAGAGAGAGGGAAACAAATTTGGGGAAGATGGCTGGTAGGTGGGGGAAGAAAATGGTCTCCAATTTGTTGGACCGAAGTAGGAGACAACAGGATCACCGGGCCTGAACCTATTCAGAAAACTAGTGATAAGATTTCTCAGATCCAGCAAAGATTACAAGCAACACGTAGTCGCCAAAAGAGTTACGCAGATAAATGGCGGAAGCCTTTGGAAATCTAAGTGGGTGACCGTGTCATGCTGAAAGTGTCCCCATGGAAAGCGTAGTTTGTTTTGGGGCTAAAGGCAAGTTAGCACCCAGGTGTGTCGAACCGTTCGAAATAACACAACAAATTGGCCCTGCGGCATACAGACTCAGACTTCCTGATGAACTCAGCGGGGTACAGGATGTGTTTCATGTATCCAATCTCATGAAATGCTTCGCTAATGAATTGTTAGTCATACCATTGGAAGAGATACAATTTGATGAACAACTACACTTTATTGAAAAGCTTGTAGAGATTATGGATCGTGAAGTCAAGAGACTGAAACGAAGCCGTATCCCTATCGTGAAGGTTCGTTGGAACTCCAAACGCGGACCGGAATTTACTTGGGAGCGTGAGGATCACATGAAGACAAAGTATCCCACCTGTTTACAGAAGAATTAGTACCCAACAATGATGCTTAAATTTCGGGACGAAATTTCTTTAACAAGGAAAGGCTGTCACAACTAGTACCAGATCGTCCGACAATTCCATACGGTACGTTCACTTTCACAATATACTGTGTGTAAATACAATGTGTAAGCAGTTGTGTGACAACAGGGCTATGAAAACAATTAACAGTTTTACGTATTTCAGTGAAAATTGAAACATAAAATATACAACACACGTGAAACAACAAATGTTAGAACAAATGACAAAAAATATCAGTTGCGATCTGATATCTACAAATAACAGGAATCAGACGGCCGACAATTTAGTGAGAAAACAATGTGAATTCGATCATAACAATGTGAAAATGGTCCTGTTTAGTTGAGTCCAACTGTGAGGAAATGCAATTCAAAATAATAACTCAGCATCGTTTACGAATAATAAACTGACAGTGTGTTTGCTTGGGTGACGATTCACAAAAACATATCTGTGGGTTTAACGTTCTGAATGAAGACCGTAAAGTTGAAAACAAAAATCAGAAAATGAAACCGTCATCGTGTTCGTCCGGTGACGATTCAAACAAATACGCGCGAAGGTTAAACGATCTGACGAAATAAATAAAATAAAAGTTTCGAAAACAATAAAATAAAGAAAAGAAATATAAAAAAATTTATTAGGAATCACAACCTTAAAAAGAATGAAATAAAATTATTTTATTAAAGATCAAAAAATTCGCGTTAGGTTTCGTAAACGTAACGTAAACAAGAACCGAGCAATCGAAACAAACCCGAACCCACTAGGGCTATAAAAACCCCAACCAAGCATTTATTTCTCATTTAATTCTCCATCTACCCCTTTCTCTCTCTAAATCTCTGTTTTACCCTCTCTCACTAGAATTTCATCGCCAAAATCACCATAACTCTCTCATTTTTTACTCAAATCATTCATATTTGGTATCAAATCGAAGCCCTTGACAACTAGAACATGAAAGTACAGCAGATCGTGCTTGAAATCCACTTATTTGAATGTAATGTGAGCTAAAACTTTCAAATTTTCAGGCTTTTTAACAAACCCTGATGAATAGACTTTGAACTCAATTTTATCTCATCAATCCTTAAATTATTCACTTTAAAACATGATTTTCTGGATTATTTGAGTATAAATAATCTGAAAAATGGAGATTTTCTTAAGAAACCTGCAATTTTTGTGGAAACTGGAACGGTGGGTTGATGGAGAGTTCAACCGAGAACCCATTTTTCTAAACGAGAACCACATAGGTTGACCGAAAACCTTTTCATTTGACACCCTTTGACCGAGAACACCTATTAGTGGCCCACACTTGACCGAGAATTCATTATTTGATCGAGAATTCAGCCGAGAACCATTCTTTCTTTTGAATAATAGCCGACAGCCTTCACAATAAATGTATTGGCCGAAAACTCCATTTCCCTGCTTCCTAATTCTTGTTAGCCGAGAATAGTTTTGGGTGGGGTGGGCCATGTACCACCTAAAACTCACAAACAAAAGCTCAACAATAATATATAAACCAGAATGTATTTCGTACTAATCTTAATCTAAGGTGATTTAGCATTAGTATGTTATACCATGACTTATAAAAGTTAACCAATTTTAGGGTTAACCTGCAAAATGAATAACTCGTACTTATAAGTTATAAACAACACTGAATTCAACACAGGTTTGAATACAACATTATTACAACAACGAGTGCGTGCATTCTTTGATTACTTAGTCAGCCACTTCAACATCAAGGTGAGTTCATATGCCCCTTTTTACTAATCTTTTGATTTAACTGCGGGGCTGAGAACATGCTAAAACTTTTCATAAATGTTTTAGTACACTTTATGATAATAAGGTTTTACTTTGTTATTGCATTTGTATGCCTTCTTATGTAAATGTTAATGATTGTGGGTTTATAACTGCTATTTCTCTTAGATTATATCTATGATTCCTATGAGTTCATAACTGTTATTCCATTGAGACAATAACTGTGAATTCTAAGGGATAAGACTATTATTCCTCTGTGATTACAATATTAATCCTTTTGAGGTTACGTGTTATTCCTGTTGAATTATTCTATTAATTCTAAGGAAATTATAACTGGTATTCCTATGAGAATATTGCAGTTAATTCCAAGTGAATAGATCTATTATTCCTATGAGAATTTGTCTGTTATATCTATGAGATTTCTATGTAAGGGTGAACATTAGGTTATGAGTTCATGATTATGGGACGAGGACTATAAGAACTCTTTTGATTTTTAGATAGCCCATTCCAGCTCTATCATTTCTAACAAGGGTGATAAGAGTATGATAGTGTCTGCTAATTATCTCACCACTTCTATTCTGTGGACCGGTAGACAGAGAGACTGACCTTTCTCATGTCACAAACTAGTTGCAGATAGTTGTGATGTCTTGGGGAAAACTAAGGAATAGAAATGAATTGAAAACATTGTGGTTTGCCTTTGTGGTGGCTACAATGTGGTCAATTCCATCCTATAGATCAATTGGGATATAACTACGTGTCAGACTTACTCTCACTTCCTAATCAGATGTGAGTAATAGTAAGTTAAAGAGTATACCACCACTGATAACTGTGGTAATACCACAATTAATAACTGTGGTAACCCACCGCACATAATTGTGGATATTTTACTCTCTAAAATCTAAAGAGTATGCCACCACTAATAACTGTGGCAATCCACCATTTATAACTGTAGAGATTAGTACTCTTTAAAGCCTTTTATACTATGATAAGATCACTGTGAGGTAATGCGCTATCATATGGGAAATTCTAATTGTGAGTAAGTCTATGTGTGATGAAATGGATACCTATAGATACAATACAGGTGGTATTGAGTTCAGTTCGGTGTGTGGTGGGCTGGTGGCTTCATTCGTGATATGTATGCCCTATATATAAGAATGCTTAACTGGATGATATCCTATCTGTAGGTGTATCTATAGAGAGGACATGCGGATATGATAATGCCAAGTGAGAATAACTAAGATTTGTGGATTTCAAGATGTTGAGTAAAGAACTCTAAAAGTTTCTAAATAACTAAACTTATGAACTCACCAACCTAGTGTTGACTTTGATTAAATGCATGTTTTCTCAGGTGACGAACATGTTTAGTCAACAGATATCAGGACATAAGCTAGTTGGACTTTATAGAGGACTAATAGTTCACTTTTGTGTTATGCACATTTTGGGATAACATATATGTGAATCATCTTTTGTAAATCTTGTGCAGATACAAGATAGAAACTCTATGATTCTTTTTGGGTAGATTTACTTAGATAAATTATAAAAACAACGTGTTTAATTTAAATTGTAATTCTATGTCGTTGTCATGTTAGCATTTCTCATTATACATCATGTGCCATGTAAACAATCTGATCATTAAGATTAGCACACGATATCGCGCCCTGAGACCCTTTCGCCCGACGGGAAAGTCGATCCAGCCTGCCGGCTCGAGGTGTGACATAAAGACATAAACTTTAACATATGATGTTAAGCGAAATAATTAATAATCTTATTTGATAAAATGATATATATATATATATATATATATATATATATATATTAAAGTTTGATATATTGATTATCCGATTAAGTTTTCAATTGAGATTGAAAACAAATCTTAGACAAATTTTGCATATGATTAAAATTCACATGTAAATTTTCTATGCTAAAGCATGAGTGTTCACTAAAAGGTCAGAGAACATAAATAGACACATCATAACGCTTATAATGAAAGTGTTCATTACTAATCTTAATAAAACTCCTAATATTTAGGAATAGATTGAGAAATTATATGAAAAAAAATGTTAAAATAGCCAAGGCAATGAAATTGTGATCATATTGTAGTCGAAGCCTTATGAAAGGAGAGCTGGAATGAAGACATAAAAGTAAATAAAATTCTCAAATCAGAATCTAGGAATCCAGTTCACAAAATCCTTATATAAAGCTGAATATGAGGATAAGGCTGATAAATATATATTAGATATGCTAGATAAGAAATATGATTTAACTTTAGTATAAGGTGCTTTACAATCGAAATAAAGAAACATTGGCTGTTCATTTTGATTTAACGGTTAAAGGCAAAATGAATAATGTTTCTATATTCGAAAATTTTGTACATTTTTGTATCCCTAAATTTAGTATATTCTAAATGTCCATAGTCGATCAGATTCACGTGAATCAATCTGAATGAAGACTACTTGAATGCTTGGTTGGTTTATAGGGATAAAACCTCAAATGTTGAGAACCAAGATTAATAGGCAATCATTAGAAAATGATGTCAGACGTAACTCGCTTCAAAAAATTCTTCATTGATCATTGTTATAAGAAGTTTTGATAATAAACAAATATCCATAGACCTAAAGAGTATATAGAACTAACATTAATTAAAGGTCACTACTTGATTTTACCCAACACTGTTTTGAAAAATAAGCAATAATAAGGGTAACGATTGGGCATGGTTCTGAGATTAAGTGGGAGTTATATGCTTCCAAAGGGATTCTATACTCTTACATAGATAAGAGAAGATATTCTGGAGCCCTCGTTAATTTAAAATAATGTAAATGTGTGGCCACGCTCAAACTAAAACTAGTTTGTTACATCATTTTAAATTGAGAACGAGAACGAGAATGCTTGAACAATATATGAGATTGAGAAGAGATCCATGCCTTATGTTCAAGGAATATCTAATAGGAAAAATACATAGATAAATGTTATCTAAGACTGTAATTATTAGTTAATGTAAAGAGTTACTTGAACTAAGGAGTTTTAGTCAACTTAAGAAGTCATACCTTACCAGGGCAGCGTGAAGTAGCTAGTCGTCCAACACTATCTATGTTCAAACACTTAGTCGATCAATCGTCCAAGTGGGAGTCTGCTGTATGTTGTATGTCGGATTAACGATAAGTTCAATGTTACTGTTGAGGTATGATCCAAATAGTTACACTTTGGAAGGAAACAACTTTATGTTTAATACACAGACCCGAAGCTATGGATATCCATTGAGGAAGGGCCTTATGTGCCCATGTATAAGAGTGAGCTTAATGGGCTGAGCTTGATAAACCCTGAGTTGTTCACTGAGAATGACATTCTCCTTAGATAAAAGGATCACAAGCATATTCCTCAATCCCCATGGCATTATCCACTGAAGTTGCTCATGGCTTCAAAGAGCACAAAACGACTAAGGAATTGTGAGATGCATTGGTTGAAAGGTTCGTGGGTAATGAGGATCTGTGGGAGAGCCGGAAGGACATGTTAAGGCAGCGGTTTAACATGTTTAATCACATCAAGAGTTCAGACATTTGATGACTAAGCTCACAAGTGCTGGGATAGAGATAACTAAGGGTGAGGTCATCAAAAAGCTGCTAAATTCTCTTCCATACAATTGGAACTTCAATTATGCCACTATTAAGAGAATGAAATATATGTACAAGACCACCCTCAGTGAGCTGATCTCCATAAATAACTCATATGATATGGATGAGAAACAGAGATCCTTAAATCATGCTAACTCAATGGGCATCACACCAGCTACAGAGAATGCAACCCTTCTCTCATCAATGGCTTACTAAGCTTCTGGATCTAAGTCTGTTCAATTTGAGACCGCTTTTTCTCTCTTCTGAGCAAGCTCATTTAGTGCCCAAAGTTAGTGTAAAAAGTGAAGAGAACATGATGTTGTTCAAGGGCTTTATGAATAGCTACAATGTCTTTATGGCAGGTGAGCTGGCCCCTGCCAATCTGACATAAGACAATTTAAAGTAGATCAATCCGACAGATGTGGAAGAGATGGATATAGCATGGCAGACGGCCATGGCAGTTTTCAGGGCCAAGAATTTTATCAAGAAGTACGGGAAGAACAACTTTGGGAACAATCAAGGAAAGAAGCTGGCGTTTGACGAGTCAAAGCTTAGATGTTATAACCGCGACAAGCCATGTCATTTTGCTCGGGAATGCAAGCTGCCAAAGACTGCTAAGGAGGCTGATAAGAAGACATATGATTCCACAAGAGCTAGAACATCAAAAGCATTGGTGACTCAGGATTCAGACACTTATGATTGGAGCGATCAGGTGAAAGAATTGTAGATGACCATGAGTCATGTATTCATGGCAGAGGTGGATGAGAAATGCAATGACGTAACTGAAAATGTTTGCACAACCTCTTGCATTGATAAAGTTTTTAAGTGCAGATCACACAATGAATCATTTATTAAAGAAGTCACCAAACTTAAATACTTTAACTCTAAATCATTTAAAAATGAAGAAATTTTCAAAAAGAAACTTGAGACCGAAAGGCGTGCCATTTCAAAGTTAAAGAAGCTTTTAAGTGACAAGGAAACCAACTATAGGGATGCCAAGCCCAAGATAGATGGGATTACCCTATAATCGAGTTAAAATCGAGTTGTCTAAAACTAAAATCAGTGAAAAATATGATTACTCAAGTAACTTGGTGGCTAAAATGATCAATGTTGACGTTAGGAAATAAAGGCAACAGGGCTTGGTTATAGTGAGGTTGAACCTCCTTTTAACCATAATTACTCTAGCATGCCCTGAATCAACACATTTGTTGATGATCTGATTTTAAAGTCAGACAGTGGGCATGAGTTCAATACTGGTTCTAGCAAACCATTTTCTCTCACAATTGATCCTAATTTTTCTAATATAAATCGTTCTGATGATTCTGAGGTTTGTGCAGAAAGTTTAAGTGTTTCATATCAGAGTGAGGAGAAGGAAGAAAGAAGTGCAGAGTGGAGAACAGATCTTTCTATTTCGTTTAATAAGTCAAAGTTTTCAGTCCCAAAATTGACTATGTGGGAAAATATGAAACAATCACTATCAAGCCTAATGAAATGATTAACAATTTTAAGACTAAATTTGTTAAAACTGATGTTGATGTTAAAATTAAACGATTCTCCTTTGAAAGAAAAAGTAAACAAGGCTCATTCCACAATCACAAAAGAGACTGTTTTAAAGTTAAATCCTAACTGTGAACCTTATGTTCCAACTGGGTCATTGGAACAAGTGTCTACAAGTTCATCTCCTAGTCTAAGTGATTGTGATGTAAAGCCTTTTAACCCAAAAGAGTTCTATCAAATGGTATGTTGCTATGCATGTGGGAGACCAGGCCACATTGCCAGACACTGTATGTATAGACCCAAAATCATCACACTGCCAGGAATAACAAAAGGGCTAAACAGAATCAAAATGGTTTTTATAAACAAAAGAAAACAAGATTATTCTAAATTGAAGTAAAAACACTTTGGAAAGGTAAACCACCAGTAAAACCACCAGCGAAACCAATTAATTTTGGCAAACAAGCCCAAGTTGAACAAGACTAAGAGCAAAGGCAAAGACAACACCAATGGGCCTGAAGTGCCTAAGTATGTAAAGATTTTGGTAATTGTTTCTCATTAAATGTGTGTGTATCGTGTAGGGACTACCAAATAAGCTAAATAAAATTTGGTATGTTGATATTGGTTGCTCCCAACCACATGACTGGGGATTTTTCTCAGCTACATCAAGTCACACCGTTCAATGGAGGTTATGTCTCATTCACTGGAGACAAAGTTGGGAAGATAAGCATGAAAGGAACCGTAATGAATGGAACTTTAGGCTTCAAGGATGTGTACTATGGAAGAACTCAACCACAGTTTGTTGAGTGTTTACAAGATCTGTGACAAAAGCTGTGACAATCCGACTTTTCACATTAACCTTGTTAACTAAAAAATGGTTAGACCACAGGCCCAACAAGGCATATAAGGCCCAGTAAGGCCAAGGAACGCCCAGTAAGGCCAAGGAAGGCCCAGTAAGGTTAAGGTAAGTCCAATGAGTCAAGGTAGGCCCAACAAGGCAAATGTGGGCCCAATAAGGCAAGGGTAGGCCCATTGAGATCTAGGGAGGCCCAATTACAAAATCAAGGCCCAAGATAGGCCCAATTATATTCTGTGAGGCCAAGTGGACAGAAGATAGGCCCAATGAGTCCAGGATAGGTCCAATTGTATTTAAGAAGCCCAAAGGGATTAATCTAGTTCGACAATGTTTTAAATTAGTGACAATTCGATATTTTAGTATAACTTCGTTAAATAAAAGTTACCGAAATCACAGGAAATCAATCAATATTAAGTTGAAAGGATGGAAATTTGATGTTTGATATAATAGAACATTTAAGTTATGAAAATAATGGGTAAATATTATTCATAATGCTCAATTTTGACTATTAGAGTCAAAATTCGAAGTTGATTGGCAAGTGAAATTTGAATTTCATTGTAAAAAGCAGTTTTGGATCGAATTAATCATGTTAATAACTCTCATTGATGATTAGTAAACGTTTTTATCGGTTATTAATCTATTAATCATTGAATTGAAACCAATTAAAGACCACTAAGTCGAAACCGTTTAGTATCACTATCAAATTCGCATTCTGGGATCATAATTCATGAAATCGAAAATCCAGAACTTATAATCGGCATCTTCAGAGGCTTTTCCATATATCAATTTGAAGCAACAAGCTGTGGTTAAGAGACTCGATCTAGAACCAAGCCGAAAGCAAGCCTAAAATCGATCTACAGCAATTCGGCAATCAATCAAGTAAGTTTTTGTTTCTACACACTCTAAAGATTCCGATTAAGCCTAGCCCTAACCTCATTTCGTGTATCAAAAGCGAATTGATTGGAGTCGAGTTCTAGGGTTCATATAAGAAACGGTTTTGGGGGTTTCAATCAAATAGATGGCGAGAATCAAATTAAAATATATAGAAAGTATCATAAGGTACCGATTAAGAAAATACATCTGTCAATTTCGTTTAAAAACATCGAATCATAGGAAACCTAATTCTAGGGCTCATCGTCTAGAACGTTTTGGGGGATTTTTAGAAAATGTGAACTACAATCAAATTGAATCATACGGGTAGCTTCGTGATGTTCCATATAATGATATCCCTAAGTTAATTTGATCAATAAGCAACGAATTGTTAGGTTTCGATTATTAGGGTTCATAGGATGAATACGTTTTTGGGTTTTGAAGCAAACTGATACGATTGTCGAAATTGATTAATTAGAAAGGTTCGAAATTTCGGAATTGATGAAAACCCTATAGAAATTCAGTTTAATTAAAGGTTCGAAATTTCGGAATTGATGAAAACCCTATAGAAATTCAGTTTAATTCAAACCAATTAAACAGATTGAATGTTGAGTTTTATAAACATGTTCGAAACTATTAACGTTCAATTTATCGGGCTATGGTGGCTTATTTTTCGAATTAAAACTACCAACAAAGTCGTTTATATTCATGGGACAAAAGCCCCATGGTTAGGGGATCAATGAGATTCGAATTGGGGCCCAATTGAATCAATATGCTTCGGCTATGAATATCAAAGGGGTTAGTGGGCCGTTTGGGCTTAAATGGATTAAGTTCTATGAGCTGTTAATAAAAACATGGCAGATTAGATGGTAGGGATAGTGTGATTAGAGTTGGAGGTCACGGGTTCGAACTCGGTTCCCATCCATTTTGATATTTTTGGTTATTTTAGTAATTAGACCATAACTTCTTCGTTTGAACTCCGTTTCGATCCATTCAAGTTGCGTTGGAACCGTAACGGGGATACGAACGTATTAGAATAATAAAATTCATATTTTAAACCGAAAACGAAATCGAGTATAATTACGATTATTTAAATAAAATCAAATATGATTTTATTTAAACGATTTCAAAGGCACGCATATATACATATGCACATTCTTAGCAAATCCAACATACGTGTGTTGACACGTATGTGATTTCAAGCACATGACAACAATTCGAATAACACTAGGTTATTGTTTAAACACAGATTCTTCGTAAAGGATCTTTTACGCGAGTTCACGAGTATTTGATCATTCTGCAATCATCAAAGGTGCGTACACGGCCCCTTTCTTATTTCAAACTGTTTTGGGGGAGAAAACATGTGCAACAAATTCTTTTTAGATACATATCACTTGCATGAGTTAGCTGTTTACATTATGTGACAACATAGCAATTGAAAGTCCTTACACACCTCGAACCGTTTAGTTTGCTGTAACGCAAAGCATGGTAGTTGGAAATAGATCTATTAGGTTTGACAAACCTCACCTGGTAGATGGGATCTACGCAGGTGTTTGACTGACCAAACACATTTTACTATTGTTGTGCTAGACAATAGTGGCAAGGCAAAAACATGCTATAGCATGGCAATTCGTCAGCTTCGGTGTCGACCACTTATGTAAATAGTTTATATGACTAGCTATCATGACTATGCATGTGTGATTATGTTATCTACAACTTGATATTCAAACTGTTGTTTTGAACATTGTGAATACTTAAAACCTGTGTTATGCACCAACCTTTGTGTTGACTTGATTTACATGTTTTCTCAGGACGCTAAGGCGCGAATTAAAGCTGGCATGGACTAGGAGATAGAGTCGCATGCATTTTAAATATTTTAGATATTTGGATTTGAACAATTGAAACTTTGTATTGTATTTTACATTTTACAACTGTTACTGGTTTTATAACGCTTCCGCAAAATTTTGAAAACTCTGATATTATGTTTTAAAGACCAAAGTATGTTTTGAAATTCATATAGAGGTCTTCGTTATGTCTAATGATCTGAGATCCTGGTTTGTCACGTTCCCAAACGGTATGATTCCGTTAGTTGAAAATTGGGGGTGTGACAAAAGCTTCTCAACACACTTTACAAACAAGGAATTTCTGATCTTGAAGCTGGGATTTGTCATTCAGATTCATTCACTAAAAACACTTGTTTGTTTTCAAATGTATCGGACACTGATTGTTTGTTGTGACATCGCCAGTTGGGTCACGTCAACTACAATAAACTTAATAGATTTGCCAAGGGAGAACATGTGATTAGACTTCCATCAAAAGACTTCTCTTCCATAGAGAAATGCATCGCATGTGCCAAGGGGAAGCATCATAAGAGATCCCACAAGCCAAAACTGTTCAACTCAATTTCTACAATTCTACAACCTCTTCACATGGATCTATTTGGTCCAGTAAACATTAAGAGCATCGGGAAGAAGTCATACGGTCTCATGATTATAGATGACTACTCAATATTTAGTTGGGTCTTTTTCCTTGCTAAGAAATATGAGATACCAGAGATCCTGAAGAAGTTCATTACCTTGATCGAGAACCAGAAGAACTTAGAGGAGAAGGTGATCAGAAATGATAATGGCATAGAGTTTAGAAACCAAACTCTTATTGATTTTGGCAATGAGATAGGGATAGCTCGGCAGTATAGTGCAGTCGGACACCTTAGCAAGATGGAGTAGCTAATAGATGCAACAAAACACTTATCGAGGCTGTTAGGACCACGTTGTCTCAGTCGAAATTGCCAATCTTCTTCTAGGACGAAGCTGTTAACACAAATTGTTATGTTCAGAACCAAGCCCTTCTGAACAAGCGCCAGCAAAAGACTCCCTATGAGATTTTCTTCAATCAGAAGCCGAAGGTCAGTCAATTCAAATCTTTTGGATGCCCTTACACTCTACTCCACTCATAGCCCAATTAAAAATTGGATGACAAAGATGATGAGTGTTACTTTGTGGGCTATTCAGCTAAGAAAGCTTCTTAGCGTGTCTACAACAAGAAGACTCGGCATATCATGGAGTCATACTGCATTGACTGGCAAGAGATGAATCACATTGATGCCGGTTTAGGTGAAAACTGGTTGTTCCAATATGATTCTACATTTAAGCCTTTTCATATTTCATCTGAGAATGCAGGGCCCACTGAACATGAAGACAGCTTCTACAAGAGTGTCCACATGGACTACCGGGTTGACTTTGTTCCATGTGACCCCAAGATTCTGAGTATTGACCTACCAGGCATGCATCAAAGAGCCCAACCAGTTAGTGAAGTTCTCCCACAGGATCCGGAGACTTCTCAGTCAGCTCTACAAACTCCACAAACAGATCAAACATCTTCGTCTTCTCACCAGACCTTTGACAATCCACTGTTCTCTGACCACATCCCAGCAGAACATTGTGTAGATAATGATGCTGAAGATCAGCTAACCCATACCAGCAATTTACTTGACAACTTAGCTATGGAGGAAGTACCCACTTCAATCATCAACAAGGATCATCCAGTGGAGAACATAATTGGACCACCTTTAGAGGGAATCCTTACCAGGAGTAGATCTATTCCTGCTTAGACTGCTTTAGCTGAAGGAACTCTCCCGCGCAACCTATCAGGTCCAATTAATTCTTGTTTATATTCTTGTTTCATTTCAGGGGTTGAGCTCAAGAATATCAAGATGGCACTTGTGACGACCGGCATCCGAACGACCATGAGTCGGAAATCCAAAGGTGTACTCAACCACAGTGTAAGACATTGTGTTACGAGAGCGACGATAATGAAAAGAAACAACAATCAAAATACATGGGTTATTCCTAAAATAGTTAGGAAAATCCATTTAATCACACAAACATGAATCAGAAGAAAAGAAAAAAACACCCCGTGAGGGAAAACAATGAACAAAACCTAAATACATAACATTTGGAGTATCGATCCAACAGGATATCGACATGGGTGACGATTCATGTGGATATGTTGTTAGATTTGAATACCCTAAATAATATCTTTACAGTATCAAACAATGTCAGTAGTTAAATACAACGCGACGTTTGTATGGGTGACGATTCATACGGACGCCAGCGTGAGTCTTTAACGTTGATATAAAGTAATAACAATATTAATAAAACCTCACCAAAACCATTTAATAAACAATCAAAATTTTAAAGCACCCAACTGTTCGTACGAATGGACCCTCATTCATACGAATTGATTTAATTCATTGAAGCTTTGTAGCCACAGTTCATTCGGCCGAATGGGAGCCATTCGTACGAATGACTCATTCGTACGACAGCACAGCAATAAAGGCATCACTTCCGGTTTTCAAACCATTTTTCACCTAACTCTCTCAACCGAACCCCACTCTCGGCCACTCGATTTTTCGACCATTTCCATGCGAAAACGGACCATTTCACAGTCTAAATCATGCGTATTTCAACCCCAACACCTTCCTTTCAAGATTTCAACCCTTTTCGTCCCATTTCGGTCAAATATGAGCTCCACAGTAAGTATTAGCACCGATCCTTTGCACCAAAACACTCCAAAATGTTTTACCATCAATTTCGACCATAAAAACACTAAAAACAACCACCGATTTCAAAAATGGCGTTCTTGGTGAATCTACAGGAGAATGAGCCGTATGAAGTGCTCATTCGTGCGAACGAGAAGCCTTCTTCGCTGAAAAAGAGTCATAGGAACGAGCTGCCGAACAAATGAGCAATCACACGAATGACAAGGACTCGTTCGTATGGGATGACCACAGGAACGAGAACACATTCGCACGAATGGAGCACAAGAGTGAGAGCATGCATTCTTATCATTCCATTCGTATGAATGAAGGCCATTCGCACGAACCAACCATTCGCACCAAGAACAGCCCAAAATGGCTAAGTCTTAAAAGTCCTATCTTACACCATTCGTATTGATAGAACCGAACCTTAGACCGAATTTTAAATCTAATCAAGATAAAACGAAATTAAAACACATTTTCCAAAATCACATCAAAACACTGAACACACAACCATCCAAGACCTAACTAACTAATTTATAACATAGGATCCAAACCGAGAGAACGTACTGAGTGAGCACATCGATGACCCATAACCCCAAGTGAGTTCATAGTTCCCTTCTTTTCATTAACTTACTGCCTTCCAAATCATTTGGGGCTGAGAACATGAACCCTCTTATACGAATAAGTGTCTTTTCAATCATTTTTATTGAGCGTTCATCGCTCCTTCCAACTTTTCCAACTCAACAACAAAAACAAACAAGTTTCGAGAGTTCAAACACAAATCATCGAGGAGATGTTTGTTGACCACAACAGTTCGAGGCTTTGTGCCCAACTAAGAGGTGAACGGACACGAAACGTGGAATTGTGTAGTGCACAATCGAGAACAATCATTTTTGAGGGAATCCCCAACCAAACAAACAACATATTTGCATGGAATCTATCTAGGGTAATTCACTAGAGCATGTGTCCACACAACAACACATCAAGAATTCGCTGAGCAATTCTCAAGTAAGTCCCTTTAGAGTCATTTACCATTCATTGACGAAGGTCAACCGATGGTGACCTAGATGGTGCCATAGATCTAACCAACCTCTAGCGCCGAGGCTGGTACGTTACACGCATACAACGTGAGACAACAACCAGGATTAGTTCCAAGGGAACTAATCAACAAGGGCATATCAGTTTGGTTTGGTAAATGATCACATCGGTGATACTACGGACATACCACACTAACAATAACATGAGTTTTCAAACCAAAAAAATTTTTCAAGACCTGGTCTTGAACGATTTTCAAACGAGTGTTTTACTACAAGAAAGGAGCGTAAACTTTGTGATTTTCAAGCAAACAAAACTTGTCCCCTATATTTGGAGACAGGGCATACGCTTCTTTCTCAAAGATATTACTTTTACATTTGTCGTGTCGTGTCAGGATGAGGTACAGAAATGACAAGGTCTGATTTCCATTAAGGACATCCTCGTGGATCACCAAACGGGTGGTGGGCTGGCGGCCGAGCTTTGGCTCTACGTATGCCCTATACATAAACCACCTTCGATGATTTGGGGTGGTGTTAGTAATGATATTCAGGCTAACACACTTGTGAAGTTCAATCAGTGTTTTCGACACCATTCACACACTACTTTCAAAACCATTGTGAATGGAAAGATTTTCATTAAACCTTTTACAAAACGTAATATTTTCAAAACTAACGTGAACTCACCAACCTAGTGTTGAAAGATTTTACATGTTCTCAGGTGAAGAACAGGTGAAAGCAGGATGACCTTAGAGAGAGAAAGATAAGATCCCTTTGTGGAACCTACAACTCCTGCATGGAATCCCTCCAGTCATGTCGGATACATGATTCAAGATTTGCATTTATGGAAGCAACTTTTGTGGGACATCTGGTCCACATTCAGATGTCCAAGTCAAGTTGTAATAAAATTAAATTATAAAACAGTTGTAATTTTATTTTAATCATTTAATGAATTTTAGTATTTTTTTTGTATTATCATATGCAATGTAACAATCTGATCACTCCGATTACAATCACGCCTTGGGACTATTCCGCCCGACGGATCTCCGATCCGGCCCGCCGGCCGGGGGTGTGACAGATTGGTATCAGAGCCATGGTTATAGAGAATTAGGTCATTTACATAAACGGTTTGGCCTAGAAGATAACCTAGGGAACTCATGTAATGAAATTAGGATATGAACAATTGCATATGTTACTTGTGTTTGATCACTGGTACTAGTCGTTACCACTTCGGGGGATAATCAGAATGCCTCCAAAGGAACAGCCACGCGTCAATCCAGAGACCGTAACTCTAGCCAGCCTCATCACAGAGCAACTCATCGCTGCCATCCCTGATATCGTGAGGCAAATCAACCGCGGCACCCTACAATTGGAGAACACTCCCATGGTGCTGAAGACGGAAGACAGAGCAAGTCAAAGGGAGTTGACGGATGAATGCAGCTACCCTCTCCCCAAGAGACGAAGAGCCGACTTCACTTATCAAGTGGGTCCCATCCACCGAGACGAATGTCACACCCCGAGTCGGCGGGACGGATCGAGTTTCCCGTCGGGCAGAAGGTTCTCGGGGCGCAATATCGTGAGTGATAATCGTAATGATCAGATTGTTTACATAGCATCAACATTGAGAATAACTAAAGCACAATAAAGCATCAAACTAGATTACAAAGTTAAATTACAATATCAATGTCTGTTAATTTAACTAAATAAACCTATCAAAAGAATTAAATGCTTTTATCAAAAGTGACTCGCATCAATAACAAAATATCAAAAGTGACTCGCGTCAATAACAAAATAGGTGCTTTCCAAAAGTCTACTAAGTCCTCTATCTGGGCATCCTAGTCATTAAATCCTGAGCCTTAGCATAAACCTGTGCATTACCTGAAAAAGCATGTAAGAAAACAAAGTCAACACAATGGTTGGTGAGTTCATATAGTTTATTTGTTTAAAAATAGCTTTAGCAAACCTCTTTCGGTAAAACCTTAACCTCATTAACATCACATGTAATATCCAAATAGGTATGCTTATATATAGGGCATACGAAAGAGTCAAGCCTACAACCCGCCCAGACGCCATCCCACCACGTAGTAATCCGCATATGACACTATTGTTAATGATAATTAAGCATTTTACCTACCATTCAATCCAGTCTTCATCATAGCTTTAGTGTACTGTTTAAAAGTTTACAAGTTTATAGCATTCATGTAGATTAGCTTTAGAGTAAGTTGTACAAACACAATTGTTTCACAAATCATAGTTTAGCTTTCCCCAATCTCATGCATGGGTACAAGCTTTGCTTTAGCATAGTTTAGCATTTACGTAGCCCACGAAAAGATACAAGCTTTGCTCTGTCATAGTTTACCCATTACATATCTCATGAATTGGTTTATGCTTAGCATCTGAATAGTTTAGCATTTACGTATCTCATATATGCAGATACAAGCCTTGCTCTAGCAATGTTTGGCATTTACGTATCTCATATATAGACCCAAGTTGTGCACACACATAGTTTATGTAACAAGTGCACATTTTTGATTTTTTTTATTTTGTAATTCCTAAATACATCGTTATGGGAATCATTTCTTTTTAAACCGTTCATTATAATACGTATATATATGTGTGTGTGTGTGTGTGTGTATTCAATTATTTATTTAAGCGTGTTATAAAATTATTTATTTAAGTATTAAAAACTTAAAATTTTTATAAAACCTTTTTAATAGTGATAATAATAATAATAATTAGCAAAACAAATATTTATAAGCCTTATTTGTGTTATTTTAAACATAACACTTTTATAAAAGTTAATATTTAAGCTTTATAAATGTTATTTAAACTATTAAACCTTATTAACAACCAATATGTTTTTTAAATAATTCTTTAAGACTTTATAAGTTACAAAACTTATTTTATAAATCTTGTAAAAGCTTTAATAGCTTAAAATAATAGGAAACAACAGATCAAGGGTCGAAACTGTCATTTTCGTAACTAGTATGTGTGTGTGATGGAATTTTAGTCAAGAGGGAACACAAGGCTAATCAGGAGGGACCATTTCTAGCTTTTTCCCAAACCTTCGACCAACCTCCCCCCCCCCTTCCCCGATCAGCCTGCACGCCATCAACCAGCTAGCATCCATCGCCCAATCGACGAATCCGGCCATTAAATGCAACCACCACGCTCGGCCGACCACCCACCAACCCCCAACAGTCGTAATCAATGCATTAATTGCACCTAATCACGCGTTAAACACTCATATTCTTCTAACCGAAAGTTAATCTTGAACCTAACACTCGAATTCATCCCTACGTTGCACCATATTCATTTTAGTCACACACTCACATTCACGACAACCCTCTGAAGCTATCCGAGTCATCTATTGCATCTCAGAACCACTGAAACTTTGATTCAAGCTTGAGGACGACCGCAACCTTCCACGAACTCGAACTCCTTCTAACACAAACATTTACAGGTGAACATTATATGCGTTAGACTCGTGATCATGGGTAGAACAAAAGCCCTATGAAATTTGGGGCTCACGATGGCTTAATCGATCGAATTAGAAAGGAGAAGAGTTAAGGGTTTCTTTTCTTGATTTGGGGATGAACAACACATACGGCTTAACATTTTTTTGTTTTCAGTTCATTCAACAAAATTCTCACCCAGCCCAGGGTTAGGGCGCTGGGGCTGGGTGGTGGGTACCCGGGTTCGAATCACGGCCAAGGATCCGTTTTTGCAATAAAAATGCCATTTTTTTATTTCTTTAAGGTTTAAAAATGCTGAAAATTATAAAAGGTTCTATAAAATATTTTAAGACTTTTTAAAGGATTCTGTAATATTATTTTTATTATTATTTCCTTATTTAAGTTATTATAAGTGTTATAATAATCATTTTAATATATAAAAATCATAATAAAATATTTAGAAAATTCTAAAATGATTTTACACCTCCTTTATATTCTGAAAATAATTAAAGATAATATTTTTAATAATGTTGATTCTTTAAATATTAATAAAGGTTTAAAATCATTATTTTTAATTTATAAAGACACATTGATGTGTAAAAAGTTTAGAAAACTATTTATAAGCTTTCTGTTTATATTAAAATCATTTTATCACTTTATTTCTATAAAAATCAAATTAAGGTTTATTTTAATAAATACAATTGCAAGTATTATTTATGTAAGCCTTATGTAATTTTATTTATATCTAAAGAAATTTTCATAAAATTAATTAGTTTTTTGAACTTATAAATACCATAATTATTTAATAACTTTATAAAGGTCTAAACTTAATATAATACCTAGATTAGAGGCTTATAGGAATATTCTTAAACACTTACAGGTTGACAAGGATTTGCCATTACACAACTAGCTTAAGTTGTATTTTTGGAATTGCTTAGCAAACAAGTGAGTTTTCATATCCCCTTTTTAGTTTTATATTATTTTGGGGCTTTCACACATGTCCTTATTCAAAAACTTAGAAACTTATATCTTTTGATACTTATGCAAACTAAGGAATGCCTATCTAGTTGAAATGCTATCATGTGATGAGCTTGTGTTGTATACTTGTTGCTTATGTGCTTTATTGATCTTATTTGCTACTTGAAATCGTAAACGTAAACGTATTCTAGTACTTGGCTTCCTAAGAGAGTCGTGCTCTCTTTGCGTGTGAATTCCGTGTTAAAAAGGACCGGTACACCATTTTATACATACTTGTTCATATGCATGCATAACTTTCATACTTGTAGTCATTTGAGTTTGCATACTTTTATACTTATGCTATCAAAAATGTGACTACTCACCAGCTATTCATTTAGTTGACTTTTACTTTACATGTGTGACAGGATAAGTGAAGAATCATATTGCAAATCTAGGAATAATGGACTTAGATAGTTTATCAAAAGACTTATGTTTTAATTGTGTATTTGACTTTTGAAATTGTATTGTAATGTTTGTGTTGACCTTGAAATCTTGGTAATTTAAATTATGAAACTTTAAATCATTATCATGAGCTTTTGATCAATCTTTCACACACATCATGCCCCGACGTATTCCACCACCGGTCGGGGTGTGATAGTTTAGCATTCACATATCTCATGCATGCAGATATAAGCCTTGCTCTAGCAATGTTTGGCAATTACGTATCTTATATATAGATAAAGCTTAGCATTCACATAGTTTAGCTTTCACGTATCTCGATGCATGGGTACAAGCTTTGCTCTAGCAATGTTTAGCAATTACGTAGCCCATGAATAGATACAAGCTTCGCATTTAGAATACAATCATAGCTTTGGGCATTTAGCTTCAAGTATTAGCATATAGTTTGGGCATGTAGTTCATAGCATAAGCATCGAGCATATAGTTTAAGCATTGAGTTTATAGCATAAGCATCAGGCATACAGTTTGAGCATTGAGTTTATAGCATAAACATCAAGCATATAGTTTGAGCATAGGGTTTATAGCATAAGCATCGAGCATATAGTTTTAACATTGAGTTTATAGCATAAGCATCAAGCATATAGTTTAAGTCTTAGTCCCAAACTTCCAGAACAAGAGTTACAAGCTTAAGCATCAGTATTAGCATCATGAACAAGTGTAAAAGCATTTAATAAAACATTTCAATAATTGTTTAAAATGTATAACATGCTTCTCAGTCCCGAGATAAAAACAAATATGTTTGAAAAGGGACAAATGAACTCACCTTGTGTTTGAAGTGGTTGACTTATCTTAACTAGAATGCACACGCTCGTTGTATTATTCGTTGTTGTGTTCAAGATCCTGTATTGATTTCACGTGGTTTGTAACTTATAAGTACCAGTTGTAGTGAACTGTGTGTGTATGTGTTAGCCCTAAAGTTGGCTAACACTTGTGAGTCTCGGTCTTTATTCGGCCCTGATTTACTTGTTTCTCACTTATGTTACTATGACTTTTCTTCATGTTGTATGTTAAAGTTATCTTTTGTCATTATTAGCCTCTTAGTGGTTTGTCACTTCGTAGTTGTGAATGTTAGAGTTTCAACCTTGTTTCTAAGTTCCTTTACCAGAAATTATACAAAACATCCATGTATGTTAACCTCAACAAGTTGCTTTAGGTATTTGTTTCCATTTATTGTGTGTGGGCCGAATAAATAGATTGGGCCGACAAGGAGTGGGCCAAAGTAGTCTCATGGGCCCATTGTGTATTCTTGGGCCGGTTGTTTAGACCCATTAGGGTCATGGGCCGAATCAGGGTAGGCTAGAACAAGAGTTTTGGGCCAAGTTGTTGGGCCAATTAAGTATATTGGGCGAGTTGAATCGCTTGGGCCGTAGGTGTGGTATGGGCCGAAGGTTTGTTGCTGGGCCAATGGTGTCATTTAAGCTAGTGTCTCAAGCCCAACAAGGGAAAATGGTCTTCTGGCCCAACTGATTCAAAATGGTGGCCGCATGCGACCCGGTTCTGCCCAGCGAACCTTAGGGTTCGTGGTGTTGCACGGATCGGCCAGGGTTCTTGACTTCCACAGAGGTTCAGCAAAAGAAGTTTTGTAGCCCAAAGGTTCGCTGCTCATGTACACCTTCGGCTGATCCTAGGTTCGCGAGTAGAGGTAGGTTCGGCTGGACTCGAAGGTTCGGCTAGGGTTTGTTGACCATGGAGGTTCACAGCAATCAGAAGGTTTGGCACAAGAGCAAGTTCGGCCAGAGGTTTGTGAACTTGGAAAGGTTCGGCTTCAAGAGGGTTAGGTTGATCTAATCATGAGTTCGTGGGACTTAGGTTCGCTGATGAGGATGAGGTTCGTGTTTCTGCTGGGTTCGCAGGGGAGGGGTTCGGCCACCTTAGAGGGGTTCGGCCAGCCATGGGTTTGCATGAAGGTTCGTAGGGTCTGCCAGGAGGGTTCGGCAGCTCCTTGTTTGCATAGCTACCCAAGGTTAGTCCATGGTGGTGCCTCACGATCCTGTATATCACCAACTGCATGGACCACCTGATATGTTGCATGCTTATTCCTATGGTGTTGTGGTGCGAAAATCGGCCCTAAAAGGTGTAGGGTGTGGGTGTAGACGGGTTTTACACCGGTTATGGGTGTTGGTCGAACCAAGGGTTTAGGAAAACCCTAGTTTTCGTGAACTTCAAAGCTTCATACCTCGAGTTTGGTTGGATAACTTCTTAGATCGGTTGTACTTTAATGTAGAGGACATTGAGAGCTTCGTGTGGACACCAAAACCACGCAATTTCATCAAAGATTGAAGGAGTTATGGAGATTTGAAGCCTTGAACTTTTAGAGAGAGAGAGGAGACGGTTTTGATAGTTTAGAGAGAGAGATGAGATGCAATAAATGAAAGAAGTGCATCATTTAGGGTTTATATACCCCGGGGAGTACGGGTTCGTTTCTGTTGCTCGGTTCTCGTTTTCGTCGTGTTTCCGGCACGTTACGCGCGTGTTTTGTAAATTAAATAAAAAGAGTTTGTTTTCGAGTGTTTGGAAGGTGGTTATTCATAGTAAATGTCTTAAATCCGTTTTTCTTGAATTATTTATAGTAATTAATTATTTTACGCGTTTCGTTTGCTCTTTCGCGTATTTTATGTATTTTAATTAAAATAACTTTATTTTTTTAAACTTCTAAAAGATTGTGATTCCTAATAAATATTTAATGTTTAACTTTCTCTAATAATTTTCGTTCGTTTCGTCAGAACATGTCACCTTCGCGCGTATTCGTTCGAATCGTCACCGAACGAACACGGCGTTGGTTTCCCTTTCCTATTTTTTGTTTTCTACTTTTCAGTCGTCATTTCAAAACGTTTAAACTTTCAGATTTATTCGTACAAATCGTCACATATACGAATAATTCGTCTGTTTAGCATTCCGTAACAACAACCGTTATGGTTTTGTTTTGTATAACCTCGCATATGTTTATACATAATAGCATTAAATCTAGCATTCGTGTGTCAGTTCAATGTTGTCTGAAGCATTTCTGAATGTTAAACCATGAGGTTTAATTCAGATTTCATAACAATAGCATAATAGTTTAGTGTCAAGCATCAAGTGTCAATAGCATATACATAGTTTCACGTAATGTGTACCTGAGTTACTGTACAAATTACTGTATAGATCATTGTTCTGGTAACACGTCCGGCACTGATGTTACAGTCTCCCCTTGTTAGAGAAATTTCGTCCCGAAATTTAAGAATTGTTATCCGGTGCGACTTTCTCTATAAACAGTTGGGGATACTTGAGCTTCATGTGATCTTCGCGTTCGAAGTGAACTCGGGTCCGCGCTTTGAGTTCCAACGAACCTTGACAATCGGGATACAGCTTCACCTCAGCTGTTTAACCTTGCGATCCATAATCTCCAAAGGTTCTTCAACAAAGTGTAAATTTTCATCCAATTGAATTTCTTCAACTCGTATGACGAGCGATTGATCAACTAAGCATTTCTTCAAGTTTGAGACGTGAAACACGTCGTGCACACCACTAAGTTCATCCGGTAGTCTAAGTCTGTACGCCACAGGACCAATACGTTCGATGATCTCGAACGGTCCCACGTACCGTGGTGCTAGTTTGCCTTTCTTTGCGAAACGGACTATGCCTTTCCATGGGGACACCTTTAACATGACGTGGTCTCCCACTTGGAATTCCAACGGCTTGCGCCATTTATCGGCATAGCTCTTTTGTCTGCTTCGGGTTGCTTGTAGTCTTTGTTTTATCTGAGCAATTTTGTCTGTAGTTTCTTGAATGAGTTATGGCCCGGTTAATCGATTGTATCCCACTTCAGACCAACAGATCGGCGATCGACATTTTCGACCATATAGAGCCTCGAACGGTGCACATCCGATGCTACTATGATAGCTGTTGTTGTAGGAGAATTCGATCAGTGGAAAATGAGAATCCCAATTCCCACAGAAGTCTAGAACACAAGTTCTCAACATGTCCTCCAGGGTCTATATAGTACGTTCGCTCTGACCATCTGTTTGTGGATGATAAGCTGTACTCAGGTTTAAGTGTGTCCCTAGAGATTTCTGCAATGATTGCCAGAACCTTGATGTGAATCTGCTATCACGATCTGAGATGATAGACAATGGCACACAATGGCGTACCACAATCTCATTGATGTAGAGTTTCGCTAATTTATCCATCGTGTAAGTTTCTCGCATTGGCAAGAAATGAGCAGATTTGGTTAATCGGTCAATGATAACCCAAATGGTGTCATGACCACTAGAAGTGTTGGGTAGTTTGGTGACAAAGTCCATAGCTATATGTTCCCACTTCCAAAGTGGAATTTCAAGATGCTCCAGTAAACCTGACGGTTTTTGGTGTTCCGCCTTGACTTTAGCACACGTCAGGCATCGACCAACATACTCGGCTATGTCTTTCTTCATACCCGACCACCAATAAAACGCCCGTAAGTCTTGGTACATTTTATCAGCACCGGGATGCACAGAGTACTTGGTCCTATGTGGTTCATCAAAGATAAGTTTTCTAAATTCATCCACTGCAGGAATCCATACACGATCCTTGTAGTAGATGATTCCATCAGGCTTTGTTTCAAGTTGCTTTTCTGCTCCACAATCTAGTTCTTTCTTCAAGTTTCCTCGTTCCACAGCCTCTTGTTGTGCTTGAATAATGTTATTGTGTATGCTTGTCTGCACTGTCATCCCAACGTCGCTGTCGCATGTTGAGTTCCTTCTGATCAAATATGTGTTGCAGACTCTTGTGATTAGTGAATATGGTACACTTTGTGCCATATAAGTATTGTCTCCAAATCTTTAATGCGAATATCACTGCTCCCAGTTCTAGATCATGAGTAGTGTAATTCTTCTTATGAATCTTCAGTTGTCTCGAGGCATACGCGATAATTTGTCTCGCTGCATCAGCACACGGCCGAGTCCCTGATGGGATGCATCACAGTACACTACAAAGTCATCACAACCGTCTGGGAGAGATAAGATTGGAGCACCACATAGCTTTTGCTTCAAAGTCTGAAAGGCTTCTTCTTCCTTCTGTTCCCAAACAAACGGCTCGCTTTTCTGTGTTAGCTTTGTGAGTGGCAGGGCTATCTTAGAAAAGTTTGAGATAAACTTTCTATAATATCCTGCTAAGCCTAGAAAGGAACGTATTTCCGTCGGTGTCTTCGGAGTATCCTAGTTCTTTATAGCTTCAATCTTGGCAGGGTCTACATGTATTCCTTCGCTGTTGACTACATGACCCATAAATTGAACCTCTTTTAACCAAAATTCACACTTAGAGAATTTGGCATAGAGTTTCTCTTCCTTCAACAGTTCCAAGATCATTCTAAGATGTTGTTCGTGCTCTGTTTTGCTTTTGGAATAGATCAGTATGTCATCAATGAAAACAATGCTAAATTGATCTAAGTACGGCTTACACACTCGGTTCATGAGAATCATGAAAAGCGTGGGTGCATTCATCAACCCAAAAGGCATCACCATAAACTCATAATGCACGTATCTGGTACGAAACTCCGTCTTTTGTATGTCTTCGTCTTGAACTCTGAGTTGATGGTATCAGGACCTCAAATCGATCTTCGAAAAGTACTGTGCTCCTTGCAGTTGGTCAAATAAATCATCAATCCTTGGTAATGGATACCGATTCTTGATGGTTAGTTTTTTTTAGCTCCCTATAGTCCATGCACATACGAAAACATCCATCCTTCTTCTTCACGAACAAAATTGGAGCACCCCAAGGTGAGTAGCTCGGTCGGATGAAACCTTTGTCGAGTTGCCCCTGTAGTTGGTTCGACAATTCCTGCATCTCCGAAGGTCCTAACCTGTAAGGAATTTAGCAACAGGTGTTGGCCCAGGAATCAAATCAATACGAAACTCCACCGGTCGTAGAGGTGGGAAACCGGGTAGGTCTTCAGGAAACACTTCAGGGTATTCCTTTACTACCGGTACGTCTTGTATCGTTTTCTTGTCTTTCTCCTTTTCCACCACGTGAGCCAAGAAAGCTACGCATTTCTTCTGCAGACACTTACACGCTTTTATGCAAGATATGATTTTGACACTACGCTTTGCTTTATTCGCACGGAATTCCAATACACGATCATTCGCCAATGGAATCTGAAGTAGCTTTTCAGAATAGATGACTTCCACTCTATTGAGAGATAGCCAATCCATCCCCACAATGATGTCGAAACTGCCCAACTCCATCGGTAGCAGGTCGATGGTAAATGTGTGATCAGTGAGTGTAAGTGGGCGTTTCTAAGTAAAGTGCTAACTGTGATTTGTTTCTCATTTGCTACTTCGATAATGTAAGGGGAGTCTAAAGTTTCCTCGTAAGGTTAAGTTGACGTGGAAAATTAGATGAAATAAAACTCTGGTCTGTAACAGTGTCAAACAGAATAGATGCATAAGAGTCATGTAAAAGAAATGTACCAGTGACCACATTATGGTCTTGGCGCGCTGCATTGGCTCCGATAACAAAAGCCCGTCCACGAGGTGCTTGTGCTCCTTGTTGCACCCTCTTTGGGCAGTCTCTGGAGAAGTGACCCACTTCTCCACAGTTACAGCATCCTATGTTGTTGTTGTTGTTTCCTGGGGGTGGTGGTGGAGGTAATGCTCTAGCAGCATTGTTGGCAGCTTGTGTTGCAGGAGTGCGGCACTGCGTAACCTAGTGGCCAAATCGACCACAATTCGTGCACTTCCTACACCGCGCTGTAGCAGGATGATGATACTTGCAGTGAGTATACTGAGGATGGAATCCTACATAGTTCTTGGGTGCAGCATTAGCAGGTACTGCAGGAGCTTGTCTCAGAGGAGCGGCCATCGCATAGTTTTTGACAACCTTTTGCTTTTTCTTTTGGTGGTGCTCAGGTTTCTTTGTCGATTCTTCCTTAGCTTTACCCGATTCGTTCTTCAAAACTCCTGACTTCACCATCACATCAGTGAGTTTGGCTAATTGAGAGATGGCTGAATCCAGAGTAGCAGGGTTTGCAGCCAGTACAATGCTTTGAATGCAGGAAGGTAATCCAACTACATATCTGTTTGTCAGCTTTTCCAGTGACTGTTCGCGGTTCAAGTTGGGAGATAAAACAAGAATGGGCACAAAAGCTTGCATCTGCAAAATCAAGAATGTCTGCAAGTCCCCCTGAAGAAAGCTGGTTTCTTGTCTTAACCCCATCCAACGGACTTCCAATGATGTTTTCTTGAGGATGAATACGATTAATTCTCCCGACAGGATGAGGTGGAACTTCAACCGGTCGATCTAAATTGTTCAGATTCAAGTCCTCAATATCTGGTACAAGATTATCAACATCTGGTTCGGGGGCAGCAGGCTGAATGAGATTGTCATCTGTGTCTGAGTTATCTTCATTTGCCTGTACTGTGGGAATTGAAGTGGATGAAGGTTGCACTGGTTCATCAGGTGCATTTTGTGCATCATACATCATTTGAACAGCAACATCTTCATCTGAGTACATGGGAGGAATATTGAATGAGTCGAAAAGGTCGGAATCGTCAAACATCCAGTCTGGACCCTTTCCAGGTGCCGGCATAGTGTGTCTCTGAACATCAACATCGTACCACTCCTCCACGTTCTGAGTTGATCTGTTGTAAACTCTTTTATTAGGAGTGTTGTACCCAAGAAAATACCCTTCTTCCACCTTCTCATTGAATTTGCCCTGCTCCAGTTTCTTAAGCATGGTGCACCAAAAGGTTCAAGATACTTAAGATTAGGTTTTCTGTTGTGGAGCAGTTCAAAACAGATCTTCCCATGTCTCTTCACTATCAAAACTCGGTTCATTGTGTAGCAAGCATTTGCTACAGCTTCATTCCAGAACTGAACCGGTAGAGATGAATCAGCAAGCATCGTTCTAGCAGCCACAATCAATGTCCTGTTTTTCCTCCCAGCAACACCGTTCATTTGAGGGACATATGGAGCACTAAATTGTTGAACAATGCCCCGTGCATTACAAAAGTTCTCCATGTTGTGGTTCTTAAACTCCGTCCCATTGTCGGTTCTGAACATACGAATCTTGAGCTTATAGAGAGATTCAAGTTTGTTCACCAACACTTGAATGCACTCAAACGTTTCAGATTTCTCCTTTAAAAAGAAAACCCATGAATATCTGGAATACTCATCAGTTATGACGAGACAATATTGATCTCAAGCTATACTCTTGCAGTTAATAGGACCAAATAAATCCATATGGAGAAGCTCAAGAGGAACAGTGATTGAATGATACTTCTTTGGCTTGTGAGACTGCTTTGTCTGCTTTCCTTTCTTGCGTGATATATAGATATCTGACAGCTTGAAATTCTTCAGACTGACCCCCTCAACCAAATTGTTGTGTACCAACTGATTCATCTTGCGTAGACTCAAATGATCCATCCTCTTATGCCAAAGAATTGAATCTTTCTCAGTTTCCTTTGACATAAAACATGAAGCTGTGGAGGATGTAGTTGAAGCTGTGGCCATGTTGAGTACATACAAGTCCTGCTTACGGGGAGCTGACATTAATATCCAATCTTCAGGGATGGTCACACCTTGCTTGAGAATGTAGCATTTGGAGTCATCAAATAGAACTTTGTATAGCTTGTCACATATCTGTGACACTGACAGAAGATTATTCTCCAACTGCTTGACATATCTGACTTTGTCGAATTAAACTTGGCCATTTGAAAGAATACCCTCTCCTGTTATGAACCCGCCTTTGTCACCGGCAAACGCTACATAACCACCTCGAACAGAATTAACGTTGGTGAGCAGCGAAATATCTCCAGTCATGTGCCTGGAAGCCCCACTATCAACGATCCAAGAGCTGTTAATAACAGCTGTTGAGGCAACCTACACAAACACAAATGATTAGTTTGTTTTGGGAACCCAAGCCTTTACAGTCTTGGGTTGACCCAAAGTGTCTCAGATCCAAACATTGATCCATTTACCATCAGGGACAGCCATATCTGAAATGGGTGAAACTGAAGTCTCAGAAGAATTGACTCTCCAGACAGTGTTTTTTCTGAAAGGGTTTTTCATGTAAATGGATGATGACTTTGCTTGATTGACATTGACCACTTTTGGAACATTCAAGTTCACCAATTTCCCTTTACCCTTGTCCAAAGGTTTAGTCAGATTTGGTTGTTTGGGTTTTGCTTGAATTGACGTAGATTCGGATTTAACAGCTTTGAGAGAAATCTGATTTAGTTTTCTGGGTGGTACAACCTTCGGTCTTATCAACTGTGGACAAAATCTAACTATGTGTCCAGGTGTACCACACTCAAAAAAAACTTTGTCACCCTTTTTATGAAAGTGTTTTAATTCAAAAAAGGACTGCCTTTGTGGTTTAAAAACATTTGTTTTAGGCTTGTTCTGAATAAAACCCAATCCCTTTTTCCCATTAGTCACAAGATTGTCAATCTTGTTATATACACAAGCTTCATTTTCTTTTGAAGCTTTCACAAAGCTTAAGGCTTGATAGATTTTAGAAGATGAGATTGGGTCACCTTTCATGACTACAGGTGTGTGATTATGAGCAACAACACAGTCAGATGAATTATCAGATTCATCTTCAGAATCTGAGACCCAATCTTCAACAATCTCTTCCACAAAAGATTCCTCTGACAAGGAGGAACCCTCATCAGTTTTCATCCCAATTGGATCAATTACTAATGGAGTTTTAACTTGGAAATCTTTGACATCTTTGTCATCTGGTGAATTGACAAAGGTGTTCAAGATTGGTGGAGGACATTGTTGATAGCTCACCTTTCCTTTACCCTTCTGATCAGTACCCTTACTGATCATATGCTCAATGATTACCTCTTGAGCTTTTGACCTAAGGTCTCATAGTCACACTTGACTATATCTAACTTCTTCTTAATCGCATTGATGGTATTGAGATAAGAAGTGATAGCATCTTGCTTGTTCGGAACAACAATCTCAGCCTCATGAAGTTGTATATTTAAAAGGTCAATTTTAGCTTGAAAATCTTTTTCATTAGATTTTAAAACTTTATTGGCCTCAATGGACTGGTTGAGATCACTGATCAAATCAGCATTATGCTTCTGATAAGCAAGGACTCTGCTGTCAAGATCAACACAATTAAAACATTTTGAGTGAGAAGATGAACATTCATCAGATACCTGATCTGACAGTGAAGATGCAGTAGGAGTAGTTGAAGAGTTTACCATCAAAGCATACTGAGTAATCGGTTCTTAAAAATCAGCATCATATTCAGCTTGAGTGTCTGAGTCTGACAAACTTTCTGACTCTGAACCCGACGATTCTTCCATTCTGATCTGTGCTTCTCCAGAAGTGCTCTCTTCACTTGAATCATCCAACTTCTATATCTCTGCAACATATGCTTTATCATGTCCCCCCGATTCAGATTTGAATTTGAAATCCCAATTTTCACCTTCATCCTGCTGTACCATCAAAGCTTTACCTGCATTTGAAGAACTTGTTTGAGAAGGAAAATCAACAGGAACAAGTCTTCTTTCTGGATTAGCTGTAGATGACTTCTGATGCTGAAAAGGGTTCTTGTTTCCTGCTTTCCTTGGGTGCTTGCACTTTCTGGAAAAATGACCTTTCTCCCTACAATTGTAGCAGGTAACAGATGCCATATCAAATCCAAACTTACACTCCTTGTTTAGATTGATGTCCTTTCCTGTTCTTTTCACAAACTCCTTTGCCCTTCTCATAGCCCTGGCAAGAGCCCACATGATATCTATTCTCTCTATATCATCTGGGTCTATCTAAGAATAATCATCATTGGTTAGATAAGGATTACCAATCTGTCCAGCTACTAAACCATCATAGGAGCTGACAAGAGTAGACAAGAGACCCATGTGCTCCTTGGCAATCTCTACAGTCACTTTATCAAAGTTGTCTGTCTTCAGACTAGTGACAGGTTGATGAGGTTCCTTCTGAGAGCTGGATAAGGAGGATGACTGACTGAAATGAATCTGATAGGATGATGGAGCTTCAGTAGTCTGAGAAACAAAGGCAATCTTCAGTGAAGCATGAGAAGATGATTTCTTAACACTAGGAGTAGAATAATACAATGAGGGATCCTTGACTTGAGCAACTCTCTTAGCCTTCCACTTGTTCTCTATTTCTTGCTCTTTCAGCTTCTGAATGAAGTCATTTATGCCCATATGTGCCATCATCTCATTATGCTTAAGTACCATCAAAAATGACTCCCATTTTGGAGGCAAGGCATCTGCCAAACACTGGATCTTCTCCTGAGTAGTAGTCTTTACTTCATGGTTGAACAACTCACTCAAAAGATGGTAGAATTTGGCAATTAAGTCATCCAATGATTCATTTCCAACATACATGAAGCTATTGAATTCCTTCCTCAAGGCCTTTGACTTGAGGTTCTTCAAAGCATCATTGCCCTCATATCTCTGCTGCAAAGCATCCCACAAATTCTTAGATGAAGTAAACTGTCTAAACTGATGGAAGATATCAATAGCAATGGACTGAGACAGAATAGCATAAGCTTTCTTATCATAATCATAAAGCTTCCTCTGAGACTCAATCATCCGTGTGACAAGCATAGGAGTTCCATCTTCATTCAGAGGCCTCAGATAGCCACCTTCAATCATCATCCATAAGTTAGTATCTACTCCATTTATGTGAATCTCAAATCTGTATTTCCAATGCGGATAATCATCTAAGGATAGCAACTTGGGAGCTTTATTGGAGTTCCCTAACTCAGTCTCAGTCAGCAGCAATGTCTGAATACGATGGTTCTGGTTAGCCATCAGTGCTAAGTCTTCCGTAGAGTCAACAGCAAAAATATCCAATACTTAGCAAAATTTCAAACTGTTGGCCGAATGAAGACAATTCTGGCGAATGTCGGGGACAGATTGTAATGAAACTGGCGAATGAGAAAATGAGTATGACAGTTGGGCGAATGAGCAAGGCGATTGAACCTATTCGGTGAATGAAAGGAACGAATGAGTCATTCGCTGAATGAGAGGTCAAAAGAAGCTATTTGTCGAATGATTGATCGAATGAGGCTATTCGCCGAATGAGTGGTCCGAATAGATATATTTGGCGAATGAGAGTGTTCGGGCAAAGTTATTCGGCCGCCAGAGTCATTCGGGCTATCTGGGGTTTTCAGCAACTAAAATCGCGATAACTCTTGATTTAGACCAAATCTATGCACCAAATTTGGTACAGAACACCATGAAAAGATTACTAACCAATTGGGATGACTATTTTGACAAAAACACCACAAAAACTTACTGATTTTGAATGAAACAGTGACTTGGGGATTAAGAAAACAAGTGTTTTTGCAAGTTACGAAAATCCAATCTGAGATCTGATGATTTTGAATGGAAATTGAGTAGAATCAAGAGCCAAAGCTCTGATACCACTTTGTAGGACCTGTTTGGAGCTCGGAGACAATCCGATTCCAATGGATATTTACCCGACAGCCTCTGGCATAGTGCGGAATCCTATTCCAGGGTTATCCAATCGAAACCAACAGCAAGCGTGGTGATCCGAAGGTGTAGGAAGGACGTTTGATCGAGAATCGAACACCACAGGTTGAGAATCGAACTTGGACGTGCAATGGCCACTCTAATCTCCTAGGGTTTTGACTCTGGGTTCTCAGGGAAGAAGGAGGGCTCAAAAAGTTATGTTTGAAAAGGTTTGGACTTCTATTTATAGTCTGTTGTCATTCGGCCGAATGAGAGGCTGAAGCACCTCATTCGGCGAATGACCCCATCGAATGGACAAGTTAATCGAATGAGTCATTCAGCTAATGACTCATTCGCTCACCTATTTCATTCGCTATTTCGTTCATTCGGCGAATGGCTTCATACTTAGAGCCATTCGCCCGAATGGGTCTGTTATCATACCTGAACATTTAAAATCCTAATCAAACACAAATATTTAATAATAAAAATTATGAAACAATATAGAAAGACTCCTTCCATTAATATAATAAACTTTATACATTAAGAACAGTACGAAATAGAACTAGGGACATTTAATGCGTCTACAATAATTAATCAAACCAAAAAGTTCTTGAAACAATACATTTCAATTTTTACTAGCTTGATCATGTAAAAACAAATGATAATTTCTTTTTAAAAATAACAAAATAAAACAATTTGAATTTGTTCAAAATATTGGAATCAAGGTTGATACTTACGTATGCTCAGATGATCCAGAAAATGAACGAAAATATAATTTAAGATTAAGCTTTTAACAATCAGATCGATATTCTCATATACGCAGAGATTGTCCAAAACTTAATCAAAAACCAAGAAAACAAACTGGACTTGTTTAAAGCTATAACAATCAGGTCGATACGTAAATATACGCAAAGAATGTTTCAGCTTTAAACTAAAATAAAATAAAAACAAAATTAGAATTTCTTTTGAAAATTAAAGACATGATCAAAACTAGTAATTTAACTTTCCTTCAAGAAACATTTTGTAAGATAAACTACCACTAATTCAGGACAAAACTAAGTACTGTGTTCTAAGCATCTATTTTTCATAAAGCATAATCAAAATTTTGTCAAATGTTATCTTAACTAAGTTATAAACCTACCAACATATCATACTTAGTAATTGTAACTGCTCTTAATGTTTAAGTTCTTGTATGATACAAATGTGCTTCTAATTGCATACAATGTGCTATCATTTCTCACTTGGTCGAATCAATTTCTCAAAATTTTAAAATTTTTTAATGTTTTTGTGTTTTTGGTTTTTCAAATGTTTTTGTGTTTTTCAAAAATTTTTTCCCCTAAAAACTAAAACACAAAATAACAAAGAATTAAAATATCTGATGTCAATTCAAGAAAAATTGATTATGAAGGAACCTATGGAGGTTTATTTCTCGCAATTTCTCGTGAAATAGTCAATTTCTCGCAAACCTGGAGGTTCCCACGAACCTATTGGTCACGAACCTATGGAGGTTCGTTTCTTAGGTTCGTCTGTTCGTTCGAACAGACCTGCAACTTCACTAAAATGGCTCTAGAATCTTCATTTTTTGAAGTTAGAAGGCGTATGAGTAGTCAAAATCTTCGTTTTTTCGAGGCGCATCTTTCTATCAGATCAAAATTCGCAAAAACATGATAATTTTTCGTAGATCTGGGTTTTTGTTGACAAAAACGTGAAGAACTTCAAGAACACCTTCAAAATGATGAAGTTTCTGATCAAATTACATGAGATTGATGTCCAAATACTCGTAGAATCGAGCCAAAAGCTCTGATACCACTTTAGATTTGAAGAATTGATCACGAAATTCTACAATTCGATCATAAACGTGCGAAATCCATTTATCACTAGATGTGGATCAACAATAGCATTGTAATATATCATCATGAATCTGCATTTCTCATCAACATTCAAGTGTTTACAATACAAACATGAAAATACAACACTTGAATATACAAAGAATGACACTAAGATGAAGAGAATCATGATCTTGAACTTGAGAGAATGTTGCTTTGTATGTGTGTGTAATTATGAGCTCCAAGCTTCCAAGTCTACCCCAAGTCTCCTGAAATGAACTAGCAAAACCATATATATAGGTTTCATAGGTTTGCCAATAGGTTTGCCACATAGGTTTGGCTCAGATATGAACAATGAATTTACACGAACCTATGATAAGGTTCGTGAACCTTATGCTAGCAGAACCTATTAACTATCAATAATAGCCGAACCTAACCTTTTAGGATCTCTAGCCGAACCCTTTGACACTTGACTTTTCTAATCATATACAACAGACTATGATTTCATTTACTACAAGCGAGGTTCACACAATAAATGCAGCTTTCACACAGAAAATGCATCAACAATTATCAACATGTACCTGGGTATTAAGATAATGCAAACCATAGTCTCTCATTTGTTGTTGTATTCACAATACTTGTAAACAACAACTGGCAGCAGCGACATACTCAACTTCACAAGTTGAAGTAGCCACAGAAGTTTGCTTTTTTACATTGCGAAGAGACCAGTGTTTCCCTTAAGAATTGTGCACCACCAGTTGTGGACTTTGAATCTGTCTTGCATCCTCCATAATCGGAGTCACTATAGGCATTGAAGGAAAAATTATCATCCTTAGGATACCACAGACCGGTGTCTGGTGTACCCTTTAGATAACAAAGAATTCGTTTGACTGCTATCAGATGTGACACCTTAGGTTTAGATTTATATCTTGCACAGATAATTGTAGCAAAAACAATATCTGGCCTTAAGGCAGTCAGATACATCAAACTTCCAATAATTCCACGATAAAGTGTAGGATCAATCAAGTCCCCCTTAATATCAGGCTCAATCCCGTGATTAGGCTGAATGGGTGTGGAAATTGGTTTTGAATCAAGCGTACTAAACCATTTTACCACATCTTGAATATATTTAGTTTGATGAATGAAGATCCCATTATCAGTTTGATCAACTCGTAAACCCAGAAAAAACTTGAATTCCAAGCACATTTTTTTATCGGTAGATCCAAAAATGATATCATCCACGTAGATCTGAACGAGAAGAATATCCTTGCCCATTTCCCGAAAAAACAAAGTTTTGTCAATCTGACCCCTATTGAACCCATGTTCAATAAAGTGAGTCGATAAAGTCACACACCATGCACGCGGATCCTGAAGAGGTAAACTTGATCCCGATGGATAGGATCCTCAAAGCACGGTGGCTGACAAGCATACACTGTTTCCTTCAACGAACCATACAGAAAAGCAGATTTAACATCCAACTGAAATACTTCGAACTTCTTGTGGGCGGCAAAAGCAAGAAAAATCCGAATTGCTTCAACTTGATGAAAACCCTGGAACACTAAACGAGCTTTGTTTCGAACTATTACACCTTTGTCATCTTGTTTACATCGAAACACCCATCATGTGCCAATCTTTTTCTCTCCTTTTGGCAAATATACCAAATGCCAAACCCCCAACTTACGAAATTGATTCAATTCTTCTTGCATAGCCTCCACCCAGGCTGGCTTACGCAAAGCTTCAGTCACAGTCTTTGGCTCTATTTGAGAAATAATGCCATGAGTTTTCTCTAACTCAACATACATACTTTCCTCATTTGTGAGTTGATTACGTGTTTGCACTCCTGCATTAGAATCTTCTATAATTTGATCAATCGGATGATTAACATGAATACGTGTGACAGGCAATTG
The DNA here is from genome assembly GCA_009363875.1 of Mikania micrantha. Taxonomy (NCBI): domain Eukaryota; kingdom Viridiplantae; phylum Streptophyta; class Magnoliopsida; order Asterales; family Asteraceae; genus Mikania; species Mikania micrantha. Next base: position 33,322,125 of record CM018681.1, read on the forward strand.
CGGTACAACCACATCATGATCCGGATTGTTGATATTCGGATCAGTATCTTGATCATGGGAGATAGCATCTTCAAAAACATCATTTTCATGCTCTGATGGCCAATCTTCATTAATAACTTCTGAAGTACCTTCCCCATGTGGTTTTATAACTTCATCTTCAGGTTGATAAAAAAAACCTTGTTCATCTGAATTCTGCAAATCATATAACATTTGTATGTTTATTTCATCATCATAAACAGTTGAAGACATATTAAAAGACTCAAACATCTTATTATAATAAAAAAGCCAATCTGGACCATTTCCATTTGGTATTAGTGTATGTCGCTAGACATCCACATGATACCACAATTCCACAACACTCGTACGTTTGTTAAACACACCTTTGTTTGGAAGACTATAGCCAAAAAGAAACCCTCTTCAACTTTAGAATTGAATTTTGAATCCTTGTTTAGCATTGTACAAGGAGCCCCAAAAGGTTCCAAGTGTTCTAGATTGGGCTTCCGATTCTGAAGCAATTCATAACAAGTTTTATTGTGTCTTTTGATAATTAAAACTCTGTTAAGGGTAAAACAAGCAGTTGCCACAGCTTCACTCCAAAAAGTAATGGGAAGTTTAGAATCAGCTAGCATCGTTCTCGCAGATTCAATCAAAGTCCTGCTCTTTCTTTCAGCTAAATCTTTCATCTGAGGCTCATAAGGCGCACTGAATTGCTGCTGAATGCCTTTGGAATTACAAAATTTCTCCATTTGATGATTCTTAAACTCAGTCCTATTATCAGATCGTATACGCCTCACCCTCAACTTTTATAAAGTCTCCAACCTATTTATCAACAAAACAAAAATTTCATAAGTATATGATTTATGTTTCAAAAACATAACCCATGAAAATCTTGAAAATTCATGAGTCACCACAAAACAACAAGATTCACCACCAATACTCTTCACATTGATGGGTCCATAAAGATCCATGTGAAGAAGTTCAAGAGGCATACCAATATAAAAAAAATTCTTTGTTTTGTGAGACTCCCTTTTCTGTTTACCCATTTTACATGGAACACACACATCCAGAAGTTTAAAATGTTTTACAGGTACACCATCAACTAAATGATAATGCACAAGATGATTCAGTTTCTGGATGTGAATATGTCCCATTCGCCTGTGCCACGAACGTGTGTCCTGTTCAGTACCTTTGGACACCAGGCATGTTTCCACATTATTTACTGTCTCCGCCTTTGCCATGTCTAGCACATAAAGATCCTTGCTCCAATCAACCGTCATCAGAATCCACTCCTCTGAAATCTTAAATCCTTGCTTAAGTACATAACACATTTCTTTGTCAAACATCACTTTGTAATCTTTATCACAAGTCTGCGATACACTCAACAAATTGTTAGTTAATTCTTTAGAAAAATTAACATTGTCAAACGGAACCTTCTCATTTGTTAAACTACCAATCCCTATAATTTGACGTCCTTTATCTCCAGCAAAATTTTCATAACTTCCTTTTACCAACTTGAAATCTCTTAACAAATTCAATTCTCTAGTCATATGGCGAGAACATCCACTATCAACAATCCAACGATTGTTAATATCGCCTGTGGATGCAACCTGCACGATAAATTAAATGAAACTTGTCAGTATTAAAAAGGGATGACCCCAGCCATTTCGGCGTCAAGTCTCCCAGAATGGACCCTTTTCATTCTTTTGTGATGACTTGATTAAATAACCATCATCACTTGTATCATCCTCTTTCTTAGAAAATTCATCACCTGATCTATCTTTGAGTTTCCAAAATGATTTAGATTTGATAGGTTGTTTTGAAAATGATCTTGATGAAAAATTTTCAAATGAATCATTATCAGATGAAGTCACAATTTTCACAATCTTTTTATCATTTCTTTTGTTTTCAAAAATTCTTTTCTTTTGTTTGATTTCTTCTTGCACCCAAAAACAATCAGGGTTGAATTTCCTAAGAACTCTCATCTCATCTTCACTAGGTCTATCTCTCCTAGACCTTCCACTTGAAACATGCACCCGACACTCCTCATCAGAACTCTTTCTGACTTAGTTATTAGGATAATTAGCAGAAATATGTCTTTTACCATAACAAGTAAAACACTTTTGTGTTTCCCTTGGTGAAAAAGACCTCAAACTACCACAATCACTTGAACTGAACTCTATATTGCAATTAGCAACCAAATGACCCATATTACCACATCGGTAACACTTTATTTCCTTAGTTTTAGTTTTTGGTGTGAGTTCATCATAAAAACTTGATGAACCAAAAGGTCTTGAGAAAACCTTTGAAGATGAGCTTTTATTTTTAAAAACAGTTGAACTTTTATTTAAATTATCCATTTGCTTTTGAAAATTATTTGATTTAGCCTTGTGCCCAAGCCCAAAATTATCAAAGAAAAAACCCACCTTTTGCATTTTCTTAGAAATCAAAATTTTCTTTTGAAAATTTCTGCTAGACTCTCCTTGATGTGTATTAGATGATCTAACATACACAATCGGTTTAAGAGTAGTGGTTGGTTTGGTTTTAATCACTGGTTTGGAAACGTGTGTGGTTTTAAGAACCACCTTCTCAACTTGTTGCTGAGTTTCAACATTTTTTTCTCAACACATTTTCCCTTGTATCCGTTTTGTCCCAAAATATCAGAAGAATATTCTGACTCAGTGATATCTTCAATGATTGGAGCATCACTGTCAAGTGACACCTTTTCATCAGAAGATGAGACTCTAGCATGTGCAATAACATTTTCAGACTCATATTCAGTTAAAGAAGCTGGATGAACTTCCATATTAGGATCAATTTGTGGCCTAGGAACATAGCTTGAAGGATGTGGCACAGCATGAAATCCCAAGCCAGTAGTATCATTCAATGATCTTTGCATAGAAACAAAGTAATCGATAACATACTGAGAATTCTGAAAATTCTCTAGCATGCTTTTATTCATTTTTGCCTTTGCTCCGGCTGCTGATAGTTTAACTTTCAACTTTTGTACTGACTCGAGATGCACAGAAACTGCATGATTATTTTGTAAAACTTTAATTTATAATTCTTCATTTTCTTTTCCCAAGTCTATGATCTTTTTGTCAAAACCGTTTTCTCTTGAAACCAACTTTTTGTTAGCTTCAGTGCACTCGATCAGTTCAGCAGTCAATTGAGCATTCATTTCCTTCAACTTTTCAATGAGCTCCAAAAGATCATTATTTACCTCCTTAGTCTTTTCTTTGCCCATGTTTTCTTCTTCAGCCATAGAAGCCAATAAAGCTCCCATTAAATCATCATATTGTTTTCCTCAGTCATATCCTTCGTCTGCTTGACTGACTAAAGCTTTGGTTGATTCTTCAGGCTTCTTTTTTTTCTTTCGATAAGCTTCTTTTGGCTTGAATGGATTCAAGTTGCTTTGCTTTTTTGCATTTTACATTCTCAAGCAAAATGACCCAATTCACCATAGTTGTAACATTGTGTGGCTTTTGGATTGAATCCAAACTTTGTATTACGATCAAAAGTAAACTTCTTTCCTTTTTTCTTCTCATACTTGTCAATTCTTCTTATTGCACTAGCGAAAGCCCACTATGTATCAATCAATTCCATTTCATCATCATCTATCTTCTCATAATATTCAAAAGTAAGATTAGAATTTCCTATCCTTCCAGCTATTTTTTCATCATAAGCACTAACAACACACTAAAGTATTGACATATGATATCTGACAGCCTCCACAGACACTTTTCCCAGATTTGTTGTATTCAATTGAATTGGAGTAGCAGTTGAAGAATCAGATTTTTTCTCATTCCCAAAATAAGATGAACTTGAACTAGTAGATGCAGATGGTACAGAAGTACTCTCAGTAGTACTTGAAACAAAAGTTGTCTAAATTTTTGCTGACTGATCATGAGGTGTAACAACAGTTGCACCATAAAGTGAAGGATCCTATGTAACATTAACTCTTCTAGCTTTTCTTTTATCCTTCATTTCTTTTTCTTCTAACTTTTGAATGAATTCTACAACTGTCATTCCTGGAAGATTTTCTCTCAAAATCAACACCAATGAATTCCACCTTTCTTGCAAAGCATTTGCAAAACAATCTATCTTCTCTTCTTCAGAATACTCAATACCACACGTACGAACTTTTGTCAACAAATGTCTATATCTTGTAATCAAAGCTTCAAGACTCTCATTGCCTATGTAGTTTAAATTCTCAAATTCTTTTCTCAAATCAGTGGCTTTCATCTTCTTGAGTTTAGTGTTTCCCTCTATTCTCACCATCAATGCATTCCATAATCCATATGATGTCTTGTGTTCATCAAATTGATGAAGAATTTGATTAGGAATTGCTTGACTTAACATCCAATATGATTTCTTCTCATAATCATATTTCTTTCGTTGTCAACATCCAATCGATCAAGAGTTTGATCAAGATCTGTTCCAAACACCTTTGGTCGTTCATATGGAGATAAGATTATTTCCCAAAGATTTGTGTTAGTACCATTGAGATGTGTCTCTAACCGACCTTTCCAGTTCTCATAATAAGACAAATCAAGTAGTTTTGGTACTTTGTTTGTGCTTCCCGACTCAGTTTCACTAATAAAAATACTCTTAATCTTAGAATTTTGATTAGCAACTACTGCAAACATATGTGCCATTATTCAAATTTTAATCAGCGAACCTATTCCTCTTTTTATAAGCTCACGAACCTATGTACCAAACGAAATTCCTTCAAACCTTGACAAAACGAACCTTAGTCAAAGAACCTTCAACAAACCTTGACCAACAAACCTATTAAAAACCTTTCCAACGAACCTCTCCAAACCTTCAACACACGAACCTCAATCTGAATAGGTTCGTCTCACAAACATCAACGAACCATAAAATTCAATTGAGAATCAACCAAGTTGGTCTCATGAACCTATAGTTTAGACTTGAGAATTTTGGTGGCAAAGTCTTCAAAATCTGGAGGGAAAACCTTTAAAACTTCAAACCTTCTAATTCACTGTTTTTAATGAGAAATCTCTGATTTCAACCAGCAAAATGTCAATACATGATGATGAAATATCAGCAAAACTTTCAGAAACTGAAAATCAAACTCCAGCCATTTCAGAATCTTCAAAATGATTCATAATCTTCAAAAATGTGTATAGAACTCCTCCAAAAGCACTGATACCACTGTAGATTGCTCTGGATCGATCACTGGAATTCTATTAACAATTCAATCTATGCAGAATCTAGATAGAATCTATATGAATCAAAGACATACAATCATTCTAATAAACATCATCTTCATTGATACTGAAATCTGATTACAAGAATACATAGTAAGAACACACAGTTCTTTCACAATCACACAGATCTGATAAACATAGGTTCTGTCACTCACACCTATAAATCAGACAAACCTGCAATATATACAAACCTGCAATATATAAACATAGGTTCGCTAGACGAACCAACAGGTTCGCTAGACGAACCAACAGGTTCGCTGGCCGAACCTTTACACAACAATACACTAGGTTCGCCAAACCTTTACCAACACATGGCTAGGTTCGTGGGCCAGACGAACCTAGCAAAAAATCTAATTTAACTTATACAATTTGAATGCAACCTATTACAAAAGGTACTAACAATACTCAAGAAAATTACAAAACTAAACCCTGGAGTAATGACGGCTAAAAGGGGAGAGGACATTCATACAATTAGAACAACAAACCGTGAACCTAGGAATTTGAGGGGAAGAAAATCGTGCATATGCACCATTGGGACAACGCAAGAAATCGCACAATTTAAAGGATACGATTTAATGCACTTCATTGCCAACACTAAGCAAAGTGAGGAAGTAGATGTCCTTAGAAACGCAAAGTGAAAACATGACATCAATGTGAAGTATAAACTGATTAGACTAACTCACTAAGCAAACCCCAAAATCTATATGAACAAAGTTTGTAAACCCATCCCAATTGGGAAGCATCACGAACAACTGTCCGAAGTTATGCATCTGCTTCTGCCCAAACCACAACCAACAACTAGGTTAGTAAGGGAAACAAAGGTACCGATGGTATGATAACATCATTTGTGCACCTATCGCCTATGTAAAACCGAGTTGACAACATTACGTCTTCGGGAACCGCGAGACCACATGTATACATTCGACACATCTCGAACCAAACAACCAACCGACAATTGTCATCGGCAACACTGTCGTCGGCAACTCATAGGACCGGAACGAAGTACATACAAGTGGATACAAGACTATGACAACATTTTCCCTATGTATGTCTCAGCACAACATGGAAAACATAGAAACTCAAATTCATAATCGGTCGTCTCTCAGAATATTCGAAGGGAAAGGAGGGCCCGATAACACATTTCTAATTTCGGGATGAAATTCCTTCAACAGGGGGAGACTGTGACAACCGGCATCTGAGCGACCATGAGTCGGAAATCCAATGGTGTACACAACCACAGTGTAAGACATTGTGTTACGAGAGCGACGATAATGAAAATAAACAACAATCAAAATACACGGGTTATTCCTAAAACAGTTTGGAAAGTCCATTTAATCACACAAACATGAATCAGAAGAAAAGAAAAACACCCATTGAGGGAAAACAATGAGCAAAACCTGAATAAATAACATTTGGAGTATCGATCCAACAAGATATCGACATGGGTGGCGATTCATGAGGATATGTTGTTAGATTTGAATACCCTAAAGAATATCTTTACAGTATCAAACAATGTCAGTAGTTAAATACAACACGACGTTTGTATGGGTAACGATTCATACGGATGTCAGCATGAGTCTTTAACGTTGATATAAAGCAATAACAATTTTAATGAAACCTCACCAAAAAAATTTAATAAACAATCAAAATTTTGAAACACAAAACCGTTCGTACGAATGGACCCTCATTCGTATGAATCGGTTTAATTCGTTGAAGCATTGCAGCCACAGTTCGTTCGGCTGAATGGAAGCCGTTCGTACGAACGACTCATTCGTGCGACAGCACAGCTATAAAAGCAACACTTCCGTTCTTCAAACACATTTTTTACCCAACTCTATTAACCGAACCCCACTCTCGGCCACTCGATTTTTCGACCATTTCCACGCAAAATCGGACCATTTCACCATCCAAATCGTATTATTTCAACCCCAACACCTTCCTTACAAGATTTCAACTCTTTTCGTCTCATTTTGGTCAAATACGAGCTCCACAGTAAGTATTAGCACAGATCCTTTGCACCAACACACTCCAAAACGTCTAACCATCAATTTCGACCATAAAAACACTAAAAACAACCACCGATTTCAAATATGGTGTTTTTGGTGAATCTGCAGGCGAATGAGTCGTACGAAGGGCTCATTCGTGCAAACGAGAAGCCTCATTCATTGAAAAAGAGTCACACGAACGAGCTGCCGAACGAATGAACAATCACACGAATGAGAAAACATTCGCATGAATGGAGCACAAGAGTGAGAGTGTGCATTCTCATCATTCCATTCGTGTGAATGAAGGCCATTTGCACGAACCAACCATTCGCACCAAGAACAGCCCAAAATGGCTAAGTGTTGAAAGTCCTATCTTACACCATTCGTATTGATAGAACCGAACCTAAGACAAAATTTTAAATTGAATAAAGATAAAATGAAATTAAAACACATTTTCCAAAATCACATCAAAACACAGAACACACAACCATCCAACACCTAACTAACTAATTTATAACACAGGATCCAAACTGAGAGAACGTACCGAGTGAGTACATCGACGACCCATAACCCAAGGTGAGTTCATAGTCCCCTTCTTTTCTTTAACTTACTGCCTTCCAAATCATTTGGGGCTGAGAACATGAACCCTCTTATTCGAATGATCAACGAATAAGAGTTATTTTCAAATAATTTCAGTAAAAGGATCAACTCTCAAGCTCTTATTCGAATGATATACGAATAAGGGTCTTTTCAATCATTTTTACTGAGCTTTCATCGCTCCTTCCAGCTTTTCCAGCTCAACAACAAAAACAATCAAGTTTCGAGAGTTCAAACGCAAATCATCGAGGAGATGTTCGTTGATCACAATAGTTCAAGGCTTTGTGCCCAAGAAAGAGGTGAACGGACAAGAACCGTGGAATTGTGTAGTGCATAATCGAGAACAATCATTTTCATTGGAATCTCCCAGCAAACAAACAACATATTTGCATGGTATCTGTCTAGGGTAATTCACTAGAGCATATGTCTAAACAAGAACACATCAAGAATTCGTTGAGGAATTCTCAAGTAAATCCCTTTAGAGTCATTTACGTAGGTCAACCGGCGTGGGTCAACCGGCGGTAACGTAGACGGTACCATAGGTCTAACCAACTTCCAGCGCCGAAGCTGGTACGTTACACGCATACAACGTGAGACAACAACTAGGATTAGTTCTAGGGGAACTAATCAACAAGGGCATATCAGTTAGGTTTGGTATATGACCACATGGGTGATATGTCGGACAGACCACACGAGCAATAACATGAATTTTAAAACCAAACAAATGTTCAAGACCTGGTCTTGAATGATTTTCAAACGAGTACACCGCAAACAATCTTTTACTACAAGAAAGGAGCGTAAACTGTGTGATTTTCAAGTAAACAAAATATGTCTCCTATATTAGGAGACAAAGCATACGCTTCTTTCTCAAAGACATTGCTTTTACATTCGCCGTGTCATGTTAGGATGAGGTGCAGAAATGACAAGGTATGATTTCCATTAACGACATCGTCATGGATCATCTAGGAGGTGGTGGGCGGGCAGCCGAGCTTTGGCTCTACATATGCCCTATACATAAGCCACCTTCGATGATTTGGGGTGTTTCAGTAATGATGTTCAGGCTAATGCACTTGTGAAGTTCAATTCGTGTTTTCGACACCATTCACACACTACTTTCAAAACCATTGTGAATGGAAAGATTTTCATTAAACCTTTTGCAAAACATAATATTTTCAAAACTAACATGAACTCACCAACCTAGTGTTGACAAATTTTACATGTTCTCGGGTGAAGAACAGGTGAAAGTAGGATGACCTTAGAGAGAGAAAGATAGGATCCCTTAGTGGAACCTACAACTCCAGTATGGATTCCTTCCGGCCATGTCGGATACAAGATTCAAGACTTGCATTTGTGCAAGCAACTTTTGTGGGACATCTGGTCCACTTTTCAAATGTCCAAGTCAAGTTGTAATAGAATTAAATTATAAAACAGTTGTAATTTAATTTTATTAATTTGAATGCATTTTAGTATTTTCTCATATTATCATGTGCAATGTAACAATCTGATCACTCCAATTACAATCACGCCTCGAGACTATTCTGCCTGACGGGTATACGATCCGGCCCGCCGGCCCGGGTTGTGACAACACTTAAGGAATCAAGCTGGATTGAAGCGATGCAAGAAGAACTGCCAATTGGAACCAGATGGGTCCTTAGAAACAAGCGGGATGATTCATGGGTTATTATCAAAAATAAAACAAGGTTGGTAGTTCAGGGCTTCTACCAACAGGAAGGAATTGATTACGAGGAGTTCTTCGCACTGGTTGTAAGCCTTGAGGCAATTTGCATCATCTTGGCCTATGCATCCTACATGAACTTCATTGTCTATTAGATGGATGTGAATACAGGTTTTCTCTATGGCAAGGTCAAAGAAGAGATTTACGTATGTCAACCTCCCGGGTTTGAGGATTCGCAGTATCCCGACCACGTCTACAAGCTGGACAAAGCCCTGTACGGTCAAGTGTGGTATGCTACACTTATAGACCACTTTCTTGCCAATGGATATACCCGTGGAGCCATTGATCAGACATTGTTTGTTCGCAAAAGTAAGGATGACTTGATTCTTGTCCAGATCTATGTAGATGGCATCATTTTTGGTCCCACAAGATCGGTGTTGTGTAAAGAGTTTGAGTCCACGATGAAGAAAAACTTTGAGATGAGTGCTATGGGGGTGATGACCTTATTCTTAGGTCTACAGGTAAAGCAAGATCAGAAGGGGGTGTTGATTCATCAGGGCAAGTACGTAAGTGACGTACTTACCAAGTTCAACATGTTGGACTCCAAGCTCGCCTCCACTCCTATGGCTGCTCGTCCTGTCTCGAATTCAGATTCAGATGGTGAAGATGTTGATCAACATCTTTACAGAACGATGATTGGCTAACTGATGTACCTCATCGCTAGCTGACCCAACATCATGTTCTCAGTATGTCAGTCTGCCAGGTACCAGGAGAGTCCAAAGGCATTTCATCTTATTGCTGTCAAAAGGATCTTTCGCTACCTTGTAGGCAAACCTCGTCTTGTTTTGTGGTATTCTAGGGTTAAACTATTTGATTACTCTGACAGTGATTTTGGTGGTTCTAATCTAGACCGGAAGTCAACCACAAGTGGATGTCAGTATCTAGGAGATCGCCTCGTGTCATGGCAATGTATCAACCAAACCACAGTGTCTACCTCCACCGTTGAAGCTGAGTATGTTGCTTCAAGTTGATGCTCTCAAGTCATTTGGATGCAACATCAGCTACGTGACTATGGTTTGAATTTTCTTGACTCTCCTATTTATTGTGATAATGAAGCAGCACTTCATATCGTCAAGAATCCGGTACCACACTCCAAAACTAAACATATTGACATCCGGTATCACTTTATCCTGGATTGTTTCGAACGTTAGCTTGTCCATCTTGAAAAAGGTCCACATAGATGACAATCTTGCGGATCTTTTTACTAAATCGTTCGACACAACTTGCTTCCACCACTTGCTCGCGTCACACAAACTAATAACTTTTGATTAAAATAGTTTTTGTAAATACGTTAAAATTTGTGTTGTGTTTTATTTTATTTTATTTTTATATCACAAATTTATGGGAGAAAATTACAAAAAGAACAAAAAGATTTTCAATTTTTGAGTCTGTCTATAAGTTTAGGTGGGGGGAGTAAAATACAAAAACACAAAAAGATTTTTGGTCGATATTGAGTCAGTAAAAAAGAAAATACAAATAGACTTTGCTTTTCAAAAGTTTAAGAAAAATACAAAAACATTTTATTAGATAGTCAAGTAAGTTGTTCAGTGAGAAGTGAAATGATTTCTGATACTCAGAAATGCTATCTTAGTATAACTTCTTAGGAATAAAAACTTTGGATAAGTATAAATCACTAAGAATAAATGCATGTTTTCCAGTAAGAAGAATAGATATGATCACTCAAAAATATTAAAATGAATAAGTGACAAATTTTGGTAAAATCAGATAAACTAGACAAATGCAATAACTATTTGACTTTTGGTAGAAATCTTTAAGTGAAAATAAGATTGTGTTTTCATAAACTTGAAATTGTTTTGAGAAAAATAGAGTATTTTCTATGTTTTGTGGAAACAAAGAGTCGAAAATACTTACTGAAGCATCTTCCGTTTTGCGTAAGCAAAGACCTAGATGTGTGACGTTAAGACCAATGTGCCTGCAGATCAGTAAAATAAAAGATGACAATGTGCACAAAGATGAGAGAACCCCTTCTTGTTCTTGATTCTAATATGATAGATCTGTTCTTTCTTTTCTCATCTAATAACTATGTCAAAACATTTTAAGTTCGTTGAAACAGGATCAAATTTTGAAACAAAAGATTTCACAATATTAATAGGTTGCATATATAACTGGATAACACGTCTGATTGCCCATAAACTTCCCAAAAGGATTTTACAAAAACCGTTGGAAAATTTTTGATCATCTATCTTATCTTTGGAATATGGATAAACGAGCAGAAATCATTGGTGGGTATAATTAGTTTAAAGTTGGGTTTCTATAAGAAATTACATTAAGATAGTCAATTTCAGACAAAGATTTGATCCCATAAAATTGAATCAACATAATCTTGAACTTGTCCAAAGTTCACGATATTTTATTCTATTTAATTTAATTTAATTTTTATTTTGTTTAATTAACTTAGAAAATTTTTAAAATAATAAAAGTTTACAAAACTTGTATTCGAAATAAGAAGTATATGAAGGAAATTACACGAACGACCAGCACACGGACAATTTTCGTGTACTTCCCTTTGTCTATATATACTTCATATACCCCTTCATTTTAAATACACAACTTCGTGAACTCCAGACCACTCTCTGTTGCGACTACCATTTCCGAATATGATAGTCGTTTTTGGATTCCGAGCATTTTGAGACCAAAATGAGCGTCTATGGATCAAAACTGAACAAGTTATGAAGGAAAAAGAGTTCACGAAAATTCTGTCTTCGTGAACTTGGGCTTCGTGAACTTCAAGAATTTCGTGAACTAGCTTTCTGTCGTGAACTTGTACAATTTCGTCAACTTCGTTAACTTCGTGAACTTGTTTTTGTTCGTGAACTTGTTTTGGTTCGTGAACTTAATGATTTTCATGAACTTGATTTTAACTTTTAATTTTTAAGTTTTAATTTTATTTTTAATCTTAACTAACTTAGTTTGTTTATTTTTTAGATGAAAACTGAACTTCGCTTTGTGCCAGATCATAACATGACTGCTTTCCTCGGTGATCCTGCCTAGATGCACGAAATGTTCAAGTCCATGATGCACGGGTTGATCCTTTCACCGGTCAATTTTGCCATCATGGAGTGTCCGATTATCATTTCCAGCTTCATTTATGACTTTTGGAACTCCGTGACAGAGGATATAGATGCATATGGAAACGTATGCTTGATCGGAAAAGTGCAACGTCAACCTGTGATCATTACTGAGCAGATAGTTCGAGAATGTACAATTCGGGTACAAGGAATCTTACCCCGTTGAGCTCGACAACCAGCTCGTTCATAACACACTACTCAGGATGAGATATGAGGGGCTTTACCCTCAGAATGAGAAGAAGTTGCTTCATCCTTACTGGAGATACCTCACGAACATGGTTACTCAGTGCCAATCTGGGAGGAAAAGGGGTTATGACGTGCTCAATCAGACCTTGAGTTCTTGTACAGTCGCCATTGCTCATGGAGTTGATTTTAACTTCTCCCGTATGATTTTTCGTGATATGTATGATAACATCAAGGGCAAGAGGAAGTAGAAGTTTCTGGCTTTTCCCCAGTTCATACAGATCATCATCAACAAGCGCCACCAGAACCTCGCCCCGACTGTTGGTATGCTGGTCCTGATGAGGATGAACCATGATATTTTCTAATACATGGTCATGAATAAGAAGGGGATGAAGGTGTTCACAGGCATAAGGCCTTTGGAGAAATTAGGGAGAGTCTTTTCTGGATTGGAGGACTAGATAGCTAATCAGACCACTCCCACATCATTTGTTGTTGAGGAACATGACCAGACTTCTGTTGCCACATCGGCACAGGCCAGTGCTTCAAAGAAAGCTCCATCATCGGATTCCTCTAACACCGATTCGAGTTTACATTTGGGAGGAGGGAGCCAGTGGTTGTTTCTCCGCCATGTGCACGGGCCACTTCAGTTGAGAGGGATGCTGACTATGTCCCGTCATCTCAGTCAGCCCCAAATAAGAAGAGGCTGAAGATGGTGTCCAGGACACCAAGGGACCCACACCTGAAGAAGAGAAAGAATTCTAAGGGCACATCTTCTCAAACGACACAACCTCCACCATAAACCACCAAACCACAACAAACCACCACAAGCCACCCAAGCCACTGCAACACCACAAACCACCCAAGCCACCATCACCTAAACCATCAAAACCACCATCACCACCACCCAAACAAACGCCACCACCTCAATTTCCTACACCTCTTAACTTCTCTCAACCACCATCCCCACCGAATACATGAGTTGACAAGGGAAAGGCTCCAGTGGACACTCCATCTCACTATGAGCCAACATATGTGCCTGTTAACTTGGAATGGCAACAGGAGAGGGTATTTGTTCTAGAGCAGGATTCAGTGACCAAGACTTTGTTGATTGACTATCTCTGAGAAGGAATGATCAAATTTGCTGAGCACATCAACAAGCAATGACCAGATATCAGTTTTTAGAAGAAAGAGAATGCTAAGTTGAGAAAAGATATTGATGCTCTTAAAGGAGCCAAGCTTGCTGAAGAAAAGAAAGATGGGAAAGATGATGAGGAAGAAAAGAAAGATGATGAAGAGGAGAAGAAAGATGATGATGATGCTAAAGATGAGAAGAAGGATGATGATGACAACGATGATGATGATGATGATGATGATGATGATGATGATGATGATGATGATGATGATGATAAGGGAGATGATCAAGGCAAGGATGACAAGAAAGACGATAAGCCTAATGATGATCAAGGCAGTGATGACAAAGGAAATCCCTCCTTTAGCAAGCCCTCAGACGACTATGATGATTATCTATTTGATGACCTTCCAGAAGGACTTACATTCGAGGGGCTGGGAGAGGATTTGAAGAATGAAGGATTCAATGGCATGTTCAAGGATATCTCAATGGATTCAGTATTTGAAGCCCTTTGTGACCAAGAACTTGGAGAGATTCTTGGATCTTCCTCAGGAGCATCTCAGGAAGACGAACAAGATAACATCATAGTCCGAAACATCTCGACAGATCCTTACATAGACTACTTGCATGCTCACAAGTATGACGACACGTTGGGCAAGGAAGTAACCACTCTCGACAATGTCATTGAGAGTTGGTTTAATAAGAGACCAGACTGGACACCAGCTCCTGCAGAATTCCAAAAGACTTGGACTTCTCTAGGACCTGATGATGACATGGAGAATACTATGTATACACTGCTAGCTACAAAGACTTATTTGCAGTCCACAACGACAGATCCAGAGTCATTTGCTGGATGTATGACAAGGAGAAGAAGATGTATTTGGTAAAGAGATTCAATGGCAAGCTTGAATACTTCAAGCGCCCTCAGGACTTTTGTTCACTACCAAAGATTCATTTGTGGAGCATCAACATTGTTGTATTCAAGAATCTCTAAGTAGACAATCAGGCTGATCTATTTGGCAAGTTTCTTAAAGATCAATGTGATAAGGACTTCCCGACAATGAAGTCAGCTAAAGGAAGGAGATTCACTTCCATCTACATTTAGGATCATGTCACCATGCATCCGTGGGTCTACACAAAATATCCACCGCCCAACACAGAGAAATCAGTCCTGGTTAACATGAGGGTAGCCCATCTAACTCGCTCAAGGACTTCCAATTTTGGTATTTTGATGAAGTTACATTTAAAGCAGTTATTGTGTGTGATTCAGACAACTATTTAATCCTAGACCCAACAGATCTGCCGAAGTTCGAAAAAGAAGATGTGACAGTGCTACACAAGAACCCTATTCGCACTTATGGTGGATACGACTCTGAAGCCAAACCTTTCACGAAGGTGGTTGCATTGGCTATTTCTCACAAGCTATATGCTAGAGCTGGTCCTCATCTTGCTACACTTAGTATTGATTGATTTCATCAGTCTTGGGGGAGTTTGTGGACCCCAACGTGACGACAAAGACTGACAAAATCAACTAAAGACAAATATGAAGACCAAGTTTTGTTATATTCGTGTACTTGTAATTTCGTATACTTTGATTTTCGTGTACTTAGTATTTCTTGTACATAGGAAAACATGTACTCCTAGACCAGTATAAATAGACGTACTAAGTACTGTTCTAGGGGAGAATTCCGAGGCAGAGCACTTCTAGACGCATTAAAGCTGACTTTGTAAAGTTCACGACTTTTTCAATAGAAATTAACTATTCTACCTTCTGCACATGAATTCCGTACTTTCTAGAAGAGGTTTCGTGCTGATTTATTGGATAAAGTTTGGATCTTGGACAAGCTTGGAACCTAAATCAAGAATAGCCACATTCTAACTTGAACTCCAACTCAACAACCCTAAACTCTCACAGGTAATTTCTACTGCCAATTGACTCGCCATTTAGGGTAGAACAAAATCCCTATGGTTTTAGGGACTCACGTTTGTTCATTTGGTCGAATTTGAAAGGGATTACGGTTAGGGTTTATGATGTCATGGAAGAACAATGGGGTTTTGTTAAATCTAATTTCCTTCAGGGTTAGGTAACGAGTTCCTCGCTAAGCCCAGTAGTTAAATCGCTCAGGCTGGGTGAGAAGACGCAAGTTCGAACCTAGGCCGAGTGAATAAATATGGTTTTGGCCTAAAACTGTAACATTTGTGCATTTAGTCATAGTGGTTGTAAACAGTATTAGAACAGTGTCTTTTTATGGTTCAGTTCATCAATGTGATTCGTATGTTCATAATGTGTGCTTGTGTGTTACAGGATCTTAGTAATCAGAAAACAAGTAAGTATTATTTATTTACAGTCGATTTCACTAGGCAAGAACAGTAACTGGTTATATCGAAACAGTGGTGGGCAGCGAGAGTGAGCTCTATATATATACTACGTTCGGTGTAACAGGTTAGTGTTAGTGCGTAGTGTCGAGACGGATACTATAACAATTAATTAATTCAACCAAGATCGTAATCTGTAAGCGAGACTGAGTATAGTTATGGGTGACGATCCATAATAGTACGAATGTTGAACTTATAATTACGATTAAGCGACTTTAAAATAATTAATACGATCGAAAAACGTACGCGATTGCGGGTATACACGTAATTGTGAATGTTTAACGATCTGTCAACACACGAAGAGTAAAAATAATTAAATTAATTATTTTATATTTTTACAATTTTGAAACTCATCATTTAAATGAGTTTAACAACTCTTTTATTGTAAAACCGCGTAAAATACGCGTTACGTTCCGGAAACGCGAACCGAGCGACCGAAACGGACCCGAATACCACGCGGGCTATAAAAGCCTTGAACAAGGCTTAAATGCTCATAAATTCAACCAACAACCCTTTCTCTCTCTACAAGTTCGTCTACCCTCTCTCTCTCTAGAAAACCAAACTTTAATCGTTCGTATCTCACTCGTTTCTCGACGGAATTCGGTGTTCTTGGTGTCCACGCGAAGCCCTCAACATTATCTACACGGAAGTACAAGATTTTCGCAGATTTGTCCAGCCAAAAACAAGGTATGCACGAATGAAGAACCATGAGATTAGGGTTTTCTATACATGTTGTTCGAAACCTAAGAGGAAACCGGTTCTAGCATTTCATTTCTGATTTCGCACCTCTAGCAACCTCCACTGATGTTGAATAACCTAAATCACGTGTTTAGAAATGAGGTTTTGATGAAGGAGACGATCCAGGTTACAGGTTCGTCGAGGCTTTAGAAGCCGAACCCCAGCAGCACATGGCCGAACCCTATGGGGGTGTTCACGAGCCTGCAGCGAACCTTCAACCTGATCTCCGAACTCTGGGCATGCTACGAACCCCTTGCAAGACCTCACGAACCTAAGAAACACCAACGAGCCTTCACGAACCATCACCTGCTTCCCAGCCGAGCCTTCATGCAGATGCTAACCTAGACGAACTCTACATGGTTCGTTGCTCGACTTGACGAACCAAAGTTTCTTGAACGAACTCTGCATGGTTTGCTGAACATGCAAGCCGAACCCTTCTATGCCTAACCCTGAGAAGACGAACCCTGGAGGCCACGAACCCACTTGAGACGAATCTTGAATGACCAACGAACCCTGCATGAGATCATGATAACCGAACCATATTTATTTTAGCCGAACCATGCTGGATATTAGGCCGAACCTTTGAACCTTCCATCACGACCGAACCCTTTGGTTATAGGGGCGAACCCTAGGCTGAAACCCAAGAGGGTTCGCTGCCCAAAGTTGGCAGCTTCCCTTTCTTCGGCCCAACTTCAATTTATTTGGCCCAAATGCATTAGTATTAGGCCCATAGGTGTGAGGTAAGCCCAAGGGAGTTAGGTTGGTCCATTAGACTTTCAATTAGCTCGATAACACCTTGGAACGTTACGTAGATTTCATTCACAATTGTTGGCTAACTTAAATCCTTAGGCCCCATCCAATTTCATTGGTCCACTAAGATTTTAAGTGAGTTGACATAAGCTCGGGCTTGTTACAAGGGTTAGTTACATGTTGATTGGGGTAACATCACAATTAATTGGCCCAATTGTTAACCCAAGTGGCCCATGGACTCGAGTGAGGACCATCATGTTACCTAGGTCACGGGCCAATATGGGGTTGTAAATTCGATAATTGTGAATTGATTGATTATGGTTGAATTTGCAAATTGACCTAATCCTGGCATCAAATCACGATCTCAAGAACTTGAAACAATTGAACATCTTGTCATAATATATGCTAATCAATGGTTATCAATTTCAAGAATGTTTATCAATTTATGCATAAGAATTATGCATCAAAGAACATTTCATAATCTTTACTTAGACCCATGATCCAACAAGTGATTTAAAGCATAACTTTCAAGTTTACGCAACAAATCATAACATAACCAAGTATTCAAGAGTTAATCAAGTTCAAGAGATCACAAGTCAATCAATGAATCAAAGTCTATACAATTATAAATCCTATATCTTATGTATGATTACAATGTTATAGGAAACAATTAGAAGTCCTGTTTGCTACTTGCTATCTGTTTTAGTTCAGAGTCTACTGCAGACAGGTGAGAACTTTAGCCCCTCTTTTACTGTTTTTATAACTGTTTTGGGGTGGAACACGTGATCAAACCAATCATTTACAATCATATTTCATTACACAAGGTGTGTGTATTCTTATAAACATTACGGGTTCATTTTATGAATCCTAGGGATTCATCAACTGTTTTAAGGGAATTATCAACTATTAAACTCTTTTCACTAAAAAGGTTTTATAAAGGATCTTTGAACTGTTTTGTAACTGATTTACTCAAATGTATTTATGAAGGATAAACACTTTTAGATAAAGGATTTTATAAACTCTTTTGTTATAAACCTTGTTGTTACACAAGATCACCACATCATGGTATTCAAAACAAGTGGTTCACAACATGGTATTCAAATCAAGTGGTTCACAACATGGTATTCAAATCAAGTGGTTCACGTCATGGTAATCAAATCAAGGGATTCAATTCATGTTATTTAAAACAAAGGATTTAATTCGTGGAATTAAATCTAGGTTTTCAATTCATGTTATCAAATAAGGCATTAACACATCCGGTTAAAGTAAGGTTCAGAAAACGTGGTGTCCATTGTTGTAAACAAACTTGTAAAAGCATCAAGTAACATATTCATTAGCGTTAGTACTGGGTGATCACAACAAGGGAAAGCGGACACACACACTGGGGCAGGCCGATTGCTGCAGTTAGTTTTTAAATCTGTTTTATAAACTAACTGCAGATTTCGGTTACATATGGTTTTATCAAAACTGTTGACACATTATCTAACTCCAAACGTGGTTTGGGACTTGATATTATATGTTGACTCTCGTGCAAATAGTGATTGGACTGTTTACACTCATTTTCTTACTTGATGTTAGTTTGGGTTGCAGCTCATCCGTGTGAATCTTATGATGCTTTAACTTACCTATGCCTTATATCATATAACTCATGTTTACAAATGTTTAAACCTATTGTTCTCACCAACTACGTCTGTAGTTGACAGTTACTTTTCACGTGTTTCAGGTAATCAGGTTTAAGGCATTCTCAGAGACAACTAAGGAGACCATACTAAGATAGAACAAGATGAAGAAACATGCTAGGATGGATTAGAAACACATTAAATCCTAATTGTTTACTTGTCTTGTTTGAAGTCTTATTTTGTAAACTATATTTTGGGTCTGTAGTTGTCTTTCTGTTGGTAGATAGCTGTCTGTAACTAAACAACTGTCTTAACATTATGAAACATAGTAATCCGTTGTGGTTGTTCTTATTCAATACTTGTGCATGATTCAACTGATCATACGTCACCGCGCCGTGGATTCCGCACGCGGCGCAGGGGTGTGACAGGTTGGTATCAGAGCCAAGGTTGTAGAGAACTAGGAAAAACCCAATGTTTAATGACCTAGACTATAACCTAAGCTACCCAATAGGACTAAGTACTATAGACTTGAGGATACTTAGGATCTAAGTAACTTAAGTGAGCATTAAGTCTACAACAAGCTTGAAAGATCTTAGGGACATTTTACTAAGATTAGATATCGAGTCAAAGAATTTGAATCGGACTTCTATAATTTTAGAAACCGAATTAAATTCTCACACATATGCATTTAAGGATTTCAGAGGCAAGGATCTGTATTCTCAGTATCCTTGATCTGAAATTCTCACACAGAGATCATTATAGGATTTAGAGGCAAAGATTGGTATCTTTGATCTAAAGTCCTTGTCATATTCATTATGGGATTTAGAGGCAAAGATCTATTAATTTAGTATCTTTGATCTAAGATCCTTGTCATATTCATTATAGGAATTCAAATGTCAAGATCTATTAATTTAGAGTCTTGATTTGAAGTCCTTGTCATGCTCATTATAGGAATTCAAAGGTCAAGAACTATTAATTTAGAATCTTGATTTGAAATCCTTGTCATTGTTATCATTGTTATCATTATCAGGTGTTCATTATCATAGGAACTTTATAACTTAGAAACTGTGTAACAGTATTCTTTAGTTGAAGTTCTCACAAGAGATCATTATACTCGATACTGTAAGTATTGAGAACCTAGGTTAATTAACCTAGGACACACATGCTAAAACCTAAGGTTTTAATTTCTAAGTAAATTAAGAACCATGGTTTACATAATCATAAACATATCCACAGAACAAGAGGCAATCATGAAACAATCATAATCAATCAACAGTTGGAATCTTAGCCCCAAATATAGACGACGGATTAACGCTGACGTGTTGAGGTAAGTGGTGGGTCGGTGAGAGCTTACCCTATATATAAGCTTATTTCAGTAGGTTAGGGGGAATCCGGCGTTTGTATTTGGAGTGAGGATTCGGGATCAACTGGAAACATGGAACATGAGTCAAACACATGGGATACAAACATTTGGGAAACAATCATTGGTGAATCAAATCATAGTGCAATTCAAACTTGGATGAACCAAACATTATGGTGAATCAATCAAGTTGTGAACATTCTGTAAATGTAAACCTTAAGTGAAATTCTTAAGTGATTACATCATTAGTACTTACTAACATAGTTAACAAGAAAAATGTAGAGCACACGTATGATTTAGTTCTACATGTTAACAACTGTTAGTAGGTGCACGCATAACATAATCATAGTTCAATCATGGAATCAATCATAGTTCAAGTTGATCAAAGATCATGAGATTCTTAATCAATGGAACACACTTGGAAATCAGTACAAACGTGTTGCCAAATGCTAGCAAGGGCATGATCGTGGTATATCGAAACGGTGGTGGGCAGCGAGAGTGAGCCCTATATATAAGCTATTTTCGGTATATCGGGAAAGTGTCAGTGTGTAGGTTTGGTGGAGAGATCATGGAACATCGTACATATTCACATGATAAGTATGCAAATAAGTTGATAACTTATACGTGTACTGGATCATATTACAATTGAATGATAATACTAGTAGTATGGATATATTACTGACCTTATCATGAAAATTCAATTGTATCCTTCCTCATTACTAACCCACTTGTGGCTTCTATTCGTAGAATGCCTCCCCGACGTGATCCTAACGGAGGGGGTTCGACAAGTGGCAACGACGATGAGATTAACAAGATTGCTCGAGCTATCGCGGTTCATATGCGGGATGTGATCCCGGGTATGGTCACTGATATTACCCAGAATCTTCGGGGAAGTACCGGTGATTCTGCACACAACTCAAATGCCACTAACGCTGGAACTGCTAACTTTACTTTCAAGCAGTTCAACGATGCTAAACCTCCTAAGTACTCTGGTACCGAGGGAGCTACCGGCCTACTGCAATGGCTGGAAAGCATTGAAGACATTCTCGACTTCACTGGATGTCCTGAGAATCTGAAGGTCAAGATGGCCTCAAGCGCTTTTCACAAAGGCGCTCTCACCTGGTGGAATTCAGAGAAGAACACCAGAGGCCGAGAAGTCGCGTTATCATTACCGTGGGACGGTTTCAAGAATCTGCTTGTGGAAAAGTTTTGTCCACGTCATGAACTGAAGAAACTCGAGGTGGAGATGTGGAATCTGGTGCAAGATAGTGGAGAAAACGCAAAGTATACAACTCGATTCCATGAGTTGTGCATTCTGGTACCCCATTTGGTTACTCCTCTATCCCGCAGGATAGAGAAATACATTGAAGGCTTGCCTCTAGTTGTCAGAGGAACTGTTATGGGGAACGACCCCACTACTTTGGAAGCAGCAATTCAACTTGGTGCTTCACTTACTGAAGAATATGTGAAGTCTGGGGTGCTCACCCGAAAGGGATTTAAGAGAGCACAGATTGAAGAAGGCAAGAAGCCTGAACAGCACCATCATAAGAAAAAGAAACAGAAGACGATCAAGAACTTTGCAGCGTTGACTGCAGCTGCTACTACTCATGCCACACCTATTACTGCTATGCCACAACCTGCTAATGCCAGAAAGCCTTATACTGGCCAGTTTCCATTTTGCACCAAATGCCAGTATCATCATCTGCCCAACACTCCATGCAAGAAGTGTCTCAAATGTGGGCGTATGGGACACTTTGCAGCTACTTGTAGATCTACTCATCTTGCTGCTGCAACTACTGCTACCACTACCACTGCTGCTACAGGTGGAAGGACCTGTTATAATTGTGGAGCAGAGGGACACTTCAGAAATCAGTGTCCAAAACTCAACAACAATACTGCTGCTGCTCGTGCTTTTGTGATTGGAACTGCTGAAGCACGTGAAGAGCCGGCAGTCATCACGGGTACATTTCTTATCAATGATCATTATGTTCCTATCATATTTGATACTGGTGCCGATAAAAGTTTTATCTCTACTCATATTGCTTCTTTGCTTAATATGCAACTATCCACACTTACTGCTCCCTATACTGTAGAAGTAGCGAATGGTAAAACCATAGTTGTAGATTCCATAATTCATGCTTGTGAGCTAAGATTAAACGACCATCTCTTTTCCATCGATCTCATTCCTATGACTCTCGGAAGCTTTGAAGTTGTAGTAGGAATGGATTGGTTATCCAAAAACAATGCTGAAATCGTATGCTCTGAGAAACTTATCCGAATCCCCTTACCGTCCGGCGAAACGATGATAGTCTACGGCGAGAAACCATGCCGCGGATTGAAGATTGTATCGTGCATCAAGGCGAGGAAGTACTTGAAGAAGAAATATTATGCTTTCCTAGCTCATGTAGTGGAAAAGAAACCTGAAAAGAAAGCAGTTGGAGATGTTCCAGTTATCAGAGAATATCCAGACGTATTTCCAGAAGACTTGCCTGGACTACCACCAGTACGACAAGTGGAGTTTAGAATTTATCTCGTCCCTGGAGCAAACCCAGTGGCGAAGTCACCGTATCGATTAGCACCGTCTGAGATGCAAGAACTGTCTAGTCAGCTTCAAGAACTTTTAGACAAAGGTTTCATAAGACCGAGTTTCTCTCTATGGGGAGCTCCGGTTCTCTTTGTCAAAAAGAAAGACGGTTCATTTCGTATGTGTATCGATTATCGTGAGTTGAACAAGTTGACAATCAAGAATAGATATCCTCTGCCCAGGATCGATGATCTGTTTGATCAATTACAGGGAGCAACTTGCTTCTCTAAGATTGACTTACGATCTGGGTATCATCAGTTAAGAGTAAATGATGAGGATATACCAAAGACTGCATTTAGGACTCGATATGGACACTATGAGTTTGTGGTTATGCCATTTGGGCTGACCAATGCACCTGCAGTGTTCATGGACTTGATGAATCGAGTCTGCAGGCCATACTTGGATCAATTTGTTATTGTCTTTATTGACGATATACTAATTTATTCCAAGTCAGAACAAGAACATGAGGATCATTTGAAGAAGGTCTTGGAACTACTAAGAGAGGAACAACTTTATGCTAAATTCTCAAAGTGTGAATTTTGGCTAAAGGAGGTTCACTTCTTAGGACATGTCATAAACAAAGATGGGATACACGTAGATCCGGCGAAGATTGAGGCGATTAAGAACTGGACTACCCCATCTACTCCAACAGAGATTCGTTCATTTCTGGGTTTGGCAGGTTATTACAGAAGATTCATTGCAAACTTCTCTAAGATAGCCTTGCCACTTACCACACTAACTCAGAAAAGTCAAGCGTTTATATGGGGACAGAAACAAGAAGATGCATTTCCACTTCTTAAACAGAAGTTATGCAACTCCCCTATCCTTAGTCTTCCAGAAGGCAGTGATGATTTCATTGTCTACTGTGATGCTTCAAACCTTGGTCTCGGTTGTGTACTTATGCAACGGGACAAGGTCATTGCTTATGCTTCAAGACAACTTAAGGTTCATGAGAAGAATTACACTACTCATGACCTTGAGTTAGGGGCTGTGGTCTTTGCATTGAAAATTTGGAGACACTACCTTTATGGTACTAAATGTGTCATCTATACAGACCACAAGAGCCTACAACACATTCTCAATCAGAAAGAACTCAACATGAGACAACGGCGTTGGGTTGAGCTTCTAACTGATTACGACTGTGAGATTCGTTACCATCCGGGTAAAGCCAATGTGGTGGCGGATGCTCTTAGTCGCAAGGAACCAGTCAAGCCAATTCGTGTAAGAGCCATGGAGATCAACACACAGCCAAACTTGAAAGACTTGATTCGTATTGCACAACAACAAGTAGTAACAGACAATCAACTCAAGACAAACTTGGATTGTGGCATTGAGAAGAAACTAGAACCTCGATCTGATGGGGTGTTATATCTCAACGGCCGCATTTGGATTCCAAAGTCTGAAGAATTGCGCACACTCATCTGTGATGAGGCTCATAAGTCGCGATACTCAGTTCATCCTGGAGCCGACAAGATGTATCAGGATTTGAGGACATCTTACTGGTGGCCGGGAATGAAGAAAGACATAGCGCTGTATGTGGGAAAATGTCTTACATGTTCAAAAGTCAAAGCAGAACATCAAAAGCCTTCGGGACTTCTACAGCAACCTGAAATTCCTCAATGGAAATGGGAGCAAATTTCCATGGATTTCATAACAAAGTTGCCGAGAACTCCGCGAGGTTACGATTCGATTTGGGTGATCGTTGATCGACTCACCAAATCTGCTCATTTTCTCCCGATCCGAGAGGATTACAAGATGGAGAAATTATCCACATTGTACATCAACGAAATCATTGCACGTCACGGTACACCAACATCAATCATTTCTGATCATGATAGTCGTTTCACTTCTCGCTTTTGGCAATCATTGCAAAAGGCTTTGGGAACGCGTGTTAATCTTAGCACGGCGTATCATCCTCAAACCGACGGCCAAAGCGAAAGGACTATCCAAACACTTGAAGACATGCTTCGTTCTTGTGTCATTGACTTCGGTGGAAGTTGGGACACTCATCTCCCACTCATTGAGTTTTCATATAACAATAGTTATCATACGAGCATCCAATGTGCACCATTCGAAGCTTTATATGGTAGAAAGTGCCGATCACCGGTCTGTTGGACCGAGATTGGTGACTCACAGGTCGTCGGACCAGAACTCATTCAGGAAACATCAGACAAAATCACAATCATTCAGTCACGGCTTAAGGCCGCACGAGATCGGCAGAAGAGTTATGCTGATCGACGTCGGAAACCGCTTGAGTTTCAAGTCGGTGACCGAGTCTTACTCAAAGTTTCTCCCTGGAAAGGCGTTGTCCGATTCGGGAAGAAAGGGAAACTTGCACCAAGGTACGTTGGACCTTTTGAGATCCTGGAACGGATTGGTCCCGTAGCCTACAAACTCAAACTTCCAGTGGAGCTAAGCAATGTTCACGATACTTTTCATGTATCGAATCTTAAGAAATGCTTGGCAGATCATGATGTTCAGATTCCACTGGAAGACATTCAGATTCAGAATAACATGCAATTCATAGAACGTCCGGTTGAGATCATGGATCATGGGGTCAAGAAACTTAAACGCAGCCGTATCCCGATCGTGAAAGTGCGATGGGAGGGCAAACGCGGTGCTGAGTTCACCTGGGAACGTGAAGACCAGATGAAGCTTAAGTACCCTCATCTTTTTACAGTATCTTCGGCAAGTTAATTTCGGGACGAAATTCCCTTAACTAGGGGAGACTGTAACATTTGTGCATTTAGTCATAGTGGTTGTAAACAGTATTAGAACAGTGTCTTTTTATGGTTCAGTTCATCAATGTGATTCGTATGTTCATAGTGTGTGCTTGTGTGTTACAGGATCTTAGTAATCAGAAAACAAGTAAGTATTATTTATTTACAGTCGATTTCACTAGGCAAGAACAGTAACTGGTTATATCGAAACAGTGGTGGGCAGCGAGAGTGAGCCCTATATATATACTACGTTCGGTGTAACAGGTTAGTGTTAGTGCGTAGTGTCGAGACGGATACTATAACAATTAATTAATTCAACCAAGATCGTAATCTGTAAGCGAGACTGAGTATAGTTATGGGTGACGATCCATAATAGTACGAATGTTGAACTTATAATTACGATTAAACGACTTTAAAATAATTAATACGATCGAAAAACGTACGCGATTGCGGGTATACACGTAATTGTGAATGTTTAACGATCTGTCAACACACGAAAAGTAAAAATAATTAAATTAATTATTTTATATTTTTACAATTTTGAAACTCATCATTTAAATGAGTTTAACAACTCTTTTATTGTAAAACCGCGTAAAATACGCGTTACGTTCCGGAAACGCGAACCGAGCGACCGAAACGGACCCGAATACCACGCGGGCTATAAAAGCCTTGAACAAGGCTTAAATGCTCATAAATTCAACCAACAACCCTTTCTCTCTCTACAAGTTCGTCTACCCTCTCTCTCTCTAGAAAACCAAACTTTAATCGTTCGTATCTCACTCGTTTCTCGACGGAATTCGGTGTTCTTGGTGTCCACGCGAAGCCCTCAACATTATCTACACGGAAGTACAAGATTTTCGCAGATTTGTCCAGCCAAAAACAAGGTATGCACGAATGAAGAACCATGAGATTAGGGTTTTCTATACATGTTGTTCGAAACCTAAGAGGAAACCGGTTCTAGCATTTCATTTCTGATTTCGCACCTCTAGCAACCTCCACTGATGTTGAATAACCTAAATCACGTGTTTAGAAATGAGGTTTTGATGAAGGAGACGATCCAGGTTACAGGTTCGTCGAGGCTTTAGAAGCCGAACCCCAGCAGCACATGGCCGAACCCTATGGGGGTGTTCACGAGCCTGCAGCAAACCTTCAACCTGATCTCCGAACCCTGGGCATGCTACGAACCCCTTGCAAGACCTCACGAACCTAAGAAACACCAACGAGCCTTCACGAACCATCACCTGCTTCCCAGCCGAGCCTTCATGCAGATGCTAACCTAGACGAACTCTACATGGTTCGTTGCTCGACTTGACGAACCAAAGTTTCTTGAACGAACTCTGCATGGTTTGCTGAACATGCAAGCCGAACCCTTCTATGCCTAACCCTGAGAAGACGAACCCTGGAGGCCACGAACCCACTTGAGACGAATCTTGAATGACCAACGAACACTGCATGAGATCATGATAACCGAACCATATTTATTTTAGCCGAACCATGCTGGATATTAGGCCGAACCTTTGAACCTTCCATCACGACCGAACCCTTTGGTTATAGGGGCGAACCCTAGGCTGAAACCCAAGAGGGTTCGCTGCCCAAAGTTGGCAGCTTCCCTTTCTTCGGCCCAACTTCAATTTATTTGGCCCAAATGCATTAGTATTAGGCCCATAGGTGTGAGGTAAGCCCAAGGGAGTTAGGTTGGTCCATTAGACTTTCAATTAGCTCGATAACACCTTGGAACGTTACGTAGATTTCATTCACAATTGTTGGCTAACTTAAATCCTTAGGCCCCATCCAATTTCATTGGTCCACTAAGATTTTAAGTGAGTTGAGATAAGCTCGGGCTTGTTACAAGGGTTAGTTACATGTTGATTGGGCTAACATCACAATTAATTGGCCCAATTGTTAACCCAAGTGGCCCATGGACTCGAGTGAGGACCATCATGTTACCTAGGTCACGGGCCAATATGGGGTTGTAAATTCGATAATTGTGAATTGATTGATTATGGTTGAATTTGCAAATTGACCTAATCCTAGCATCAAATTACAATCTCAAGAACTTGAAACAATTGAACATCTTGTCATAATATATGCTAATCAATGGTTATCAATTTCAAGAATGTTTATCAATTTATGCATAAGAATTATGCATCAAAGAACATTTCATAATCTTTACTTAGACCCATGATCCAACAAGTGATTTAAAGCATAACTTTCAAGTTTACGCAACAAATCATAACATAACCAAGTATTCAAGAGTTAATCAAGTTCAAGAGATCACAAGTCAATCAATGAATCAAAGTCTATACAATTATAAATCCTATATCTTATGTATGATTACAATGTTATAGGAAACAATTAGAAGTCCTGTTTGCTACTTGCTATCTGTTTTAGTTCAGAGTCTACTGCAGACAGGTGAGAACTTTAGCCCCTCTTTTACTGTTTTTATAACTGTTTTGGGGTGGAACACGTGATCAAACCAATCATTTACAATCATATTTCATTACACAAGGTGTGTGTATTCTTATAAACATTACGGGTTCATTTTATGAATCCTAGGGATTCATCAACTGTTTTAAGGGAATTATCAACTATTAAACTCTTTTCACTAAAAAGGTTTTATAAAGGATCTTTGAACTGTTTTGTAACTGATTTACTCAAATGTATTTATGAAGGATAAACACTTTTAGATAAAGATTTTATAAACTCTTTTGTTATAAACCTTGTTGTTACACAAGATCACCACATCATGGTATTCAAAACAAGTGGTTCACAACATGGTATTCAAATCAAGTGGTTCACAACATGGTATTCAAATCAAGTGGTTCACGTCATGGTAATCAAATCAAGGGATTCAATTCATGTTATTTAAAACAAAGGATTTAATTCGTGGAATTAAATCTTGGTTTTCAATTCATGTTATCAAATAAGGCATTAACACATCCGGTTAAAGTAAGGTTCAGAAAACGTGGTGTCCATTGTTGTAAACAAACTTGTAAAAGCATCAAGTAACATATTCATTAGCGTTAGTACTGGGTGATCACAACAAGGGAAAGCGGACACACACACTGGGGCAGGCCGATTGCTGCAGTTAGTTTTTAAATCTGTTTTATAAACTAACTGCAGATTTCGGTTACATATGGTTTTATCAAAACTGTTGACACATTATCTAACTCCAAACGTGGTTTGGGACTTGATATTATATGTTGACTCTCGTGCAAACAGTGATTGGACTGTTTACACTCATTTTCTTACTTGATGTTAGTTTGGGTTGCAGCTCATCCGTGTGAATCTTATGATGCTTTAACTTACCTATGCCTTATATCATATAACTCATGTTTACAAATGTTTAAACCTATTGTTCTCACCAACTACGTCTGTAGTTGACAGTTACTTTTCACGTGTTTCAGGTAATCAGGTTTAAGGCATTCTCAGAGACAACTAAGGAGACCATACTAAGATAGAACAAGATGAAGAAACATGCTAGGATGGATTAGAAACACATTAAATCCTAATTGTTTACTTGTCTTGTTTGAAGTCTTATTTTGTAAACTATATTTTGGGTCTGTAGTTGTCTTTCTGTTGGTAGATAGCTGTCTGTAACTAAACAACTGTCTTAACATTATGAAACATAGTAATCCGTTGTGGTTGTTCTTATTCAATACTTGTACATGATTCAACTGATCATACGTCACCGCGCCGTGGATTCCGCACGCGGCGCAGGGGTGTGACAAAAACCCTCTTTCTAGTTATATTTTTATTCCAGAATATGATTTTTGTTATTGTTTCTTTAAATGTTATAATAATAATTTTAATGTATAAAAATCATAGGAAACCATGAAAAATATCTAGAAAAATAAAAATATTTTAAACAACTTTTAATATTCTTAAAATATTCAGAATAATTTTTTAAGAATATTATATATTTGGATATTAATAAGGGTTTAAAATCATTATTGTTAATTTATAAAACAATAAACACAGTATATACAAAATATATTAATTTATAAAATATGTTAAAAATTCATAAAACCTATTATAGACTTTCTGAAAGATTTTTAAAACTAAAAGTCTTGTTATTTAAATCATTTTATTACTTGATTCTTATAAATCTTAAACTAAAATACATTTTGATATAAATAGAATTTCAAGTTTTACTTAAATAAACTAGGTATAACTTTATATATATATATATATATATATATATATATATATATATATATACAAGAAATTCTTATAAAGTTTATGTTATAAATTTATTTAATGTGTTTGAAATATTAATATTAATATTAAAACTTAGACATTAAGTTAATAAATTTAAAATACTTAGGTAAAAGTAATA
Organism: Mikania micrantha; assembly: GCA_009363875.1. NCBI lineage: Eukaryota > Viridiplantae > Streptophyta > Magnoliopsida > Asterales > Asteraceae > Mikania > Mikania micrantha. Next base: position 33,352,560 of record CM018681.1, read on the forward strand.
AATTATTTTATTTATAACATATTCAACAACTAGCTTGTTGAAAAATAAGGACTGATGAGCAAAACCACTGAAGCCAGAACTAATGAATAAAGTCGCGGATTGACCAACCACCAATACTTCTCTTCCAAATGCCTTATCTTCCGATTGCAGAACTACTGAACTTCAGCATCGGAAGCTCTAGAGCGGAAGATTATCCAAAAAGAACTACCGCAGACCTTCTCAACTTAGGAAGATAATAGCTGAACTTCATCCCTAATGCTTTGGAAGACAATCTCTGATTAAGTAATAATCACTGATTAATCAGCTTCCGATGAACTTCTTCCGAAAGAATAACCAATGAACTTCTACACAACTGTCTCAACCTTGGAAGAACTGAAGGCTTTTAAAGACTTCTAAAGACTCTTGTTTCTGTTGTCTTTGACTTTGTATTAGTTGTACTATTCTGATGATTCAGTGTATGTAACAGTATCAGCTATTTGTCTTATTACTTCTTGTCTCGTAACATTGAATGTTGGGTATTTAAGTCCCAACATTCCCTGAGAAAATGATTTTACTTTCCCCCCAAAATCCTGTGTGCTTTTATTCTGTTTTCTCACTTTCTAGCAAAAACTAAACAACCAAAATAACTAAGTATAAGACTTCAGAGGGAGCTAATACAAAAGCTTTGACCGTGCATCTAAAGTCTTTGTTCCTGTTTAAACAGCCTCTCCGAGTTTCAACATAGATTTAGTTGTATTATTGGATGTCTTAGCAACACATGTGAGTTTTCATATCCCCCTTTTGTTTTACATTACTTTGGGGCTTTCACACATGTCCGTATTCAAAAACTTATAATCGTATACTTATTAAAACTATCCAAACTTCGTTGCCTATTGGTTGAAGTGTTATTACGTGTTGAACGTGTATCGTATACTAAATTGCTTATGTGCTACTTGAGCCTACTTGTTACTTGAAATCGTAATCGTATCCGTATTCTAGTGCTTGGTTTCCTAAGAGAGTTTCTCTTTCTTCGCATGACGTTGTCCATGTTAAAAGGGACCGGTACACCATTTATACATGCTTGATTCATACAAATTGACAATATTCATACTTGTAGTCATTTGGGTTTGCATACTTTGACAGTTATAATATTTCAACAATATGACTACTCACCAACTATTCATTTAGTTGACAGTTACTTTACATGTGTGACAAGTAAAGATGAAGCTATGTGACAATATATGAAGATGGACCTAGATAGTTTTAATAAAGACTTATACATTGTAATTCTTGAATTTGTATTTGAAATTTGAAGTTTGTAATGTGATGACATTTGTTTAGACATTGTAATTTGATACTTTAAATATGAAACTTTGAATTAGAAATCATGAGCTTATGGACAATCCTTGTACAAATCTTGCCCCCGCATATTCAGCCACTTGTCGGGGTGTGACAGTAAAAACACGAGCGATCACCAACATTCAGTATTCTGTTGAGACAGAAAATGAGTCATTCGACGTTGCTAGATGTTGTACTCATTCCTGATTAGAATCGATAGTTTGGTTGAAGAATTAGTGATATGCGGATCAAAGTTTTCCATAATCACAATAATCAATCAAAGCACAATCACAGAAAATTTATCAAGTAATCAGTAAGACCAATTCATTCGAATATCAATGACGAGCTTGATTCACTATTCTGAAAACAATGATTTAGTCAAATTCGAATGACCCTTACCCTAATACCAATTATTGAATTGAGATCAACCTCAAAATCAATACACAAATGAATGATCAAAGTAAACACAACGGAATCATATACATAAATTGAATCATTGTATTAATTCATCAAAATGACTGATTACAATATAAATGATCCCTCTAAGATGAACAAACACTCAAAGAAATTTTCATCAAAACTCTGTCGAATCAAACAGTGATTTTGGTATTTATATATTGTCACACCCCCAGCTAGGGCAGCGAACCTATTGGCTAAGCCCGCAGGTTCGGCTGAGTTTGAAGGGGAGGTTCGGCTAACAATCAAATTCCAACATACCCTCAAGGTTCGGCTGCCTCATTAACAGCTTCTAGGCTCGTTCAAAAGGAGATGATTCGGTCCCTAAGGTTCGCCTAACTCATAGGGTTCGGTGATGTTCAAGACTTGTATGGTAGGGTTCGGGATGCTGATCCACTAATGCAAGGTTTGCCGTGGTTAGGGTTCGGTTGAGAACTACCTAGGTTCAGCTCCATTAGAAGGTTTGGCTATCACCACTTAGGTTCGCATACATTAGGTTCGTCTATCCCCTCCGGTTCGCTAGATATGGTTCGCTTCAAAGGGTTCGGTTGGCATGTTGATGGCCACAGGTTCAGATGACAGTGAGCCAGGGTTCAGCTGGCAGGTTGTCAGGTTCGCAAGGTTCGCCACCCAATGGTTCAGCTCTTCCAAAAGGTTCAGCCAAAGATTTCAGCTTTGTCACTATAAGGTTCGGCCGACCATTGGTGGGTTCGTTCGATGAACTCACGAACCTGTAGCAATTTAGGCATCATCATATTCATCCTAGGAAGCTAAACATGTTACAAATCCACTCCTAACAGTACCTAAATACGTATAACACCTTAACCCAAGTGATTTAAGTGTTTATAATTGATTAACGCTACAAAAACCATATGAATCGTGAAACACACACTAAGCCGAATTTAAAACTGGAAGTTACCTCAAAATCAGTTGATGAATGTTAAAAATTCTTGTACTTTCGTGATCTCCGTGAAGAGGTGGTCGTCTTGGCACCAACTAGGCTTGAATCCGACGAGAAACGAGCTCCAAATCTTAGAGAGAAGGTTGTGCTCTAGAGAGAGCTGATGTGAGAGAGTGATAGAACGAGATTGAGAGGGGGAGAGAGAGAGAGTAATGGTGGTAGTTGTGGTCTTTATGACCACATTAAATGTGTTGGAAAGTACCCGGTCATTCGGTCTGGTTCGGTTTCGCGTAAAATGCCATTTTCTTGTGGTTTTTGTCACGAAACGACACGATTTATAAAAAAAGATTTATAAAATTATTTTAAGTTGTGATTCCTAATAAATTAACTAATATCTTTTATTTATTTTAAAATTTTCAGAACTATTTAATTAACTGTTCAAATTGAATCGTACGGTCGTCGCGCGTATTCGTTCGAATCGTCACCCGTACGAACACGACGATAACTATACTTTTCAATATTGTTTTCTAATTATTAGATGTTATTCAGAACGTTAAACCTTCAGATATATTCGTACAGATCGTCACCTACACGAATAACCCGTCAATTTAGCATTCACATACCAACACCTGTTCTGTTTTGTTCTATATAGCCTCACATACGTTTATACATAATAAATCCTAACAAGAAATCACATGATGCTTCTATGTTGCCAGATAACTATCTGACTCAAGTACCCTAATTCTGAACTTTGTTTCTGTTAACTGTTTCTGAACTTGTTGCTTGATAACACAAAATAATAATGACAAATGATATGATTAAGAAATGTACTGGAATGTATATAGTTTCGTACCTGTTTACTGTTCATGTTACTGTTTAAGATCACTGTTCTGGTACGGCTCCGGCACTGATGTTACAGTCTCCCCTTGTTAGAGAAATTTCGTCCCGAAATTTAAGCATTGTTATCAGGTACGGCTTCCTCTTCAAACAGTTGGGGATACTTTGACTTCATGTGATCTTCACGTTCCCAAGTAAACTCGGGTCCGCGCCTTGAGTTCCATCGAACCTTTACAATCAGAATACGGCTTCGCCTCAGTTGTTTAACTTTGCGATCCATAATCTCTAAAGGTTCCTCAATAAAGTGTTGATGTTCATCCACTTGAATCTCTTCAATTGGAATAATAAGTGATTCATCGGCAAGACATCTCTTTAAGTTCGAGACGTGAAATACATCATGCACCGCGCTGAGTTCATCTGGTAATCTCAGTCGATACGCAACAGGGCCAATACGTTCGATAATCTCAAGTGGTCCTACTTACCGAGGTGCTAACTTGCCCTTATTCCCAAAACGAACTACGCCCTTCCATGGGGATACCTTCAGCATAACACGGTCTCCCACTTGGAATTCCAACGGTTTGCGCCGTTTGTCTGCGTAGCTCTTTTGCCTGCTTCTAGTAGCTTCTAGTCTCCTTTGAATCTGGGCAATCTTGTCTGTGGTTTCCTGAATAAGCTCTGGCCCAGTTATACAATTATCTCCCACTTCGGTCCAACAGATCGGTGATCGACATTTCCGGCCATAAAGAGCCTCGAATGGTGCCCATCTGATACTGCTGTGGTAGCTGTTATTGTAGGAGAATTCTATCAATGGCAAATGAGAGTCCCAATTCCCACCGAAATCCAAAACACATGTTCTTAACATGTCCTCCAGGGTTTAAATTGTACGTTCGCTTTGACCATCCGTTTGTTGGTGGTAAGCTGTACTTAGATTTAACTGCATCCCTAGAGATTTCTGTAGTGATTGCCAGAACCTTGATGTGAATCTGCTGTCCCTATCCAAAATAATAGACAATGGCACACCGTGGCGTACCACTATCTTGTTTATTTACAACCTTGCCAGTCTATCCATCGTGAAAGTCTCACGCATCGGCAAGAAGTGTGCAGATTTGGTCAAACGATCAATGATCACCCAAATTGTATCATGACCACTGGAAGTGCGGGGTAGCTTGGTAATGTAATCCATAGCTATTTGTTCCCACTTCCAGAGCGGGATCTCAGGCTGTTCCAGTAGACCAGACGGTCTCTAGTGTTCCGCCTTTACCTTCGCACACGTTAGACATCGACCGACATACTCGGCTATGTATTTCTTCATTCCCGGCCACCAATAAAATCCACGCTAGTCTTGGTACATCTTATCAGATCCGGGATGAACAGAGTATTTAGTCTTGTGTGCTTCATCGAAGATAAGTCTTCTCAATTCGTCTACCACCGGAATCCATATACGATCCTGGTAGTAGATCATTCCATCAGGCTTAGTCTCAAGGAGTTTCTCTACCCCACAGTCAAGTTCCTTCTTCAGGTTTCCTCTATCAACTGATTCCTGTTGTGCTTGAATAATCTGATCTCTTAAACTGGTCTGCACAGTCACTCCCATTGCCCTGACGCGCAAGGGTTTGACCCGTTCCTTCCGGCTCAAGGCATCGGCTACAACGTTCGCCTTCCCCGGATGGTACCTGATCACGCAATCGTAATCATTCAGAAGTTCAGCCCAACGACGATGTCGCATGTTGAGTTCCTTCTGATAAAAAATATGTTGCAGACTTTTATGATCAGTAAATATGGTACACTTGGTGCCATATAAGTAATGTCTCCAAATCTTCAACACGAAAATTACAGCTCCCAATTCAAGATCATGAGTAGTGTAATTCTTCTCATGAACTTTTAACTGTCTTGATGCATACGCTATGACTTTGTCCCGTTGCATCAACACGCAACCAAGTCCCTGATGGGAAGCATCACAGTATACAACAAAGTCATCACAGCCTTCTGGAAGAGATAGAATTGGAGCATCACATAGTTTCTGTTTCAATGTCTGAAAAGCATCTTCTTGTTTCTGCTCCCAGACAAACGGTTCATTTTTCTGAGTTAGTTTAGTAAGAGGCAGAGCTATCCTAGAAAAGTTCGAGATGAACCTTCTATAATAACCTGCCAATCCTAGAAAAGACCGTATCTCCGTCGGTGTCTTCGGAGTATCCCAGTTCTTTATTGCCTCGATCTTAGCAGGATCAACATGTATTCCCTCGCTGTTGACCATATGACCCAAAAATTGAACTTCTCTTAGCCAAAATTCACATTTAGAGAATTTAGCATAGAGTTGTTCTTTCTTCAACAGCTCCAAGATCTTTCTGAGGTGTTGTTAATGATCTGCTTTGCTCTTCGAATAAATCAGTATGTCATCAATAAAGACAATAACAAACTGATCTAGATACGGCTTGCACACTCGGTACATGAGATCCATGAAAACCGCTGGTGCATTTGTCAATCCGAAAGGCATCACCATGAATTCGTAATTCTCGTATCTGGTTCGGAAGGTTGTTTTCGGTATGTCTTCGTCTTGAACTCTAAGCTGATGATATCCAGACCGCAAGTCAATCTTTGAGAAGTATTGAGCTCCTTGCAGTTGGTCAAACAAATCATCAATCCTCGGTAAAGGATACCGATTCTTGATGGTCTGTTTGTTCAGCTCTCTGTAGTCTATGCACATTCTGAACGATCCGTCCTTCTTTTTCACGAACAAAACCGGAGCTCCCCAAGGTGAGTAGCTCGGTCTGATGAAACCTTTATCAAGTAGCTCTTGTAACTGATTAGACAATTCCTACATCTCTGAAGGTGCTAACCTGTAGGGAGATTTAGCAACAGGAGTTGCTCCAGGAATTAAGTCAATGCGAAACTCTACCGGTCGCGCAGGTGGCAAACCAGGTAGATCTTCAGGAAATACTTCCGGATATTCTTTCACTACAGGTACATCTTGAATCCTTTTCTTGTCCTTCTCCTTTTCCACAACATGAGCCAGAAATGCAACGCACCGCTTCTGTAGACACTTACGCGCTTTTACACAAGAGATGATTTTGACACTGCGTTTTGCTTGATCCCCTTTAACTTCCAATACGCGATCACTCGTCAATGGTATACGGAGCAGCTTTTCAGAATAGATGACTTCTACTCGATTAGAGGAAAGCCAATCCATTCCAACAATGATGTCGAAACTACCCAACTCCATCGGTATCAAATCGATGGTGAATGTATGACCGTTAAGTGTCAATGGGCAATTCCTATAAATTGTACTAACTGTGATCTGTTTCCCGTTAGCTACTTCTATAATATAAGGGGTGTCTAATTGTTCCTCTATAGAATCTAGTTGGCATGCAAAATCGGTAGAGATAAAACTCTGATCCGCACCAGTATCAAATAGAACAGATGCATAAAATTCATGTAAGAGAAACGTACCAGTGACCACATTCGGGTCCTGGCATGCAGTGGGTGCTCCAATAACAAAAGCTCTTTCACGTGGAGCTTGAACTGCCGGTTGTGCCTTCTTCGGGCAGTTCTTTGCAAAGTGGCCTTGTTCGCCACAACTGAAACATCCACCATTGTTTAGGTTGGTTGGTGGAGGGAGAGCTAGAGCAGCATTGTTGACTGCTGGATTTGGTGTCAGTCTGCACTGTTGGACCCAGTGCCCTTTTCTTCCACAACCCGTGCATTGACGGCACTGGTTATTTGAAGCATGGTGGTACTGACACTTAGTACACAAAGGATGTGGGCCAGTATACTGTTTCTTGGGCACATTTTGTTGTGACGCTGCTACTTGGTTGAGGGGAGTAGCCACAGTGTAGTTTTTAATGAATTTCTGTTTCTTCTTCTGGTGTTGTTGATGATGAGGTTTCTAGAAGATTCCTCCTTGCGTTTGCCAGTGTCAGCCTCTTTCTTCAGAACTCCTGAGGTTACCATCAGATCCGTGAGTTTCCCAGATAAACTCACAGCAGACTCGACAGTAACAGGGTTGGCTGCAACCACTAAACCCTGAATGCAGGCGGGAAGTCCACCTACATAACGATATATTCTCTTTTCCAAAGTTGGTACCATGTCTGGTACCAAAGCAACCAACTCGTGGTAACGAGTCGTGTACCCCGTGTGATCAGCCCCCTTCATCACATGGTTTGATAGTTCAACCTCCAGCTTCTGTAGTTCATTCTTGGGGCAGAACTCGATTCTCAGTAGAGCCTTGAAGTCTTCCCAGGTCATTGACGTAGCTTCTTCCTGACCTCTTGCATTGATTTGACCATTCCACTAAGTCAAGGCACGCTTGTTGAAAGTTCCCGCAGAATAACGAACCTTGTGGTGCTCTGGACAGCTGCAAAGGTCCAGAGTGGTCTCGATCTTTTCAATCCATTGGATTAATCCAACGGCTCCTTCAGTCCCACTAAAACTGGGTGGCTTACATCCCACAAATGATTTGTAGGAGTAATGTGATGAACTACCAGTATTTCCACTGGCTTCCCCTGATGAGTTGCCAGTATTGTTGATTTCGTTGCGGAGACGGAGGAACATCTCCGGTATCGCCTCCTTCATTTGGTTAGTCATCTGAGTACTCAGAAAATTCATCATGGCGATAGTGGCAGGATCCATCATCGGTGTTGTGCTCGGGCCTGGTGGTGGGTTAAGTAGAGGAGGAGGGACAGATGGAGGAGGAGGAGGCGGCGGTGGTGAATCAGATGGTGAAGGAGTAGATGAGTGTGGTGCCAAGTCTTGCGGTGGTGGAGGTAACGAAGGAGTCTGTCTTCTCGGCGGCATTCTGATCATAACCAATAAAGTTATCAGTTAGTGCAATGATCGAATACAGAATACAATATGCAAGTCTTAAGTCCTATGTACTCTACATGCAGGGTCCCTAGGTTATAGTCTAGGCCAAACCATTTAAATAAATGACCTATATTTCTCTATAACCATGGCTCTGATACCAATATGTCACACCCCCAGCTAGGGCAGCGAACCTATTGGCTAAGCCAGCAGGTTCGGCTGAGTTTGAAGGGGAGGTTCGGCTAACAATCAAATTCCAACGAACCCTCAAGGTTCTGCTTCTTCATTAACAGCTTCTAGGTTCGTTCAAAAGGAGATGATTCGGTCCTTAAGGTTCGCCTAACTCATAGGGTTCGGTGATGTTCAAGACTTGTATGGTAGGGTTCGGGATGCTGATCCACTAATGCAAGGTTTGCCGTGGTTAGGGTTCGGTTGAGAACTACCTAGGTTCGGCTCCATTAGAAGGTTCGGCTTTCACCACTTAGGTTCGCATACATTAGGTTCGTCTATCCCCTCCGGTTCGCTAGATATGGTTCGCTTCAAAGGGTTCGGTTGGCAGGTTGATGGCCACAGGTTCGCCTGACAGTGAGCCAGGGTTCGGCTGGCAGGTTGTCAGGTTCGCAGGGTTCGCCACCCCATGGTTCGGCTCTTCCAAAAGGTTCGGCCAAAGATTTCAGCTTTGTCACCATAAGGTTCGGCCGACTATTGGTGGGTTCGTTCGATGAACTCACGAACCTGTAGCGATTTAGGCGTCATCATCTTCATCCTAGGAAGCTAAACTTGTTATAAATCCACTCCTAACAGTACCTAAATACGTATAACACCTTAACCCAAGTGATTTAAGTGTTTATAATTGATTAACACTACAAAAACCATATGAATCGTGAAACACACACTAAGCCGAATTTAAAACTGGAAGTTACCTCAAAATCAGTGGATGAATGTTAAAAATTCTTGTACTTTCGTGATCTCCGTGAAGAGGTGGTCGTTTTGGCACCAACTAGGCTTGAATACGACGAGAAACGAGCTCCAAATCTTAGAGAGAAGGTTGTGCTCTAGAGAGAGTTGATGAGAGAGAGTGATAGAACGAGATTGAGAGGGAGAGAGAGAGTAATAGTGGTAGTTGTGGTCTTTATGACCACATTAAATGTGTTGGAAAGTACCAGGTCGTTCGGTCTGGTTCTGTTTCGCGTAAAATGTCGTTTTCTCGTGGTTTTCGTCACGAAACGATACGATTTATAAAACAAGATTTATAAAATTATTTTAAGTTGTGATTCCTAATAAATTAACTAATATCTTTTATTTATTTCAAAATTTTCAGAACTATTTAATTAACTGTTCAAATTGAATCGTACGGTCGAATCGTCACACGTACGAACACGACGATAACTATACTTTTCAATATTGTTTTCTAATTATTGGATGTTATTCAGAACGTTAAACCTTCAGATATATTCGTACAGATCGTCACCTACACGAATAACCCGTCAATTTAGCATTCACATACCAACACCCGTTCTGTTTTGTTCTGTATAGCCTCACATACGTTTATACATAATAAATCCTAACAATAAATCATATGATGGTTCTGTGTTGCCAGATAACTATCTGACTCAAGAACCCTAATTCTGAACTTTGTTTCTGTTAACTGTTTCTGAACTTGTTGCTTGATAACACAAAATGATAATGACAAATGATATGATTAAAAAATGTACTGAAATGTATATAGTTTCGTACCTGTTTACTGTTCATGTTACTGTTTAAGATCACTGTTCCGGTACGGCTCCGGCACTGATGTTACATATATAAAGTGACATCATCATGAAAATGAGATTTAATAAATAACTAAATGAATTATATGTTTAGTAGTTACAAAACAACTAAACACATTACAACTATCGAACAAACTAAGTGCTTAAGACTAAACAACTGATAAATAACGAAGTACTAGAAGTTATGTAACTACTAAAAGTTTAACTTCAGTAGTAACATGCTTTTTAGCACTTGTAATATTTAGTAATTGATCTTCAGTTATTTGTTCTTTTAGTCTTTAGTCTTCAATTTTTAATCCATATCAGTTTTTATTCCTTTTTTGCATTTAAGTCTTCAATGCTTATTTTTTAGATGTTGTGATTATGGTCATCAGATCTTTCAAAATTTACGGATAAACATGTTAATTAGCAACAAAGGTTTACAATAATGTTTTTAACTTGGCTTCTTACTAGCTGAATCATTATCAATAAACTGTTATATTGGTCATTCCAAAAAAAACATACTTCAATTTTTGATCTATGATGAGGCATTTTAATATAAAAAACATATTTAAAATCAAAATTTTTTAGATGAATTATAATTATTACGAATTAAAATGATTAGTAAATAACAAGCTTTTATAATTTTAGTTAAAATTTACGCTTTTTTTTAATACAAATAAACAGATCATGGGATTTAACTTATTAATCGATACAAGTAGGCCTAGAAAGATGGGTCGGTAGGCTGGGTAGCTAATCAGGTTAAGGTGAGTTACTTTTAAAAAATGGTCATTTTTTTTTAGGTTATAACGGGTTTTAACAAGAATGATTTCATGTCAAAATGGTTCATCTAAAAAAGCGGTCAATTTGGTTCGGGTTAAGACAAAAAGGGTTTGATAAAATTTCAAACCAAATAAAACTAATTAAATCAAAACAACGAATAACCTCAAAACTATAACAAGATGCATTGCAGAGTACCCATTAACAAAATCATATGATGAAGAACATAATTGATAGATTAATCTATAATCATACAGTTGAAATTCATTATTGATCAAGCATAATTAGTATAAAAAACTGTCAATAAGTCAATAGATTGTGGTAACTAAAGGTCGTGTTTTCGTTGCAACACCAATTAGTGGGAACACCATAAATCACATATTCACAACTTCACGCTTGAACTATGTGGATATCCTTCTTAGAATTAGATTTTAAAGTCATAAATGAAAGTCATACTAGAAAATTAGAATCAATTAACAAGCGTAATATCAAAATTCAAACTTGTTTAATCAAAATTTCCTTGACTATGAAATTTACTACAAACAAAAAACTTACAGTTATTGATATATGAAAACAACATGAAATTACAAACTATGAAATTAAAGAATATATACGAGAAAACCTTGTGCAATTTGATACCCTTTCTTTTCGGAGTTAAATGCCAAAATGCTCCATGGGTTTATATCAAAAATATCATTTTAGTCCCTAAATAAAATTTGTTGCCATTTTAATCCTTGTTTTTAATTTAGTTGCCGATATAGTCATTCGTCTGAATTTTTGTTGCCGTTTTAATCATTGTGTTTGAAATTTAATTGCCAATATAGTCCCTAAAATGGCAACTAGAAGGACTATATTAGCAACTAAATTAAAACACAAGGACTAAAATGGCAACAAATTTTATTTAGGGACTAAAATGACATTTTCGAAATGTCATAAATTTCAATAAAAAAGAAAAACCAAACTTAGGGGTTCATGATTAGGGTTCTAGTTCAATATAAAAATGAAAAGAAATTAAGCTATGGGGCCACAAAGGAAGAACTAAAAACAATGTTGTAGCAAAGACATGAAGGTGTGATGGACATAGACAATGCAATTTAATCGTGGTGGAACCTTGAATCAACCACAGAAATGGGTTTACTACCAGAAATTGCAATTTGTCTAGGTCAGGACTCACTAAAACATATATTCAACTCATCCTAACCTATGCCAGTTCATGAGCCGAACCATACCGAGCAAGGGTATGCTCGAGCAAGGGTATGCTCGTGCTCGGCTTGTTTACAAACTGAGCGGCTCAGCTTGGTTCGAATTTGTAATATCGAGCCAAATGTGTGCTTGTTGCTCGGACCATTTTAAAACCAAGCTGCTCAACATGGTTCGGTTTTGCTCGATTTTAAAATAAAAGAAAATTTAAATTCAAATATTTATATTAATTTCTAACTCAATAATTAAAAAATAATAAATTCAACCATACAAATCCAAAATAAAAATGATGTTTATTAATTATAAATTATCATAATAATACAAAAGCATAAAAAGAATATCAATTTTTGAAAATTTTATCAACCTAATTATTCATTAGTTTGAAAACATCAACATCAACATCATCATCCATGATACAAAAACTCGTAGCATGGAGTGTTAACAAAAAAATTTAATATTACTTTATATATATATATATATATATATATATATATATGGGAAGGATCAAGTGTTAACCCTTTCTTAATGCGATAACCGTATAACCCTAGCACTTTTTTGCGTTTTTTGCCCGAATCTTTTTTTTTCATGGTCTTTATTATACATAAATAGGGGGTTTCGTTTTGGTGTTTTATATATATAGGGGAAGGTTCCGCTGTTAACCCACTGTAATTGCGGTAACCCAAATAACCCTGCAAAAAATGACCGAATCTTTGATTTTTTTATGGTCTTTATTATACATATTTAGGGAATTTCTTATTTGTGTTTTGGCTAATTCGCAAGGAAAATCGAATTTGCATCGGTGTAAATTTGATTTGCATTTCGCAGCATTTAGAAAAGTGCAAAGCTTTTACACCGATGCAAATTCGATTTGCATTGCGAATTAGCCAAAACTTAAAAAAAGAAATCCCCCCTAAATATATATAATAAAGACCATGAAAAAAATCAAAGATTCGGGCATTTTTTGCAGGGTTCTTATTTGAACCAAATCCTATATATATATATATATGGGTTGTATCATGTGAAAGCCTGGTCTTAGATAGAAATTCTTTTAAACCCTATGTGATCCATTGATTTAGAATGTTGAAAATAAATATGTGATTGACATTAAACCTGAATAAAATTGGGTTTTGAATAAACGAATCAAAATTCAAACAAGCTTTTTTTCTAGAAAGAATCAAACGAGCGATGGGAATTTTGGAGAGCCCTATACTTACCTACTTCTAATCTTGATTCAATACTTCACAATCCCATTTTGACTAATATTTGTAACCCAAAACAACCCATCTTGTTATCTACAAATACCCATAACAACCCAAAAGGGTATGTTTTTTTTGAACGGCACAACATCCAAATCTGGGAGGGCATGATGTCGGGTCAAGTAATGCCTTGCTATCCAGAGTCAGGCCACGCCTTGCTATCCTGAGTTAGGTCACGCGTTGCTATCCCCAGTATGGATCCTAATTGCAACAACATAGAAGATCTACATTAGAGGGCCAGAGGGGATTTCTCTAGAGGGCACTCCGACGCTCAAGTTTGTATCTTTATGAAGAATACGTGATCATATAAACAAGTAATTATGAAAGATAAGAGATAACACAAGTGTGGGTTCCAGGAAGGCTAGGAGAGCTGCAAGAAAGGGTTGTCTTGGATGATAAGAGATAAGACAAGCGGACGGTAAGCAAATCACGGTACATACTATACTTAGAAATTGCCCATTGATCTTGAATGATAAGTCATTCACCATCGACTTGATACCGATGGGGTTGATTAGTTTTGATATCATCATAGGAATGGACTGGTTATCCCTTAACCTTGTTGAAATAGTCTGTTCCGAGAAGTTACTTCGAATATCGCGAGCGAATGATCAAGTGCTCGAGGTACAGGGAGACAAAGCGAAACGTAGTTTAAAGTCATCTCATGTATGAAAGCGCGTAAGTGTTTGATAAAGCAATGTGTAGCCTTCCTTGCACATGTGGTGGAAAAGGAAAAGAAGAAGATCAAGATTCAAGACTTGCTAGTGGTGAGGGAGTATACAGAATTCTTTCCTGACGATCTACAGGGTTTGCCACCTGCGCGACCGGTAGAATTTCGCATAGACTTAATTCCTGGAGCAACTCCTATTGCTAAATCTCCATATAGGCTAGCGCCTTCTGAGATGCAGGAATTGTCCAATCAGTTGCAGAAACTACTGCATAAAGGTTTCATCCGATCGAGCTACTCGCCGTGGGGAGCTCCGGTTCTGTTCATGAAAAAGAAGGATGGATCCTTTAGAATGTGCATTGATTACAGGGAACTAAAGAAACTGACCATCAAGAATCGGTATCCATTGCCGAGGATTGATGATTTGTTTGACCAACTCCAAGGACCACAATACTTTTCAAAGATTGACTTGCGGTCCGGATACCATCAACTGAGGATTCAAGACGAAGATATACCGAAGATGGCTTTCCGAACAAGGTATGGGCGTTATGAATTCATGGTAATGCCTTTTGGATTAACGAATGCACCAACGGTTTTCATGGATCTCATGAACCATGTGTGTAAGCCGTATTTAGATCAGTTTGTCATCGTCTTCATTGACGATATATTGATTTATTCAAAGAGTGAAGTAGAGATCGAGCAACCCCTCAAAAAGATCTTGGAACTATTAATGAATGAACTCTATGCCAAATTCTCAAAATGTGAATTTTGGCTAAGAGAAGTTCTGTTCTTGGGGCATGTGATTAACAATAAAGGTATTCGTGTCGACCTCGCTAAGATCCAAGCTATTAAGAGCTGGTATACTCCGACAACACCGACGGAGATACAGTCTTCTCTACGATTGGCAGGTTATTATAGAAGGTTTATCTCAAAATTTTCTAAGATAGCCTTGACTCTCACTAAACTAACCCAGAAGAGTGAACCGTTTGTTTGGGAGCAGAAACAGTAAGAAGCTTTCCAAACCTTGAAACAGAAATTATGTAATGCTCCAATCTTATCTCTCCCCGAAGGTACGGATGATTTGGTAGTATATTGTGACGCTTCCCATCAGGGACTCGGTTGTGTATTAATGCAGCGACACAAAGTTATCGTGTACGCATCAAGACATCTAAAGATACAGGCATAGAACTACACGACACATGATTTAGAATTGGGAGCAGCAGTCTTTCACATGCAAGATTTGTAGACAATATTTGTATGGCACTAAGTTGTAACATCAGTGCCGGAATCGTACCGGAACAGTGATCGCAACAGTAACATGAACAGTAATCAGGTACGAACTATATACATTTCAGTGTATTTCGTATTCATATCAATTATCATTATCATTTGATGTTATCATATAGCAAACTCAGAACTATTTCAGAGAAACAAAGCTCATAACTATGGTTTATTAGTCAGATAATTATCTGGCAACACAGAACCTTCATGTGATTACTTGTTAGGATTTTATTATGTATAAACGTATGTGAGGCTTTACCGAACAAACAACATGAATATCGTTATGTGAATGCTAAAGTGACGGATTATTCGTATAGGTGACGATCTGTACGAAAAAATCTGGAGGTTTAACGTTCTGAACGATATCCGATAATTAGAAAACAATATTGAAAAGCATAGTCATCGTCTGTTCGTACGGGTGACGATTCGAACGAATACGCGCGACGACCGTACGATTCGATTTTCAACAATAAAGTTAATATTTAAAATAAATAAAAGATATTAGTTAATTTACTAGGAACAACCACTTGAAATAAATTTATAAAACTTATTTGTTAAACCGTCTCGTTTCGTTGTAAAAACTATGGAGAAACAACGAGTCACGCGAAACCGAACAAAACCGAACCATCGGATATGTTTGAGACATTAATGATGCATTTATTTTTCCCCATCCACCACCACCAACTTCACTCTTTCATCCCATTTTCTTTTCTTCCTTTCTCTCTCTAAAGTTCTCAAAGCTCCATCTTCTCTCTACAAGGTTTCACTCAAATCTTCACCATTTCGAGCTTACTTGGTGTCAAAACGATCCTCTCATCACGTAGATTACAGAAGTACAAGAGTTTTGAGTTTCCCACCATAGAATTTGAGGTAAATTTCGACTTTATTTTCGGTTTAGGGTGCTTCACGAGCCCTTGTAGTTATTGCTATAATAACCGGTTTTTAAACACTTAATAAATTTGAGATGAGTCATGGTTAGCAACTAGGTAGCTATAGAAAACGATTTGAAGTAGGTTGAGCTGGATGGAAGGTGATGGTGGTACAGGTTCGTGATTAAGCTCAGTCGGCCAAACCCTGGGACTCTTGGCCGAACCCCCATTGCTTCAGCCGAACCCATGAGGGAACCGAACCCTAGCCGAACCTTCTTCACTGGGACGAAGCCTGATTCACGAACCTGCATACCCTGAGCCACGAACCTGTCGACACTGACCTGGACCTGCACCGAACCTGAAGGCCTCCTGCAACGAACCTTGTTGTGGCCGAACCAAGAAACCCTAGTCGAACCCTCTTCCTCACCGAACCCTTATGAACTCTGACGAACCCTTGTAGGTCACGAACCTACGTATCACCCGAACTTGGAGGCCGAACCTACACGCATACAGTCACGAATCTTGGGTTGTTGGGTTTTGTTTGGGCCGAACCATATGGGATTACACATAGCTTCGCTGGTCTTGAATCCTAGAAATTTAATATCTACAAATTTGATGATGTTGGCATGTCTAAGGCATGAAATATCTTATGTGTGTGTGCATGGATTTAACAATTATGTGTGTGTGCATGGGAATTTAGTGTAAGTAAAGGAAACACCTACAACGGTTATGTTAAGGATAAAAGGTAATAGAGGTGATTATGGATTTGGTTGTTAATCATAAGGGTTTTCCTTAAAACATCCTATCAACTCAAAATGAGTTGTTAACTTTCATATAGTTAATTTAGAAAACTTGAGCAATTAATTCCAATAATGTGGAAACAATACAACGACCTAAAGGTGAGTGTTAATCTAATTATTAACACCTAAACCTTAGGAAAAGTATTAATATGGATGATTAACCTAAGTAAATTGGTTACTTATGTCATGATGTTCAAGGATTTCGAGTTATGAGAAATTAATAATCAAGGACTCTCAATGGGCCTAGATGGGCCCAAATGGGTATAATGAAAGCCCATCAAATAAATAGGTTACTTTAAATCAATTTAATGAAATTTTATAAAAGAAAATGGTTATTAAACATGGTTATAGTAAATTAAATGGTTTTCTAAATTATGTTTAACTTAAAATGAAATTAATTAAATATAATAATCAAGACTTGTCATGACTAAATATGGGATATGGGTTATAAGTGGGTATCTAAGTTAGACCAGATGATTAAGTCTTAGAACCACATTAGTGATTAGGACACTTAGTTGCACACCGAAACCAATACCTTAGATACGACGACTAATACATAAACTTATCGTATTCAAATTCTTTTAAAATAAATCAGGAACTGAAGAAACTTAAGCAACAACAACGAGCACACATTTTGTGATAGACCATTTGCACAACAACACAGGTGAGTTCATTGCCCCTTTTCTAAACATTTTTGTTTTAAAACGCGGGGCTGAGAAGCATGCGTAAATTGTTTTATTTAAATTGTTTACTTAAATGCTTTTATTCATTATATGTTATATCTTTATGCTTGTTGATACTCCTAGACTCCTATATAGGTAATTACTATACAGAACTAACTATCAAGTTAATTAAATTACTCTCATAAGTAATACTTTAATTCTGAACTCTAAACAAACCCTTAGTCTATCAAGCTCAATTTCAAGAATCTAAATTCAAAGTGAAATCAAAAGAACTAAAGTTAAAGATCATGTTCAAAACAATCTAATTCTGTGTGTGATCTGAAAATAAAGGATCCTAATCAAGAATCAAATATCATTGTGAAATCATGGAAACTCTAAAGATCAAAATCAAGATACTCAAGGAAATCAGAAATCATATATGTGTGTGAATCATTGAAATAGTGAAATCATTAACATCGAATGAAATCATTAATACTTGAGTTAAGGTGGAAGTCAGTTGTATAGAAATCAAGACCACGTGTAACACACATAAAGTCCCGGCATAAATAGTAGACTCTTGTAGTCAAGCTATATGGGCAATAACATGAACTATCAAATGAAATCAATATCAAAAGTCAAGAGAATCAAGGACGATCAAGAATCAAAGGATATCCGTAAAGTCCCGGCATGTACAGTAGACCAATGGGTCAAGCTAATATGGGCATCATTAAAATCCCGGCACGCTCAGGTATACTCATTGTGAGTTATACCTGATATGGGTCACATGTGATAGGGTACAACTTGGACAACCACCAACAACTAAGTCTAATTGATTGAGTCAAATAAGGCCCAATCATCATGTCTTAGTTGTATTTAAATGTTTATTATTTATTTATTTAATTAAACATTTAGCATTATATTTATATAAATGCTTTTGGGAAATCATGTAACTATGATGAACTCAAGAGAATCAAAGGTAAATTAAATTATGGAAATCAGAATCTAAAGTGAATGGAGTGAAACACTTAATTATCATTAACAACAATATGTTAAGCAGTCTGGTATGTGGTGGGACGGTGGCTGGGGCTTGTCCCCTACATATGCCCTATATATAAGCGTACTTGATTGGATAGCATAGATGGTTGTTGATGAGGTTAAGGTTGTCACTTCGGGGGATCAAGGTAAACATTTTCAGGGAAATCAGATGCTATAAATCATAGGTTATGGAATCAAAGTAGTGGAATGAAATGCTTAATTATCACCAGGAACAATATATCATGTGATTTAGTATGTGGTGGGACGGTGGCTGGGCGGGCGGTAAGTTTGACCCTACATATGCCCTATATATAAGCATACTGAACTGGATGGTATAGGTGGTTAATGGTGATGTTAAGGTTGTCATTCAGGTTATTCAAATTCATTTTTATAAAACTTAATGAACTCACCAACCAAGTGTTGAGTTTATTTTTGCATGACTTCTCAAGTGACGAACAGGTCAACTAAGCAGTTATTGCTTTTGAGCTAGGATTTCAGTTAGAAGACCTAGCATTTTTGGACCTGCATACTTTTGGACATCATTACACAATTATTTTGTATATCTTGTGCAGATATAAGATAGAAGATTATGATGTGATAGTAGATTTACATTGTTAAATTATAAACCTAACTGATGTAATTTAACTTTGTAATTCTATTTTATTTTAGCAGTTTCTCATTTATATATATCATGTGCAATGTAAACAATCTGATCATTCCGATTATCACTCACGATATCGCGCCCTGGGAACCTTCCGCTCGACGGGGACTCCGATCTAACCCCGCTGGCTCGGGGTGTGACATAAGTGTACATATTCACTGATCACAAGAGTCTGCAACATATCTTTGACCAGAAGGAACTCAACATGCGACATCGTCGTTGGGTTGAACTTCTGAACGATTAAGACTGTGTGATTAAGTACCATCCGGGTAAGGCGAATGTTGTTGCTAATGCCTTGAGCCGGAAGGAACCAGTCAAACCCTTGCGCATAAGAGGAATGGGAATGAAGGTGCAGACAAGTTTACGAGGTAGGATCATGCAGGCACAACATCAAACAGTGGAGCAAGGAAATCTGAAGAAGGAGCTCGATTGTGGAACTGAGCGACAATTCAAAATAAAACCAGATGGAGTTATCTACTATCAGGATCGCGTGTGGATTCCTACAGTAGATGAACTGAGGAAACTAATTTTGGATGAAGCGCACAAGACCAGGTACTCGGTACAACCAGGCGCTAATAAAATGTACCAAAACTTAAGGGGATTTTGTTGGTGGCCGGGAATGAAGAAAGACATATCCGAGTATGTCGGTCGATGCTTAACATGTGCGAAAGTCATGGCAAAACACCAGAAACCGTTTGGTTTACTGGAACAACCTGAGATTCCGCTAAGGGGGAACAAATAGCTATGGATTTCATTACCAAGATGCCCCGCACTTCTAGTGGTCATGATACCATTTGGGTTATCATTGATCGTTTAACTAAATCTGCTCACTTCTTGCCAATGCATGAGACTTTCACCATGGATAAACTGGCAATGAGATAGTGGTCCGTCATGGTGTGCCATTGTCTATCATCTCTGATCCAAATAGCAGATTCACATCAAGGTTTTGGAAATAATTGTAGAAATCTCTAGGGACACACTTAAACTTGAGTACAGCTTACCATCCACAAACGGATGTCAAAGCGAACGTACAATACAAACCCTAGAAGACATGTTACGGACGTGTGTTATAGACTTCGATGGAAATTGAGACTCCCATTTGCCACTAATGGAATTCTCTTATAACAACAGCTACCATAGTATCATCGGATGTGCCCCATTCGAAGCTCTACATTGTAGGAAATGCCGGTCACCGATTTGTTGGACCGAGGTAGGAGGTAACCGAATAACTGGACCTGAGCTTATACAGGAAACCACTGATATGATCGCCCAGATAAAACAAAGGTTACAAGTAGCCAGAAGTAGATAGAAAATATATGCCGATAAATGGCGCAAGCTGTTGGAATTCCGAGTGGGAGATCGAGTTATGTTAAAGGTTTCTCCTTGGAAGGGCGTAGTACGTTTTGGAAAGAAATGCAAACCTGCACCCCGATACATCGGACCATTCGAAATAGTTTGACAGATTGGTCCTGTGGCTTATAGAATGAGATTACCGGATGAACTCAGTGGTGTGCATGACGTGTTTCACTTCTCAAACCTAAAGAAATGCTTAGCGGTTGAGTCATTGATTATACCATTAGAGGAAATACACATAGATGAACAACTACACTTTGTTCAGGAACCTTTGTAAATTATGGATCGTGAGGTTAAACAACTGGAACAAAGCCGTATTCCAATCGTTAAGGTTCGACGGAACTTCAAGCGTGAACCTAAGTTTACTTGGGAGCGCGAGGATCACATGAAATGTAAGTATCCCCATTGTTTACAGAGGAAGCCGTGCCCGATAACGATTCTTAAATTTCGAGACGAAATTTCCTTAACAAGGGGGACTGTAACATTAGTGCCCGAACAATAGTTCGGAACAGTAGCATGTACAGTAGACTCTCGTACGAAACCCTGTGTAATACTTATTATGCAAAATCAATGTTAAATGCTTATGAAATTCTTTCGGGGATACTATGGAAACTATGGTTTAACAGTCAGACTTATGCCTAACAACATGAAATTATTCTGTGTATGTCAATTTAGGATTCATTATGTGTAAACGTATGTGAGAATGACTATAACAAAACAACAATGGATGTCGTTATGTGAACATTACACTGATGGATTATTCGTGTGGGTGATGATTCACACGAATATATCTGTGTGTTTAACGTTCTAAATGATGTCTAATAATTAGAAAATCAAAACGGAAAGTACAGTTGTCGACGTCTTTGTACGGGTGACTATTTGTACAAATACGCTCGAAAACCGTACGATTCGATGAAACAGTTAAATTAAACGTTTTCGAAATTTTAAAAATAAATCAAAGATTTTTAGTTAATTTACTAGGAATTACCACCTAAAATAAGTTAGAAAACCCTATTTTAAAATGTCGTAACGTTTCGCTACGAGAAAACTGAAACCGACGCGTTCGAACGAAACCGTGCGGAACTGAACGAACCTGAACACACCCAAATGTTTAAAGATATTAAAATGACCATAAATTTCATTAAATGAACCACACCAACCCATTTCTCTCTCTACACCCGTTTCCACTCTCTCTCTAACTTTTTCTCACACTAAAACCTCTCTATTTTGCTCAAATCTGCACCAAATTGGGCAAATTTGGTGTCAAAACGACCATGGTAACGTGTAGATCGTGAAGAGACAAAGAAATAAAGCTTTGGATCCGCAAAAACGAGGTAAAATCGAGGGAGAAATCGCTGATTTTCATTGATTAACACTATTTCCAACCACTTCAAACCACCTAGACTTTTCAGCCTATGTTCTACCTTTCAAACCTTAGAATCTTGCACTAAATCAAGTTAGGAAGCTATGGAACAAGTTTGATTGAATTTTGGTGTGGCTAAAATTCGATTAGGACCTGGGAATACTAATATCGAAGCAAGAACATCAAGGAGCTGATAGTATCGACACATGAGGGGTTCAGCCAGTTCATCCATTCAGACTAACAGTCTCGATGGGTCAATATCGATGGAATAAATTCGAGGATACTAATATCAACAATATCCAAGACCTAGCTCACAAGGGAGTGTCAAACTTATTAGGATCAATGGCCTACGTGTCGATATTAGAAGCTGGTCGATACTAACAGCATCGACAGGCCTTGATATGGGTTCCCATCGATACTAAGCCTGTTGTGGTCGTCGATACTATCCAAACTTGGTTGATATTAGTACTTAATCATTTTCCAAGTGTTTTAATCTTATAATCAACTAAAAACATCAAGAAATGAAATCGTGGGACTGGTTAGAAGACAAGAGGGTCAGGTTATGATACATTAGGGTTTTGGGGTGTTAACCGGCTTTGTGGTCCTTTGATATTAAGGATTTCAAACACCAAAACTTGTTAAAACCACTTTAAACATGTAAATATATGTTTAGACAATCTTTTGAACTGAAGACACTTGATTTTGTTAAATGTAAACACAACATAGGAGGATAATATCAAGGGTAGTATTGGCAAAAGTTCTAAGTTGTCAACTAAGTGTTAACTTAATACTAGTACAATTAAAACTAATTTATGAATCTTTCAAACTAATCAACGAAGTATTGTTGGTGTTATCACAACAAGTAATGACATCATAATAAGCTTTGGGTGACAAAATGGTCAAAGGGCACAAGGAAGAATCCATGGTAAACTAAATAACCCACTAAGTGCAATGTATAGTAATCTTAAAGAGGAACTAACAAAGGACCTTGTGGTTAACTTAAATAGTTTAACTCAAGTCCTTACATGACTAACACATATGATCATAAAATAACATGTATTTTACAATAAAAAGGTAACGATTTAGTACATATAATCATGGTTTTATAAAAATCATCATAACTTATTTTATTAAAATATTTTAAAGCAACTTAAAGGATTTTCTAAATTTAAGTTTTTGTAACTTAATAAGATTTTATAAGTGATGATTTATTCAAAGTTTCTATCATTTAATATTGTAAACATTATGTAAATAAGTAGAATTTCAAATGGGCAAGGGTAAGGGTTGTAGAAGGAACATAACTGAGATAACTTGGAGAAATTTTATTAACACATTAGTAAAGGTATGTGACACATAGTTGCACACCGAGACCAAAGCCCTATATATTTCAGTTATAAATAATTGTCGTACCCGAATCATAATAAATCAACTCAGGTATTGATGCTACATAATCTACAAAGTACGAGCGCACACATATCTAATTCTTAGTCATTCAAGCATACTACAACACATGTGAGTTCATTTGTCCTTTTTCAAATTATTTTGTTTTACTTCGGGACTGAGAAACATGTTTAAATATTTTAAATGAATTTTTAAATGTTTCTTAACGCTTTTATACTTATTCTTGATACTGATATTCTGTAATCTTATACTTGAATGCTTTAAACTTATGAATCTGAATACTTGAAGCTTAAGATACTTGAATACTTTTGAAATTATATGCTATGATTCTTGAATGCTTTTGAAACTATGTTTCTGATATACTCAGATACTTAAACTCTCAAAAACTTGTTTACTTGGAAACTTAAATATTTGAAATGCTTAAGACTTTGAAACTATGTGGAATGGGATTCCGGTTGGGAAGCATGTACATGTTCACATGGTACGGGAAAAACTAAACACTTGATGCTATAAACTATCGGACTTTGTAAGACATACTGATTGCCCTCTAAGAGTGTTTCCAGGATTCACTCCCCACTAGTCATCATTGTTCTTCGTTGTCAGAATCTTGCAAGACAGACTAATTGGCCTCTGAGCATTGATATTTGGTCAAGCCCTACTAGTCATTCAGTGTTTTTCCTGGTTCATCCATGGTTTTGTGACGACTGACTAGGATGATTTTGGTTCTATCTAGCTGAGTTTGTGTCAACTTGAGATTCCTCAATCAAAACACTGATGTTGAAACTCACACCTAGTTTCTTCTATGGATTGATAATGAATGCCTCCGAGAGTGTCTTTAACAGTCGCTCCCCACTAGTATTCATTTGTCCATAGAAGTAAACTCAAAAACTTGGTTTTCGAACTCTAATGAATTGGAAGATCGGTTTAAAACAGTTTTCATGAAAACTATGATGGATGTGGATTTGAATGGTAGGTAAAACGCTTAAATATCATTAATAATGATATCATATGTGGTTTAGTATGTGGTGGGCTGGCGGCTGGGCTGGCGGTAAGCTTGACCCTACGTATGCCCTATATATAAGCATACCGAACTGGATAGGATAAGTAGTTATTAATGAGGTTAAGGTTGTTACCGAAAAAGGTTTGTGAAACTTATTTTCAATTACTAGACTATATGAACTCACCAACCATGTGTTGACTTTGTTTTCTTACATGTTTCTCAGGTGATGTACATGATTAAGTTATGATCCAGGATTGCATACTAGGATGCCCAGATAGAGGACCTAGCAGCTTTTGGGAAGCACATATTTTGTTAACTATTTGTGAATCATTTTGATATCTTGTACAATTACAAGATAGTGAACTTATGATTCTTTTGATATGTTTACTTACTTAAATTATCAAACAGTGACAATTGTAATTTAACTTAGTAATCCTAATTTAATTATTATTGTGGTTTAGTTATTCTCAAATGTTGATGCTATGCATACAATCTGATCATTCCGATTATCACTTGATATCGCGCCCCAAGAACCTTCCGCCCGACGGGAAAGTCGATCCATCCCGCCGGCTCGAGGTGTGACAATTCATGCTGGAGCCTGTGATCAGTTTTCACTAAACCATGGAAGGAATTTAGTAATCAAATTCTAGAATAAAATAAATTTCGAATGAGCATGTGTGGTTCTGATTAGAAACATAAGTGCTGTAACATCACTGTATTTCAGGTTGTCCGTACAGACGTACGACTGTACTGTTACGACCTGATATAATAATTGTTAATGATTATGGATAATTACTACAAATTATTTGTTGATATTACCACTGGTATACATTATTGAGAACATATGATTTTATGCATAAACCATGGGAAGTTTAGTTGAAACGCAACTAAACAGAACTAGAGAGTTTATCGCAGTTATATTGTAGATGATATGGATTATTGCTTTGGAATGGAAGGGGATTGGAGTTGGTTGTTGTATGGTTGCTAAACATAGTCAAGGACACATGGTCATGGTTTATCGAAATAGCGGTGGAACGGTGGCTGGGGCAGTTGCGACTGACCCCTACATATGCCCTATACATATGCATATTTCGGTCTATCATGGGTGTGTCAGTGATATGGTTTAGTGGGTTTTGGATTGGGATTTATAATATTAAAGTTAATAAAATAATGAAAGTGTTATTGGAAATAATTACGCGATGGTGAGGTTACGAACATAATTTAAGCGCTAATATTAATTCATAAATATTAACTTAATAATGAATTCGCGTGAGTGACGATTCACACGAATATAATTATAAAGAATAATATTCTGAAAAGATGTTCCATAAATTGTAAATCGAATCGAAATACGATACGAGCGTCGGATTCGGAAAGGTGACACTCTTTACGAATACGTACGTAAGTATCACGTTTCGACGAGATAATATAATAATATTTAACGATAATAAAATAAGAAACGCAACTAAACAGAACCAGAGAGTTTATCGCTGTTATATTGTAGATGATATGGATTATTGGTTTGGAATGGAAGGGGATTGGAGTTGGTTGTTGTATGGTTGCTAAACATAGTCAAGGACACATGGTCATGGTTTATCGAAATAGCGGTGGGACGGTGGCTGGGGCAGTTGCGACTGACCCCTACATATGCCCTATACATATGCATATTTCGGTCTATCATGGGTGTGTCAGTGATATGGTTTAGTGGGTTTTGGATTGGGATTTATAATATTAAAGTTAATAAAATTATGAAATTGTTATTGGAAATAATTACGCGATGGTGAGGTTACGAACATAATTTAAGCGCTAATATTAATTCAGAAATATTAACTTAATAATGAATTCGCGTGAGTGACGATTCACACGAATATAATTATAAAGAATAATATTCTGAAAAGATGTTGCATAAATTGTAAATCGAATCGAAATACGAGACGAGCGTCGGATTCGGAAAGGTGACAATCTTTACGAATACGTACGTAAGTATCACGTTTCGACGAGTTAATATAATAATATTTAACGATAATAAAATAAGAAAAGTAAATTAAAAACGTTTATTAGGAATCACAACCTAAAACAAATTCGAACGAACGGTTTATTGAATAAACAATTTAAATGAAATTAAATGAAACCGCTTTATTTAGCTAAATAAATTCAACGAAATCGTTTATGAAATAACTTTAATTAAAAATCATTTTATTAGAATGAAATGTAATTATTTAAACGTTATATGTTTAAATATACGATTACGAGTCAAACCGAGTGTTTAATGATTTTTATCGCGAAATAAACGAAACCGAGCACGGGGGATCGAGACGCGATATAAGGAAGAAGCCTCTTCTCTTTTACCTCATTCTAACAAACCCTTTCTCTCTCTAAAACACACCAATTCGTCATTCTCTCTCTCTCTCTACCTTCTCTTTTAATTTTCTTCTTCGTCTCTCAACCATTTGGAAGGATTTTGGTGCCAAAACATTCGTGAGATCGAGGAGAACAATAAACCATGAAGAAACCTCGTTTTTGATCAATATTAGAAGGTAAACATCGAGTTTTATTTTTTTATTTCACTCTAACATAACCGGTATGCATCTACACGTTTTTAAACAAATTCTATGTGTAGAAAACCCTAAGAAAATGTACTAGTGTAAGCATGGAAGGCCATAGCCACGATCTACGCAGGTTAGAAGCTTAGAGAGGACGAAGATGAGCAGTGATTGTGTTTGGCCGAACCTGAAAGGGCTGGTTTAGGTTGAACGAACCTTTGGGCTAGGCACCTGAATCCTATACCCAGCGGCGAACCTTCATTTGGGTGGGACAAGGTTGCAAGGGCCGAACCCAATGAGGGTGGCCGAACCTTGGTTTGACTGAACCTTGTATTGCAAACCTCCAATCCGCCAAAGCTGCTAGTTGGGCCGAACTTCCCTCTGGCCACGAACCTTTAATGAGAAACGAACCTCTCTTGTGCAAAACTGCATAGAAGTAGCCGAACCTTGGTCTTGGCAGCGAACCCTACCCACGAACCTGGGGGGGGGGGGGGGCGAACATATTAGCACCTTAGCCGAACCCTAATGGATCTGGAAGCCACGAACCTACTAACTAACCAATCGAGTCTTGGAACCTTGCGGTCACGAACCTCGGGCAAGACGAAGTCATAAGTTTTGGCTGAACCTTAGGGCTGTTAAGACCCTTCCCAGTCAGGCGAACCTATGGGGCTGTGAACATGTCATAGCTGAACCTAGGGCATAAATAAACCCTAAGGTTTGCTGGAAATTTTGGTAATAAAACCTAAGTATCAAACTAAGGGTTAAGGGTGATCAAAGAACAACATAATGGGGTAAACACATGCATGTATGAAAGATTGGGAGTGGCCACCTTCTCTTAACAATATAAACTTTAAATTATGAGATTTTACCTAATGAGAATTCATTTGATAAGGACCTAGACATAATCTTTTAAAACTTGAATTGAATTTTAATAACTAAATTAAGGTGGTCAAATGAGTTAATCATGCATGTAAGTATATACAAAGTGTCCATAAGGGCATACGGTTATTACCTTTACAACTTGTAAATCTTTGCTATATTATTTAAAATCAGCAGATAACGTATAATTAAAACTAATAAGTTTAAATTACAATTGTATGATGATTGGTGATAAAATCTTAGGTGATACAAAGTAAGTTAGAACAAATAAACTAAGTTAACTAAACACTTAAGGACTTAAGGTGGACACTTCTGGAAACTGAATTGGAATAAAACGTGTATACTTATAAACACAAACATACGGTAAATACAGGTTGTTGAATTGTTGTGGATTACACATACACGAGTGCGCATATTACACGAACACTATTCTAAGGAATTCAGGTGAGTTCTCATAACCTCCTTTTTAAACTGTTTTTGTTTTAAACTCGGAGGTGGAACATGTATACCAATTTTAAATATCATTTTGATAACACATGGGTGATACCTGTTTATCAATATGATATTCATATTATGGGATTATCATTGCTTATGGATTTCCTCTGATTATTATAACTCTGTGTGACATCGTTGTTGACACCAGTCATCGATAAAGATTACATGTATTGCCACTTTGATTATCACAACTCCATCAGTCGTTACTGTTGACTTCGGTCATCCGTAACGATTGCATGTACAGTCATGTGGTTTGTAACCACTCCATGAATCATTGTCTTTGACTTCGGTTAATTGCATCGATTTCATGTATTGTCACTTGGTTTGCCACCACTCTATGGATTATTGTTTTTAGCTTCGGTTAATCACTTTGAATTTCCATGTATGGTCACTTATGCTAATTGAGAATATTGATGATTGTGATTGGTTGAATGTTTATGTGATTGATTATCTATGATTATCTATGATTTTCTATGATTCTTTGATAGATGTGATTGTATGTTTGTGATTGTGTAGGATTATGTGTTGGATTATGTGTTGGATTATCTCACAGGTGCACATGTGGATTTTCTTGGGGAAATTATAAACTTTCTTAAACCTATCTATAAACTTTCCTAAACTTTTAATAAACATTTTTAATACATAAAACTTATGATTTCTCACCAACTACTTCGTAGTTGACACTTGATTTTCTACATGTTTCAGGAAATGAAGACAAGTAGGTTGAGGAGGATGATCAATCATATTTTGGACAATCGTCACTTAGGTTCTTGGACTTAGCTAAATAACTGAAATTCTGAAGACTAGAATTTAGTTAGATAGCTAAATCTCTTTTGTATTTGATGTAACTAATTCATGATGAACATGATTTTTGTGTAATTAATTAGGTTGATTAAATGATATGTGATGATTTAAATTAGATGCCCACGAGCTTATGAACAATCTACACATCCCTCCTGGCATCCCAACGTTTCAGCCATCGGTCGGGGTGTTATAGATTGGTATCAGAGCCTGGGTTATAGGCAATTAGGTTACTAGAAATGGTTGACCTAGTCTATAACCGTAGGATACCATAGTATGAAGCTATTTCATACACTAGTTATTATATTCAGGATTTCATGCTTATGTGTGTACTACATGTTATTTGAACTCCTGATATATATATATCTGCCATGCATATGATACTTGTTGATTATATTTGATTGACTGTGCCCGCATGATTCGATAAGGACATACACGTGGTGTATCGTAAAGTTGGTGGGACGTTGGCTGGGGCAGTTGCGACTGACCCCTACATATGCCCTATATATACCATTTACGGTACATTAGGTGGATGTCAGTATTAAGAATAAGGGAACTACCCGTTTGGGGAAACTAATTGCTTAGAAATTAACTGCTTAGGAACTTATCTGCTGTAGGAATTATTTGATTGATCTTTGATCACCAGACAAAGACACACTCGTGGTATACTACAAAGGTGGTGGGACGGTGGCTGGGGCAGTTGCGAATGACCCCTACATATGCCCTATACATATACCATTTGTAGTATATTGGGGGTCCGTCAGTGTTAGGAACTTAGGATATTACTAGGAAATGTTGTAAGGTTGATGTTGATGGTATGTTGGTTAAGGTTGGTTTGGATTGACACTTTGGATGATCATATTTGATGAACACTTATATAATCACTTATGAACACATATGTTGGACACGTGGGGTGTATAGGATCAACGAACAATACTAACATTTAGAGATAGATTGAAGACTTTGGGTGATGATATAGACACTTAGTGAAAATATGAACGCATAGTGATGATACTAACACTTGGTGATGGTATGAACACTAGAAGAGAATAAATCATAGGGAGGATATGAACACTTAGTGACAATAAGAGCACTCAGATGATATGAACCCTCATTGATAATTATGAACACTGGGATATGGTGTGAACTTTTGGTGAACTTAGACATTAGGGGAAACTCTAATGTCAGGTGAACTTAGACATAAGGTGAACTTAGAAATAGACAAGCCTACATGTGAGGTGAACTTAGACGTTAAGCAAACCTAATTGTCCAAGGGAACTAGAGACCACTTCACTCAAAATTATCCTACCTGGGATAAGGTTTGTGAAGTGAGTCAATAATAAGAGACATGATACACCCTAAATTCTAACAAGGGCATAATCTTGGTGCAATGCAACAGTGGTGGGACGGTATTGGGGAGGTTGCGATCTACCCCTGCATATGCCCTATATATAAGCTTATTGCATTGCATCGGGAGGTTGTCAGTGTTGGTATAGGGTGGGGAATGTTGGTACTTAGGAATAATTAGTTAGTATTAGATATGACCAACTAGGACTCGTTAGTATAATATTAGGAAATTAATACTTTGATATGAGTTTAATGACAAATAGGAGAAAAATATAGTTCCTATATGTAATCCTAACTGTTGAAATGAACTCATTTGACCCTTGTTTGTATGACTTACATTGTAAACGATAGTAACATGTTTCTAATCTCTTCAGAAACATGCCGCCACGCCGTCACAACGGAGATGATACGAACTCTGAAGATGCTAACGGTAATGCCAACTCCGGCATACAAGAGTTAGCAAACCTCATTTCTGGATTGGTGACTCAACTAACCCAAGCCAATCAGAATCTTAACCAGAATAGGGGTGGTGCAAACCCGCCATTTTGCATATTCAAGCATTTCAACTCCTGTAACCCACTGAAGTTTACAGGTTCTGAAACAGCCACTGGTCTGCTGCAGTGGTTTGAGAGCATGGAGAACACCTTCATTAACAGCGAGTGCCCCGAAAATATGAAAGTTTGTTATGCCACTAGTGTTTTCCAAAAGAGAGCACTAACGTGGTGGAATGGGGAAAAACGAACTAGGGGAGTTGATGCTGCCTTAGCACTGACATGGACAGAGGTCAAGAACTTGATGACCATTGAATTCTGTCCGCGTAGCGAGATGAGGAAATTGGAAACTGAGTTCTGGGAACTCAAGAAAGACAATGGGGAGAATGTTATCTACAATACTCGCTTCCACGAGTATAGTCTGCTAGTACCTCATCTAGTGACACCGCTGGAGAGAGCAATCGAGAAGTATATCGGCGGGCTGCCGATGCAGATCCAAGACACTGTTTACGGAAGCAACCCTAAAACACTAGAGGCTGCAATCCGTTTATCTGCTACACTTACTGATAATCACGTGAAAGCTGGAGCACTCACAAGAAAAGGATCAAAGAAAGCTGATGCAAAGTCCACTGCCAAAGTGGCTTCCACTGAAGTTAAAACTGAACAAGGCAGTTCATCCAAAAACAGCAACAAGAAGAGAAAGACCAGGAATTTCGTGGTTACTACTCCTGCTGCTAAGTCTGCGCAGCAATCATCCAACAACACCACTGCTAGGAATTATGTTGGGAATACTCCTCAATGTAATACATGCCGATATCATCACGCGCCTAACTTGCCTTATCGCGTCTGCAACAACTGTGGCAAGTATGGCCATTTTACAAATGTCTGCCAGAGTGCACCGCAAGCACAACGGATGCAACCTGCTCCGCTTGCACTGCCAGCTCCGCAAGCTCAACCAATTCCAGCTGTACTCGTTCGCCAGGTACCTGTACTGGCAAGAGCCTGCTATGAGTTTGGTGAAGTGGGTCACTTCAGAAATCAATGCCCGAGACTGACAGGAAACAATCAACGGGTGGCAAGAGGCAAAGGGTTCCAACTGAATGCTCCAGCTGCTCAAGCCAACCAGGATGTGGTCAACGGTACATTTCTGATCAACAACTCTTATGCATCTGTTCTATTTGATTCTGGTGCCGATAGGAGTTTCATTTCATATGATTTTGAATGCATGCTTGGTAGAACACGTACATGTTTAGATAAACCGTTTAACGTGGAGGTGGCTGACGGAAACACTATTGATATTGACACTGTTATTATTGGATGTACTGTGAACTTAAGTGATCACGTTTTCCCAATTAATCTTATACCTATGCACCTTGGTAGCTTTGATGTTATCATAGGCATGGATTGGTTAGCCACCCACAAAGCGGAGATTGTTTGCCATTAGAAGTACATTTGTATTCCCCTACCTTCGGGTGAAACTTTAAGAGTTTTTGGGGAAACTTCTAGTAAAGGTCTTAAGCTAATGTCCTGCACTAAATCACACAAGTACCTTAGGAAGAAGTGTATAGCATTCTTAGCTCACATTGTGGAGAAGAAAGAGAAAGGGAAGAACATTGAAGACGTTCCAGTAATCAGAGATTTTCCTGAAGTATTTCCAGACGACTTGCCGGGTCTTCCACCAGAACGTCAAGTAGAATTTCGAATTGATTTAGTACCTGGTGCGAACCTAGTCGCCAAGCCTCCTTACAGACTTGCGCCTTCGGAGTTGCAAGAATTGGCAAGCCAACTGCAAGAATTGACAGATAAAGGATTCATTCGCCCGAGCCATTCGCCATGGGGTGCACCGGTCCTACTTGTCAAAAAGAAGGACATGTCATTCCGAATGTGTATCAACTACCGCGAGTTGAACAAGCTGACTATCAGGAATCGATATCCACTGCCGCGCATCGATGATCTCTTCGATCAGCTTCAAGGCTCGGCATGGTTTTCAAAGATCGATCTTAGGTCTGGGTATCATCAGCTTCGTGTACATGATGATGATATTCCCAAAACGGCTTTCAAAACAAGATATGGCCATTACAAAATTCTGGTAATGCCCTTCGGCCTTACCAATGCACCGGCGGTTTTCATGGATCTCATGAATCGTGTTTGCAGGCCATACTTGGATAAATTTGTAATTGTATTCATTGATGATATTTTGATACACTCGAAGACTAAAGAAAAACACGAGCAACACCTTAAGTTGGTTTTGGAGATCCTAAGAGAGGAGCGATTGTATGCCAAATTCTCTAAATGTGAATTTTGGCTTAAAGAAGTTCAATTCTTGGGACATATAGTCAATGAAAACGGGGTTCATGTTGATCCTGCGAAGATTGATGAGGTAAAGAATTGGAGTACACCGACGACACCGACGGAGATTCGATCATTTCTTGGACTTGCCGGTTACTATCGGCGGTTTATTTCGAATTTCTCCATGATTGTTGTCCCTCTCACTGCATTGACTCAAAAGAACAAACCTTATGAGTGGGGACCAAAGCAAGAAGAGGCATTTCAGACCCTGAAGCAGAAACTATGTGATGCTCCTGTCTTGACACTGCCTGATGGGAATGACGATTTTGTAGTCTACTGTGATGCATCCAACCTAGGTCTCGGTTGTGTCCTCATGCAGCGGGGAAAGGTTGTGGCCTATGCATCAAGACATTTAAAAATTTATGAGAAGAACTACACTACACACGACTTGGAACTTGGTGCAGTTGTGTTTGCTTTGAAGATATGGAGACATTATCTTTATGGCACGAAGTGTGTAGTCTTTACTGATCATAAGAGTTTGCAGCATATTCTCAATCAAAAGGAACTTAACATGAGACAACGGAGATGGGTGGAACTATTGAACGATTATGACTATGAAATTCGCTACCATCCTGGTAAAGCGAATGTAGTAGCGGATGCGCTTAGTCGCAAAAGTCAAGTTCAGATCCATAGTGTCCGAGTGCACACTAGTCTCCATAATGAAGTTCTCACTGCCCAACAACACTCATTGGCTCAGGATAACTTGAAAAAATGAGATGTCTTGCGGGGCTGAAATATTATTGGAAACCAAGGATAATGGTTTGATGTATTATTTGAGTCGGTTGTGGATACCGAACCAGGATGATCTTAGGATGATTATTTGATAAGATGTATCAAGACCTTAGAGCCTTGTAATGGTGGCCTAGAATGAAGAAGGATATTGCTGAGTATATGTCTAAGTGCCTTAACTGCGCTAAGGTCAAGGCAGAACACCAGCGACCTTCGGGACTGCTAATACAACCAGAAATACCAATGTGGAAGTGAGAGAATATCTCTATGTATTTCATTACTAAACTCCCACGAACCGCAAACGGTAAGGATAACATCTGGGTGATAATTGATAGATTAACCAAGTCGGCTCATTTTCTTACCGATACGCGAGACGTACCCTGTGCGGAAGTTAGCTCGTGTCTATGTTGATGAGATCGTTAGCCAGCAAGGAATTCCCTTAAGCATAATATCGGATCGTGATGCTCGCTTCACGGCACGATTTTGGGAATCACTACATGAAGCTTTTGGAACAAGATTGGATCTTAGCACCGCTTATCATCCTCAAACGGATGGACAGACGGAGCGAACGATTTAGACACTTGAAGATATGTTGAGAGCTTGTGTCATCGATTTCGGTGGCAATTGGGATAACCATCTTATTGGTCGAGTTCTCGTATAACAACAGTTATCACGCGAGCATTGGTATGGCGCCGTTTGAAGCTCTTTATGGCAGGAAATTTCGGTCACCTATTTGTTGGACTGAGGTCGGCGAATCGCAGATCACTGGTCCTGAGATTAATCAAGAAACGACTGACAAGATCCGCCAGATCTGAGACAATCTGTTAGCTGCACGTAGTCGACATAAAAGCTACGCGGATAAGCGAAGGAAACCTTTAGAGTTTGAAGTTGATGATATGGTATTACTTAAAGTATCGCCCTGGAAAGGAGTGGTACGATTCGGGAATAAGGGTAAGCTTGCTCCACGATATGTTGGCCCTTTTAAGATCCTTGAACGGATCGGGAAGGTTGCCTACAAGTTAGAACTTCCTCCTAAACTTAGGAACGTGCACCCGACGTTTCACGTGTCTAATTTAAGAAAATGCTTAGCTGATCAGGATCTTCAGGTACCACTCGACGACATTGGCGTCGATGATACCATGCATTTTGTTGAAAAACCAGTTGAGATAATGTCTTGTACAATTACAAGATAGTGAACTTATGATTCTTTTGATAGGTTTACTTAGTTAAATTATCAAACAGTGACAATTGTAATTTAACTTAGTAATCCTAGTTTAATTATTATTGTGGTTTAGTTATTCTCAAATGTTGATGCTATGTATACAAGCTGATCATTCCGATTATCACTTGATATCGCGCCCCAAGAACCTTCCGCCCGACGGGAAAGTCGATCCATCCCGCCGGCTCGGGTGTGGTAATTCATGGTGGAGCCTGTGATCAGTTTTCACTAAACCATGGAAGGAATTTAGTAATCTAATTGTAGAATAAAATAAATTTCGAATGAGCACGTGTGGTTCTGATTAGAAACAAAAGTGCTGTAACATCACTGTATTTCAGGTTGTCCGTACAGACGTACGACTGTACTGTTACGACCTAATATAATAATTGTTAATGATTATGGATAATTACTATAAATTATTTGTTGATATTACCACTGGTATACATGATTGAGAACATATTATTTTATGCATAAACCATGGGAAGTTTAGTTGAAACGCAACTAAACAGAACCAGAGAGTTTATCGCAGTTATATTGTAGCTGATATGGATTATTGGTTTGGAATGGAAGGGGATTGGAGTTGGTTGTTGTATGGTTGCTAAACATAGTCAAGGACACATGGTCATGGTTTATCGAAATAGCGGTGGGACGGTGGCTGGGGCAGTTGCGACTGACCCCTACATATGCCCAATACATATGCATATTTCGGTCTATCATGGGTGTGTCAGTGATATGGTTTAGTGGGTTTTGGATTGGGATTTATAATATTAAAGTTAATAAAATAATGAAAGTGTTATTGGAAATAATTACGCGATGGTGAGGTTACGAACATAATTTAAGCGCTAATATTAATTAAGAAATATTAACTTAATAATGAATTCGCGTGGGTGACGATTCACACGAATATAATTATTAAGAATAATATTCTGAAAAGATATGCCATAAATTGTAAATCGAATCGAAATACGATACGAGCGTCGGATTCGGAAAGGTGACGATCTTTACGAATACGTACGTAAGTAACGCGTTTCGACGAGATAATATAATAATATTTAACGATAATAAAATAAGAAAATTAAATTAAAAACGTTTATTAGGAATCACAACCTAAAACAAATTCGAACGAACGGTTTATTAAATAAACAATTTAAACGAAATTAAACGAAACTGCTTTATTTAGCTAAATAAATTCAACGAAATCGTTTATGAAATAAATTTAATTAAAAATCTTTTTATTAGAATGAAATGCAATTATTTAAACGTTATATGTTTAAATATACGATTACGAGTCAAACCGAGTGTTTAATGATTTTTATCGCGAAATAAACGAAACCGAGCACGGGGGATCGAGACACGATATAAGGAAGAAGCCTCTTCTCTTTTACCTCATTCTAACAAACCCTTTCTCTCTCTAAAACACACCAATTCGTCATTCTCGCTCTCTCTCTCTCTCTACCTTCTCTTTTAGTTTTCTTCTTCATCTCTCAACCATTTGGAAGGATTTTGGTGCCAAAACGTTCGTGAGATCGAGGAGAACAATAAACCACAAAGAAACCTCGTTTTTGATCAAGATTAGAAGGTAAACATCGAGTTTTATTTTTGTATTTCACTCTAACATAACCGGTATGCATCTACACGTTTTTAAACAAATTCTATGTGTAGAAAACCCTAAGAAAATGTACTAGTGTAAGCATGGAAGGCCATAGCCACTATCTACGCAGGTTAGAAGCTTAGAGAGGATGAAGATGAGGAGTGATTGTGTTTGGCCGAACCTGCAAGGGCTGGTTTCGGTTGAACGAACCTTTGGGCTAGGCACCCGAACCCTATACCCAGCTGCGAACCTTCATTTGGGCGGGACAAGGTTGCAAGGGCCGGACCCAATGAGGGTGGCCGAACCTTGGTTCGACTGAACCTTGTATTGCAAACCTCCAATCCGCCAAAGCTGCTAGTTGGGCCGAACTTCCCTCTGGCCACGAACCTTTGATGAGAAACGAACCTCTCTTGTGCAAAACTGCATAGAAGTAGCCGAACCTTGGTCTTGGCAGCGAACCCTACCCACGAACCAGGGAGGGGCGAACCTATTAGAACCTTAGCCGAACCCTAATGGATCTGGAAGCCACGAACCTACTAACTAACCAACCGAGCCTTGGAACCTTGCGGTCACGAACCTCGGGCAAGACGAAGTCATAAGTTTTGGCAGAACCTTAGGGCTGTTAAAACCCTTCCCAGTCAGGCAAACCTATGGGGCTGTGAACATGTCATAGCCGAACCTAGGGCATAAATAAACCCTAAGGTTCGCTGGAAATTTTGGTAATAAAACCTAAGTATCGAACTAAGGGTTAAGGGTGATCAAAGAACAACATAATGGGGTAAACACATGCATGCATGAAAGATTGGGAGTGGCCACCTTCTCTTAACAATATAAACTTTAAATTAAGAGATTTTACCTAATGAGAATTCATTTGATAAGGACCTAGACATAATCTTTTAAAACTTGAATTGAATTTTAATAACTAAATTAAGGTGGTCAAATGAGTTAATCATGCATGTAAGTATATACAAAGTGTACATAAGGGCATACGGTTATTACCTTTACAACTTGTAAATCTTTGCTATATTATTTAAAATCAGCAGATAACGTATAATTAAAACTAATAAGTTTAAATTACAATTGTATGATGATTGGTGATAAAATCTTAGGTGATACAAAGTAACTTAGAACAAATAAACTAAGTTAACTAAACACTTAAGGACTTAAGGTGGACACTTCTGGAAACTGAATTGGAATAAAACGTGTATACTTATAAACACAAACATACGTTAAATACAGGTTGTTGAACTGTTGTGGATTACACATACGCGAGCGCGCATATTACACGAACATTATTCTAAGGAATTCAGGTGAGTTCTCATAACCTCCTTTTTAAACTGTTTTTGTTTTAAACACGAAGGTGGAACATGTATACCAATTTTAAATATCATTTTGATAACACATGGGTGATACCTGTTTATCAATATGATATTCATATTATGGGATTATCATTGCTTATGGATTTCCTCGGATTATTATAACTCCGTGTGACATCGTTGTTGACTTCAGTCATCGATAAAGATTACACGTATTGCCACTTGGATTATGACAACTCCATGTGTCGTTACTGTTGACTTCGGTCATCTGCAACGATTGCATGTACAGTCACGTGGTTTGTAACCAATCCATGAATCATTGTCTTTGACTTCGGTTAATTGCATCGATTTCATGTATTGTCACGTGGTTTGCCACCACTCCACGGATTATTGTTTTTAGCTTTGGTTAATCACATTGAATTTCCATGTATGGTCACTTATGCTAATTGAGAATATTGATGATTGTGATTGATTGAATGTTTATGTGATTGATTATCTATGATTATATATGATTTTCTATGATTCTTTGATAGATGTGATTGTGTAGGATTATGTGTTGGATTATTTCGCAGGTGCACATGTGGATTTTCTTGGGGAAATTATAAACTTTCATAAATCTATTTATAAACTTTCCTAAAATTTTTATAAACATTTTTTATACATAAAAACTTATGATTTCTCACCAACTACTTCGTAGTTGACACTTGATTTTATACATGTTTCAGGAAATGAAGACAAGTAGGTTGAGGAAGATGATCTCTCATATTTTGGACAATCGTCACTTAGGTTCTTGGACTTAGCTAAATAACTGAAATTCTGAAGACTAGAATTTAGTTAAATAGCTAAATCTCTTTTGTATTTGATGTAACTAATTCATGATGAACATGATTTTTCTGTAATTAATTTGGTTGATTAAATGATATATGATGATTTAAGTTAGATGCCCACGAGCTTATGAACAATCTACACATCCCTCGTGGCATCCCGACGTTTCCGCCATCGGTCGGGGTGTTACAAGTGCAATCAATCATGGGATATTACTTGTGAAGTGTTACAAGCTAAAGCCTGATATTTGGCTAGGTCAAAGGAATATATTTATGCGAATTTTGTCTTAATCATAATAAAGATCAAGGCCAGACACTCTAGTCTCGATGCTAGCCAGATTTTTAAGTAGCTAGTACAAACTTTGGCACATATTTCATAGTTGAAGATTATGATATGAAAGTAGGCTCCTTTGGTGTTGTTAACCTTTTCGCAAGGTTCATATTTTAGAGTGGCAAGCGCACTCTATGAGAGGACCAAGAGGTTGACCATAACCTTGTTCATATGTGGATGTGTAGTTGAAGTCTTCCTTTCTGAGGTGTCGTTTTCATTTCCCAAGAGTCAACTAATTGTTTGCTTAGCAGTGTAACGTTAGGTACTACACTTTACCTTTTACCAAGAAATAGGTTAAGCTGCACCACATAACGCACGAGTAGGCAAAGTATGTGGCTTTAGGTGGGGTATCATGGCTTTAAGCGAGGTATATGTTATCATAGAACTGGTTTGGTCATGGTACGTTTTGTTAGGCCAAATACATTCATAAAGGTTTGGCCAAGAAAACCATAGTAGTGACAATTTTTGCCATAACATGCTTGGTTGATTCATTGTAGTTGAGCAATAAGCATTGTGAACATTGGTCGAATCATAAATGATAGTTATCAAGTAAAATTTATAGCCACAATCAAAGTAGCGATCGAAGAGAACAAGAAATGGAACTACAAGAATTTTCCTTACTAATATAAGGCTGTCTTGATATAAGGCAAAGCAAAATATCTTTGACAAATGTAGCTCTAGTGAAACATGGCCAAGTAAGAAGGCAAGGATTTCTTAATATGTCTCCAAATAGGACCGCATAATCGGTTCACATGTTACAAGGTTGGACATAAGATTAGGGAAGGTAATGGGGGACCAAGTGCTCGACTAGAGTAACGAATAATTGAACTTTAGACATCACGGTATGACATCATATCAATAATGTAAGTCAAGTCTTATGGTGATGCATGTTTATGAAATAAAAAAGTTGTAGGATGTACATCTCATGATAACTCGTAAGCAAAGGTGTCAAATTATACCTCAGTATGTAGTAAGGTTTCCACGTTATACATTGGCATGAGGTGTTTGAATTTTTTTGACAATGATGCAACATCAGTCGAGGTGCTTACTATTCTTACATAGATACAACATATATATATATATATATATATATATATGATGCAACATCATCTTAGGTGTTTAAACCTCCTATAAGAATAACCTCATGATGTGAAAAAAATTCATTTGTCTAACGATACTGTTTTATATGACGGCCTTATGTTATTGTCTTTGATAACATACTCTTTGTCTAGAGATTTTGCCAATAATTTGAAAATGTTATAGTTGTTAGATTTTTTTTACGTGCTCTATTTTAAGTGAGTAGGTCAAGGTCGAATCCCACGGAACAATAATGTTTCAGGTGCTCAACCTTCACATAGTTAGGTCAAGGCCAAACCCGATGGAGCAATATTGTATCAGGTGTTCAACCTTTACATGGGTAGGTCAAGGCCAGACCCCATAGATCTTTATTATAAGGTTGGTTAACCTATTACATGAGTCAGATAAGGTAGAAGTACATGGAACATTATATGTTTGAATGAGTGATATATTTTACCATAGATATCATGGAGATCTTTACCCCCTGTATTAGAGGTGGTAAAAAAAATCCGTATCCGAATCCGAAATATCCGAAAATCCGAAAAAATCGGATATCCGGATGTTCGGATATCCGGAAGTTCGGATATCCGAACGTTCGCATATCCGAAATTTCAGATTCGTATTCGGATACCTGTTTTGAAAATTTTCGGATAGTTCGGATATCCGATATCCGAAATAGTTTTTTTTTCCGAATATTTGGATACTTTTTTCGGATAATTTTTCGGATATCCGAATATTTTTCGGATATTTCAGATAATTTTAGGATAATTTTCGGATATCCGGATAATTTTCGGATATCCGGATAATTTTCGGCTATTTGGATACTCGAAATATATTGTTTTTAATTTTTATTTTCTGATTTCGGATATCCGAATCCGAATCCGAAATTTCGGATATCCGATATTCGAATATCCGAAATTTCGGATTCGGATATCCGAAAATGAACACACCTACCCTGTATCATGATGTGTTAACTTATATATCTGGCATCCCAGATAATGTCATTTGATATTAGTGGTATGAAATCATGCTATCCCCCACCTCCAAGTTGTTGAGAAAATGTTGATGGTGATGAGGTCATTAATAATATTAAATAATGGGGATAGGAATTTTGTCGCCCTAATATCCATGAGTAAAAGTGTTGATTCATAAAACTTGGTGGAAACGCCAAGGATAGAAGGTCAGAAACAATGGTTCACAAGAATCAATTTAAAAGAAGATGTAAGTTTCATGCATCTTCTGTACGTTCTTGCAAGATGGCTAGGTAATTTTCATTAGTTAAGATGGCGTTGCCTTTTGCTTGGCAAGTGACTTGAGATTTCATTAAACACCATGACATGAGCTCCTTCAAACCAAAGGTGGTATTTACTATTATCGAGGAAGTAACATTGGTGTTTTACAAGCAAGGTGTTTCTTGTTATTTGCATGAAAAGGTGCAAGTAACTTGCTTTTTTCAAAGTAAGTTTGCATTTTTCCAGCATGATGACCATGATACTTTTCCAAAGGATATATTGGAGTACTTTAAAGTTGGATGATGTTGGGTTTGGCCTATTATTTTGTCTTCGTCATCTTTTCGAATATGGCTATCTTAGGACAAACTTCATTATCATTCGAGAGTTTTCATTATAACTGAATGGTTTTTCTAGTTTCATTCTTTAATACCTTTGTCCAATCCCATTGGGTATGCTTAGCGGAGACTTGGGGAATAACCCCTTGCATAAGTATCTTTAGCCCTGTTGTCTTAGTATGCTTATCTAGTATGTGATGGTTTAGCTACCCTGTGAAAAATGTGTTTTAATATGTAAATGTCATGCCTTGCAGGTGACGTACCTTAAAGAAATCCCTGGTCAAACATATAACTTATTACATGTATGATAAGGTGACATTAGTGTTGGCTTGAATTTCGTATGGTATGATGAGTTGGCTTCTTATAAGGGAAATGACCTTTCCTCATGTCAGACAAGTTGACTTGAATTCTTACTAAAATAAGAATGGTGAAAGATGATTCATGCTTTTATGGCCAAATTTTCTTTTACTGCTATATGGAAAATGACTGTGCCGTATGCCAGGCAAGGCTATTTGAAGTTTTGCGAAACTAGATGACTTGAAATTTCTTTCAATAGGGATTATAGGTGATTTGTGCCTAGGCGACCAAGTTATTTTCAGCTTTTTTAAAGAAAGAGTATCTAACTTGAGGTCTTACTAAGCTAAATGACACATCATTTTTAGTAATGTTTAAAGATCATTTGTGCCTTTAGTGAGCAAGTTGCCTGTAGCTTTTATAAAGAAATATGACATTGCCTTCTGTCGGGCTAAGGGACTTGAAAAATGGCTAAGCTAAAAGACTTTGAGATTTTGTACATCAGGTTGTCTTTAGCTTTTCTAAGGAAGGATAGCCTTGCCATTTCTCCCGAACTCTTGCAAAGCTTGATTACATGATATTATGTAAAGCAAGAGTGTAAGGTGATTTGCGTTCCATGACTGTTCTAAATAGATAAAACCTTGCCTTCTGTCACTTCGGATTTTTGGTGATTATCTATTCGTGGAATAAGTGATGATCCGTTGGTTCTTACTCAGGGAATCTTGCCTTGATTTGGTACCGCTCTCGCGGCCCGCACCGAAACAGTGCTTTACCCCTAGATGTCCAGTCAACTGCTGCGCCTCAATAGGTGACATTTTTTTTCGAAACATATCATTATTTTATGTCTAGGTTTTGTTAAAACAATAAAACTTTGAGATATTTTAAAACAAGGTAACATTCCCTTTTTTAAGCACAACGATTGTTGTACTTTGTTGGCGAGACGGCTGGAGTTCCTGATAGGTAAAATAATCATAGTTACTTTATGAGAAGATGATCTTTCCTTCCAACAATATGACCATGCCTTACGACGAGATGACCAGGTCTTCCAACAAGGTGACCTTAGTGTCTTGCTAATCAACGTGACTTTGGTGTTCTGCTGAGTAACGTGACTTAAGTTTCTTTGAAAGATGGAAACTTGTTGCTTATCATGGCGCTTTCAAGGCAAGGTTGCTTTGCTTAGCCCCAATTTTTTTTATACGAGTATAGGAGAGTAAAATAACTTGGGTTGTGACCAGGAAATGCCATTTTTAAAATTAAGAAAGATGACTCATGCTTAGCTATATAAGCTGATTTAGGCTTCTCATATTCGAATTGTCTTCCTTTGTTAGCGATGTAGGATACTTTTCAAGGATATATATATATATATATATATATATATATATATATATATATCGTCTTCAACCATTGAGGAGATAAAGATCATGAAGCTTAAGCACTAATATTGCTTGGTGTTGATGTAATGATTTAGAAACTCCTTCTGGTATGGAAGTCTTGCCTTATCATTGCTTCTATCAGTTGCACTGGTGTCTTGGGATATTGATAGCGTTTGTTCTTTATCTCCAGGATAAACAAAAATTTCCATGTTGTTGTCTTTACATACTTGTCGTTATTGATACCATGCGAGTCAATTCCTTGTATCAATAGTTTTATTGCCTGGCGATGTTGCCCTATCGCTTTGGCACAAAGAAGGTCATGCGATTTTGCTGTTTTACCATTTCACTAATATTTCGAGATACCTTCCTAGGTAATCACGTTACGAAACAAGCTAATTAGTAGTTTATTATCACGCACAACCTATCTGAGTATTTGGTGAGATAAGATGTCAAAATCTTTGTTGAAAAGTCGAACTTGAATGGAAAACTTCTCCGCTAATAATGTTGGCCCGATAATATCCCTTTTGAGTTGATATTCATAACCATGAGAAATGTCAGGAGAGTATTTGCATGTAAAGTGAGCTTTCCTTTATCATTTTTCTTCTTCTTTGATTTTATTATATGTAGAGCCCAATCTAAAGGCAAAGACTGACAAAATCAACTCGTGACAAGATGAAGACCAAGTTTTTCCATTTTCGTGAACTATGTATTTCTTGTACTTGTAAATTTCGTGTACTTTAGTATTTTGTGTACATAGGTTCGAGTACTTCTAGAGTAGTATAAATAGACGCATTGTATACTAGTCTAGCGTTGCGAATCTCGAGGCAAACTCTTCTAGAAGCATTGAAGCAGTTTGTATCAAGTTCATCTTTTTATTATAGAAATTAACTTTTCTATTCCATTTCTATCTTCTAACATGGATTTCGCACATATTAGCAATTGTTCGTGCTATTTGAGCTGATAAAGTTCGGATCTTGACAGATTAAGGGACCTACAAGTGGTATCAGAGCTTGGAAGCTCTTTTCAGCACAAAGGTAACTCCTTTTTCGATCAAGTTTGCTACTTTATTTTTCATTTCCACTCCATCAAGTTGTTGTATCAATTTCGGATTCCAGATCTTGAAGAAATTTCACCTGGAATTTTTCAACTGTT
The DNA here is from genome assembly GCA_009363875.1 of Mikania micrantha. NCBI lineage: Eukaryota > Viridiplantae > Streptophyta > Magnoliopsida > Asterales > Asteraceae > Mikania > Mikania micrantha. Next base: position 33,397,322 of record CM018681.1, read on the forward strand.
TTTCGAGAACTCCATTTCTAGAACAGAGTTTTGAGTACTGGTGTTCGTGTACTGCGTTTCGGCAACTTGACTTAGTGATCTTCATTTCTAGAATAAGGCTTCATGTACTTGTCTTTAGATACTTTGATTCGTGTACTTGGCTTCGACTACTGGATTCGTGATCTTCAGTTAGAGTACTTGATTTTGAAATCTTGGCTTCCGGAACTCCTCTTCGTAATTTTGGTTTCGCATACTTGGGTTTCGATTTCTAGTTTTCGAGTACTTTGCTTGAAGTACTCTGTTTGAATACTTCATAAACTTCGTGTACCCCTGAACTTCGAGAACCTTCTGGACTTCGCGTACTTCAGGATTTCGAAAACCTTGGAAATTTCATATACTCTGCTTCGTGTACCACTCTTAGAGAACTCATGGATTTTGAGAACTAACACTTGGAATTTTATGGTCATGGCTTCCAAGAACTTGACAAATCTTTCCAGCCAGCTCAATCTAGACAATGAGATTGGGACAGGTACCAAGCCGCCTAGGCTTGTTTCGGGAGACAACTCTCAGGACTGATATTCAAATTCCAGTCCTTCATCAAGTATATAGATCCAAAGCTGTGGCGTTCGATTGAGGAAGGGCCTTACGTGCCCAAGTATGATAGTGAATTGAATGGTTTGATCCCTAAGGACCCAGAGTTGTTCATTGAGAACGACATTCTGCTAAGAGAGAAAGATGAAAAGGCTTATGTCTCTTTCACCATGGCACTATCCACTAATGTCCCTCACGGGTTTAAGGAGCACAAGAATGCCAAAGAGTTATGGTATGCTTTGGTTGAACGTTTTTGAAGGAAATGAACAAATGTTGAGACAACAGTTCAACATGCTTAATTTACATCAAAGGTGAAACACTGGAAGCTCAACTTAACCAATTCAACCACCTGATGACCGAGCTTACGAGTGCAGGGATTGAAATGACCAAGGGTGACGTCAATAAGAAGCTGATGAACTCTCCCCCGTACAATTGGAACTCCAATTGTACAACCATCAAAAGGACCATGGACATGTAAAAAACTACCTTGAGCGAGCTGATATCCTTCATCAACTAATATGATATGGATGATAAAAAGATATCGTTGAATCATGCCGGCTCTGTGGGTAGTACTCTAGTTTCAGAGAACGTAGCGCTTCACTCATACATCAACTACCAAGCATCAGGATCCCAGTCAATACTGTATGAGACCACATTTCTTTCCTCCAGGCAAGCTCATTTAGTGTCCAAATTCAGTCAAGAGAGTGAAGAGAACCTGCTACTGTTCAAAGGGTTCATGACCAGTTACAATGCTTTCATTACAGGTGAGTTGGCACCGGCCAATCTAGCACAGGATAATCTGGAGCAGATTAATCCTGCTGATGTGGGAGGAAATGGATAATACATGGCAGATGGCCATGGCGGTCTTCAGAGCGAAGAAGTTCATCAAGAAGTACGGGGAGAACAGTTTTGAGAACAATCCGGGGAAGAAGCTCGGGTTTGATAATCGAAGCTCAGGTGCTGCAGTTGTGTCCAGCCGGGTCACTTTGCTTTGGAATGTAAGCAGCCGAAGAATGCAAAGGAGGGTAAGGAGAAGACAGATGATTCCTCCGGTGTTGGAACATCTAAAGCTCTAGTAACTCAAGAGTTAGATGCGTATGACTGGAGCGATCAAGTGCAGAAGTTGGAGATGACTTTGAGCCATGCATTCATGGCTGAGGTGGATGAAAAGAGAAATGAGGTAACTGAAAATCTTTGCTCTACCTTTTGCATGGAAAAGATTTTTAAATACAAATCTCACAATGAGGCATTGACCACGGAGGTCACCAAATTAAAATACATTAACTCTGAATTTCTTAAAAATGAAGAAATTTTCAAATAGAAACTTGATACCGAAAGGCGTGACATTTCAAAGTTAAAGGAACTTTTGAGTGACAAGGAACCTAACTATCGGGACGCCAAGCGTCGGATAGCTGAGACTACCTTAGAGTTAGACCAAGTTAAAACCGAGTTGTCAAAATCTAAAATTAGAGCTGAAAAATATGAATACTCAAGTAACTTGATGGCTAAGAAGATCAATGTGGAGATTAGGGGAAGGGAGCCAATAGGGCTTGATTATAGTGAGGTGAAACCTCCTTTCAACCACAATTACTCCATCATGCCCAAAATCAGCAAGTTTGTTAATGATCTACTGTTAAAGTCTGACCGAAGGTTTAAGTTCACTACTGGTTCTAACAAACTAGTTTCACCCGCAGTATATCTTATTCTGTCTAATTTAAATCATTTTGATGATTTTGAGGTTTGTGAAGAAGATTTAAGTGTTTCAGGTCAGAGTGAGGAGGAAGAAGAAAAATTGCTGGGAGGAGCAGATATTGTTCAGTCTCATCTAGCAAATCACGTTTTTCAATTCCAAAATTTGATTTTGTTGGAAAGCTTGAAACAATTAAAATTAAGCCGAGTGAAATGATTGAGAATTTTAGGACTAATTTTGTTAAAATTATTGATGATGTTAAAAACAAATGTGTCTTAAAATCAGATTCTTCTCCTTTGACAGAAAAGGTAAACCAGGCTCATTCCACAATCACAGGAGAGACGAGCTCAAAGTTAAATACTAATTGTGAACCTTATGTTCCAACTAGGTCATTGGAACAAGTCTCCACAAGTTCGTTTCCTGGTCAAAGTGATTGTGATGTAAAGCCATTTGATCCACAAGAATTTTACCAAAAGGTATGTTGCTAAGAATGTGGGAGACCAGGCCACATAGCCAAACACTGTTTGTACAGACCAACTGAATTCTTCTATGGGAAGAATCAGAAGGTCACACATGAAGCAAAACTAGTCTGTAAACCATTGAGGACTGATCAATCCTCCAAGCCAAAGGTGAAACCTAAGAAAATAACTCAGAATCATCATACTGCCATAAGCAGAAAAGGATCTAAATCAACTCAAAATGGTTTTCATAAACAAAATAAAGCAAAGATTTTTCAATCTGATATTAGAACACAGTGGAAAGGTAAACCACACTGAAAGCCACCAATAAAACCAAATGACCCTAGTAGTGTGAACAAGCAGATCAAAGTGAACAAAAGCTCCAAATTGCCTAACGTGTGTTTGTTGTGCAAGGACGACCAAAAAAGCTGAAAAATGTATGGTATGTTGATTGTGGTTGCTCCCAGCACATGACTGGGGATTTCTCTGATTTGCATGAAGTCACACCGTTTAATGGAGGATATGACTCATTTTCCAGAGACAAAGGTGGAAAGATAAGCATGAAGCGAACTGCTACAAATGGCACGTTGAGCTTTGAGGATGTGTACCATGTGGAGGAACTCAACCACAGCTTGTTGAGTGTCTCCCAGATCTATGACAAAAGCTTCTCAACTCACTTCACTAACAAGGAGTGTTTAATTTTGAATCCGAGTTTTGTAATTCCAGATAAGTGGATCTTGATGCGGACTCCGAGAATCAACAATGCCTACATCATCAGCATGAATTCAGATTCATTTACTGAGAATACCTATTTGTTCTCAAAGGCATCGGAGACTGATTGTCTGTTATGGCATCGTAGATCGGGTCACGTCAAGTTGAAGAATCATAATAGATTCGCCAAGGGAGATCACCTAATTGAACTTCCTTGAAAGAACCTCTTCCATAAAGAAGTGCATCCCATATACCAAGGGGAAGCAACACAAGAGATCCCACAAACTGAAGTTGTTCAATTCAATTTCATCAATTCTACAACTTCTTCAAATGGATCTATTTGGACCAGTCAACGTAATGAGCATCGGAAAGAAGTCATACTGTCTTGTGATTACAGATTATTATTCCAGATTTACTTCGGTTTTCTTTCTTGTTAAGAAGGATAAGACAACTAAGATCCTGAAGTAGCTTATCACCTTAATAGAGAATCAGAAGAACTTGAAGGTGAAGGTGATTAGAACTAACCATGGCACAGAGTTTAGGAATCTAACTCTTATTGATTTTTGCCATGAGAAAGGGATTTCTTGACAATACAGTGCAGCTTGTACACCTCAGCACAACGGAGTAGCTGAGAGACGGAACAAAAAGCTTATCGAGGCTGCATGGACCATGTTGTCTGAGTCTAAGCTGTCAATCTTCTTCTAGGCAGAAGCTGTCAATACAGCTTGCTATGTTCAAAACCATGCACTGCGGAACAAACGCCACCAGAAGACTCCATACGAGATTTTCTTCAATCAAAAGCCAAAAGTTGGCCATTTCAAATCCTTTGGATGTCCTTGCATTCTACTCCACACTGAGCCCTATCACAAGTTTGATGACAAAGCTGATAGGTGTTACTTATGGGCTATTCTTCTGAGAAAGCTGTCTTCCGTGTGTACAACAAAAAGACAAGCCAGATTTTTGATCATACTACATTCACTGGCAAGAGATGAATCACACTAATTCCAGTTCAAGTCCAAACTGGCTATTCCAATTATGATTATACTTTTGAGCCATTCAACTATACTACTGAGAGTGTAGGACCAATTGAGCCTGAAGACAGTTTCTATAAAAGTGATGACATACATTACCGGGTTGACTATGTTCCATGTGACACAAATCTTCTAAGTGTTGATCCACCAGGCATGTACCAGCGAGCTCAACCAATAAGTGAAGCTATCCCTTCAGATCCGGAGACTTCTGATTCAGATCAACCAACTCAACAGACATATCCAACATATTCCTCCTCCCATTAGACATTTAACAGTCCACTGTTCTCAGACCACATCCCTGAGGAACATTGTGTCGATAATCAAGCTGAAGCAATTGGAACAACTCTCGATGACTACTTTGCTTCCTCCAAAGAAGAACAACTCACCCACATTAGTAATCTGTTTGAAAACTTAGCGGTTGAGGAAGTACCTACTTCAAGCATCAACAAGAATCAACCCGTGGAAAACATTATTGGACTGTTTTCAGAAGGAGTGCTTACCCGGAGCACATCTATTCCGGCTTAGACCGCCTTATCTGAAGGAACTATTACATATAGTCAATCAGGTCCAATTAATTATTTGTTGTATTCTTGATTTATTTCGCAGGTAGAACCTAAGAACATCAAGATGGCTCTTAAAGAATCAAGTTGGGTTAAAGCGATGCAAGAAGAATTGACGCAGTTTCACAAGCTCCAGGTGTGGAATCTGGTTCCATTGCCAAAATGGAAACCGCCAATTCGAACCACATGGGTCTTCAGAAACAAGAGGGCTGAATCTGGCATCATCATCAGAAACAAGGCAAGGGTGGTAGTCTAGGGCTTCTACCAACAAGAGTATATTGACTACAAGGAGGTCTTTGCACCGGTAGCAAGACTTGAGGCTATCCACATCTTCTTGGCCTATGCATCCTACATGAACTTCACGTTTTATCAAATGGATGTGAAGACAACTTTCTTGTATGAAAAGGTCAAGGAAGAGATATATGTATTTCAACCTCCCGGGTTCGAGGATTCGCATTATCCTGACCATGTCTGCAAGCTAGACAAAGCCCTGTACGGTCTTCATCAAGCACCACGAGCATGGTATGCTACATTCACAGATCATCTTCTAGCCAATGGATATACCCGTGGAGCAATAGATCAGACATTGTTCGTGCGCAGAGAGAAGGATTATTTGATTCTTGTCCAGATATACTTACCAATTTCAACATGTTGGACTCCAAGCCTACCTCCACTTCTATGGCTGCTCGTCGTGTCTTGACTTCGGATTCTGATGGTGAGGATGTCGATCAACATCTTTACCTATCGATGATTAGCTCACTGATGTACCTCACTGCCAGCAGACCCGACATCATGTTCTCTGTATGTCAGTGTGCCAGATATCAGACGAATCCGAAGGCTTCTCATCTGATTGTTGTCACGAAGATCTTACACTACCTTGTCAGGAAACCTTGTCTTGGTTTATGGTGTCCAAAGAACTCTTAGTTCAAGTTATTTGCTTACTCTGACAATGATTTTGGTGGTTGCAATTTAGACAGAAACTCAGCCACATGTGGATGTCAGTATCTGGGAGATCGCCTTGTATCATGGCATTGCAAGAAGCATACTACTGTATCTACCTCTACTGCAGAAGCTGAGTATGTTGTTGCTTTTAGCTGCTGCTTTAAGGTCTTCTGGATGCAACAGCTTCTCGATTACGGTTTGAATTTTCTTGACTCTCCTATATACTGTGATGATGAAGCAACTCTTCATATCATCAAGAATCCAGTACAACACTCCAAAACTAAACAAATCGACATCCGGATTCACTATATCCGGGACTGTTTCGAACGAAAACTTTTTCTTCTTGAAAAATGACCACACAGATGACAATCTTGTGGATCTTTTCACTAAACCGTTCGATAGAGCTTGCTTCCACCACGTACTCACCTCACTCAAACTAATAATTTTTGATTAAACAATTTTTATAAATACATTAAAATTTGAAGAGCCCATTTCATGATGAAGACTGACAAAGCCAACCATAGAAGATCTGAAGTCCTGATTTTGATTAGATTTTGTTTATTTTCGAGAACATGTATTTCGAATACAGATGTTGTTCGAGTACTTGAAGTTATTTTGTATTGAACTTCGAGTACACCTAGGCTTAGTATAAATAGACGTATTTTGTACTAGTTTAGTGTTGGATTCCAGAGGTGTGCTCTCTAGACGTATTGAGGTACATTTTCGAATACACCATTTAATACACTTAAAGTTTTGATCTATCTTGATGTTATACTTGTTTCTTTAACTCTATTCTGGATTGCGCACATTATAGAGTTGTTTGATGCGGATTGGAGACATAAAGCTTGGATCTTGATCTGGGTTGGGACTTACAAGTGGTATGAGAGCCTTAGTGCTCTTATCTTCATCAAGGTATCAACTTTTTCAAGCAAGTTCATTACTTTATCATTCTACTCTACTCTATCTAGCTACTGTTTAAATTTAGGACTCCAGATCTTAAGAAATTTTTCTTTAAAATTTTCTTAAGTATTTTTGAGTTCAAAATTTTCGAGTTCAGCTTTTTCGAGTACAGTTAAAGTGTTCAAAAGTGTTGTCAAAAGTTCGACTACAAGGGTTGGTGTGTTCGACTGCAAAGGTTCTTCGAATACAGACTTGTTCGAGTACACAGAGTTTTGAATACACAGGGTTCTTCGGGTACACTGGTTTTCGAATACACTCAGATATTTCGAGTATAGGCTGTGTTCGAATAGAGACATTGTTCGTGTATGCTGAAGACTTCGAGTATAGTTTGATCTTCGATTAGTGGTGTCACTTCGAGTAGGACTTGGTGATCATTGCACTTGGGATTTCGTGAACTATACTTAGAAATTTTTTGTCATGGCATCTAAGAATCTGACCAATCTGTCCAATCAGCTCAATCTGGACAATGTGATCGGAACAGGAACCAAGCCACCTAGGCTTGTGTCGGGAGACAACTTTCAAGATTGGAAGTTCATATTTCAATCATTCCTCAAGTATACTGACCCAAAACTTTGGAGGTCGATTGAAGACCGACCTCATGTGCCCATGTATCAAAGTGAAATGAATAGATTGATTCCCAAGGATCCTGAACTGTATACGGAAGCTGACAGTCTTTTGATGGAGAAGGATTATAAAGCATATGCATCAATAACAATGGCCTTATCTATTGATGTCGCTCATGGCTTCAAGGAACATAAAACAACCAAGCAATTATGGGATGCCTTAGCTGAAAGGTTTGAAGGCAATGAAGATATGCGAGAGAGTCACAAAGATATGTTAAGACAGAGGTTCAATATGTTCAATCATATCAAAGGTGAATCCTTGGAGGGTCAACTGAATCGTTTCACTCACCGTATGACTGAGATGACTAGTGTTGGAATTGAGATGACAAAAGGCGAGGTCAACAAGAAGCTCCTAAACTCATTGCCTTACAATTGGAATTCCAACTACACTACAATCAAGAGAACAAAAGATATGTACAAGACCTACCTAAGTGAGCTGATTTCAATCATCAATTCTTATGACATGGACGACAAGCAAAGATGTAGAGCCCACTAAATGATGAAGACTGACAAAGTCAACCCGGAAGAGTCAACACTCAGTTTCTGATAATTTACGTGTACAGCATTTAGAGCACACCACTTGTTCGTGTACTCGAACTTTTGTTTTGGATTTCGAGTACACCTAGGCCTAGTATAAATAGACGTATTTTGTACAGGTTTAGGTTGGAATCCCAAGGCACTTGTTCTCTAGATGTATTGAGACATTTGTACTCGAAATCTTTCAGATTTATAAAAGTTTGCATTTTTCTTATTGCTTTCTTGATTCTAACTTGGATTCCGCACTTGTTAGAGATCACTGATGATGATTATGAAGATAAAGTCTGGATCTTGATCAGTTTAAGGACCTACAAGTGGTATCAGAGCTTGAGTCCTCTTTTCATCATCAAGGTAACAACTTTCTGAAGCAAGTTTTATACTTTATCATTCTTCTCTACTCCATCTAGCTACTGTGTAAATTTGGGAATCCAAATCTTAAGAAAAATTTTTATAAAATTTTTCTTAAGTATTTTCGAATTCAAAATTTTCGAGTTCAGGTATTTCGAGTATAGTTAGAGTGTTCGAAGTATAAATACTTTTTCGAGTACAAGAGGAGTTCGACTACAGGATTTCGAATACAGAGTCAGCTTCGAGTACACACAGGATTTCGAGTACAAGGGAATTTTCGAGTACAAGGGAATTTTTGAGTACAAGAAGAGTTTCGAGTACAGGGGTATTTTCGATTACAAGGAGTTTCGAGTACAGATTTGTGTGTTTAACTTTAAGCAGTATCTACAGGGTGCTTCAGGGAATTCGAGTACTGGACTTAGAAAATTTTCTGATTCATCATGGCTTCAAAGAATCTGACAAATTTGTCCAACTTACTCAATCTGGACAATGAGATTGGCACCGGAAAAAAGCCGCCAAGGCTCGTGTCAGGAGATAACTTCCAAGATTGGAAGTTCAGATTTCAGTCATTCATCAAGTATACCGATCCAAAGCTTTGGAGATCAATTGAGGAGAGTCCCTATGTACCCTCATACCAGAGTGAGATTAATGGTCCTCTAGTTCCTAAGGATCCTGAATTGTATACTGACAATGACATACTGTTGATGGAAAAGGATGAAAAGGCCTATGCGTCAATCACTATGGCACTATCGACTGATGTTGCTCATGGATTTAAGGAACACAAAACAGCGAAGGAACTCTGGAATGCCTTGGTTGAAAGATTTGAAGGAAATGAGGATATGCGAGAGAGTCGAAAGGATATGCTCAGGCAGAGGTTTAATATGTTTAACCACATCAAGGGAGAGTCTCTTGAAGCACAACTTAACAGATTTACACATCTGATGACTGAGATGACTAGTTCTGGAATTGAGATGACCAAGGGAGAAGTGAACAAGAAGCTGCTAAACTCATTACCTTACACTTGGAATTCAAATTGTACAACGATTAAAAGAACCAAGGATATGTACAAGACTTCCTTGAGTGAGCTGATCTCAATCATCAACTCTTATGATATGGACGATAAGCAGAGAGCACTGAATCATGCCAGCTCAATGGGCATTGCTCCTGTATCTGAAAACTCTGCACTTCTGTCAGCAATCAATCTTCAGTCATCAGGAATGCAGCACTATCAGCCTTCTTCATCTCATGCAATTCCTTTTGAGACTGCATTCCTATCATCTGGACAAGCCAGATCAGTGCCTAAAGTCAATCCAGAAAGTGAAGAGAATCTGCTGCTATTTAAAGGATTCATGAATAGCTACAATGCTTTCATAGCAGGAGAATTGGCACCTTCCAATCTCACTCAAGACAATCTAGAGCAGATCAATCCAGCTGATGTTGAAGAAATGGACATCTCATGGTAGATGGCGATGGCAGTGTTTAGAGCAAAGAATTTCATCAAGCGATATGGAAGAAATAGCTTTGGAAACAATCCTGGAAAGGAGCTTGGTTTTGACAAGTCAAAGCTCCGATGTTATAACTGCGACCAACCGGGTCACTTTGCCAGAGAATGTAAGCAGCCAAAGGTGGCTAAAGAAGGAGAAAAGAAGACTGAAGAGAAATCTGTGACTGCAGCTGCGGGAGGAAGTGCTAGCACATCTAAAGCACTGGTGACTCAAGAGACTGACTCCTATGATTGGAGTGATCAGGTGCAGGAACTGGAGCTGACTCTGAGTCATGCATTCATGGCCGAGGTGGACGACAAGCAGAAGGAGGTAACTGAAAATCTTTGCTCTACCTCATGCATAAATAAAGTATTTAAGTACAGGTCACACAATGAATCATTAATCAAAGAATTAAACAAACTTAAATACTTTAACTCAGAATTTCTTAAAAATGAAGGAATTTTTAAAAGGAAACTTGAAGCCGAGGGTCGGGATGTGGCAAGGCTAAAAGAACTTTTAAGTGATAAAAAGTCTAACTATCGTGATGCTAGACGCAAAATCGATGAACTCACGTTGGAGCTAGACCAAGCTAAAACTCAACTTTCTAAAATTTCAGTAAAATGTGAACAATTTGATTATTCAAGCAAAGTTTTAGAAAACATGGTAAGCATACAATTCAAGAGGGATAATAAGGGTCTTGGTTTTAAGGAGTGTGCACCACCCTTTAACCATAATTACTCATGCATGCCAAGGATCAACACATCTGTTGATGACTTGGAATTGGATTCTAGTCGTGCTTGTGATTTCCCCACCAAACCAGTTATGCTTACAGCTGACCCTATTATGACTAATGACTCTAAGGTTTGTGCAGAAAAACTAAGTGTTGCAGGTTTAGAGGAGAAGAAGGTAGAAAGAAGTGCTGGGAGGAGCATAGATTGTTCAACATCTACAAGACAATCATCTTTTGTTCCAAAAACTGATTTTGTTGGAAAATTCGATGAAATTGACATTAATCTTAATGATATGTTGAAACATTTTCAAAAAACGTTTGCTATAAAATCAACCTTCTCTCCTTTGACAACACAGACTGCACCGGCTCATTCCACAATTACTAAAGAGGAAAGTTCACAGTTGAACCCTAACTGTGAACCTTATATTCCAACTGGGTCATTGGAACAAATTTCTTCAAACTCATCCTCTAGTCAAAGTAACTGTGATGTAAAGCCCTTTGACCTAATTGAATTTCACCAAAAGGTTTGCTGTTACGCATGTGGGAAACCAGGCCACATTGCTAGACATTGTCTGCACCGACCTACTGAATTCTTCTATGGGAAGAATCAGAAGGTCATCCCTAAGGCTAAACCGGTTAACAAACATGTGAGGAACGTACCATCCTCCAAGCCTAAGTCAACCTCTCAAATGGGGACTCAGACTCAGACTCCTTCCACTGCAAAAAGACATAAGAAATCAAACAAAGCTCAATCTGATTTTCATAAGCAAACACCAAGGATTTTCAAAACTAAGACAAAATCAGTTAACTAGGGCAGTGGAAGTGTGACAAAACATATTGAACATAATTCAGACAGACCCAAGAACAGACCCAAACCCAAGGACAGAGTCTATTCTATTTACAAAGTGCCTAAATCTGTTATGGTTTGGGTACCGGTTTCTCATTAGTTGTATGTGTACTATGCAGGGACAGCCAAGCAAGCTTAAACATTTTTGGCATGTAGACAGTGGCTGTTCTCGGCATATGACTGGGGTTTTCCCTCAGTTACATGAAGTTACACCATTCAATGGAGGCTATGTATCATTTGCTGGAGACAAGGGAGGAAGGATAAGCATGAAGGGCACGGTCACAAATGGAACTCTTAGTTTTGAAGATGTGTACTATGTTGAAGAGCTCAATCACAGTCTTCTGAGTGTTTCTCAAATCTGTGACAAGAGTTTTTCCACACACTTCACAAACAAAGAATGTCTTATTCTGAAGCCTGGCTTTGTAGTGCCTGAGAAGTGGATTCTGGTGAGAACTCCAAGGATAAACAATGCCTATATTATTAATATGAACTCAGATTCATTTACAGAGAACACTTGTTTGTTCTCAAAGGCATCGGAGCATGATTGTCTGTTATGGCATCGGCGACTGGGTCATGTAAATCTTAAGAATCTGAATAGACTCGCCAAGGGGGATCACGTCATCGGTCTACCTTCTAAAGATTTCTCCACTATTGAGAAATGTATCGCTTGTGCCAAAGGGAAACAACACAAGAGACCCCACAAACTTAAATTGTTCAATACTATCTCTTCAGTTCTTCAACTTCTTCATATGGATCTGTTCGGACCGGTTAACGTAATGAGTATTGGGAAAAAGTCATGTTGTCTTGTTGTGACAGATGATTATTCCAGATTCACTTGGGTGTTCTTTCTGGCCAAGAAAGATGAAACTCCAGAAATTCTGAAGAAGTTCATTACCTTGATTGAAAATCAGAAGAATATAAAGGTCAAGATGATTAGAACTGATAATGGAACTGAATTTAGAAATCAGACTCTTATAGATTTCTGTGATGAAAAGGGGATAGCTAGGCAGTACAGTGCAGCCAGAACACCTCAACAAAATGGAGTTGCTGAATGGAGGAACAGAACACTTATAGAAGCTGCACGAACAATGCTGTCAGAATCTAAGCTGCCAATCTTTTTCTGGGCCGAAGCTGTTAACACTGCATGTTATGTACAGAATCGGGCACTTTTGAACAAGCGACATCAGAAGACTCCTTATGAAATTCTCTTCAATCAGAAACCCAAAGTTGGCCACTTCAAGTCATTTGGATGTCCATGCACTCTTCTTCATACAGAGCCCAATCACAAGTTTGATGATAAGGCAGATGAGTGTTACTTTGTGGGTTAGTCATCCGAGAAAGCAGCTTACAGAGTTTACAACAAGAAGACTCGGATGATCGTGGAATCATACTACATAGATTGGCAAGAAATGAACTCTACAGATGCTGGTTCTAGTCCAAACTGGTTATTTGAGTATGATTCTACTTTCAGGCCTTTTAACAATACATCCGAGAATCCTGAAACATCCAAGCAGACCGATGATTTCAACAAAGATGATGATGTGGACTATAGAGTTGACTATGTTCCATGTGATCCTAATCTTTTGACAGTTGATCCTCCTGGCATGTACAATCGTGACCCTCCAGCTCAGCCGACCCTAGTACAAGAAGTTCTCCAATCAGAACCAGACACTTCTCAGTCTGTTCAACCACTTCCAGAAGCTGATCAAATCTCATCTTCCTCCCACCAGACCTTTGATAATCCATTGTTCTCAGATAGCATTCATGAGGAACATTGTGTGGATCAAGGAATCGAGTCAAGTGAAAATGCTCATATCGACAACATGTCTTCTTCAAGTATAGATCAAGTGAATAATCTCAGCAACTTGCTAGACAATCTAGCTATGGAAGAAGTGCCAACACTCAGTGTAAACAAGAATCATCCAGTTGAAAATATTATAGGACCTCTCTCGGAAGGTGTTCTCACTCGAAGCAGAACCATTACAGCTCAGAACCTCTTGCCTGAAGAGACGACTACCAGAAGTCAATCAGGTCCAATTAATTCATGTTTATATTCTTGTTTTATCTCACAGGTTGAGCCCAAGAATGTTAAAATGGCTCTCAAAGAATCCAGCTGGGTTGAAGCAATGCAGGAAGAGCTGATGCAGTTTCAGAAACTTAAAGTATGGAATCTGGTTCCCCTGCCCAAAGGAAAACTGCCTATAGGAACCAGATGGGTTTTCAGAAATAAAAGAGATGACTCTGGAGTCATTATCAGAAACAAAGCAAGGTTGGTGGTTCAAGGATTTTATCAACAGGAGGGAATAGATTATGAGGAAGTCTTTGCGCCAGTTGCATGACTTGAAGCCATTCGAATTTTATTGGCTTACGCCTCCTATATGAACTTGACGGTATATCAGATGGATGTGAAGACAGCTTTCTTATATGGAAAGGTAAAGGAAGAAATCTATGTGTGCCAACCCCGTGGTTTTGAAGATTCTCAGTATCCAGAGCATGTCTACAAGTTAGACAAAGCTCTTTACGGCCTTCATCAAGCACAGCGAGCATGGTATGCTACGCTTACTGACCACCTGCTTGCAAATGGATATACCCGTGGAGCTATCGATCAGACTTTATTTCTTCGCAAAGATAAGGATGATTTAATTCTTGTCCAAATCTATGTGGATGACATTATCTTTGGCTCCACAAGCTCAGCATTGTGCAAGGAATTTGACGGGGTGATGAAGAAGAAGTTTGAAATGAGCGCAATGGGAGAAATGACTTTCTTTCTAGGTTTGCAAGTGAAGCAAGATTCAAAGGGTGTGCTGATTAACCAAGGAAAATATGTCACAGATATTTTGACCAAGTTCAAAATGATGGAATCAAAACCAGCATCCACTCCCATGGCTGCTCGTTCTGTATTAACTTCGGATATAGATGGTGAAGACGTTGATCAACACCTCTATCGCTCAATGATTGGTTCCCTGATGTATCGGACTGCAAGTCGTCCAGACATCATGTTTTCAGTTTGTCAGTGTGCTAGATAATCAGGCAAATCCGAAGGCATCTCACCTCATAGCTGTCAGAAGAATCTTTCGGTACCTAGTCGGGAAGCCTAAACTCGGTCTTTGGTACCCAAAGAACTCTGAGTTTCGATTATTTGCATACTCAGACAGTGATTTTGGTGGATGTAACCTGGATAGGAAGTCAACCACTGGTGGGTGTAAGTACCTGGGAGATCGCCTTGTCTCATGGCAATGCAAGAAGCAAACGACCGTATCCACATCCACTGCAGAAGCCGAATATGTTGCTGCTTCCAGTTACTGTTCTCAGGTTATTTGGATGCAACAACTCCTCGACTACGGTTTGAATTTTCTTGACTCTCCTATTTATTGTGACAATGAAGCCGCCTTACAAATCGTCAAAAATCCGGTACAACACTCCAAAACTAAACATATTGACATCCGGATTCACTTCATCCGTGACTGTTTCGAACGGAAACTAATTCATCTTGAAAAGGTCCACACAGATGACAATCTAGCGGACCTTTTCACAAAACCGTTCGACACAGCACGCTTTCATCACTTGCTTGCCTCTCTCAAACTAATAAGCTTTAATTAAAAGCATTTTTGTAAATACATTAAAATTTTTGTCTTAATCTGTTCACAAATTTAGGGGGAGAAAATTTACAAAACAACAAAAAGATTTTTCATTCTTTGAGTCAAAAATTTGAAAAACAACAAAAAGATTTTTCGTTCTTTAAGTCAAAATTTACAAAAACAACAAAAGGATTTTCAGTCTTTGAGTCAAGTCTAAAATGATCTATAAGATAAGGGGGAGTTGAGTTTTGAAACCTTTAGAAAAGGAGATTCTGCTTCTTTTTATTATTACAAATTTATTTTTAACTTTTCAAAACTTATAAAAATACAAAAAGAGTTTATTTGAACAAGCAAGTGAATCGATCAAATTTGGGAAGTGAAATAATTTCTAAGGATCAAAATTTTACTATCTTAATAAGATTTCTAAAAGAATAACAACTTTGAATATCTATTCTGTACTAAGAAGTTGAAATAAGTTTTTCAAAACTTAAATAATCAGACTTGATCAAAATTAAAATATATATAAATAGATAAATAAGTGTGAAATTGTGATCATTAGATAACTAGAAATGTGTGACAACTATTTGACTTTTTGATTAAATCCTTGAATCAAAACGAGATTGTGTTTCTATAAACTTAAAATTGTGTTTGAAAAACTCGGGTATTTCCTATGTTTTGTGCAAACAAAGAGCGGGAAATATCTACTGAAGCATTCTATGTTTTGCGTAAGCAAAGACCTGAATGTGTGACGTTAAGGCAATGTGTCTGCAGATCGGTAAATAAAAGATGCCAATGAGCACAAGATGATAGAACCCCTTCTTGTTCTTGATTCTAATCTAATAGATCTGTTCTTCTCTTTTCTCATCTTAAAACTCTGTCAAAATGATTTTAAGTTCGTTGAAACACAATCAAAGTTTGACACAAAGGAGTTAACAAGACTGATAGGTTGCATATTAATCTAGTCTTACAATCTAAATGCTCACAAATTTCCCATAAGATATTTTTTTTTTGAAAAACTTGATCATATAACTGATTTTTAAGAGATGGAATAACGAGTGGAAATCATTGGTGGGAAATAGCTATTTAAAGTTGTGCTTCGTTAAGAAATTAACTAAGATAGTTAAATTTTGATAACAGATTTGATCCCAAAAATTTGACCCGACTAAACTTAAACTTGTCAAAATTTTATTTTATTTTATGTTATTTTATTTTATTTTGTTTTATTTTATTTTATTTTATTTTATTTTATTTTATTTTACTTTAAAAGTTTAAAAGTTAGATTTTTAATTCGAAAATAAGTTAAGGATGCGTACTCGAAATTGTGTACACGAGATAGTGTACTCGAAATTATCCTATAAATAGCCCAACCATATTAAATTTCGAGTACCAGAACTTCGTGCACGCAGCTTTCAACTTCGAGTACAGAATCTCTCTTTCTTAGGCGATCTCGACTTCTAGACCCGATCTCAAAATTCTACTCCGGCCATCTTATAGATCATCATTAGGTGACCGTAGGTATAGAGTTTTATCAAATTTTGACCGTGGATTCGAAAGTTATGGTCAAAAATGATTTTCGAATACGCAAATTTCCTATACAGGAGGTTTTTGGTCAAATTGACCAAGAAATACTTAAAATTGAAAGGCAACTTGTAAATATGTTGTTCGCCTCTCAATTCCGAGTATATTGTACATGATTAGAAAATCTAAGGAGCCAAAAATGATGGATTTTTCAAGCAATTTTTGAGTACACGAAATAAAAACTTTCGAGTACACGATTTCGTGTACAGCCTGGATTTCGTGTACACCCTGAATTTCGTGTACATCAAGTATTTCGTGTACATCTAGGTCTTCATGTACGCAAGACTTAGAAGTTTTTTTTTAACAAATCTGATTTTCGTGAAAAATTCTGGTGTTCGTGTACACTCAGACTTAGAAAATTTTCAGCAAATCTAGTCTTTCTTGAACCTGAACTAACTTAGTCAGTTTCCTTTTCAGATGGCTGATCTACGATTTGTGCACGACCACAACATGTCGGCATATCTTGGGGATCCACCGGAAAAGCATTCCGAGTTCAGGAGTATGGTTGAGGGTTTGATCTTATCACCAGTCAACTACGCCATCATGGAGCATCCTTTGATTGTGACCTCTTTAATTCGAGATTTCTGGAGCATGGTGGAAGAAAGTACTGATGCAGATGGGAATGTCAGTATCGTCGGAAGAATTCAGCGTCATCCTATCGCCATCACCGAACAGATTATACGGGAATGTCTGCAATTTGGAGACAAGGAAACTGATCCAGTCGAATTTGATCAAGATCTGGTGAACAGAACTGTATATCAGATGGGTCATGGCGGTGCCTATCCTCCGACTGAGAAGAAGCTGCTGCATCCGTACTGGAGATATTTGGCACATGTAGTCACTCAGTGTCTCTCAGGAAGAAAAGGGGGATACGACATTCTGAACCAGACCCTCAGTTCTTGTCTAGTGGCAATAGCTCTCGAAGTTGATTTCAATTTCTCCAGGATGATTTTTCTTGACATGCACGCCAATATCAAAGGAAAGCGGAAAGAGAGATTTTTGGCCTTTCCCCACTTTGTACAGATTATTATCGACAAAAGGCATCCGAACTTGGATCGTACATTCGGACCGCTGGAGATCAAGAGAATGCGTGATGACATTTTCGGATACATGAAGATGAATAAGCGCGGGAAAAAGCAGCATATCGGTCAGAGGCCCCTGATAAAGTTTGGGCGTTTTGTGGGAGAGGAAAATGTTGTGGAAGATCAAGGCACTCCTGTTGCCTTTGTGGCTGAAGATCATGACGTCCAAGCTACAGGTTCAATGGTTTATAAAGCTTCAGATGATACTGCTCATGAGACTTCTTCTTCTTCATCAAGTGAAGACTTTGTTCCTGAGAAGCCACCTCCCACCAGTCAAGAAAGAGAAGAGGCACAGGACGCGGATTACACTCCAACTCCTGAGTCATCACCGAAAAAGAAGAGGCAAAAGACAATGGCAAAGAGAACAAGAGATCCACGACTTCAAAAGATGTTCTCAAGCCTATCCTTCTCATCTGCAGCTTCCATTATATCACAGGCACCTACTCAACCACCTCCACCTACTCAACCACCTCCACCTACTCAACCCACACAACCTAAACCTCCCACAAAACCCAAGCCATCTAAACCTGCAGCAAAACCATTACAGGCACCCACACAACCTCCTCCACATACAAAACCACAACCACCTCCACCAACTCAAACGCAATCCACTCAGCAAGCCAAACCAAACTTAGTCATCAAACAACCAGCCAGATCCACAACTCCATCCTTTACTACATCCATCCCTCACACCAAAACTCCACCATCTCCTACTCGCTCGAGCAGTGACAAAGGAAAATCTCCTTTGCACGCTGATTCACCATATGCGCCGGGATATGTGCCTGTCGATCTCGTTGGTTTAAAGGAACAAGTTTTCAGACTTGAAAAGGATTCTGAGCGCAAGGACAGTCTTATCAGAAATCTGCAAGAAGGCATGATGAAGATATGCAACAAGTTGACCAAGTATCATGGACAAATCAGAACACACCGAAAGTATATCAGATTTCTTTCATTAGAGAACCATGAGATGAAAAAGGAGATCAAAAGACTTAAAGGAGAAGAAGTTGCTGAATCAGACAATGATGTCAATGATGATGATGTTGAAAGTGATGACAGTGATGATAGTGACAATGATGATGGTGATAACAAGAGTGAAAAAGATCAGAAGGATAAAAAGGATGAGAAGGATGAGAAGGATAAGAAAGATAAAGATAAGGATGGAGGAGAAAAGGGAAAGGATCAAGATCAGGGACCCCCAGATGACAAAGATCAGGGAGGCGACACTAGAAATCCATCCTCGTCAGGGAAGTCTCCTGGCCTTTATGATGATCTTTTTGGAGATATTCCTGACGATATCTTGTTTGGCGACTGTGTTCAGCCTGATGAAACATCAGGCGCTGGTCTTGATAGATGGTTTGATGACTTACCAGAAAATTTCGACTTTGAGGAGCCTTGTGAAGAAGCAGAGAAAGAAGCCGAATCTTCTGCAGGGGCATCTGTAGAAGAACCAGAGAATATTGTGCTCGGCAATGTGTCATCTGATCCTTATATTGTTTATTTGTATGCCCACAAATACATTGATGCTTTGGGACAGGAGGTTACTTCTCTTCATGAAGTGATCAACAGCTGGTTCGACAAAAAGAAGGATTGGGCGCCTTCTCCTCCTGTGGATAAATCTGCATGGTTTAAGGAAATGGGTGACGAACATCCAGAGCATACTTTTATCTCAGACGACAGAAATCTGTTTGCAGTTCGTAACGATAGGTCGAACGTATGCTGCTGGATGTATGACAAAATCAGAGACATTTACTTGGTCAAGAGGATAAATGGAAAGGTCGAATTCTATAAGAAGCCGAGAGATTTCTGCACATTGCCAAAGGTTGATATTCGAAGCATAAACAAAGCAATGTTCTTCAATCCGTCTAAAGACTCTCAGGCTGATCTGTTTGCCAAGTTTATTAAGGACCAATGTGAGAAGGATTTTCCAGTCATGCACACGGCCAAGGGAAGACGATTTGTTTCAACCTGCATTATTGATCCAAAGACGAAGAAACCGTGGATATACTATAAGTATCCTCGACCTCATGTTGAGATAGCAGTTCCAGTATCTCCTAGAGTTCCAGACAATTCATTGGCTAAATTCTTGTCTTGGTACTATGACGATCTCAATCTAGCCGCAGTCATCATCAAAGACAAAGACAATGTTGACGACATCGACATCATTCTTGACCCTATGGATCTCCTGAAGTACGGAAAAGAAGACATGATGAAGTTACATGAGTCTCCAATACGAGTGTATTCTGGAAATGATAAGGAGGCTAAGCCATTCACTCGTACCGTCGCTTATGCTATCGAGTTGAAACTCTATGCTGGAGCTGGGCCACATAACGTCACTCTTCCGATCGGATGACTTCGCCAGTCTAGGGTGAGTTTGTAGAGCCCACTAAATGATGAAGACTGACTTCAACCTAGAAGAGTCAACACTCAGTTTCTGATAATTTTCGTGTACAGCATTTCGAGTACACCACTTGTTCGTGTACTCGAAGTTTTGTTTTGGATTTCGCGTACACCTAGGCCTAGTATAAATAGACGTATTTTGTACAGGTTTAGGTTGGAATCCCAAGGCACTTGTTCTCTAGATGTATTGAGACATTTGTACTCGAAATCTTTCAGATTTATAAAAGTTTGCATTTTTCTTATTGCTTTCTTGATTCTATCTTGGATTCCGCACTTGTTAGAGATCACTGATGATGATTATGAAGATAAAGTCTGGATCTTGATCAGTTTAAGTACCTACAAAAGAGCTCTCAATCATGCAAGCTCCATGGGCATTGCACAAGCTTCAGAGAACGCTGCTCTACTGTCAGCTATCAACTTTCAAACTTCAGGGGTACAGCATCATCAAGCACGTTCATCTCAGTCAATTCCATTTGAGACTGCATTCCTATCTTCTGGCAAGGCAGTTCAGTGCCCAAGATCAGTCCTGAGTGTGAAGAAAATCTGCTTCTATTTAAGGGTTTCATGAACAATTATAATGCATTCATAGCAGGAGAGTCAGCACCTGCCAACCTTACTTAGGATAATCTAGAGCAGATAAATCCAGCAGATGTTGAGGAGATGGATATCTCATGGCAAATGGCAATGGCTGAGTTTCGAGCAAAGAAGTTCATCAAAAGGTATGGAAGGAACAGCTTTGGAAACAACCCGGGAAAGAAACTTGGATTTGATAAGTCAAAGCTGCGGTGCTACAACTGTGATCAACCGGGTCATTTTGCCAGAGAATGCAAGCAGTGGCTAAGGAAGGAGAGAAGAAGCCTGAGGAGAAGACTGTGAATGCTGCTGCAGGAGGAGGTGCTACCTCATCTAAGGCACTGGTGACTCAAGAAACTGACTCCTACGATTTGGGTGATCAAGTGCAGGAAATGGAGCTAATTCTTAGTCATGCTTTCATGGCTGAGGTGGATGAAAAGCAAAATGAGGTAACCCAAAATCTTTGTTTTACTTCTTGCATTAATAAAGTCCATAGATATCGATCTCACAATGAGGACTTGATCAAAGAGGTCACCAAACTTATGTACTTTAACTCTGAATTTTTAAAAAATGAGGGACTTTTCAAAAAGAAAGTTAACGCTGAAAGGCGTGATATTTCACAATTAAAGGAGTTATTTAGTGATAAAGAGAACAACTATCATGATGCTAGGCGTTGGATAGATGAACTCACTTCAGAGTTGGAGCAACTTAAGTCTAGATTATCAAACTCTAAAATTCAAGAAGATATGTATGATTATGCTAGTACTGCAATGGCTAGCATGATTGATGTCCAATGCATGAGAAAGTCAAAAATTGGGATTGGTTTTACCGAGGTGAAACCTTCGTTTAACCACAATTACTCCATCATGCCCAATATCAACACATCTGTTGATGATCTGTTGTTAAAATCTGACCGAAGGTTTGACTTCACCACTGGTTCTAACAAACCAGTTTCTTTGACAACAGATCCCATTGAGACCAGCCCCAATATTTCTGATGATTCTGAGATGTGTGCAAATAGTCTAAACAAAACAGGTGTGAGGGGGATGATTGAAGAAAGAAGTGCTGGGAAGAGCACAGATTGTTCAACATCTTTTGGAACATTATCTTTTATTTCAAACACTGATTTTGTTGGAAAAGATGATGAATTTAAAATTAAAACAAATGAGATGTCTAAAACCTTTAAGTCAACTTTTGTTAAGAATGATGTTATTTTGGAATCAATATCTTCGTGTTCGCATCATGAGTACAAGGGTCATTCCACATTCACCAAAGAGGCAGGTTCAAAGTTAAACCCTGACTGTGAACCTTTTGTTCCAACTAGGTCATTGGAACAAGCCTTTACAAGCTCATCTTCTAGCCACAGTGATTGTGATGTAAAACCCTTTGATCCAAAGGAATTTCATGAGAAGGTATGTTGTTTTGTTTGTGGTAGACCAGGCCACATTGCCAGAAATTGTCTACACAGACCTACTGAATCCTTTTATGTTAAAGAATCAGAAGGTCACACCCAAGGCTAAACACTCTATCAAATCAACAAGGACTGACCAATCCTCAAAGCCTATGGTGAATCCTCAGAAAGAATCTCAAAAGCATTCCACTGTTAAAAGGAAAAAGTCGTTCAAACATCGTCAATCCGGTTTTCAAAAACAAAATTCGAACTTTTCAAAAGTTAAAAACAGGTCACAATGGAAACGTGATCCACCAGTGAGAACCCCATTAAAACCAGTTAACCATGGCAGTGGTGCAAGATCAAAGATTGATAAGGGAAATCAGTTAAATCTAAAGGGGTACACAAGAAAGAACCTGTTATCTCTCCTGTGCCTAAACCTTTTATGGTTTGGGTACCTATCTCTCATTGATTGTGTGTAAAATGCAGGGACGGCCAAATAAGCTTAAAAATGTTTGGTATGTGGACAGTGGCTGCTCTCGGTATATGACTGCGGATTTCTCTCAGTTACATGAAGTTACACCATTCAATGGAGGATATGTATCGTTCGCGTGAGACAACGGAGGAAGGATTAGCATGAAAGGCACAGTTACCAACGGAACTCTGAATTTTGAAGACGTGTACTATGTTGAAGAGCTCAATAACAGTTTATTGAGTGTTTCTCAGATTTGTGACAAAAGTTTTTCTATACACTTCACAAACAAGGAGTGTCTTATTTTGAAGCCTGGTTTTATTGTACTTGAGAAGTGGATACTGATGAGGACTCCAAGAATCAATAATGCCTACATTATCAACAAGAATTCAGATTCATTCACAGAGAACACTTGTTTGTTCTCAAAGGCATCGGAGCATGATTGTCTGTTATGGCGTCACCGACTGGGTCATGTCAATCTGAAGAATCTCAACAGACTTGCTAAGGGAGATCATGTCATTGGCCTGCATTCTAAGGGTAAGCAGAATAAGAGACCCCACAAGCCTAAGCTATTCAACTCTATATCATCGATTCTGCAACTTCTTCATATGGATCTCTTTGGACCAGTTAATGTTATGAGTATCGGGAAGAAATCATATTGTCTGGTGGTGACAGATGATTATTCCAGATTTACTTGGGTGTTCTTTCTGGCCAAGAAAGATGAGACACCAGAGATTCTAAAGAAGTTTATCACCTTGATTGAAAATAAGAAGAACTTGAAGGTTAAGGTGATCAGAACCGATAATGGCACAGAATTTAGAAATTAGACTCTCATTGATTTCTGCGATGGGAAGGGGATTGCCCGTCAGTACAGTGCAGCTCGTACACCTTAGCAAAATGGAGTTGCTGAGAGATGAAACTAAACACTCATTGAAGCTGCACGAACTATGTTGTCTGAATCTAAACTTCTAATTTTCTTCTAGGCCGAGGCTGTTAACATAGCTTGTTATGTTCAGAATCGAGCACTGCTAAACAAACGCCATCAGAAGACTCCCTATGAGATCCTTTTCAATCAGAAGCAAAAAGTTGGTCATTTCAAATCATTTGGTTGTCCGTGTACTCTCCTCCATACTGAGCCGAATCAGAAGTTTGATGACAAGGCTGATGAGTGTTACTTCGTGGGTTATTCATCCGAAAAGGCTGCCTATCGAGTGTACAACAAGAAGACTCGGATGATTGTTGAATCATATTATAT
This sequence comes from Mikania micrantha, assembly GCA_009363875.1. Classification (NCBI taxonomy): domain Eukaryota; kingdom Viridiplantae; phylum Streptophyta; class Magnoliopsida; order Asterales; family Asteraceae; genus Mikania; species Mikania micrantha. The sequence goes on from CM018681.1 coordinate 33,421,138, forward strand.
CGATTGGCAAGAGATGAACTCTACAGATGCCGGTTCTGGTCCAAACTAGCTATTTGAGTATGATTCTACTTTTAGGCCTTTCGACACTACATCAGAGAGTACAGGACCATCTGAGCATACCAATGATTTCTACAAGAGGGATGAAGTGGACTATCAGGTTGACTACGTTCCATGTGATCCCAAGCTTCTGTCGGTTGACCCTCGAGGCATGTACAATCAGGATCCTCCAGTTCAGCCAACTCCGATAAATGAACTCCTCCCATCAGATCCAGACACTTCTCAGTCTGTTCAGCCACTTCAAGAAACAAATCAAGCTTCATCTTCCTCCCACCAAACTTTTGATAATCCACTGTTCTCAGATAATATTCCTGAGGAACATTGCGTGGATCATGGAGCCGAAGCAAGTGAGATTGCTCCTGTCGACAATATTTCTTCCTCTAGTGAAGATCAAGTGAACAACATCAGCAATCTGCTAGACAATCTAGCTGTGGAAGAAGTGCCGACACTCAGCATCAACAAGAATCGTCCGGTTGTAAATATTATTGGACCTCTTTCAGAAGGCATTCTCACTCAGAGCCGATCTATTCTAGCTCAGAACCCCTTGCATCACCCGAAGTCAATTAGGTCTAATTAATTCTTGTTTGTATTCCTATTTTATTTCGCAGGTCGAGCCCAAGAATGTCAAGATGGCTCTCAAGGAGTCTAACTGGGTCGAGGCAATGCAAGAAGAGCTGATGCAGTTTCAGAAACTCAAGGTGTGGAATCTGGTTCCTCTGCCCAAAGGGAAGCTTCCTATTGGAACCAGATGGGTTTTTAGAAACAAAAGAGATAACTCATGAATCATTATCAGAAATAAGGCACGGATGATAGTTCAGGGCTTCTACCAACAAGAGGGGATAGACTATGAGGAAGTCTTTGCACCAGTCGCAAGACTTGAAGCTATACGGATCTTCTTGGCCTATGCTTCCTACATGAACTTCAATGTGTATCAGATGGATGTGAAAACAGCCTTCTTGTATGGAAAGGTCAAGGAAGAAATTCATCTGTGCCAACCCCCAGGTTTTAAAGATTCGCAGTATCCTGACCATGTCTACAAGTTAGACAAAGCCCTTTATGGTCTTCATCAAGCACCTCGAGCATGGTATGCCACACTCACAGATCATCCACTGGCTCATGGTTATGCCCGTGGAGAGATTGATTAGACACTGTTCGTTCGCAAGGATAATGATGATTTGATTCTAGTCCAGATCTATGTGGACGATATTATTTTTGGTTCCACAAGCTCGGTGCTTTGCAAGGAATTTGAGGCTGTGATGAAGAAAAAGTTTAAGATGAGTGCAATGGGAGAAATGACCTTCTTCCTTGGTCTTCAGGTAAAGCAATATCAAAAGGGCGTGCGAATTCATCAAGGAAAGTATGTTACTGATATTCTGACAAAGTTCAAGATGTTGGAATCCAAGCCTGCATCTACCCCCATGGCTGCACGTCCAGTCTTAACTTCGGACTCTGATGGTGAAGATGTCGATCAACACCTATATCGCTCGATGATTGGATTATTGATGTACCTAACCGCCAGTCATCCTGATATCATGTTCTATGTTTGTCAATGTGCCAGATATCAAGCCAATCCGAAAGGTTCTCACTTGATTTTTGTCAAAAGGATCTTTCGTTACCTCGTCGGGAAACCTCGTCTCGGTTTATGGTACCCTAAGAACTCTGAGTTTCGTTTACATGCTTACTCTGGCAGTGATTTTGGTGGTTGTAACTTAGACAGGAAATCCACCACAGGAGGATGCCAGTACTTAGGAGATCGCCTTGTATCATGGCAATGCAAGAAACAGACAACCGTGTCCACATCTACTACGGAAGCAGAGTATGTTGCTGATTCCAGTTGTTGCTCTCAGATTATATGGATTCAACAGTAGCTCCTCGATTACGGTTTGAATTTACTTGACTCTCCTATTTATTGTGACAATGAGGCCGCTCTTCAGATCGTCAAGAATCCGGTACAACACTCCAAAACTAAACACATTGACATCTGGATTCACTTTATCCGCGACTGTTTTGAACGGAAATTGATTCATCTTGAAAAGGTCCACATAGATGATAATATGGCGGTCTTTTCACCAAACCGTTCGATACAGCTCGTTTTCACCATATCCTTGCATCTCTCAAACTAATCAGTTTTGACTAAACCATATTTGTAAATACTGTAAAAATTTGTGTTTTGTTTTATTTTATTTTTAGATCACAAATTTAGGGAGAGAATATTTACAAAAACAACAAAAAGATTTTCGGTCTTTGAGTCAAATTTACAAAAACAACAAAAAGATTTTAATTTTTGAGTCAGTCTAATATGATCTACAAGTTTAGAGGGAGTAAAGGGAGTAAATTTTGAAAGGACAAGTTTAGGGGAAGTAAATTTTGAAAAGAAAACACAAAAAGATTTTCATTCTTTAAAATTTAAGAAAATTAGAAAAATACAAAAAGATTTTCCTTTTGGACCGATAAGTTAAGTTGTTCAATTGGGAAGTGAAATGTCTTCTGACACGCAGAAATTCACTACCTAAAGGTAATTTCTAAAAGAATAACAACTTTAAAATAACTATAATTCACTAAGAAATTAAAACAAGTTTTTCCAAATTTAAATAAATGGACATGATCATTCAAAAATATTACATATACAAATAAGTGAGAGGTAAGGAGAATCAGATAATCTGAAAATTGTAACAACTATTTGACTTGTTGCATAAATCTTTAAGTCAAAACGAGATTGTGTTTCAATATACTTGAAATTATTTTGAAAAACTCGGGTATTTTCCATGTTTTGTGCAAACAAAGAACGAAAAATACTTATTGAAGCATTCTTTGTTTTGCATAAGCAAAGAACTGGATGTGTGACGTTAAGGACAATGTGCCTTCAGATCAGTAAAACAAAAGATGCCAATGAGCACACAAAGATGATAGAACTACTTCTTGTTCTTGATTCTAATCTAATAGATCTTTTCTTTTCTTTTCTCACCTTAAACTCTGTCAAAACATTTTAAGTTCATTGAAACACAATCAAAGTTTGAAATAAAAGATTTCACAAAATTGATAGGTTGAATGTTAATCTGGTTTAAAGTCTGACTATTAATAACTCTCACAAAATATAGTTTCAGAAAAATTACTAGAAATTCTTTGGTCATTAGTCTCATTCTTGAAGTTGCGGATAAACGAGTGGAAATCATTGGTGGGGTATAATTATTCTAAGGTTGGGGTTTTCTGTAAGAAATTAATTTAAGGTGGTCAAATTTATAATACACATTTGATCCCACAAAATTGACCCAACTCAAACTTTGAAATTGTCCAAAAGTTTCAAGATTATTTTATTTTATTTTATTTTATTCTATTTTATTTTAAAAGTTAGAAAATTTTCAAAAATATATGTCATACTCGAAAATTTTGAAAAATAGATTTCGAATACACATGTATTCGAAACAGGCCTATAAATAGTCGAATGAAACAGATTTTGAGTACCATAATTTGCAACTACGATTTTTCTCTTTCATAGGCGATCTCGATTTGTTGACTTCCTTTCAAAATTTTACTCCGATCATCTTGTAGATCTATACTAGGCGACCTTAGGTATGAATTTTCATTGAGTTTTGACCGTGGAATCGAAAGTTATTGACCAAAAACCAAGTTCGAGTACACAAGTTTGTAAACAGATACTTTTTGAGTCAGTTCACCTCGAAAGTCACAAAATTCGAAGGCGATTCTTGAGTATGTTAGTCGCCTGTGAATTCCGAGCATTTCTTATGATGGATTTTGTGTTCTCGAAATTCAAAATTTCGAATACATGAATTTCGAATACAGTTTGTGACTTCAAATAGACCCAATTTCGAATACAACCCTTATTTCGAATACGGTATATTTCGTGTACAATATATATTTCGACTATGACATATTTCGAGTATACCTGTTGTTTCGATTACACTTGTTATTTCGAGAACACTTAGAATTTCCGAAACATCCAAATTTTCGTGAACTTCACTGGAATTAGAAAATTTTTGAAAAATTTTGTCTATTTAAATTTTTAACTAACTTGATTTAGTTTTGTTTTCAGATGGCAGACTTATGTTTCGTCTCGGATCTCAACATGTCAGCAGATCTTGGCGATCCGCCTGAGAAGCACTCGGAGTTCAAAAGCATGGTTGACGGACTGATTCTATCACCGGTCAACTACGCTATCATGGAGCATCCCACTATTGTTTCTGATTTCATTGAAAGATTTTGGAGCACGGTTACAGAACACACCACTGCAAATGGTACAGTGAGCATCATTGGAAAGATTCAAGGCTAGCCGATCATTATCACAGAACAGATTCTGCGAGAGTGCTTGCAATTCGGAGATAAAGCTGAAGATTTAGTCGAGTTGGATCAAGGTCTGGTCAACCATACAGTTTATCATATGGGACACGAGGGCGCTTATCCTCCTATAGAGAAGAAGCTCCTACACCCTTACTGGAGATATCTAGCTCATATCGTCACTCAGTGTTTCTCCGGAAGAAAAGGAGGTTACGATGTGCTGAATCAGACATTGAGTTCATGCTTAGTAGCGCTAGCACTGGGAATGGACTTCAACTACTCAAAGATGATATTCCTAGACACACATGCCAACACCAAAGGGAGAAGGACGGAAAGGTTTTCTGGCTTTTCCTCGTTTCCTGCAGATCGTCATCAACAAACGGCATCCAGCTTTGGTTCCCACTATGGGCACTCTGGGAATCAAGAGAATGCGAGATGACATCTTCGGCTACATGAAGATGAACAAGAGAGGAAAGAAGCAGTATACGAGGGAACGCCCATTGATAAAGTTTGGAAGATTTGTGGGCGATAGTGTGGATGAAGACATGCCAGGAACCCTAGTAGCCATAGTTGCTGAAGAACATGATGTCCAAGCTACAAGTACAAGCACAAAGGCCGATGAAGCAGCAAAAGACACCATCCCTAAGTCATCCTCCTTATCTAGTGAGGACTTTGTTGCTAAGAAGCCTCCGCCAACCAGGGAAGAAAGAGAGGAAGGACAAGATGTTGATTACACTCCTACTCCCGAGTGGTCACCAAAAAGAAAAAGACTGAAGATGATGTCCAAATGAACTAGGGATCCGAGACTACAGAAGATGTTCTCTGAGTTGTCATTCTCTGCAGCTGCATCGATTCCACCACCTCCACCTCCCGTGTTGCCCACTCCATAGCTTACTCCATATCCCACTCCACCATCACAAATAGATACAACCCAAGCCCACTTCACAGTCCACTTCACAACCCAAGCCACCTTCACAACCCAAACCACCTTAAAAACCACCGAAACCTCAACAACCACCTACTAAACCTGTTAAACCTAATCTCACCATCAAAATTCCTGCCCGTTCCCCAATATCACCTTTTACCATCTCCAAAACCACTCAAACCACATCATCTCCCTCTCGTACTTTCATTTCCCACACTGAGACTCCATTATCACCTCCTCACTCACAAAGTGACAAGGGAAAATCTCCCTTGCATGCATAGTCACCGTACAAGCCAGAAAAGGTGCCTGTCAACCTTGAAAGTCTACAGGACAATGTGTTCCTAATTGAGAAGGAATCAGCAGTCAAGGATCAAACTATCAAGAGAATGCAAGAGGGGATGCTCAAAGTATGTGACAAATTGGATGAGTTTCATGGGCAAATCTAGGCGCATCGGAAATTCATCAAATTTATTTCAATGGAAAACTATGAGATGCGCAAGGAGATCAATAAACTGAAGGGAATCGAGCCCTCAGAATCTGATGATGATAACAAGGATGATGACAACGGAGAGGATGACAGTGATGATGACAATGATGATGATGGGGGCGACAGGAAGGACAAAGACTCCTCAGAAAAGAAGGATGATGGGCCTCCAGATGCTGACAATCAAGGGGGTGATACAGGAAATACCTCTTCCTCGAGCAAGCCTGCAAGCAACTACGATGATCTTTTTGGAGATATTCCTGGCGATATTCTGTTTGGCGATTGTGTTCTGTTGGATCGATCGGGAGCTCGGAAACAATCCGAATCCAATGTAAAACTACTCGACAGCCTCTGGAATAGTGCGAAATCCTATTCCAGGGTTTTCCAATCGAAATCAACAGGAACCGTGGTGAGCCGAGGTTGTAGGAACAACGTGGAAGCAACGATCGAACACCACGGGTTGAGAATCGAACTTGGATGATCACTAGCCGCTCAAATCTCCTAGGGTTTTGACACTTGAGTCTCAGGGAAGAAGGAGGGCTTTGGAAAGTTAGGGTTGAAATGATTTGAACTTGTATATATAGGCAGTAGTCATTCGGCTGAATGAGTGGCCGAAGCAGCTCATTCGGCGAATGACCAAGCTCGAATGAGCTGTCAATCGAATGAGTCATTCGGCGAATGACTCATTCTATCGCTAGCCATTCGCTGGTTTCATCATTCGGCGAATGACTTCATTCTAGAGTCATTCGCCCAAATGTGAGATCTTCATACTCAACTCTAAATTTAATCAAATCAACTAAACATATAATCAGTAATAAACATTAAGAGATATATATAAAGACAACTTCCATTAATAATTTGAACATTACATGATAAGAGTTACAAAAACTGAACTAGGGACAAAACATGTATCAACAAACTCCCCCTTGGACCTAGTTCAACTCTTGGAAGTGTCTTTCTTCAAATACTTAGCCGAGATCGCTTTCCAATCAGCTCCAGCGTGAACCTTTAAGCATATGCAGATTCGGATCACTCTCATAAACTGAAGTGCCTGTTCCATATCCTGTACGTCGAAGAAAATCTAGTGACGATACAGTGCAATAACATCTTTGTGGGACAAGTTAGTCAACCACATAGGATCAAAAATCCTAACAGTCTCCCACAGTTTGTCTTTGCACAGAACTATCACAGCCTCACCAGTTCTCCCATCATAGTACCACCATCGGAAGCCCTCCATAAAGTCCTGACGCATCTTTCGTAATGGAATCTTCTTCATGACTTTAGGAGGAAGCCACTTCAGGATGACTTTATGCTTGCGGGTATCTCCGTCAATTTCTGGCAAATAATAACGTTCCGGCTGTTGGGGCTGGAAGTTTACCCACCTTTTCCTGTACTCGTACTGTATCTGCCTAGAGAACCAGGCAGACATACCAGAATCCTCGCTATACAGTAACTTCAGACGTGCTAGTTGATTTACTTCAAAGCCCGGCAGCGTCTTGAAGTCGTGAGGGTGCTTGAAGTAATCGATCCCCCTTTCTCTCTTCACAGCATAGCACCCGAGATCATGGAAGTATGCCCAGCTCAGGATTTGACCTCTAGCTTTGTAGCCTTTGGTTCTGTAAACTTTCATGTGCGTTGCTGGCATCTTCTCGGTTCTTTGCTTCTTTAAGACCTCCCAATGGGTCTGCCATTCCTCTATTCTTCTCTTTTGGTCATCTGCTTCGGCTTTGCTGGCTTCGACTTGTTCCTCTAAGTATCGGACCAGTAGATCTTCAGTCTCTTGATCAAACTGATCAGTAAATATCGGCAACTCAGCCTCAGCAGATGTATACTTTGGGTACTCTTCTTCTGTGATGTCTTCTAAGATAACTTCGTCGATGTCATCAAAGACTTCAGGCTCCGGTTCATCAACGATAGGAACGGAGGTATCATCAGTGATCACCTCGTCCGAATTAAGCCTGAACAGCTCAGCAATCTGCTCTCTGGAGAGGCAGTGAATAATTTCCCCTTCCTCTTTGTCATAGCTGACCGAGTGCTGTATAATGCCCTGAGCGTCCAAGATCATAGTCAACGTCTCATCTAGCTGACGTCTCAAGGGCACAGCTTCTACTTCCTCGGTCGCTGTGGGTTCATCTGTCTGTGCAGGAGGAGGTGGAGAAGAGGCTTTCTTCTTATCATTGGCTCTCTTGGATCGAATCTCTGATGAGGGAGGGGCCTGGTCATCATCGTCATCATCATCAGTACTTGATGAATCAGAAGACCCACTCCCAGATCCGTCCTTGGCCTTATCATCATGATCATCATGATCATCAGACTCATCATCCTTCTCAGAATCTTCATAATCAACCTGTTCCTCCTCAGACTCTTCTTCTTCTTCCTCATCCATCTCCTTGTCTGATTCATCGGAACGGTTTTCAGCACCTTCTATCCTGGGAGTGCCCTCCTTGGAACCCTCGACAAGTTCAGCAAGGCGAGCATTTTCAGCTTCCAACAGGAGAATCCTCTCGCTGAAACCAGAGGCTGTCAGAGCCAACTGGTTATGTTCATCTATGTACTTGAGTAGTTGCTCCTCTTGCTGAGCAGAACGAGCTCTAAGATCAGCTCGTTGATCAGCTGCCTGCAGCAACAGGGCATCATGATCGTTTATCCTTTGGGTGAGCTGAGCAATCTTAGACTCTTGCTCCATGTTCTTCTCCATCAACCTGAGAACCATACTGTTCAGTGTGCTAAGCTGATCCACAACTGAAACAGTAGGTATGTACATATCAGCTCTTGATGTAGACGGGCCAAAAGAAGCAGCAACATATACTGGCTCATGAGTGACAGGAGTGGTCAGAGGGAAAATAGCGGTCTGTGTAAGAACAGCCCTTGACCGCGTCAGTGAAGAAACTGACACAGCTGCTACTGAAGTAACAGTAGTTGTAGCAGCTGAAGTCAGTTCTGACCTCCTTTCAAATGAAAACCTTGATCTCTTTCCCCTTCCAACCCTAGAGGATGTAGGCTGCGAGGCAGCAACAGTCACAGCCACCGAAGCAGAAGCAGAAGACCGAGGTGGAGGAGAGATATCAAACTCTGGTATAAACAGTGGATCAGTGATCTCCTCCATCTCTTCTTCTGTCCTCTTCCTCTTCCTGACAATCATCTTCCCATCTACCATCACCTTCTCATATCCTTCGTCCACCAAATCATCAGAGTCAGTACTCTCTTCATCACCATCTCCAACAACACCCTCATCACCAGAGTCCTCTGACTCAGCACTACCTTCAGAAATATGAGGAACAGAAGCATCAACAAAAGTAGTAGCAGTAGTGGTAGTAGTGGCCAGGAAGTCTAAATCCATCAATGAATCAATATCTATGTCATCTTCCTGAGCTGTAGACAAAACAGCATCACCACCGGTAACAGCTCCACTCACATCAACCATGCTCACAGCAGCAGCAGTGGTTATGCATCCTGAACTCACATCCATCACATCAGAACTCACCGCAGCAGTGCTCACAATCACTGTGCTCTCACCCCCTCCTGCACCACTATGACATGCCCCATCACCACCATCACCACCATCACTGTCATCTCCACCAGCTGGTACAACTATGTCTTCCACATCTGAATCGGAGTCATCATGCCTCCATCTGCGACCAGCAGGAGCTCGATAATCAGGTCGAGAGAGATGACCGAATAATGATCTGGTGGTTGGCTTCCTCTCCTTTCCTCTGTATGACAAGACTCTGTTAAGAGTGGTGTCATTCATGTGCTCCAACCGTACAATATCAGCATTGATCTTGGGAAGATCAGGAACTTGAGCATCAATGATCTGTTGCAGAAACCGAGGGTACATAAGAAACTTCTTGTCCCCTTTCAAGACCACGTTCTCCTTCATATGTATAAAGATCATCTCTGAGAAGTTGAACGGCTTGTTCAGCACAAGAGCAGCAAAAGCACATTGAATGGTCTCTCGCATGTCGTCGAATCCTCCTCGCCTTGATCCGAGACAGTGAACTAAGACATGAGCTAGATACTTGAATGGTGGAGACATGAATGCTTTGTTGAGAATGCCCGCTCCAATGTCACCCTCATACTTGCACCTAAGAAAGCATCCACGAACTAAAAAGCGATCAAGTAGTGATGGCTGATCTGGAGAATCTTGAAACCCACATATTCTCCTGATGTGTTCAGTAGAAACAACAATGTCATGCCCTTGAACTTTTCCCCTGATAACTGTAGACTCGGCCTCACAGTCTATGTCAGCAGATGACCAGAAATCCTGCTGATGCGAATGGTAAGGCACATGAACAGTCGATATAGCAGTGAAGATCCTCGAACGCCTCAGAAAAGTAATAATCTCTGAGTAGTGCTTGGCGTTCGGTGTGGTCAAATCCAGATGAGCACATATGTTGTGCTTAGGGACTGATTTGTAACCTGCCATACTGAACAACAAAAGAAATAGACATGTTAGTACAAGTCAGTCAACAGGAAACTGAAATTAAAAATCAGATTTAGAGTTTAACAGTTGGGTCGAATATCATTCATTCGCCGAATGAGACCTATGATCGAATGATTCATTCGTCGAATGAGGTTCATTCGTCGAATAGATATCATTCGCCGAATGAGATATAGGCAAGGCTAGTCATTCGTCGAATGAGCCATTCGCCGAATGAGCTTCATTCGCCGAAAGAGTCTCATTCGCCGAAAGAGTCATTCGCCGAATGACGACATTCGGCGCTCATTTTGAATTCAAAATCCCTCTTTCCAAAAATCACGAATCAGCCCACAAAATTTGTATATACACACTCAGAATCAACCGACTAAGACATTTAAAAATGGACTTAGATAGTTTTAAGTTCATTTTGATGATCTATTGACACGGCGAAAAATAAAACCCTAAATCCCAAAATTTCTATCTGTTTTCCATGATTCCACGGTTGAAAATGTCTGTCAATCATTCCCCGTATACCTGAGATGAAATAGAATGTGATTGTCAGAAGCAGGGTTAACAAGGATCACAGAAAATCGAAAGAACTGAAAATGTGTGTGAATCGTCGAATGAGGTGCACTCTGATGTAGCGAAAGAGAAAATGGTCGAATGACCTTCTTTCGGCCGAAGGACTATTATATAGTCAAGCTCATTCGCCGAATGAGCTAGGCGAAAGGTCTGATGTAAATTAGTCTCATTCGCCGAATGAGTGTTGCGATTGAAACATTCGACGATACTCATTCGCCGAATGAGAATGTTGAATGAGACATTCGACACCCTTCATTCGTCGAATGATGAACACTTTGTATGATTGATTCAGTCGAATGACTCATACGCAGAATGAGTTCATTCGGCCGAATGTATGAACTTTACCTCTCATTCGGACGAATGAGAGATGAAAACCTCCAAAACTCAACTTTTTCAACATTTGACATTTTGAGCAACAAACTTTTAACAAATTATGAAGATATGTCTGGTTGGTTCAGGATTCAGATATGACAGACATCTAAATCTACAAATGATCATCTAAAACAAGATTGAGAATAGAAAATCTTTTTGTATTTTTCTGAAACAACCACTACAACTGTACAAACAATAATTAAAAACAAATAAACACATATTTTTGTGAGAAGTCCATTAATAAAATAACACACATCTCTAATCACATCATATTGTCTTCAATGAACGTTTCACTTCCAACACAATTTCATTATGATACGATTACTGATATATTTGTCCAGACATAAACCGAACAATACATAACTACTAAACAAACTATATGATCACTCATATTTTCTGATTGAGTTCCCCAATTCATTTCACCAATAAAGATCAAAATCAGTTCAAAATTCATTTCAGCATATCTTAAAACCAGTCATCATGAATTCAATAAGATTCAAACATTTATTATCTTTTTGTATTTTTCTTGTTCTATCCAAATGGATGGCTTCAGCTAGGTCCGTCACAGCAATATGGCACATGTATGGAATCAAACTTTATTTGTTTAAGTATTTCTCAAGCTTAATACCAGCTTGCGTTAGGTTTTCTTCAAGCTTAATACCAGCTTGTTTTTAATTTTCCTCAAGCTTAATACCAGCTTGTTTTTAGTTTTTCATCAAGCTTAATACCAGCTTGCCTTTATTTTTCTTTGAATGAAACCTCATTTGATTCCATGATGACAGGTGTATGCTTGATTTGAGTCAAAAACCGTTTCTCACTCAAATGATTTAATAAAATGGATCCCACAGATCAAACTTTCTAAGTTATCACAAGTTGTTTATTCATTTTGTATAGTCAGCCTATCAGTACATCCCATCACAATTCTCTTGTGATTTTAGTTCATACATTCACTTCTGCTTCTATGACATGATAAGATTAATGCACTACTTTATTAAGCAAGACCATCTCAATTTTTAATTTTTCTATTGTTTTTGGTTTTTCAAATTTTCTATTGTTTTTGGTTTTTCAAATTTTCTATTGTTTTTGGTTTTTCAAATTTTTTTATTGTTTTTGGTTTTTCAAATATCATAATATCCCCCCCTAAAAACCTAAAAATAGAAAATCTTTTTGAGTTTTTGATGATGAAAATAAACTATACAGGAAAAAGTAAAAGACTGAATTAAAATAAACAAAGCAAAGACTATCTAATGAAAAGTGATGATCATTTGTTTGACTCAGATGAGGATTGAACTTCATCCTTTTGGAAAACACCATTAGCCGATAACAGATATAAAAATCTGGGTTTGTCAAATGCTTTTGTAAAAAGATCAGCTTTTTGGTGATCGGTGTGAATTTTCACTACATCGATTAATTTCTTTTCAAAACAATCACGTATGAAGTGATATTTAATGTCGATGTGTTTGGTTTTGGAGTGCTGAACAGGATTTTTAGTGACAGTTATGGCAGCAGTATTATCAACATATATAGGAGTGTTAGAAAAATGTAACCCATAGTCCCTGAGTTGCTGTTAAATCCAGATGATTTGAGAACAGCAACTAGCAGCAACAATATATTCAGCTTCACAGGTTGAAGTAGACACCGACGTCTGCTTCTTGCACTGCCAGGTGACTAATCGGTTTCCAAAGAACTGACATCCTGCAGATGTTGACTTGAAATCTCTCTTGCATCCGCCATAATCTGAATCACTATACGCAGTAAGCTCAAAGTTATCATCATTAGGGTACCATAAGCCAAGTTCCGGTGTACCCTTCAGATAATGCATAATCCTTTTGACAGCAATGAGGTGAGATACTCTTGGATTTGATTGATAGCGTGCACACAAGCAAGTAGCGAACATGATATCTGGCCAAGAAGCAGTAAGATACATGAGAGATCCGATCATTCCTCGGTACAGAGTGGCATCAATTAACTCCCCCTTTTCATCTGGAGTAATCCCGTGATTAATCGCCAGTGGGGTACCAGCAGGCTTTGCGTCAGACATACTGAACCGGCTCAGAATGTCACCCACATATTTGGTTTGATGAATAAAAATCCCTGCCTCAGACTGATCCACCTGCAAACCCAAGAAAAATTTCATCTCTCCCATCGAACTCATTTCAAATTTTTCTTTCATAACCTTCTCGAATTCCTTGCACAGACTATCATTTGTGGAACCAAAAATTATGTCGTCCACATACACTTGCACCAAGAGTAAATCACTGTCCTTCTCACGGATGAATAATGTGCAGTCAATGACACCTCTTCTGAACCCGTTGTTCAGAAGGTGAGTAGAAAGTGTCTCATACCACGCTCGCGGAGCTTGATGCAATCCATATAAGGCCTTGTCTAGCTTGTAGACTTGGTCATGATGCAATGGATCCTCAAACCCGGGAGGTTGACTGACATATACGGTTTCACTGATCACACCGTGAAGGAACGCACTCTTGACATCCATTTGATAAACTTTAAACTTCTTAAAGGATGCATAAGCCAAGAAGATACGAATGGCTTCGAGTCGAGCCACCGGAGCAAACACCTCATTGTAGTCCAACCCTTCTATCTGTCTGAATCCTTGAACCACCAGACGTGCTTTTTTTCGCACTATGATCCCGTGATCATCTTTCTTGCAACGAAGAACCCATCGAGTGCCAATGACTTTTGCACCTTTGGGTCTGTCAACCAATTGCCAGACACCTAACTTTTTAAACTGCAAAAGTTCTTCTTGCATTGCATCAACCCATGATTCTTCCTTAAGAGCTTCAGTGACAGTACGCGGTTCAACTTGAGAAATAAAGCAGGAATGAGCACAAAAGCTTACATCTGCAAAATCAAGAATGTCAGCAAGACCACCTGAAGAAATCTGACTTCGAGTCTTCACTCCATCCAAAGGACTCCCAATAATGTTGTCTTGAGGATGAATATGATTAATTCTTCCAACAGGATGACCTGGAACCTCAACCTCAGGATCTAAATTATTCAGATTCAAATCCTCAAGACCTGGTACAAGATTATCAACAACTGGTTCAGGAGCAGCTGGATGATTGTCATCTGTGTCTGAGCTGTCATCATTTATCTGTGTAGTAGGAACAGATGCAGATGAAGGTTGAAAGGTTTCATCAGGTGCATTCTGTGCATCATACAACATCTGAACAGCGACATCTTCATCTGAATACATGGGGGGCATATTGAATGAATCAAAAATACTGGAATAATCAAACAACCAATCTGGCCCTTTTCCAGGTGGGGGCATTGTATATTTCTGAACGTCTACATGGTACCACTCCTCCACATTATGAGTTGCAATGTTGTAAACTCGTTTATTTGGAGTGCTATACCCAAGAAAGTACCCTTCTTCCACCTTTTCATTGAACTTGCCCAGCTCATGTTTCTTAAGCATAGTGCATGGAGCACCAAACGGTTCTAGATACTTAAGATTTGGCTTTCTGTTATGGAGAAGTTCAAAGCAAGTCTTCCCATGTCTCTTCACAATAAGTATCCGGTTCAATGTATAACAAGCATTAGCTACAGCTTCGTTCCAGAATTGAACCGGTAGAGAAGAATCAGCAAGCATTGTTCTAGCAGCCTCAATCAATGTCCTGTTCTTGCGTTCAGCAACAGCATTCATTTGTGGAACATATGGAGCACTAAATTGTTGCACGATGCCTCTTGCATTACAAAAATTCTCCATGTTGTGATTTTTGAACTCCGTTCCATTATCAGTTCGAAACTGACGAATCTTGAGCTTATAAAGTGATTCAAGTTTGGTAACCAAAACTTGAATGCAATCAAACGTTTCAGATTTCTCTTTCAAAAAGAAAACCCAAGAGTATCTGGAATACTCATCAGTGATGACAAGACAGTATTGATCTCCAGCTATACTCTTTCGATTCACAGGACCAAATAAGTCCATGTGAAGAAGCTCAAGAGGAACATTGATTGAATGAAACTTTTTCAGCTTATGAGACTGCTTAGATTGCTTTCCCTTCTTGCATGATACACAGATATCAGACAGCTTAAAGTTCTTCAAGCTAACTCCTTCAACCAGATTATTGTGAACTAAGTGATTCATCTTACGTAAACTCAAATGACCCATCCTCTTATGCCAAAGGATTGAATCTTTTTCAGTTGCCTTTGTCATAAAACATGAAGCTGTGGAGGATGTAGTTGAAGCTGTGGCCATATTGAGAACGTACAAATCTTGCTTCCTTGGAGCAGACATCAGAATCCAATCTTTAGGGATCTTAACACCTTGCTTGAGAATGTAACATTTTGACTCATCATATAAGACCTTGTACTCTTTGTCACAAATCTGAGAGACTGACAGGAGGTTGTTTTCCAGCTGTTTAACATATCTGACATTATCAAATGAAACTTGTCCATTTGTCAGAATTCCCTCTCCTATAATAAAACCGCCTTTATCTCCAGCAAAAGCAACACATCCACCCCGAACTGCATTCACATTGGTGAGCAGAGAAATATCACCAGTCATGTGTCTGGAAGCCCCACTATCAACGATCCAATTGCTGTTAACTCCAGCTTTTGGGGCAACCTGCACAATAAAGAGACAATTAGTTTACCTTGGGAACTCAAGCCTTTACAGTCTTGGGTTGACCCATAGAGTCTCGGATCCAAACATCAATCCATTTCCCTTTAGGAAGAGAGTTATCTGAAATTGGTGGAACAGAATCCTCAGATGATTTAACTTTCCAAATTGCATTTTTATCAAAAGAGGTTTTCAGATAAATGGATGATGATTTTGCTTTGTTAACTTTAATCACATTTGGAACATTCAAAGTTTCCAGTTTTCCTTTTCCCTTGTCTGAAGTCTTAAACTGAATTGGTGGTTTAGACTTTAGTTGAACAGGCTTAGGTACAGATTTTACCGGTTTTGGTAAAGCAGATCTTAAGTTTTTGAAACAAACAACCTTAGGCCTGATCAACTGAGGGCAAAATCTCACAATGTGCCCAGACTCACCACATTCAAAACAGATTTTGTCACCTTTTTTATGAAAATGTTTTAAATCAGAAAATGGTTTTCTATTTGATTTAAAAGAATTTGTTTTCTGACTATCTAGATCAACGCCCAAACCCTTTGTCCCTTTGTTACCAACAAAAGCTGATTTGGTAACACACTTAGCTTCATATTCTTGTGAAGCTTTAACAAAGCTCAATTCTTTGTAAATCTTTGAGTTGCAGATTGGGTCACCTTTCATGACAACAGGAGTTTGATTCTGAGGAGTACTGTCCTTAGATGAATAATCTGATTCATCCTCAGAATCAGAGACCCAATCTTCAACAACTCCATCCACCAGTGATCCCTTAGTCTGTGATGAACTCTGATTTGTACTCAGACTAACTGGATCTATTACTAACGGAGTAGTAACTTGAAAATCCTTTACATCTTTGTCATTTGGAGTATTGACAAAGGCATTGAGGATTGGTGGAGGACAATTTTGATAATTAACCGGTTCCTTCCCCTGATCAGTACCCCTACTGATCATATGCTCAATGATATAAGAAGAGCTTTCATAGCTCTTGAGCTTCTGACCTAGAGTCTCATAGTCACATTCAACCATTGCTAACTTCTTCTTGATCTCATTGATGGTATTGAGATAAGAATTTATAGCATCTTGCTTGTTCAGAACAGCGATCTCGGCCTCATGCAATTGTCGGTTTAAAAGATCAATTTTAATCTGAAAATCTTTTTCATTAGATTTTAAAACTTTGTTTGCTTCAATGCACAGGTCGAGATCATTCAACAAGTCACTGTTATGCTTCTGATAAGCAAGAACTTTACTCCTAAGGTCAACACAATTGAAACAATCAGAATGGGAAGATGAACAGTCAGTGTATACCTGCTCAGATTCTGTAGAAGCAGAAGAGTTTGCCATCAAGGCAAATTGAGTAGATGAGTCATCAGCTTCACCATCAGAACCTTGAGTGTCTGAATCTGTCATACTGTCTGATTCTGAACTTGAGATTTTGTCATCAGTCATCAATGAGTCTTCACGAATGCTTTCCTCTTTATGATCTTCAGACTGTTGAATCTCAGCCACACAAGCTTTATCTTGATCTTCCTTATCAGCATTAAACCTGAAATCCCAGTTCACCCCTTCATCCTGTTGAACCATTAAAGCTTTACTTGCAGTGGATGAAGATCCAGCTTGAGAAGGAGAATCAATGGGGACTAGTCTCCTTTCTGGATTGGCGGTAGAGGATTTCTGATGCTGAAATGGATTTTTGTTCCCTGCTTTCTTTGGCTGTTTGCACTGCCTGGCAAAATGACCCTTCTCACCACAGTTGTAGCACGTCACAGATGCCATATCAAACCCAAACTTGGACTCCTTGTTTAGATTGATATCCTTCCCAGTTCTTTTAACAAACTCCTTAGCTCTCCTAACCGCACTAGCCAATGCCCACATAATGTCAATTCGCTCCATGTCATCAGGGTCAATCTGAGAGTAGTCATCATTGGTCAAATATGGATTGCCGATCTGACCAGCAACTAATCCATCATATGAGCTAACCAATGTTGACAAAAGACCCATATGCTCTTTTGCAGCCTCTACTGTGACCTTGTCAAAGTTCTCTGTTTTCAGACTGGCGGTAGGCTGATGATGCTCTTGTTGTGAACTTGTTGAAGAAGATTGACTGAAATGCATCTGAGCTGTAGATGGAGCCTCAGATGTTTTAGAAACAAAAGCAGTCTTCAGAGGAGCATGAGTTGTGGATTTATCGACTGTGGGAGTGGAGTAGTATAGAGAAGGATCCTGAACTTGTACAACCCTCTTGGCTTTCCATTTGTTCTCTATCTCCTGCTCTTTCAGTTTCTGAATAAAATCATTGATGTCCATATGATCCAACATCTGGTTTTGCTTGAGTACCATCAAGAAAGACTCCCACTTTGGAGGTAGAGCATCTGCCAAACACTGAATCTTCTCCTGAGTTGTAGTTTTGACCTCATGGTTGAACAACTCACTCAACAAATGATAAAACCTAGCAATCAGTTCATCAAGTGACTCATTACCCACATACATAAAGCTATTGAATTCTTTTCTCAAAGCTTTAGACTTAATGCTCTTCAACGCATCATTCCCCTCATATCTTTGTTGTAAGGCATCCCAGAGGTATTTGGAAGATGTAAATTGTCTAAACTGATGGAAGATGTCTGTAGCAATGGACTGTGACAAAATGGCATATGCTTTCTTCTCATAGTCATACAACTTCCTTTGAGGCTTGGTCATTCTTGTAACAAGCATAGGAGTTCCATCCTCGTTCAAAGGCCTCAAATAACCTCCTTCTATCATCATCCACAGATTTGTATCCACCCCATTGATATGGATCTCAAATCTATACTTCCAATGAGGGTAATCATCTAAAGTCAACAACTTAGGAGCTTTATTTGAGTTCCCTGTCTCATTCTCTGTCAATAAGAGAGTCTGAATGTGATGGTTTTGGTTAGCCATGAGTGCTAGATCCTCCATTTGATCAGAAGTAATAAAATTCAACACTTAGAAAAATTTCAGGAATACTGGCGAATGAAGGGTGGCGAATGTCGGGGACCGAATGACCTGAATATGGCGAATGAATGCTGAGTATGACAACTAGCGAATGGGATGATCGAATGACCTATTCGGCGAATGTCTGATTGAATGAACTCTTTCGCCGAATGAGAGTGGAGTATGAGACTTATTCGGCGAATGAAAAGGGCGAAGGAGCTATTCGCCGAATGAGACCTATTCGGCGAATGGAGAGCTATTCGGCTGAACTTATTCGGCCGCAATCGTCATTCGGCGATCTGGGGTTTTCAGCAACGAAAATCGAGATATCTTGTGATTTTGACCAAATCTAAGCACCAAATTTGGTACAGAAGTTCAAGACATGATAACAAAACAATTGGGAAAGAATTTTGACAAACAATCCACAAAAACCCTTGGTTTTTCAATGAAATAGTAACTTGGAAAGCAAGAAAAGTAGGGTTTTTGGAAGTTACGAAAATCAGGGTTTTGGGAAACTCAGATCTGATGATTTAAAGTGGAAATCGAGTAGAATCAAGAGCCAAGGCTCTGATACCACTTTGTTGGATCGATCGGGAGCTCGGGAAACAATCCGAATCCAATGTAAAACTACTCGACAGCCTCTGGAATAGTGCGGAATCCTATTCCAGGGTTTTCCAATCGAAATCAACAGGACCCGTGGTGATCCGAGGTTGTAGGAACAACGTGGAAGCAACGATCGAACACCACGGGTTGAGAATCGAACTTGGATGATCACTAGCTGCTCAAATCTCCTAGGGTTTCGACACTTGAGTCTCAGGGAAGAAGGAGGGCTCTGGAAAGTTAGGGTTGAAATGATTTGAACTTGTATATATAGGCAGTAGTCATTCGGCCGAATGAGTGGCCGAAGCAGCTCATTCGACAAATGACCAAGCTCGAATGAGCTGTCAATCGAATGAGTCATTCGGCGAATGACTCATTCTATCGCTAGCCATTCGCTGGTTTCATCATTCGGCGAATGACTTCATTCTAGAGTCATTCGCCCGAATGTGAGATCTTCATACTCAACTCTAAATTTAATCAAATCAACTAAACATATAATCAGTAATAAACATTAAGAGATATATATAAAGACAACTTCCATTAATAATTTGAACATTACATGATAAGAGTTACAAAAACTGAACTAGGGACAAAACATGTATCAACATGTTCAAGGAGCTGAAGCTGCAAGGGCCGGTTTTGATGACTTGTTCGATGATATGCCTGAAGATTTTCATTTTGAAGGGCTTGGTGAAGAGCTAAGTGAACTGGACTTGGAAATCTGTTTCCAGATGAAGGTTGTAATCAAAAGGGAGCCGAGTCCTCTACAGGGGCATTTGCACAGGAAGATTCAGAAAACGTTGTTATTGCCTATGCGGCCAAGGATCCTTAAGTAGATTACTTGTATGCTCACAAGTACATAAGTCAGGAAGGCCAAGAAATTCCTCCTTTGGGAACAGTCATCAATAGCTGGTTTGAAAAACAGAAGGATTGGACTCAAGCTCCTTTCGAAGTTAAAGCCACATGGCTGGGAGAGATGAGTGAGGAACATCCAGAGCATACTTTCATTTCAAATGACAGAAACCTATTCGCTATTCATAACGACAGGTCCAACGTTTGCTGCTGGATGTATGATAAAGAGAGGGATAGCTATTTGGTCAAACAACTGAACGGAAAGGTTGAATTCTACAAGAAACCACGAGATTTCTGCACGATGCCAAAGTTTGACATTCGAAGTATCAACAATGCAATGTTCTTCAATCCATCCAAGGAATCTCAGGCCAATTTATTTGCCAAGTTTATCAAGGATCAATGCGAAAAGGATGTTCCTGTGATGAAGACGGCCAGGGGAAGAAGCTTCATCTCAAAGTGCATTATAGATCCTGTGACAAATGAGCCTTGGATTTACTACAAATATCCCCCACCACTCATTGAGCTAGCTGTCCCAGTCTCTCCAAGAGTCCCTGACAATTCATTGGCTAACTTTTTATCTTGGTATTTTGAAGAGCGTAACCTTGCAGCAATCATTCTCAGGAACAAGGACGACATCAATGATATTGATATGATTCTTGATTCGATGGATCTGTTGAAGTACGGGAAAGAGGACATGATGAAGCTTCACAACTCTCCGATTAGAGTCTATCATGGTTCTGACGAAGAAGCCAAGCCGTTTACATGCACTGTTGCGTATGATATCGAGTTGAAGCTGTATGCAGGAGCTTGACCACATTCAGTCACTCTTCCTATCGGTTGACTTCGTCAGTCTAGGGGGAGTTTGTAGAGCCCATTTCATGATGAAGACTGACAAAGCCAACCATAGAAGATCTGAAGTCCTGATTTTGATTAGATTTTGTTTATTTTCGAGAACATGTATTTCGAATACAGATGTTGTTCGAGTACTCGAAGTTATTTTGTATTGAACTTCGAGTACACCTAGACTTAGTATAGATAGACGTATTTTGTACTAGTTTAGTGTTGGATTCCCGAGGTGTGCTTTCTAGACATATTGAGGCACATTTTCGAATACACCATTTAATACACCTAAATTTTTGATCTTTCTTGTTGTTCTACTTGTTTCTTTAACTGTATTCTAGATTCCGCACATTATAGAGTTGTTTGATGCTGATTGGAGACATAAAGCTTGGATCTTGATCTGGTTTGGGACTTACAAAATTTGTGTTTTGTTTTTCGTTTAATTTTTTAGATCACAAATTTAGGGGGAGAAAATTTACAAAAATAACAAAAAGATTTTTGGTTTTGAGTCTGTTTATAAGTTTAAAAAATTAAAAAAATAGAACAAAAAGAATTTTGGTTTTTAAGACAGTCTATAAGTTTAGGAGAGTGAAATTTTTGAAAAATACAAAAAGATTTTGTCTTTTCAAAAATTTTAGAGAAATACAAAAATATTTTGTTTGGATAGTCAGGTAAAGTGGTTCAATGGGAATTCAAATGATTTCTGACACTCAGAAATTCACTACATTAGTACAATTTCTTAGGAATAACAGCTATAGAGGCGTATAAATTATTAAGCAATAAAAGCACGTTTTCCAGCAAGAAGATTAGACACAATCATTCAAAAATATTAAAATATAAATAAGCGAGAAGTCTTGGAAAATCAGAATAACCGGACGAATGCAATAACTCTTTCAACTTTCGTAGAAAACTTTAAGTCAAAGTAAGATTGTGTTTTGATAAACTTGAAATCGTTTTGAAAATCCCAGGTATTTTCAATGTTTTGTCGAAACAAAGAGCGGAAAATACTTACCGAAGCATCCTTTGTTTTGCGTAAGCAAACACCTGGATGTGTGACGTTAAGACCAATGTGTCTGCATATCAGTAAAATAAAAGATACCAATGTGCTAAAAGGTAGTCAAATTTTTGATAAAGATTTGATCTCACAAAGTTGACCCGACTTAACCTTGAACACGTTCAAACTTCTTGAGTTTATTTTATTTTATATTATTTTATATTATATTATTTTATTTTATTTTATTTACTTAGATTTTTTAAATAAACAAAGTTCATGAAAGTTAGTATTCGAAATGAGGTTCACGAAGGTGAGTACACGGACCAGTTTCGTGTACTCCCTGTGCCTATAAATATTTCGAGAACCTTCTCAATCGCATACTCGCTTTCATGAACTTCCATAGCACTTGAATTGGCGATTTTTCTTTCTAGACATTTTTTGGCCATTCCACTCCGACCATCATATAGATCTACCTTAGAAGAACCTTGGTATAGTTTTTATCAAATTTTGACCGCTAGAATAAAAGTTATCGAACAAAATCTGTTTCGTGAACTTACTTCTGTGAACAGAGAGAATCTTGGTCAAAACTCTTAAAAATGCTCCTAATTGAAAACCCATTTTTGTATATATTGAAAATTTTCCAATTCCGAGTACTTCGAGACCAAAATGAGAGTCAATAGAGCAAAACTGAACAAGTTATGAAGAAAAATTAGTTCACGAAAATTCTAGATTCATGAACTTCAAAATTTCGTGAACTGGTCTTCGAGAACCCTTATTCGTGAACTCGACTTCGTGAACCAGTTGAACTTCGTGAACCTTAACTTTTCGTGAACTCATTATCCTTCATGAACTTTTGAGATTTCGTGAACCTGTAAGTTTTCGTGTACTCCATTTGTTTCGAGAACTTGACCAATTTCGAGAACTCGAATTTTGACCTTGACTTGAATTTTAATATTGACTTTGACTTTTAATTTGACTTTGACTTTTGACTTTTATTTATTTTGACTTTTGACTAACTTACAGATGGCTGCTGAACTTAGATTCATTCCGGACCACAACATAGCTGCCTATCTCGGTGTTTCTCTCGAGAAACATATAATGTTCAAGAGCATGGTGGATGAACTGATTCTTTTGGAACTCCATCACCGAATGCACCGACTCTAATGGACACGTGTGGTTAATTGGAAAGGTCCAAAGGCTGCATGTCGTCATTATCGAGCAGATCATCCGAGAGTGCCTACAGTTTGGTGACAAGGACTCAGATCTAGTGGAGCTTGAGCATTATCTTATTCAGAGCACCCTACTCAGGATGGGCTATGAGGGAATTTACCCTCTGACCAAGAAGAAGCTCCCGCACATGTACTAGAGATATTTAGCGCACGTGGTGACTCAGTGTCTATCCGGACGTACAGGGGATACAATGTACTCAATTAGACACCTAGTTCATGCATGGTGGCTATGGTATTGGGAATGGACTTCAACTTTTCATGAAAGATATTCCGTGACATGTACGACAATATCAAACGAGAACAGAAGGAGTGATTTTTGGCGTTTACAAGATTCATTCAGATCATCATCAATCGAAGGCATCAGAACCTCATTCCTACTGTTGGGACACTTCCGTTAAAGAGGATGAACCAATACATATTCTCCGATATGGCCATGAAAATGAAAGGCAAGAAGATCTTTACTGGAGTTAGACCATTGGAGAAGTTCGGGAGCTTGTTTGCCGGACTAGAAGAAGATCATGAAGATCAAGGCACTCCAGTGGCCTTCGTAGCCGAAGAGCACGATCAAGTTCCTGCTGCTACAACTGCACAAGCCACTGAAACAGAGCAGGCTACATATTTTGAGTCCTCTGATGGAGAGATTGAGCTTGTTAAATAGCCAGTGCATGTGACACCACCCCACACACGGGCCGACTCCGACAAGAGAGCTGCCGACTACATTCCGTCTCCAGAGTCAACTCCCAAAAGGAGAAGACTAAAGTTGGTTTCTATGAGACCCAGGGATCCATGGCTCAAGAGACAGAAGATCTCGGGCCCAGCCTCTCAGATACAACCACCTCCACCATAAACTTTTTCTATACCTGCCATCCAAACCATCCCTGCAGCCCAAACCACCAAAACAGCCAAAGCCTCCCAAACCACCCAACCTCACACCACCCAACCACAAATCCAAACCACTAAACCACTATCACCTTAACCATCAAAACCACCATCACCTCCATGCACATAAACATCACCACCTCAATCTCCCACACCTCTTCACTTTTCTCAGCCTCCACCACCACCAAAACTAATGACCGAAAAGGGCAAGGCACCAATACAAACCCCATCACCCTATGTGCCCGGGAGCTTACCCATTGACTTAGAGTGTCTTCAAGAGAGGGTGTTCTCCCTGGAACAAGACTCAGCTACAAAAATCCTGATTATCGAAAATCTGAAAGACGGAATGCAGAAGATTGTTGAACACCTAAACAAGCAGAGGAAAGACATTAGCCTCTTGAATAAAGTGAACACATAGCTAAATATAGAGATCGAAACACTTATTGGATCTAAGCTTGCTGTTCAAGAAGAGAAAGTTGATGAAGATGACAAAAAAGATGATGACAACAAGGATGATGATGATAAGGATAAGAAGGATGATGATGAAAAGAAGAACGATGATGATGATGATGATAATGATGATGATGATGATGATGATGATGATGATGATGATGATGATGATGGCAATAATGATGGTGATGATCAGGGTAAAGATGGCCCGGACAAGAAGGATGATGATCCCACTGATGATCAGGGTAAAGATAGCCCGAGCAAGAAAGATGATGAGCCCACTGATGATCAGGGCGGTGATGACAATAGAAATCCTTCTTCATCCAGCAAACACGTAGACAAGTATGATGACTTATTCGGGGATCTTCCTAAAGAATTTCACTTTGAGGATCTTGGTGAAGAAATGATGAATGAAGGATTTAGAGATATGTTCAATTATGTCTTTATGGACTCGGTGTTTGATGCAGTATGTGAACAGGAGCGTGGAGAGTTACTTGGATCTTCCTCAGGAGCCTCTTTGGAAGAAGGACAAGAGAATATCATACTCGGTAACATTTCCACAGACCTGTATGTACACTATCTGTAAGCTCACAAATACATCGATGCCCAAGGACAAGACATCACCTCGCTCGAGACTGTGATCGAAAGCTGGTTCGACTAAATGAGGGACTGGACTCCTGCTCCTATCGAAGTGCAAAATACTTGGATTACTCCTGGCCCTAAAGATGATATGGAGAATCCTGAAGTCACATACACTTCGAGCTCGAAAAACATGTTTGCCGTCTGCAACAACAGATCCAGAGTCGTTTTTTGGATGTATGATAAAGACATACAGTTGTACCTAATCAAAAAGTTTAATGGCAAATTGGAATACTTTAAAAGATCTCAAGACTTATGCTCACTGCCAAAGATTTATCTGCAGAGCATAAACAACATCGTATTTATTAATATCTCCAACGACAGTCAGGCTGAGTTGTTTGCCAAGTTCTTGAAGGACAAGATTGATAAAGACTTCCTTGTGATGAAGACAACAAAGGGAAGAAGATTTGTATCAAAGTGCATACTTGTCACACCCCCTGCGCCTCGTGCGGAATCCACATCGCGGTAATGATCAATGGTTGAATCACGCACAAGTATTGAAAGAAGAACAACCACAATGCATTACTAAGTTTCATAATGTTAGACATTTGTTTAGTTACAAGCATTCTAACTATCTACCAAAAGAATAACAACTAATAGACCCGAAAATAATGTTTACATAATACAACTTCAGACAAGATAATTAAACAATAAGGATTTAGTGAGTTTCTCTTCCATCCTAGCTTGTTTCTTGATCTTGTTCTATCTTAACTATGGTTTCCTTAGTTGTCCTTGAAAAGCTCTATACCTGATTACCTGAAACAAGTGAAATGTAACTGTCAACTACAAGTGGTTGGTGAGAACAATAGGTTTAACATTTGAAAGTATGAATCTGTAGTTGTAAAACATATGTGTAAAACATTGAATAAACATGTCATGGATAATTTCAACACAAACTAGCATCAAGTAAGATTAACATGTGCAAACAGTCAAGTGACTATTTACTAAGAAAAACCAACATATGATCATGTCTCAAATTATATTTGGAGTCAGATCAATAGTCAGCAAACGCATTCAACACGAGCTGTGCTAATGTGTTTACTCAGAAGACAACTCCGTGTTGACGTAACCTGGTCAATATGACCTATGCTGGTAAAGTTAATTAGCAACAAATCCATATTACCGAAACGCATCCAATATGCAGTTAGGGTTTAAAACATATTTAAACACTATCCACAGCCTTGGCGTAACCAAATGTGTCCCGCTTTCTCTTGTTGTGATCACCCAGTACTAGCGTTAAAAGAATAAGAATGAATGAATGTGTCTTGATGTGTATAAGCTTCTTCACAATGATGAACACCATGACTATATGTTTTTAAGATTAAATAAACGACTAACATGATTGAATACCTTGATTTAAACACCTTGTTTGAATACCCTGATTTGAAAACCCTTGATTGAATACTTTTATTTGAATACCTTTGATTGAATACCATGATTGAATATTTTTTTTGTAAACCTTTGATTTAAAATACCTTGATAGAAAACCCTCGTATAAATACAAGGTTTGAGCTAAAATAATTATTTAGAAAACACAAGTTACAGTTTAAAAGCTTTACAAAAACTATTTCTTTCAAAAGAGTTTAATAGTTTATGAAACCATTTTGGGTAAAATAATTTATAAATCCAATTAGTATAAAAGTGTTTAAAGTATGTATTGTTGAAAAATAGTAATGAGATCTGTAATTGAAAGTTGTACTATTGAAAACGTTTGATCAAGTGTTTCACCCAAAAGCGGTTGTAAAGCAGTAAAAGAGGGGATAATGTTCTCACCTGACAGCAGTAGACTTAGTTCCTGTACGAATAGAAAATCAACAAGTACTTATAAATGATTCCTATATCATTGTAATTATACATATAATATAAGATTCATTGACACGTTGTTCACTTTGATTATTTGCTTGAATTAGGTTAACTTGTTAATGAACTATCCTTTTTATGAAATTGTTCTTATGTTTAAGAGTGTTGTATTAACTTGAAAAGCATGTTTAAAACCTTTGAATGATGATTGACTTATGAACATGTATGTGTCATGTTACCTTATGCACAAACTTGTTATACACATATGTAACATGTGATTTTGTCTTTGTTAAAACTTTGTTCACATGAATTCATTGAATGTTTATGAATTCTAAGCCTTGATGATCATAGAATGGTACTACCATTAAGTTAAACTAAATTTAACTATGGTGAGACAATTCTATAGCCCCTATGATCGGATTAGGGTTAAACCACCCTTACCGAACTCTTAGGCTTAAATGATCAAATAATACCATGTTCATGATTGTTTTAGCTTATGTTTTAAAGTTTTGAATACTTGATTGGGACTTAGGACGAGCATTGATAGCCTATGGGGTTACATGGGTGTTGAGACTATCAATCTCGTGGCCAAGCACAAAAAGAGAGGCATTGATACTAAGAGTATCGATGGTCTCCTTTTACCCGTCGAACTTATGGCCTTTCTCACGTCCATTACCCATGTTTCTTTGTTGCTAACCACTTGGTTCATCTTTCTCAAGGTTATTCAGATGGTTTAAAGTGGTTTCATAGGCTTGCATGGCTAATTGGATCAAAGGAAAATTGTTTAAGGCAAGGGTGATGCCCATCGAGATTAACAATATCGATGGGTTCCCAAATTCGATGAACCCTCTTCGATACCATCAATACCGACACGTTCTTGGCATGAATTTTACTTGGATATATCCTACGTACTAGTTTTGATAGTTTTTTGATCCAAAGGAGCATTGGAATGAGCAGTGTCGATCGATGAACTTAGTTTTCACAAGAAAGGTCCATCGATACTATCAGTATCGATGGCCTCCATTCCCGTCGATACTTAGCCCTCAGAAACTAACAATCTCGACAAGCTATGATCTGGAAATCTTTGGCTAATCCAATTCCAACTAATATCGATGTTTTCGAGCCCAGATTCATTCCACCATGTGGGATAATATCGATGGAAAACCGGTTGCCCACCCTTATCCATCGATATTGTCTACCCAGCTCAAGCTCCTTCGGTTTTGACCACCACGACCAAATCTAGCTCAGCCATGCTTTCCAGAATTTAATCCACACATATCTAGAGAGTTTCCAAGTGGTTTCAAGCCTTCTCTTAGACTTTAAGGGCTAAAAATTGGTTTCTATATTGAGAAAGATGATGAATAGTGAAAACCCTGAAAATCCGAACCTTCTCACTAAGATTCTGGCCAAATGAGCTTGAGATGGAGCCGATCCTTTGTACTACAAGCTTCCTTTCGTCGAGAGGATTGTTTTGATAGCTTATATACACAATTTGGTGAAGGATTGAAGGAGATATTGGTGATTTTGATTGCTTACGTTTTACAATTTTTTGTTGGATTGAAGGAGAATTTGTTGATTTTGTGATGGTTTCCGAGTGGTTCCCCATGTGTTCGGGTTCTTCCGGTTTAAGTTTTGCGTAGTTTTACGTATGCGCCGTAAACATTACGTCATTAAATAGTTTGTTTTATATTTTAGATCTTTGATTGTTTTTGATGAGTTTCAAAATTGTAAAACATAAAATACAATACTTTACTTATTTTTACTGCTTGTTCTTTTCAGAACCATTTAACGAATATAGTTACATGTATACCCACAATTATATACGTTTTGGCCGCTTTATGTATTTATTAACATTTACTTGAAATGATAAGTTTAACCTTAATATCTTTATAGATCGTCACCCATACTGATACTAAGTCTCGCTTGTCCATTACGAGTTGATTAAATGATTTGTTTGTCATAATATTCATCATAACACTACACGCTAACACTATCCCATTACATCAAACGAAGTATATGTATAGGGAATACGAAGAGTCCAGCTACCTGCCTTATCATCCGCCAGCTCACCACCGTTTCGATATAATGCAATAGAGTTATTGCCTAGCACGCTGACTATAAATAATATGCATACTTGTTCCTAAACTAAAGAAATTCCTATGACACACAAACATGCACACATGTGATTCACATTGACACACATAGAATAAGATTACACGTTTTGTCAAGTATACTCCTCCAAAGACAGAGAAAGAAATCTCAGTTCACTCAAGGGTGCCTGATAACTCGCTCCAGAACTTCAGCTTCTTGTACTTTAACGAGATTACTTGCACAGCAGTTATTGTGCGAGACAAGTCAGATAACTACATCATTCTGGACCCTATGGACTTGCTTATGTTTGGAAAGGATGACAAGACAGTACTTCACAAGAACCCCATACGCAAATATGGCGGTTATGATTAGGAAGCGAAGCCCTTCACCAAAGTCGTTGCATTGGCGATGGCTCATAAGCTTTATGTTGGTCCTGGTCCTCATCAAGTCACACTTGCTATCGATTGATTTCATCAGTCTAGGGGAGTTTGGAGATCCCAATCTGAAGACAAAGACTAACAAAATCAACTCGTGACAAGATGAAGACCAAGTTTTGCCATTTTCATGAACTATGTATTTCGTGTACTTGTAAATTTTGTTTACTTTAGTATTTCGTTTACATAGGTTCGAGTACTTCTAGGGTAGTATAAATAGACGCATTGTATACTGCTCTAGGGTTGTGAAGCCCGAGGCAGACTCTTCAAGACGCATTAAAGCAGTTTGTATCAAGTTCACGTTTTTATAATATAAATTAACTTTTTAATTACATTTCTATGTTCTAACATGGATTCCGCACATATTAGAAGCTGTTCGTGCTGTTGGAGCTGATAAAATTCGAATCTTGATAGATTAAGGGATGTACGTTATATTTTTCAAGTATTTGATCTTTATCCCTATGAGTTGAGATATACTATTTGACAAGCTGGGGATACTACTTTACGGGTTAGGTTCAACAAAATGTCTGTCCAGCTAAGGTTAGAAATAGAATGTTTCCTAAGATAAAGCAAGTTTATTGATGAGCCAAAATAGGGAAAGACAAGACATGTTTGTCAAGGTTCTTATCAAACAAAATTGGAAATTTTTTGTTTTAAATAAATGAAAATTTTTGCAAACTTTCCCATCGAGCTAATTTTTGGTTATATACTACCTAGGTTACTAATGATTATATTTCTTTTTGTCATGCCAACTGGGTTGATATAGCCTCATTGTCTTGGCTTGGATACCAGGTCAGCAGGGTAACTTAGGTTGTGTCCAAATAAGACGAGCATTTTAGTCAGAAAAGATAGTTCATCCTTGCTAAAAGATTAACCCTTCTATCATGCTTTAAACTAAAATCTTTTAGCTAGTATTCTTACTAGAAAAATTAATTGTATTTATCTATTGGTTAATAGTTAGGCTTGACATAAAAAGTTGCAAAAGTTCAGTATTTAGCATAATGTGAGGAAAAATGTAAAGTAAATGTATTGCAGAGTGTCAGAAACATTATATAGCAGAATGTCAGATAAAAGTAATTTTATTTACATGCTGCAGAATGTCAGAAAAAGTAAATAGCTGGTCGGAAAAATTGCTCTTAGACTTGACAAGGAACCTTATGGTTATAAGAAGTCTGGTGTTGTAGGCTGTCAGAAAAAGACATTTAGCAGGTCTGCAGAGTTTTTTTTTCAATGAAATCTTGTTGCATTCTTTGTTGTTGTTTTATTTAATGGATAATAAAATCATAGTCTTCAAAAAGCAAACATAAGACAAGTAGTTGTATGTAATTAGAACGAGACCTAACAGTGCAAGAACTTTATGCAAGGTTCCTAACTATCACTTTAGAGTGTTCCCAGTTATAAATTTGTAGGGTTTTATTTTACAACCTTTAACACAACACCTAGTTAGATTCTCAATCTTAATTTTAGGTAAGGGCAAAACCTGAAAACTACGAGAAGTCAATTTTAATGTGATGAATGACATAATTTATGTAAAGTCTTTATCAAATTTGATGTGCATAGACAAATTGACATAAAGGTAAGTTTCTACTTAAATATCATTTGTTTCTTTTATAATAAATACAAATGTCTAAAACAAAGAAATGTCAAATCTTTAGAGTAAGTGTTTTCCATATTTATATATGTATATATTTGCCATATAGTTATGTGAACCAAGGAATATTAAAATTTAAGCAATTCATCAGATCTTTTAAACTACTGTAGCAAATATATATTATTTTCTGACAGATATAGTACAGCAAACCAGCTATCCTGGCAAATGGAATGCAATTCAAGGATGGGCAAAACCACAGGTTTGTCTATGTATCTAGAATAATGGGCACGAGGGATTCATGAATGTTGAAAATCTCGGGCCCCACGGTGGGCGCCAATGTTGAAGTATCCAAATCCGGGAGGGCATGATGCCTGGTCAAGTAGTGCCTTGCTATCCCGAGTCAGGTCACGCCTTGCTATCCCGAGTCAGGTTACGCCTTGCTATCCCGAGTATGGAACCTAACTGCAACAACATAGAAGATCTACGTTAGTGGGCCCAAGGGGATTTCCCCCGAGGGCACTCCGACGCACAAGTCAGTATCTTTATGAAGAATACGTGATCATATAGAAAAATAATAATGAAAGATAAGATATAAGAGAAGTGTGGGTGCCAGGAAGGCTAGGAGAGCTTCAAGAAAGGGTTGTCTTGGTCTTGCCAGGAACCAAGACCTTACCTAAAGCCTGGTTAGCAATATCTAAGAAGTATGGTTAGGAGAAGAAAGGCCTTGTTATAGTTGGCAAGTTGGCAAGACGAACTCGTTTGTGTATCTTACGTTGAGGTATAGCAGACCTGGAACTATTGTTCCTTACTATCCTTCTAAGGCATGAACAACACTCTTGGCTCTATTGCAGGAGGAGGCCTCCTACGAGCATACTCCGATGTCAGGATCCGTCACCGGTAAGTCGGAGATGACATATAAGTGAAAGTGAGAGTAGAGGTAAGAGCTGAGGTTGAATGTGTGTAGTCCCATTACTGATATGCCTTGCTCTTCTATTTATAGTGTTAGGAGTCCTGGGAACCTGTGATCTCCCAAATTCACTATATTCCTCTATGGGTATCATATCTTCCTGGTATCCAGACGTTTTCCTCAATTATTATTACTAGTAACTTTTTGGTATAAGAAGTTGACTATTGTTTCTCAGTTGTTTTGCTGGACTCTGCCAGCTTTTCCTAGGGGCTCCCATTTCGTGAAACACCTGCTTTATCCTTTAGACACAAAATGGCTTCCTTTGTCTCCTTCTAGGTTCCTTTCCCGCCTCTTTATGTACGATCTACTTTTTCCTACTCACGTGTGTTTGCTGTCTGGCCATCTGGCGTCTTACCTTGTGTCGTTGGATTGTTTAGCAAGTATGTCAGGATATTTCTCTTGTCTTTGCGGTCTTGGTAAGTCAGCCAGGACATTCTATTTTCTACATTGCTTATGTCTTTGGCAGGTTAACCAAGATACCCTATCCTACGTTATCACAACCCAAAATGATATGGTTGAGCTTTTTTCCTAATGGGCATAGATGCTAAGGATAAAAAGTGATTTGTCCACATGGCATTCGTTGAATACAAGTGGGAATATGCAATCTTAGACATACAACCAATAAAGCTTCAGACAATTAGATTAAATAGCGTCACTTTAGTTGCTTCGTAATTCACCACCAACTACTTCTTGTTTCTTAGTTCCAGATCATCCTTTGTTTTTTAGTGGCTCTCTTAACCGATGACGCTTATTTGAAATCCTCATACTAACATAACTTTTAAGTCATTATCATGAACCACAAATGATATCCAAAATTCCATCTTCTTTTCATTGATCAAGATCAATATTTATATACATCATAAACTAATATACTTACAAAAATAATAAGGGGGATATAGGAAACTAAAAGGTGTAATAAGTGTGTATTAGATAACACTCCCCTTAAAACTTAAGACTACTCACTATACACTTTTTAATATAATATATTTCAAGATAATATTAAGTCGATGCTTCAGGACCGATAAAATAGTTGATACTGCTGTATCAATTATGTTGCCTCACTAAAAGCTTACCAAGAAAACCCAATGGGACAAAACTTAGTCAAGGAAAAAAGAGTACAGCCTATGTGATGCTCCCCCTTAATTTAATAAACGTCTTTTAATCTACGAAGTCCAATTTTATGTGATAGTTGCTCGAGACTACTTCTAAGCAAAGACTTTGTAAATAGATCTGCTAGATTTTCATTTGATTTGATTTGACGAACCGATTATTTTATCCTTTTGTACGTCATGCGTTGAGAAGAACTTTGGTGAGATATGCTTTGTTCTATCACCCTTGATATATCCTTCTTTGATCTGAGCTATGCAAGTAGCATTGTCTTCATAAATAATTGTCGGGTTTTTCTTGATCTCTTCCAATCCACATGCTTGTTGTATGTGATTAATCATTGATCTTAACCATACGCATTCTTGACCAACATTGTATAGCGCTATCAACTCAGCATGATATGATGAAGTTGTTGTAAGTGTTTGTTTTGTCGACCTCCATGAGATTGTTGTGCATCCATATGTAATTACATGACTTGTTTGAGACCATGCATTATGTGGATCTGATAAATATCCAGCATCAGCATAACCAACAAACTAATATTTTTCATTTTTCTGGTAAAAGAGACCTAAATCTCATGTCCCATAAAGATACCGGAATATATGTTTTATTCCAGTCCAATGCCTGTGAGTTGGATTCGAACTATATCTTGCTAGCACATATACCCCAAATGCAATATCAGGTCTCGTGTTATTTGCAAGATACATAAGAGCACCAATCGCCCTCATGTATGGTACCTCTGGACCAAGTACTTCTTCACCCTTTTCTTGAGGGCGATAAGGATCTTTATGCGCTTCTAGCGATCGAACAACCATGGGTATGCTAAAAGAATGATCTTTGTCCGTATTAAAGCGTATTAACATCTTTTCGATGTAGTTTGACTGATGAACAAATGTATTGTCGCAAAGATGCTCGAACTGTAAGCCGAGACACAATTTTGTGGTACCAAGGTCTTTCATTTCAAATTCTTTCTTTAATAGTTCAACAGTTTTTTCAATCTCATCAGGAGATCCAATTATGTTTATATCGTTACCATAAACTGCTATTATAATGAATTTTGAGAGAGATCTTTTTAACACATGGATTGATTACGTCATACTTGTATCCCTCCCTTTTAAGATATTCGCTAAGTCGATTGTACCACATACGAAGAGATTGTTTTAGACCATATAAAGATTTTTTGAGTTTTATAGAACACGTGTCTTTAGGTGTTGATTTTAATGCTTTCAGCATTTTTAATCCTTTAGGGATTTTCATGTATGTTATTTTCTAGGGTCTGACATAAATGTGCAGTGACATCTTGGCCAATCATTTATATGCATGCACTCTTCTAGAGTTTTAGTTATGTAATCATTTTCATTTATTATGTCTGTTGCTATAGCAAAAACG
Source organism: Mikania micrantha (assembly GCA_009363875.1). Taxonomy (NCBI): domain Eukaryota; kingdom Viridiplantae; phylum Streptophyta; class Magnoliopsida; order Asterales; family Asteraceae; genus Mikania; species Mikania micrantha. The sequence goes on from CM018681.1 coordinate 33,455,671, forward strand.
AATATATCATCAACACATGTTTTATCTCGGTTCCATATCGTACTATTTTGTACATAATATATAGAAATCTCATCTTTATTTGGTACCAATGTTTCTTCTGGCAATTCATTTTCTTCTAAATTATGTTAGTCTCTTTTGAGACATTTACCTCTGTTGGGGTTTCATTTGTATTGATTTCTGATCTTTCACCAACCATGTTATTCTGCTTTTTTCGTTTGCGTGGATTCTTATCTTTTGAGCCAATTGGTCTCCCACGTTTTTCTTTGCATGGTAACCGCTTCTAGGATTACTTCAATTCGCGCAGGTGCATTTGACGCTGGTATATGTGACTTTGTCACTTTATTTGTGTCTGTGAATGCTTCTGGTAATTCATTTGTTATTCTTTGCAAATGTATAATCTTTTGAACTTCAGATCTACATTGACCACTTCGAGGGTCGAAATTTGATAACAATGATACATTCCATGTTATTTCTTTTGTTAACAGTATTTCTTTATTCTTATCTCCCCTAGGATTGGGAAAATTGTCTCATCAAGATGGCAGTCAGCAAAATGTCTTGTAAACATGTCTCCCGTTAGTGTTTCTATGTATTTTATAATGGATTGGGAGTGAAAGCCAATATATGTAGAGCCCAATTCAGAGACGAAGACTGACAAAATCAATCCGTGATCAGATGAAGACCCAGTTTTGTTTATTTTTTGTACTTAGTATATTCATGTACTTTAGATTTTTGAGTTGTCAACCATTTCGTGTACATTTGAGTACTCCTAGATATAGTATAAATAGACGCATTTTGTACTGCACTAGGGTTGGATTCCCCAGGGAAAGTTCTCTAGACGTATTGAGGCTTTGTCTTGTAAAGTTCACGATTTTAATCATAGCAAGCATTTTTCCATCTCTTCTGTTGCTTCTAACTTGGATTCAGCACTCGTTGGAGGCATTTGGTGTCGATTGTAGTGATAAAGCTCGATTCTTAATTTGGATCTGGACCTACAACTGGTATCAGAGCTTGGACGCTCTTTTCTACTCCAAGGTACGGCCTTTTTCTTGCAACATTGATACTTTCTAGTTCGTCTTCACCTCATCTAGCTACTGTAAAAATTTGGAGCTCTAAATCTTGAAGAATTTTTCTCTGGAATTTTTTAAGTATTTTCGAGTTCTTGATTTTGAGTACACAGCTTCGAGTACATCTGTTTGTGAACTTCTCTTCGAGTTCTGCAGCTCGAGTTCTTCATCCTTAGCAAAAATGAGTTTCAAGTTTTTGGTTTTCGAGTACTAGGCTTCAAGAACTGATTTCGGAAACCTGATTTCGAGTACAGTGTTTCGTGTACTAGGCATCGGGTACTTGGCTTTCGTGATCTCTGCTTCGTATACTTGTGTTCGAATACTTGGATTTCGTGAAATATTGTTCGAGTATAGCACTTCGGGTACAGGATCCTCGAGTATTGCTTGGATCTTCGATTACGTCTTGGACTTTGTGTACTCTTTGGACTTCGGGTACTTAAAGACTTTGAGAACATCATGGGATTTCGCATACTGCACTTAGTGAACTTCTGAAATTTGTGGACTCACATTTAGAAATTTTTCTAATCATGGCTTCTAAGAATTCGACCAATTTATCTAACCTGCTGAACCTGGACATCGAGATAGGAACAGGTACCAAGCCACTGAGGCTTGTTTCAGGGGATAAATTCCAAGACTGGAAGTTCAGATTCCAATCATTCATCAAGTACATGGATCCCAATCTATGGAGGTTGATCGAGGAAGGGCCTTACGTGCCCGTGTATGAGAGAGAACTGAACCTGTTGATCCCCAAGGACCCAGAGTTGTTTACTGAAAACGACATCCTGCTAAAGGAAAAGGATGACTAAGCTTATGCATCCACCACTATGGCATTGTCTACTGAAGTGGCTCACGGGTTTAAAGAGCATAAGACTGCCAAACAACTTTGGGATTCGTTGGTTGAACGCTTTGAGGGGAATGAGGATATGAGGGAGCGTCGAAAGGACATGTTGAGACAGCGATTCAACAAGTTCAATCATATCAAAGGGGAATATTTGGAAGCCCAACTCAACCGTTTCACTCACCTTATGACTGAACTGACAAGTGCCGGGTTGGAAATGACTAAAGGGGAAGTCAACAAGAAACTCTTGAACTCTTTACCGTACAACTGGAACTCAAACTGTACGACGATCAAGAGGACTAAGGATATGTACAAGACTACCCTTAGTGAGTTGATATCCATCATCAACTCATATGACATGGATGATAAGCAGAGGGCAATCAATCATGCCAGCTCCATAGGCATGAACCCAGCCACTGAGAATGTTGCACTTCTGTCTTCAATCAACTACCAAGCGTCTGGTTCTCAGGCATACCAGGCTTCAGCATCTCAGTCAGTTCCCTTTGAGACTGTGTTCCTCTCCTTTGGGCAAGCTAGTTCAGTTCCCAAGTACAGCTCTGAGAGTGAAGAAAATATGCTACTGTTCAAGGGGTTTATGAACAGTTATAATGCGTTTATTGCAGGAGAATTGGCACCGGCCAATCTTACTCAGGATAATCTGGAGCAGATTAATCTTGCTGATGTTGAGGAGATAGACATCGCTTTGTAGATGGCCATGGCAGTCTTTCGAGCCTAAAAATTTATCAAGAAGTATAGAAAGAATAGCTTCAAGAACAACCCAAGAAGGAAGCTCGGGTTCGACAAGTCCAAGCTTAGGTGTTACAACTGTGACCAACCGGGTCACTTTGCTCGTTAATGCAAGATGCCCAAGACTGTGAAAGAGGCAGACAAGAAGCCAGAAGAGAAGGTTGGAGCAGGAGTTGGTACATCCAAGGCATTGGTTACGCAAGAGACTGATTCTTATGACTGAAGTGACCAGGTGCAGGAGCTGGAGGTGACACTGAACCATGCATTAATGGCTGAGATTGATGACAAACGCAATGAGGTAACAGAAAATCTTTGCTCTACTTCTTGCATTGAAAATGTTTTTAAATATCGATCTCACAATGAGGATCTAATCAAGGAAGTCACCAAACTAAAATATTTCAACCCTGAATTTCTTAAAAATGAGGAGATTTTCAAAAAGAAACTTGACGCTGAAATGCATGATATTTCAAAATTAAAGGAGCTTTAAAGTGACAAGGAGTCTAACTATTAAGACACCTTGTGTCGGATAGATGAGATCTCCTCAGAGTTACAACAAGCTAAAACTCAATTGTCTTAAACAAAAATCAGAGTTGACAAATATGAATACGCAAGTAATGTGGTGGCTAAATTGGTTGATGTTGAGAACAAGAGAAAGGAGATAATTAGGCTTAGTTTACTTAGGTGAAACCTCCATTTAACCACAATTATTCAATCATGCCTAAAATCAACAAGTCTATTGATGATCTGCTATTGAAGTCAGACCGAAGGTTTGAGTTCACCACTGGTTCAAGCAAACCAGTTCCCCTAACAGCAGATCCTGTCTTGACTTATTTAAATAGTTATGATAATCTTGAGGTTTGTCCAGAAAGTTTAAGTGTTATAGATCGAAGGGAGAAGGAGGAAGAAACAAGTGCTGACAGGAGCACAGATTGTTCAACTTCATCTAGCAAATCACATTTTGTTCCAAAAGTTGACTTCGTTGGAAGATTTGAAACAATCAAAATTAAACCAAATGAAATGTTGAAGAATTTTAAGACTAATTTTGTTAGAACTAGTGATGATGTTAAAAACAAATGTGTCTTAGAATCAGATTCTTCTCCTTTGACAGAGTAGGTAAACCAGTGTAACATCTGTGCCGGAATCGTTGCCGGAACAGTGAGCTAAACAGTAAACGCACAGTAACTCAGGTACAAACTACGTAGACTATTGTTGTGCTATTAATATCATGATGCTCGATATTAAATTATTATGCTATTGTTTCTGAAATCTGATTAAACTTAACAGTTAAACAGTTAGAAACATGTCAGACAACACAGTGTTGAAACATAGATGCTTGATTTGATGCTATAGTGTATAAGCGTATGCGAGGTTAAACAAAACAAACAAATAACGGTTGTTGTTACAGAATGCTAAACAGACGAGTTATTCGTATGGGTGACGATCTGTACGAATGATTCTGATAGTTTAACGTTCTGAAATAATGACTGAACAGTAGAAAATAAGAATCAGAAAGCCAAACTATCGACATGTTCGTTCGAATGACGATTCGAATGAATACGCAAGATGGCGACGCGATCTGTTGAAACGAAAACGAAAATGAATAAGGATACGAACGATCATAAATTCAAGGAAATAAAATATTTCCTACTTTACAATTTTGAAACTCATCATAAATATATTTAAACGAAATGGTTTTAATAAATCGCGAACAAATTATCTAAACGCGTAAAAATAATATAATTTGATAAATAAATTAATACAACGATATTTAAAATGATTTTTTTTAATAATAATTGTATTTTAAACATCAAGAAATAATTCTTTTTATTTAAATAACAAAAAAAAACTACGCGTTACGTTCCGGAAACGTAACGAAAACACGAACCGAGCAACCGAAACGAACCCGAACTCACTCGAGGTATAAATACCTTGAATGAGCTCATTTAATTCATTTCACTCTTCTTCTTCCCCACTTCTAAACCCTAATCCCGGTTTCTAACTTCCACCCCCATTTTTGAACTTCAAATCCACATAACTCTCTCATTTCTTGATGAAATCGAGTGATTCTTGAACCCAAACGAAGATCTTGACCTCTACTACACGAAAGTACAACCGATCTAGAGCAAAACCCACTGAAATTTGAGGTATGAAGCTACAAAGTCACGAAAATATAGGGTTTTCATCCTTGTTCTCTAACCCATTGCATAATCGGTTTTAAAAACCTCTCTACTCGAACCCACAGCCTCGAAAACCATCCCCTTGCATAACACCACCACCGGAGACCACCACTTGGTCGTGGAACACATCTGGGCGGCGGCCGACCGAAGCAAGCCAGCGGCTAGGCCGAATGGCCTAAGGTCGAATGACCTTGGCCGAAGTTCTCGCTTCGCTGGCCACCCTCTTTCGGTCGGCAGTTCCATTCGACCACCACCATTCGACCACCAACACATTCGCCGGCTGAACCCACATTCGGCTATCCTTCCTTCGCCACCACCACCCTCCTTCGCCCCTGTCTCATTCGTCGGCTGCCACCCATTCGCCATAACCCATTCAGCCAGTACACCATTAGGTCAGATATGTGTGTTCATTCAAGCTCTTCATTCGCTACAAGTTATTCGGCCTAAACACACCTTCCTACGGCTGAGAATAGCCGACCAATTTCACTCATCCCTTTCGGCCCACGTTCTATGTCCAGGCCCAATATCGTTATACAATAAGCCTGAGGCCCAAGAAGTCGCCCAACTTGTATTCACACATGGTTTGACCTAGTAACGTTTAACAGGCCCAACAGGGAGGCCCACTGTTTCAGCCCAACTCCATTTGGGCCCAGCAGCACCACCATTGGGTTGACCCAACCGATGGCCCATTTACTTAGCCCACAAAAATCATTCGGACCAGAATCATTGATGTGACCCAAAGACTAATTGGGCCCACTTACATATTATTTGGACACTTGATTTGAGATACGAACTAACATATTTAAAACCACTCAAAGAAACACGGTGACAACACTCTTGAATTTGGGGAATAAGGTATTCAAATTTCTATAAATGTGATGGGTTTAGTATAATGAAATTCACAAAACCTAGCCTTTTGAAATATGTTAACAAGTGATATCATATAATGATAAGATGTAAGATTCAGGAATGTGTTAAAACCAAATTCACAACATAAAGAAGTGTGATATTAATGATCTAAAACAATCAAAACGGGACCGAATGAAGACCGAGACTTACGTGTGTTAGCCAACTTTAGGCTAACACATACACACACGCGAGACTCTACCACTTATACTAATAAGTTACAAATATTGTGAAATCAATACAGGATTGTAAAAACAACATCAAGTACAATCGAGAGCGCGTGCAATTCTTGTTTTAGGCTAAGTCAACTACAACAACAAGGTGAGTTCATTGTCCCTTTTCAAACTATTTTGAGTTTTACTTCGGTGCTTGCCATAAAGTGTCTCAGTGCTTGCCATAGGGTGTCCTTCGTGGTCTGAAACGAGGAAATGGACTGTTGGCCTCTCAGTGCTTGCCATGCAGTGTTTCCCAAAACTATTGACACACGTGATCAGTAACTAGGACGATATTGGTGATCCTTAGTTGACTTTGTGTCATCATGGGAATCCTCTATCTCCCCCTAAGTTGCTAATTTCACATAGAACAGGCATGGATCAATACTGGATTCCTTCGGGCATTCAGTTGTTCATTCTGGTGACTCTCAAGCTAAACTCACGGATGCTATGGGTAAACTTACAAACAAAATGCTTAAACTATGATGGGAAAACGAGATTGAAGGGTAGGTAAAATGCTTAATTATTATTAACAAAAGTGTCATAACCGGATTAGTATGTGGTGGGATGGCGTCTGGGCGGGTTGTAGGCTCGACTCAGGGGTATGCCCTATATATAAGAATACCGATTTGGATATTACATGTGGAGTTAATAAGATTAAGGTTTTACCGAAAGGAGTTTTGTTAAAGCTATTTAAACTTATAAACTACATGAACTCACCAACCATTGTGTTGACTTTGTTTTTCTTACATGCTTTCTCAGGTGATGCACAGGTATAAGCTAAGGCTCAGGATTCCATACTAGGCTGCCCAGATAGAGGTCCTAGTTGACTTTTGGAAGCACACTTTTTGTTAATTATACGAATCACTTTTGGATGTCTTGTACAGTTACAAGATAGAAAATGATTGATTCTTATGTTAGGTTTACCGAGTTAAATTACTGAACATTGACATTGTAATTTAACTTTGTAATCCTATTAAAATGCTTTACTGTGCTTTAGTTATTCTTAACATTGATGCTATTTAAACAATCTGATCCTTATGATTATCACCTACGATATCGCGCCCCGGGAACCTTCCGCCCGACGGGGACATCCGATCCTACCCCACCGGCTCGGGGTGTGACAACCAGGCTTATTCCACAATCACTACTGAGGCGGGTTCAAAGTTAAATCCTAACTATGAACCTTATGTTCCAACTGGCTCATTTGAACAAGCCTCCACAAGTTCTTCCCCTAGTCAGAGTGCTAGTGATGTAAAGCCATTTGACCCAAATGAGTTTCATGACAAGGTATGCTGCTATGCATGTGGAAGACCAGGCCACATTGCAAGACATTATCCACACCTTCCTACTGAATTCTTCTATGGGAAGAATCAGAAGGTCACACCCTAGACTAAACCTGCAAGTAGACCAATGAGGACTGATCAATCCTCCAAGCCTAGGATGAAACCTCAGAAGATGACTCAGAATCATCCCACTGCCAAAATAGCCAACCTAACAAAACAAAATCAATCTGGTTTTCATAAACAAAAATCAAAGGTTTGCAAATCTAAAAGTAAACCACGGTGGAAGAATAAGCCACAGGTGAAACCTCCCTTAAAACCAATTGATCATGGCAGTGGAATCAAGCCCGTGTTTGTGAGGACCAAGTCAGACAAGCCTAAGGGCAAGAACAAGGAAAGCCCCAAAGTTCCAAATGTACCTAAATCTGTTATGATTTGGGTACATGTTTCTCATTAAATGTGTGTGTACCATGCAGGGATGGACAAATAAGCTGAAGAATGTTTGGTACGTAAATAGTGGTTTTTCCTAGCATATGACTGTGGATTTTTCACAGTTACACGAAGTCACACCTTTTAATGGGGGTTATGTCTCATTCGCTGGAGAAAAAGGTGGGAAGATCAGTATGAAGAGCATAGTTACAAATGGAACTCTGAGTTTTGAGGATGTGTACTATGTTGAAGAGCTCAAGCACAGCTTGTTGAGTGTCTCTTTGATTTGTGACAAGAGTTTTTCAACACACTTCACCAACAAAGAGTGTCTAATCTTGAAGCCCGGATTTGTCATTCCGGAGAAATGGATCTTGATGAGGACTCCAAGAATAAACAATGCCTACATAATCAGCATGAATTATGATTCATACACGGAAAACACTTTCTTGTTTTCTAAGGCATCGGAGACTGACTACTTATTATGGCATCGCCGACTGGGTCATGTCAACTTAAAGAATCTCAACAGACTGGCAAAGGGAGATCACATCATTGGCCTTCATTCAAAGGACTTCTGCTCAATTGAGAAGTGCATCGCAAGTGCCAAGGGGGAGCAACACAAGAGACCCCACAAGCCCAAACTTTTCAATTCAATATCATCAGTTCTACAACTTCTTCATATGGATCTATTCAAACCGGTCAGTGTCATGAGCATAAGGAAGAAATCATATTGTCTCATGATAACAGATGATTATTCCAGATTTACTTAGGAATTCTTTTTCGCTAAGAAGGATGAGACACCAGAGATCCTGAAGAAGTTCATCACCTTGATTGAGAATCAGAAGAACCTGAAAGTGAAGGTGATCAAAACTGACAATGGCACCGAGTTTAGAAATCAGACTTTTATTGATTTCAGCTATGAGAAGGGAATTGATCGACAGTATAGTGCAGCTCGTACACCTCAGCAAAACGGAGTTGCTGAAAGAAGGAACATAACACTTATCGAGGTTGCACGGACCATGCTGTCAGAGTCGAAACTGTCAATCTTCTTCTGGGCTGAAGTTGTTACCACAGTTTGTTATGTTCAAAATAGAGCACTACTTAACAAGCTCCATCAGAAGACTCCCTACGAGATATTCTTCAATCAGAAGCCGAAGGTAGGTCACTTCAAATCATTTGGTTGTCCTTGCACTCTCCTCCACACTGAACCAAATCACAAATTTGATGGCACAGCTGATGAGTGTTACTTCATGGGTTATTCTCCTGAGAAAGCCGCTTACAGGGTATACAACAAGAAGACTCGCCTGATAGTGGAATCTCAGTACATTGATTGACAAGAGATGAACAACACCGATGCCGATTCAGGTCCAAACTTGCTATTTGAGTATGATACTACATTTGAGACCTTCAACACTTCATCTGAGAGTGCAGAAGCCATCCTAGCTTGAAGAAAATTTCTACAAGAGTGACGACATGGACTATCGGGTTGACTACATTCCATGTTCTCCCAAGCTTCTGACAGTTGACCCACCAGGCATGTATGATCGAGCTTAGCCTGCTCAACCGACTCCGATCAATGAAGTCATCTCATCAGATCCGGAGATTTCTCAGTCTGCTAAACAAACTCTTGAGACAGATCAAACCTCATATTATTCTCACAATACATTTGATAATATACTGTTCTTATAGCACATCCCTGAGGAACATTGTATGGATATTGGAGTTGATGCAAGTGAAACTGCTTCCACTGATAACACCGCTTCCTCCAATGAAGATCAGCTAACTCATATCAGCAAAATGCTCAAGAATCTAGTTGTGGAGGAAGTGACTACCTCTAGCATCAACAAGAATCACCCTGTGGAGAACATTATTGGACCTCTTTCAAAATGAGTTCTTACAAGGAGCAGATCTATTCTAGCTCAAAACGCCTTGCCTGAAGGAACTATCAGACGCAGTCAATCATGCCAATTAACTCTTGTTTATATTCTTGCTTTATTTCGCAGGTAGAACCCAAGAACATCAAGTTGGCTCTTAAGGAGTCAAGTTGGGTTGAAGCGATGCAAGAAGAATTGATGCAGTTTCAAAACCTCCAAGTGTGGAATCTGGTTCGGTCGCCCAAGGGGAAACTGCCTATCAGAACCAGATGGGTGTTCAGAAACAAGAGAGATGATTCGGGTATAATCATCAGGAATAAAGCTAGCTTGGTAGTCTAGGGCATCTACCAACAGGAGGGTATTGACTATGAGGAGGTCTTCACACTGGTCGCAAGCCTTGAAGCTATCAGCATCTTCTTGGCCTATGATTCCTACATAAACTTCATAGTTTATCATATGGATGTGAAGACAGTTTTCTTGTATGGAAAGGTCAACGAAGAAATTTATGTATGTCAACCCCCGGGGTTCGAAGATTCGCAGTATCCCGACCACGTATACAAGCTAGACAAAGCCCAGTACGGTCTTTATCAGGCACCTCAAGCATCGTATGCAACACTCACGGATCATCTACTAGCAAATGGATATACCCGTGGAGCCATCGATCAGACATTGTTCGTTCGCGGAGAGAAGGATGGCTTGATACTTGTCCATATCTATGTGGATGACATTATCTTCAGTTCCACGAGCTTGGTGTTGTGTAAAGCATTTGAAGCCATAAAAAAGAAGAAGTTTGAGATGAGTGCAATGGGGGAGATGACCTTTTTCTAAGGTCTTCAGGTAAAGCAATATCCAAAGGGTGTGCTCATTCATCAGGGCAAGTACGTCACCTACATTCTCACCAAGTTCAACATGTTGGACTCAAAGCCCGCATCCACTCATATGGCTGCACATCCTGGTTTCACTTCGGATTCAGATGGTAATGATGTTGACCATCCTCTTTACAGATCTATGATTGGTTCACTGATGTACCTGACTGCCAGCAGACCAGACATCATTTTTCTGTATGTTAGTGTGCCAAATATCAGGCTAATCCAAAGGCTTCTCTCCTCATTGCTGTCAAGAGGATCTTTTGCTACCTCATCGGGAAACCTCGTCTCGGTTTGTGGTATCCTAAGAAATCTGAGTTCGATTTATTTTCTTACTATGATAGTGATTTTGGTGGTTGCAACATAGATAGGAAATCAACCATAGGTGGATGTCAGTACTTAGGAGATCGCCTCGTCTCGTGGCAGTGCAAGAAGCAGACAACTGTGTCAACCTCTACTGCAGAAGTTGAATATGTCGCTACCTCCAGTTGTTGTTCTCAGGTCATATGGACACAACAACAACTTCTCAATTACGGTTTGAATTTTCTTGACTCAACTATATGTTGTGATAATGAAACAGCTCTACAGATCGTCAAGAATCCGGTGCAACATTCCAAAACTAAACAAATTGATATCCGGATTCACTTTATCCAGGACTGTTTAGAACGTAAGTTGATCCATCTTGAAAAGGTCCGGTGCAACATTACAATCTGGCGGATCTTTTCACTAAATCATTTGATACAGCTCGCCTCCGCCATCTGCTTGCCTCACTCACAATAATAAGTTTTGATTAAAAAAAATTTGTAAATACTTTAAATTTTGTATTTTGTTTTATTTTAATTTTTAGATCACAAATTTAGGGGCAGAATATTTACAAAAAGAGCAAAAAGATTTTTGGTTTTAAGTTGATCTACAAGTTTAGGGGGAGTGGAATCTAAGAAAAACAAAAAAAGATTTTGCATTTTCAAAATTTTCAAAAGGAACAAAAAGATTTTTGGTTTTAAGTTGGTCTACAAGTTTAGGGATAGTGGAGTTTAAGAAAAATACAAAAAGATTTGCCTTTTAAATATTTAAGAAAAATACAAAAAGATTTTTTTGGACAGTCAGGTGAATTGGTTCAATGGGAAGTGAAATGATCTCTGACACTCAGAAACTCACTACCTTAGTATAATTTCTAAAAGAATAACAACTTTAGATAAGTATAAATCTCTAAGAAATTAAATAACGTTTTCCTATAAAATATTGGGCATGATCATTCAAAAATATTAAATATATGTATAAATAAGTGAGAGGTATTGGAAAATCAGATAAACGGACAGATGTAACAACTATTTGACTTTTTGTAGAAATCTTTAAGTCAAAATAAGATTGCGTTTCGATAAATTGAAATCGTTTTGAGAAAACTCAGGTATATGTATGTTTTGTGGAAACAAAGAGCGGAAAATACTTACTGAAGCATCCTCTGTTTTGCGTAAGCAAAGACCTGGATGTGTGACATTAAGACCAATGTGTCTGCAGATCAGTAAAAAATAAAAGATGCCAATGAGCACAAAGATGATAGAACCCCTTCTTGTTCTTAACTCTAATCTGATAGATCTGTTCTTTCTTATCTCACCTTTAAACTCTGTCAAAACATTTTTAAGTTCGTTGAAACACAATCAAGTTTTGAAACAAAAGATTTCGCAAAATTGATAGGTTGCATGTAAATCTGGTTTAACTGTATGATTGCCCATAAACTTCCCAAAAGGATTTTCAGAAAAACCAATAAAAAATTTTCGATCAGAAATCTTGTCTTTGAATTATGGATAGATGAGGGGAACTCATTGGTGCGGTATAATTATTTTTAAGGTTGGGTTTCTATAAGAAATTATTTTAAGGTGGTCAAATTTCTGATACCGATTTGATCCCCAAAAATTGACCCGACTCAACCTTGAACTCGTCCAAAGCTCTTGACTTTATTTTATTTTATTTTATTTTATTTTAATTTTACATACTTAGAATTTTTAAATAAATTATGTGTTCGAAAATGGGTATTCGAAATGGAGTACTCAAAATGGAGTACTCGAAAGGGTGTACTCGAATTCGAGTACACAAAATCGTTTGGGTATATAAGCCGACAGGGTGGCTCATTTTCGAATACCAGTCTTCAAATCCGTAGTTCCTCTCTCTTAGGCGATCTATCATACTGTGCACATTTTCGAGAATCCATTCCTACCATCTTGTAGATCATCTATAAACGAACCTAGGTATAGATTTTCATAAGATTTTGACCTTTAAATAAAAATTTATCGAACAAAAACGGAATTCAAGTACTTATGTTCATAAACCGAAGGTCTTCCGGTCAAATCACCTTGATGTACTCGAAATTGAGAACCAATCTTCACATATGTTGGTCGCCTGCAAATTCCGAGCATTTCAAGTACAAAATGGAATTCTAAGGAGCAAAATTGAAAGAGTTATGAAGAAAATTCAGTTCTCAAAATTTGAAAATCGAGTACACTAGTTCGAGAACCAATTTTCGTGAACTTTGGTTCGTGAACCCTCTTTCGTGAACTATTTTTCGAGAACCTAATTTTGTGAACTCCCTTTTCTTTGTGAACTCCCTCAATTTGGAGAACTCTGGAAGTTTCGAGAACTCTTGGACTTTGAATACTCCCTTACTTTCGAATACTTAGCTCTTCGAGAACTCCATTTTGACTTCGATTTAGACTTTGACTTTGAATTTTAATTTTTTAATTTATTTTAATATTCAACTAACTTAACTTGTTTATGTTTCAGATGGTTGAGCTAAGGTTTGTTTTGGACCATAACATGACCACATTTCTCGGTAATCCTCCAGAGAAGCATTGGATGTTTAAGAGTATGGTGGACGGACTCATACTATCGCCAGTGAACTATGCTATCATGGAGAATCCTCTGATCATTTCTACATTCATTCATGATTTCAGGAACTCCATTGCTGAGAACACGGACGCAATGGGAACATTTGTTTTATCGGGAGAGTTCAGGGACAGCCGGGGATCGATACCGAGAAGATCATCAGGGAGTGTTCACAATTCGGTGACAAGGACTCTGATCCTGTGGAACTTGATCAGGAGCTGATACTGAGTACCATTTTTAGGACAGGCTACGAGGGCCTTTACCCTCCGACGAAGAAGAAGCTTCTTCATCCATATTGGAGATATTTGGCCCACATTGTGACTCAATGCCTCTCTAGATGCAAGGGTGGATATGAATTTCTTAACCAAACATTGAGTTCGTGTATGGTTTCCATAGTGCTGGGTCTAGACTTCAATTTCTCCAAGATGATATTCAGGGATATGCATGCCCACATCAAAGGAAAGCAAAAGGAGAGATTTCTGGCTTTCCTAAGATTTATTCAGATCATCATCAACAAGAGGCACCAGAATCTCATCCCGACCATTGTAACCCTTCCGTTAAAGAGAATGAAGGAAGATATCTTATCTTATATGACGATGAAAAAAAGGGCAAAAAGCAGTACATCGGTGCTCGTCCCTTGGAGAAGTTTAGGAGATTATTTGCAGGGTTAGAAGAAGAAGCTAGAGATCAAGGCAGCACAGTCGCCTTTGTGGCAGAGGAGCATGATCATGCCCATGATAGTACCACTGCAGAAGCCAGCAAGGCTGTAAAGGATACTTCATCTGAGTCATCATCATCAGGAGAGGAAGAACTAGTCAAGGAGCTGGTTCATGTGACACCTCCTCTCTCTCGAGCTGAAAGGGAAGAAATCAAGGATGTTGACTACATTCCTTCGCCCGAGTCATCTCCAAAGAAGAAGAGACTAAAGATGATGTCAAAGATATCAAGAGATCCAGGATTGAAGAAGAAGACTGCCAGCTCTTCCACCACCTTTCAGACAAAGCCACAACCACCACATTCCTCAACCACACCAGCCACTCAATCCACACCATCCAAACCAGCCTCTAAACCAGCCACCCAATACACACCAGCCACATCCACCCAAGCCACCTCACACTTCAACAACCACCATTCCACCACATACATCCACCACCACTCAAAGCCACTCAAAGCCACCCAAGCCTCAAAACCACTATCTCCTCCACCTACACACACCTCACCACCAGATTTATAACTCCCATTTATTTTTCTCATCCTCCACCATCACCACTCAAAATCCGTGCTGACAAGAGAAAGGCATCATTTAAGAGCCCATCTGCCTACATGCCCGAGAAAGTGCCAGTGGATCTAGAGTGGTTGCAAGAGAGAGTCTTCATTCTTGAGCAAGATTCAGCCACAAAGGATCACATCATTGAGAATTTGAGACAAGGAATGCTAAAGTTCTACGATCACATCAACAAACATCATAGGGATCTCAATTTTTTGAAGAAAGAAAATGCAGAATTGCGTAAAGAGATCGAAGCTCTTAGAGGATCCAAGCCTGCTGATGTAAAGAGAAAGCTGATGTTGATGATGATAATGATGATGATCAGGAAGAAAAGAAGATGATGATGACAATGAAGATGACAAGAAGAAAGGCAAAGATGATAAAGATGATGAGGATGATGATGATGATGATGATGATGATGATGATGATGACAGTGATGAGGGTTAAGGCAAGGACACCTCTGGCAACGAGGATGATGAGCCTATCGATGATGACAAAGGAGGAGATGACTTCGGAAATCCTTCTTCCGCAGAGAAGCCCCTAGACATTTATGATAACATATTTGGGGATCTTCCTGAGAATTTTCTCTTTGAAGGATTTGGAGGAGAACTGAATGATGCGGGTATTGGAGATATGTTCACAGACGTGACTATGGATGCAGTAATTGACGCCATCTGTGAACAGGAGCGTGAAAAGTTGGCCGAATCTTCTATGGGAGCATCCAAAGAAGAAGAACCAGAGAATATCATACTCGAAAACATCTCCACAGATCCTTATATTGACTATTTGTATGCTCACAAATACGTCAGTGCACTTGTACAAGAGATCACATCGCTTGGAAAGGTTATTGACAGTTGGTTTAACAAGCAAGGTGATTAGACTCCTGCTCCCCTGGAAGTGCAGAAATCTTGCTTGGGTGAAGGACCGGTTGAAGAAGATAATGAAGTGACATACACTGCCAGCTCCTGAGATCTATTTGTTGTTCGCAACAAACGATCAGAGGTTACAAGCTGGATGTTCGACAAAGAAAAGCATTTGTATGTTGTGAAGTCATAGTGTCACAAGCTCCCAATATCTATTTGTGTGTGAAACTATCACTTGAGAATGACAAACTACAAGTATTTTCTATTACTAAACTGATGAACTCACCAACCTAGTGTTGACATGCTTTAAATGCATGTTTTCTCAGGTGGCGAACAGGTTTAGTCACCAAGCATCAGGGCTTAAGCTAGAGGACTTTATAGAAGACCTAGTTTACTTTTGTGTCTTGTATATTTTGAATGACATATTTGTGAATCATCTTTTGTAAATCCTATGCAAATACAAGATAGAAACATAATGATTCTTTTTGGGGAAATTTACATAGTTAAATTATGAACATGAATTGTATAATTTAACTTTGTAATTCTATATACATGTCATGTTAGCATTTCTCATTATGTATCATGTGCCATGTAAACAATCTGATCATTTCGATTATAACACGATATCGCGCCCCGAGAACCTTCCGCCCAACGGGAAAATCGATTCAGCTCGCCGGCTCTGGTTGTGACAGATTGGTATTTGAGCCATGGTTATAGAGAAATACAGGTCATATTATTTAAACGATTTGGTTAAGACTATAACCTAGGGACCCTTCATGTTGAGAACATAAGACTTAGGACATTATTTGCGTATGTCTTATGCGTTCGATCATTACACTAACCCATAATCTTTCGGTTGTGATCAGAATGCCGCCGAGAAGACAACCACCACCATTACTACCTCCACCGCCGCCGCCACCTCCTTCTCGACCTTATCCTCCGCATACCCCACCTCATCAACCTCCACCCAACCATGAGTTGGATCCTGCTACCATAGCATTGGCCACGCTATTGACCTGTCAACTGAGGGAAGTGATTCGTGACATGGTGAACAACATTACAATAATAACAGCAACAATACTGGAAACTCGATTGATGAGGGCAGTGGGAACACAAGAAACCACTAAGACTACTCCTACAAGAGCTTTGTAGGATGCAAGCCACCTGGATTTAGTGGTAGTGAGGGAGCTGTCGACTTGATCCAATGGATCGAGAGGATGGAAACAACTCTTGACATCAGTGGATGTCCTGACCAGCATAAAGTGAGGTATGCTGCAGGCTCGTTCACCAAAACGAGTGCTGACCTAGTGGAACGCTCAAGTTCAAACCAAGGGACGAGATGAGGCATTGTCTATGCCTTGGAAGGAATTCAAGATTCTGCTGAGGGGCGAGTTTTGCCCAAGAAACGAGCTGAAGAAGGTTGAGATGAAGCTGCTTAATCAAGCTATGATGGGAGCTGGGCATCTAGTCTACACCACCAGATTTCACGAGCTGGCAACATTGGCTTCGAACATAGTGCCAACAATGGAGAAACGGATCGAGCGGTATGTCGGTGGACTATTGGATTGCATCCTAGGGCATGTAATTGCTGCCCTCCCAACTACACTAAAGATGGTTGTTACATTGTCAGCTACTTTGACGGATGTAATGGTTGCCTCTGGTGCACTGAATAAGGAGGCCGAAGCAGCCAAAGCTGGATGCTCGAAGAAGCCGGACAGACATCCGGCTAAGAAAAAAATGGTCAAAAATTTTGATGCAACCACTGATGCTCAACAAGCAACAAAACCACCACCACTGCAAATCAAGAGGCCGTATACTGGCACGGCTCCTCAATGCACCAAGTGTCAGTATCATCACCAACCAACCTCTCAGTGCAGGCAGAGCAATAACTGTGGAAACAGAGGTCGTAGGACCTGAACTCATTCAAGAAACAACCGACAAGATCACAATCATTCAATCCATGATTAAAGCTGCAAGGGATCGGCAAAAGAGTTATGCCGATCGACGTTGGAAACCGCTTGAGTTTGAAGTCTGTGACCGAGTCTTACTTAAGGTTTCTCCTTAGAAAGGCATTGTTCGATTCGGGAAGAAAGGGGAACTTGCACCAAGGTACGTTGGACCCTTTGAGATCCTGGAAAGGATTGGTCCCGTAGCCTACAAACTCAAACTTCTAGTGGAGCTAAGTAATGCTCACGATACGTTTCATGTATTGAATCTTAAGAAATGCTTGGCAAATCATGATGTTCTGATTCCACTTGAAGACATACAAATTCAAAACAACATGCAATTCATAGAACGTCCGGTTGAGATCATGGATCATGGAATCAAGAAATCAAACGTAGCCATATCCCGATCGTAAAGGTACGATGGGAGGGCAAACGTGGTGCTGAGTTCACCTGAGAACGTGAAGACCAAATGAAGCTTAAGTACCCTCATCTTTTTACAGTATCTTCGGCTAGTTAATTTCGGGACGAAATTCTCTTAACTAGGGGAGACTGTAACATTTGTATGTTTAGTCATGGTAGTCATAAATAGTGATAGAACAATGTGTATTCATATCCAATATGTCAATGTGATTCATGTGTTCAAGTTTGTGTTTGTGTGTTATGGGATTTTGTCTAGTTGAGAACAAGTATATATTATTTATTTACAGTCGAATACGCTAGGCAAGAACAGTATGTATTATATCGAAACAGTGGTGGGCTGGTGGCTGATAAGGCAGGTAGCTGGACTCTACATATGCCCTGTACACAAACTGCCTTTGGTGTAATGTGATAGTGTTAGTGCGTAGTGTTGAGACGAATATTATGACAAACAAATCATTTAAACAAATCGTGATGCGTAAGCAAGACTCAATATCATTATGGGTGACGATTCGTAATGATATTAATATCGAACTTATAATTACGAGTAAACGTTAATAAATACATAAAAGGACCAAAAACGTGCGTAATTGCGGGTATACACATAATTATATTCGTTTAACGGTCTGATTGCGAACGAACTGTAAATGTAAGTAAAATATTTTATTTTACACTTTACAATTTTAAAACTCATCAAAAATAAACAAATAAACCTAAATTACAAGTTCAAATAACTCGTTTACGTAACCTTTACGACACGCGCGTAAAAATACGCACACCGAGTGAGACCGAATACACGGGGAACCTCTCGGGGAATAAAAACCCTTATTTATTCACAATTTCTTCATTTCATGACAACATTTCTATCTCTCTCTCTTCAAAACCCGTATACACACTCTCTCTACAATTCTTGAACGAAAGCAGTCATATCTCCTTCGTTTCTACGTCAAATCGCGCATATAATATATCAAAACGATATTCTCGACGAGAGGAATCTTGTAGTACAAAGGATCGGAGCTGGATCAAAGTATTTTTTCCGGAATCATAGTGAGAAGGTACGGTACTGTTCATCATCTTCCTAAACTTGTAACTGGTTTTGGAGCTTAAAAACCTTAAAGTAGGCAACTAGAGGGGCTTGGGATGACCCGTAATAGTTAGGAATAATCGTGCAAAGGCTGGAGATGGGAAGAAAATTGGAAGGTATGCAGTTTGACACAAGAAACTTATGAACCTCGTAATATTGACAAGCTTAAGGTACCAGCTTAAGTTCTCATCGGATCTGGTAAGTTCGAGGGCTGCTTGGTGCTGGGAGTTCGTAGATATTGGCAGGCCAGGTGATGCCCAAGTTCGAAGGAACTAATGCTCATCGATATTGTTAGTTTTAGCCATTAGTGTCGATGGGAAGATGAAGCCATAATATCAATGTGTTAGGGTGTGGAACCGGGAATTTTGGTCGATACTGGCTACCCTTGTGATTGACATTACCAGCCTAAAACCACCTATGCATTAGAACATTGAAGTCTAAACTGAGCCAGAAGGAAATCAGGTTGTAGTGTTCAAAATTGAGGAATATAGGCATCGATATTGGCTCTCATTGATACTCCTAGTATCGATGAGCTTAATTGGATTAATAACCAGGTCTCTTCAATTTTAATGCAGTCGATGGACCTGTTCCAAGGTTTGACCCCACATAGACATTTAGTTATACTTATTCCAAGTTTATTGATTAAGAAAGCCGGCTGAAAATAGAGGTCACCGATAATGATAATATAGGTGGACCCCCATGAATACATAGTTTCCACCGTGTGATATTATCCTCTGCAATGTTTCACAAGAACCACCAACCCATGTTCTTAATCCTTACTATCAGCCTAAGCAAAACTAAATCAGTGATTGGTTGATCTCTATAGAATCGAGTGAGAACCATTGAACATGAAAACCCAATCGATATGGTAATATCGATGGGAACTCATTTTGTTTTAACTGATTTCTTTCAACAATTTCAGCCGTGCAACCTTTTAAAAACCACCTTAATACAGTAATAAAGCCTTAATCAAGTAGATCCAAGAGGTTTAGAATAAAGTAACATGGGAGCTAGACGTGTAGAAAACACAATAATTGGTTGAACTAAGGACCATCGATAATCTTAAGATCGATGAATTTTTCTTGAACCTTAGAGGGTCGATATTGATAAGGTCGGCAACCACACCACTACAGGGGTTGTCGATATTAGTTGTTGAGCCATGCTTGTGTTCAAAACTTAAGGATTATCAAAAATCAAACAACACAGAACTTAAGTGTGGTCATTTAAGCCTAATGGGTCGATAAGGGTGATCTAACTCTAATACGACTTAAAGTAATTGTGAATTGATCTCATTAGGTTTGAGTTTTACTTAACCTAATTATAAGATCATGACATAAACACAAATGCTTAAAACACTTTAACTTTTTCAATAAACTAGATGTTAAACAAGGGTTTATCATACTCAAGAACACATGTTATCTTTATGCATAACAAGTTGTGCATAAAATAACATGACACATTCTTTTTCATGAATCAATTATCATTCAAGTGGCTCAATCATGATATTCAAATTCATACAACACTTTTAAACACGAGAACAAGTTGTTCGAAAAGTAATCACTAATAAGATAACATAAGGCAACCGCTTAACATAAGTCAATCAATCATCCAAAATCTATACAATCATAAATCTTATATTATATGTATGATTACAATGATGTAGGAATCAGTTACAAGTCTTGTTGCTTGCTACTTGCTACTTGTTCAGGTTCAGAGTCTATTGCTATCAGGTGAGAACATTAGCCCCTCTTTTACTATTTTACAACTGTTTTGGGTGGAACATGTGACCAAACACTCTTTATACAATCATATTTCATATACAGAATTCATGCTACTTTTCAACCATTACAGGTTCACTTTACAAATTCAAGGGATTTCTCAACTATTTTTAAATGAGTTATCACGTATTCAAAACGATTTATCAACTGTTTTTTTTAAGGTTTTATCAACTGTTAAACATTTTCTACTAGAAGGTTTTATAAAAGGTTCTCTAAACTTTTTACAACTGTTTTACACAAAATGGTTTTTATAAATGTTAAACACTTTTAAAGAATAAGTTTTATAAACTCTTTTACTATAAACTTGAGTTTTTGATAAAATACTATTTTATAAACCTTGTTAGTATACAAGGACACTATTATCAGTATTCAATCAAGGGTTTTGAGCAAGGTATTCAATCAAGGGTTTTCATGTTGGTATTCAATCAATGGATTTCAAATCATGGTATTCAATAAAGGTTTTCAAATCATGGTAATCAATCAAAGGTATTCAACCAAAGGTTTTCAATTAAAGTATTCAAAAGCATGGTGTTCATCATTGTAAACAAACATATACACATCAAGACACTTGTTCATTCAATATTATTCTTATTCTTATAACGTTAGTACTGGGTGATCACAACAAGGGAACGCAGGACACGTTTTGGTTACGCCAAGCTGTGGTTAGTGTTTAAATACATTTTAAACCCTAACTGCAGATTGGATGCATTACGGTAATATGGATTTGCTGCTAATTAACTTTACCAGCATAGGTCATATTGACTGGGTACGTCAACACGAAGTTTGTCTTCTGAGTAAACCCATTAGTACATCTCGTGTTGAATGTGTTTGCTAACTACTCTTCTGACTGTTTGAACACATTATTCTTACTTGATGATAAATTGTGTTACAATTATCCATGCCATTTTATTCAATGCTTTATACATATGTTTTACAATGCAGATTCGTATTTACAAATGTTAAACCTTTTGTTCTCACCAGCTACTTTTGTAGTTGACAAGTACTTTTCACGTGTTTCAGGTAATCAGGTTTAGAACATTCTCAAGGACAACTAAGGAGACCATTCTAGGATATAACAAGATGAAGAAACAAGCTAGGATGAATTAGAAACACACTTAATCCTGATGTTTTAATTGTCTTGTCTATGTCTTTTGTGTAACCAATATTTTTGGGTCTATAGTTGTCATTCTTTTGGTAGAAATTTAGAATGCCTGTAACTAAAAAATTTTCTAACATTATGAAAGTTAGTAATGCATTCTGGTTGTTCTTCTTTCAATACTTGTGCATGATTCAACCAATGATCGTCACCGCGTCGTGGATTCTGCATGCAGCGCAGGGGGTGTGACACTGGATAACATCAGATTAAATATCTTAAGGTTTTGGGATTAGTACCGATGCTAGATGCAGGTAGTATCGACGGTCGAAACAAGAAGGAGGAGTAATATCGATGGCTACTGGAGCTAGACAAATTTCATCGACATTAACAGGATCGATGGTGGCAATATCGACCAGCATTCATCGACCTTGATAAGTTCTAAGCTCTCCAAGCTAAACCGGACCAGGAGACATCGATATTATCAACCTCGGAGACCATAGTATCGACAATAGGCATCTGTTGACACTGTTAGTTTCAGCAACCCCATCTCAGAAAAATTCAAGTGTTGATCGATATCCGGCCGATATTAGCTATAATCCATCGATACTGTTATGAGCATGTTATCCAAGTGAATTAAAACAAAAACCAAATTATATGAATCAAAATTTAGTGCATAGGATCAGTGGGAATATCCTAGTGTCGACGGTGAATCATTAGGGTTTATAATTTTTACCTATTGACGCTCATCGATACTACTTGACTTGGTGCCATCAATACTACTTAAAGTTGACTTAAACACTTAGGTAAACATTAAAACAAATGTTTAAATCATAAACCATGGTTCAAAATATGTCAAGAGATTATATCTAAGTCATGTTGTGATCAAAGTAACAAAAGAGGTTACTTATAAAGTGAGTTAAACAACTTTACTTCAAAGTTGATGAAATATTTTAACTAAGATAACATAACATCAATTAAACTCCTTTGTAACATATTAAATGATTAAGTTTTTTTATATATAACATAATTTTTATATTAACATATTTAAGTGATGAAAACCATTTTAAGTTAACAAAAGGGTAAGATTCTAAAAGTTAACCTACAAACCTAAGTTTATACTTAGCAAAAATATTATGATTTCAACACCTTTACAATATTTTAAAGTTAATAACAAGTTTAGTTATATAAAAAAATAATGTATTACACCACAAGTGAACTAGGGTTAGTCAACAACAAAAGCTTACAAAGGTAACCAACTTTAGGGTTAACATAATAAGTAATCACTTACACTTATAAGTTGCCAACAACATTTAATTCAACACAGGGATTTGAATACAACATCATCACAACAACAACGAGCGCGTGCATTTCTTGAATTCTTAGTCAACCACTTCATCAACAAGATCAGTTCATATGCCCATTTTCTAATCTTTTGATTTTAATTGCGGGGCTGAGAAACATGCTAACTCTTTTAATTATTAAAATTTTTAGTACAATATTTCAGTTATCATATGATTTGGATGATAAAGATTCTATCTTTATTATCATACTTTTATCATATCAATATGTGTGCTTGTGTGTGAAATGACATTAATGACATAGAAAGGATGATTCATGATATATCTTCATGATATCATCAAATCATTGAAATAACATAAGTGTATTAAGATGCGATCTTATAACACTTGTTTATAACATTGAGATGACAATGAGATAAAACTGAGATAAATACAAGTGATAACAACAACGATATATTCATGATGACATAATTTCATGATGATGATATCATTCACCACATATACTAACATTGTGTAATAAGACTAGTGAGACTAGTTCTTATAACAATTTGTTAAAGGCATTGGGAATACATAATACTGAGAACAGATGACACTGAGACATTGACAATGGGAGAACACATAACAACAACTAATTACTATTAAGACTGTTTGTATTATATCACAACAATCATTTGTTCATGACTTCATGTACAGTCATAAGTCCCTACAAGAAAATCGTTCACCATTCATTTAGTATAGGCTAAACCGACGATATCATAGTGGTACCATAGGTTTGACAAACTGCCGGTGAGTGAGGTTGGTACGTTATTCGTATATCATTATCATCGGTCGGTATCGTATGACCGGTAACAGGGCTGCATCATGTCAGGTTTAGTAAACGACACATGGTGATATTAATCTTCAGACACTGATTGTAATTATACCCTTCGTTTCTATGCATTGGCAGACTGAGGAATTAATTTTCTCTCATGTCATGTTACTGGTACTAGATTCGTTGTGAAGGCATTGATTCTATGAGGCTACAAATGGATAGGGGTAAATTGGAGGTATTGTGGTCTGATTACGTGAGGACCATAATGGGTCTCTTTTATGTTCTATACATTCAAGCTGTGAATACTACAAATTGGTTAACTGTCACTTCTAATCTTAGAATTGAATCACAGTAAGCCCTACCATTGAGAGAATATTAAAAGGATAGGATTTAATAAATATTTTTCCTTAAAACAATAAGGGATTACCATAATGTAAGTCATGGTAATATATATATACCCTTCAAATACTTTTATTCTATACATATAACATTGAGGGATGAGATTACATTGTATGGGACTAACAGGTTGGATATCAAATGAGACCAACACATGTGAGATGAAAATGGGTATCCATAGTTACAATACAGGTGGTGTCAAATTCAGTCAAGTGTGTGGTGGGATGGCGGCTTCATTCGTGATACGTATGCCCTATATATAAGCGTGCTTAAATTGGATGACATACTATGTGTAGGTGTAAGTATGGAGAGGGCATTTTGTGAGACAAGATAAGACAATGACAATAAGACTTGTGTGTGACACTATGACTTGTGAATGACAAATTACAAGGTTTTTCAATTACTAAACTTATGAACATACCAACCTAGTGTTGGCTTGTTTTAAATGCATATTTTCTCATGTGACGAACAGGTTTAGTCGCCAAGCATCAGGGCTTAAGCTAGAGGACTTTATAGAAGACCTAGTTTACTTTTGTGCCGTGCATATTTTGAATGACATATTTGTGAATCATCTTTTGTAAATCTTGTGCAAATACAAGATAGAAACTTAATGATTCTTTTTGGGTAGCTTTACTTAGTTAAATTACGAACATGAATTGTGTAATTTAACTTTGTAATTCTATATCAATGTCATGTTATCATTTCTCGTTATATATCATGTGCCATGTAAACAATCTAATAAGTTTTATTATCACACGATATCGCGCCCCGAGAACCTTCCACCCAACGGGAAAGTCGATCCATCCCATAGGCTCGGGGTGTGACATCAATGATGCATTATACTCAAGTAAATCAAAAAAAAATTTACTTAGTTTTAAAGATATCTGAAAAAAATTGTTACCACCTAAAAACAACACATGAAAACAATATCAAATATCTACAAATTATCTTAAACAAAAATGGTCAAGGTACCATTATTGAGAAATTATATGATTTATTCTCTGGATTATATTGTACCAATATCAATCCTATTGAGTCATATAAGGTGTATAACAAAATATCACAAGATAAAGACACATTCACCATATGGCATGATCGACTAGGTCACCCAGGTAGCACAATGATGAGGCGTATAATCAAAAGTGTGACTGGACACTCACTAAATGACTTAAAATCTTGCTAGCACAAGAATTATCATGTGCATCATGCTCTCTTGAAAAAATCATTACTCGACCTTCACAAACTAAAATATTACAAGAAAATCCCTCATTTTTGGAAAGAATATAAGGGGACATATGTGGGCCTATACATCCCCCATGTGGCCATTTTGTTATTTCTAGGTCTTAGTTGATGCATCTTCACGAGGGTCACATGTGAGTCTTTTAGCTACTCGAAATGTAGCATTTGCTCAGTTGTTAGCCCAAATCATACAATTGAGAGCTAATTTCCAGAACATCAAATCAAAACTATTCAAATGGATAATGCGGCAGAATTCACATCCCAAGCTTTTATTGATTACTGTATGTCAAATGGGATCAACGTTGAACATCCGGTAGCACATGTTCACAAACAAAATGGTTTGGCAGAATCCTTAATTAAACGATTGCAGTGCAGTTAATCACTAGACCACTCCTGATGCGATGCAAATTACCATCTTCTGCATGGGGTCATGCTATTTTGCATGCTGCTGCACTGGTTAGATTAAGACCAACTGCTGATCATGAATATTCTCCTTTACAGTTGGTATCCGGAAGAATACCAACTCTGTCTCATCTGAAAGTATTTGGTTGTGCGGTTTATGTTCCAATATCACCACCACATCGCACCAAATTGGGACCCTAAAGAAGATTGGGTATTTATATTGTAGACAGGGCCGGCTTAACGATTTTGGTGGCCCAAGGCGAAATTTAAAATGGGGCCCCTCTTTCAAAAAATATAGAGTAAGTTATCATTTTCGTCCCCGTGGTTTGTTTACTTCTGTCATTTTAGTTTCAAAAGTTTAGATTTAACTATTTTTGTCATTATGTATCCCTTTTATTGTCATTTTAAACCAGCGAATCTAAACTTTTGGATTAAAATGCTAAAAAAGAAAAAAACCACATGATAAAAATGACAATAAAATATAAACCATAAGAACGTTTAAAATTTTAATCTAAAATGACAAAAGTGACCAAATCACGTGGACAAAAATGACAATTTACTCAAAAATATATAATTTTGCTTAGAGTCATAATAAAATCAAGAGAGAATTAAATATATCCATTAATTTTTTTATTAGAAAATCCATTTACATATATAACTTAGGAAAAAAACTAAATTACACATATCCCTAATTTTAGGTTTAAAAGTAACGAGATATATGTAAACAACATCTTGTAAAATCTAAACGATATCAATATTTATTTTCTTTTTGTTAAATTTAATGTTACTTTATATATAATCTACATTTGAGTTTCAGTTATTATACTTTTATCAAAAATAAAGAATTAACATTAATGTTATCTAGTTTTTATACCGACTAAGCATTAAAATAAACAATTTAGAGCGTATTATAGAAACAAAAGATAATAACTAATACTAGATGCAAATAAAAATTTGAAAAAACTAATTTTTGAAAATAACTTTTCTATTCTTGCCTTCCACATTGCAAAACGACAAAAGATATATAAGGGTATTACGGTAATTTAGTCATCTTCCCTAAGTCCCTTCTCCCTTGCATAAAAAAACCACAGAACACCGCCATTGTTATATTTGGACAAATTTTCTGTGGAGAAATGAAATCATAGAAAATTAAACATCATCTGAAAACAGCAATCGAGAGAACACAATCAGAGAGCAATGAATGGTTGATTGTAATATGTTCAATCAATAAATTGGGGGCCCTAGGCAAGAGCCTTGTTTACCAAAGGCATAGAGCCGGCACTAATTGTAGATCCAGATCAAGACTCGAGCTTTATTACTCCAATCGACACCAAATGCCTCCAACGAGTGCGGAATACAAGTTAGAAGCAACAGAAGATATGGAAAAATGCTTGCTTTGATTAAAATCGTGAACTTTACAAGACAAAGCCTCAATACGTCTAGAGAACTTTTCCTCGGGAATCCAACCCTAGTGCAGTACAAAATGCGTCTATTTATACTACATCTAGGAGCACTCGAACCTATGTGCACGAAATGGTTGAGTACTCGAAAATATAAAGCACACGAAAATACTAAGTACACGAAATGAACAAATCTGGGTCTTCATCTGATCACAGATTGATTTTGTCAGTCTTCGTCTATGAATTGGGCTCTACAAACTCTTCCTAGACAGATGAAATTAATCAATAGCAAGCGTGACAGAGTGAAGACCGACACCTGCATACAGCTTCATCTCCATAGCCAATGTGGATCCGCATATGTTTGGTAAAGAGAATAATCTTCTCCTCGAGTTCCTTTTGGATTTTCTTCTTGATCAATCAAAATGAGGTGTTTTTTTCTCAAGTTTAACGACACGTGTGAATTGTGACACCCGTCAATTTCAGGTAAATTGCGACTCTTACATTCTTTACATTTCACATTCATACTTGTTGCATTTCATTTAATTATGTTTAATTAGATGAGTCAAACACACACAACTGCAAAATGATAGTTCGAGGAATTATCGAATCGTACATTGCACATTGGTTTTGGAAACCAAGTGTGTCAAACACAAACACAATTGGATTGTGCAAACACATGTTGATTATGGTTAATCAAGCATGCAAACGGTTCGTAGCAACGAACACGAACTATCGAAGATAATTCGAGGAATTATCAAAACACAAACACGAGTCTCACGAACGTTGGTGATCAAACATATGTGCTATTATATGATTATGTGCTAAACATGCGTTAGATGTTTAAGATAAACGTTAGGAATCGAGTACGAGCGAAATCGAATCCTCGAAATCGAAAAAAAGTAAAATGGACTCATCACGGCACGCGACGACCCTATGGCGAGAGGCTTCGCGGTACGCGGTGCAAACCGGGAGTGTAGACTCCTGAATCCCATCGCGGTACGCGATAAATATTTTTGATCGGCCTTCGCGGTAAGCGAAGGCCATGCAGATCAAAATTTCTATATAATCAACCCTAATTCATTTTCACTCGGTTTGTTTTCCATTTCTCCGAGTTCCTTCATCAATTCTCGATCAAAACCACTGAAATCAAGCACTCTAACCTGCTGGAAACATCATTGAAGCCATCTACTTGCATTCCTTGGTGATTTTGAGCCATAGGAACAACAAGGAAGCTTTGGAAGCCATCGAAGCAACGAAAGATCTGATCTCAGCCACTTGAAGAACCTCCAGAAGCTGTTATAGCACGAGTCTTGCCATCTAAGGTAGTTTTACATGCTTCTTAGTTGTTAGATCGTACATGCAAGGGTTAAAAACCCACATGCAACTCCATTTAGTTATTGTGCTCGAATGTGTTGGTGATTTGATGTGTATTTTATTTAGATTTGCTGATTTCATAGTATAGTGATGTTAGATTTGAGTTAGGTTAAGTTAGGATTGAT
Source organism: Mikania micrantha (assembly GCA_009363875.1). NCBI lineage: Eukaryota > Viridiplantae > Streptophyta > Magnoliopsida > Asterales > Asteraceae > Mikania > Mikania micrantha. The sequence continues at coordinate 33,484,440 of CM018681.1, forward strand.
CTGGTGATGATTTTGGTACACTTGCCATAAAAGGAAACTTTTATGTGCAAGTCTTGGATTTGTGATAATCTAGACATGTTAGACATGTCTAGATGATGTCAAATGTGTATTGGAGTGTTTAGAAACACATTTGGAATGTTTGATTTTGTCAAAAACTTGGTTTTGTAGAAACTTGCTATTTATTGAAACTTTTAAAAATCAAAAGAGGGCTTTTGATGTTTCAAGATGATTGGATGTTTTGTGATCATTGAAATAAGTTTAAAAATGATTATTAAACATATTGGGAACTTAGATTTTTGAAAACGAGTTTTTAAACGGGTACTTTCCAAATAAGGAAACGTTATTTGGGCAAAACGGCATAAATGGTGATTTATGCGCAAACGACATGTTTTAAGGGTTTAAACGTTTTTTATAAACATATTAGAAGTATTAACTTTATGAAATGGGATTTCATAACCACACTTTCCTAAAACGGAAACTTTCTAAAAAGGGTAACTTGTGCGACTAGAGTCATAGGATGCATTTTGGTGTCTTATGTGCATTAAGGCACATAAACACAACAATCGTGTCACCAACGATTCGTCAAGTCTCACTAGTCAACATGCGCACACTCGGTTGAGCACACCGACACTTGGAGTTGTATGGGATACAACATACCACAAAACACATACTCACACCTATATGGTTATACGTGCCTACTAGCAGGATTGCTAGCATTCGCAGACACGAACACATACACCGGGACTGCTGTAACAGGTGAGTTCACGGCTCCTTTTTACTTTTCTACCTTTGGGGGAGAAAACATTGCATGCTAAACTGTTTTATGAACAACAACTCATTTTATTTGCATATGGACATGCTCTATCACTATATGTATACGTGTGGACCACATCACAACTAAAAGTCCTCGCGATACTCCAGAACCGTTAGTAGCGCGTAGCGCCTAGCGTGGTAATCTTGAATGGTACTATTTGGGCCTGACAAGCCCAACCCATCGAGCCTAGGAGGCCAACCCGACTGGAGGTCGGAATGGGTGCAATCTTGACCAACACTTTGCCATTGTCTTGTGATGGACATGGCGGGAGGCACAGCTGTCAGCTTCGGTACGACCCCGCATATAATATAATTGTATTGACTAGCTATCAATCGATATTGCATTGTAATGATATGTAAATAGCAACTCTTATTATAAACATTGGATGTTTACTGCTTATGATAAACTTGTGCTCTCACCAACCTTTGTGTTGACCTTTTACTCGCATGTTTTCTTAGGTAGCTAAGGCACGCACTTGATGATAGGATGCTAGGATGGAGTCCCATGCGTCAGCTGTAGTGTCTTAGGAAGTCTTGAGAACATTATCATTTGTTTTGTTGTGTATTTTTAAACAATTGGAATCGCTTCCACACTTTTACTTAAAGGTTGTTTTTGAAAACTGTTTTAGTTAACGCTTCCGCTATCTATGAATGTTAATATGTTTTGATAACCTACACTTACTTCCACAACTCTGATTTTACAAAACTGTTTTTATCCAAGTTATTGGATGTACGTACGCAACCAGACATGTAGGTCTCGCAAGTTGTGTGACCGGAGACTGCGATCCTGCAAGATCAGCCAGTCGTCGCGCCTCCGTCCAGGACGGGAGGGCCGGGGTGCGACATGAATGGCTTAGCTTCTTCGTCCCAACCTCCACAGGTGTGAATGGGGTTGTTATGTAGTACCTGCACATCATCTTTGCCAAACTTAAGCAAGTCCATTGGGTCCAGAATTATGTCCAAATCATTCAAATCACCCTTTGTTTTGATGATAACCGCTGCATGTAAAAAATCTAATCATTCAATTATCACACGATATCGCGCCCCGAGAACCTTCCGCCCGAGATGAAAGTTGATCCAGCCCCCCGGCTCGGGGTGAGACAATTGATAATTAGTAGTATCACTATATACTAAACATTCATAACTAGTTATAGTTCTATTGGAGTTTTCAAACATGCTTTAATGTCTTAGCCACTCGGTGTGTAGTATTTGTTTTCTTGCATCTTTAAAAGACACCCATGTGGCAATTTCTTGCTCTATCGACCAGAACAACTTATGAGTTGTTTCATCAGTCTCCTACATCGATCTTGGAACAACGAACAATACTTGAATTTGCTTCATATATCCTTTAAAATTTTAAATAATGTATTGTTTCTCTAAATAATTGATTCTTTGGTATTGCTAAATCTTTTTTAATCAAATATGGTGTAAATGGCATCACCTTAAACTTGTTTTGAGGCTAGCTAGATAGTATTCTCTTATTATTAGAAGAAAATACACAAAGTGTCCAACTCTTTCTAATAGTTGTAATCCCTAGGGTTATTTTAAAAATCGAACAATTCTAATCATGTTCGAATTCTAATAAAGCAAAGTTTAGAGTAGCTATTTTGAAACATTTTTATTTAATTCATACATATAGATTAAACTTAATAAACATATATATTGATAAAAACAAATTAGATGAAAATTTTAAAAACCAATATAAATATCTATATTTTATACATTTAATAGTTAAACTATTGAATGATTTCATAAACATTTAGAATCAAACAAATGGTTTATATATATATATATGTATATATATGAAATATACATACACGCCTGGGCAACCCAGAACCCAAAACATCAACCTGGATTTGTCCCCGTTCGAATCACAGCTCGATGACAGCTAAGGCTTGATCTATTTGGCAAGGATTGCACACATTAACAGTTATCAATCGTCAATTGATTGAAATCAGTTCAATTAAACACGTTAGTCCCTTCCAAAATTAACACGAATGAACCAGAAATCAAATTCGTAGAATATGTGTATAAAACTCAAATCAAACATCACCTTTAGGTTCGTTTCATCCTCGCGAAGTTGTCTGGGCGAAAAACAATAATACAAAACAAGATATGATCGTGGTTCAAACCTGAGAACGACCGAAAACCCAGCTCAACTCGAACCCTGCTCAAACGATCACCAAATCAAGCAAGTCTTATACCTTTAAGAGCGTAAGAACATGAGGATAAAAACCCCCATGCTTTTTGTGACACCCGGCAATTTCAATTAAAATTGCAACTCTTACACTCTATGCATTTCACATTCATACTTGTTGCATTTCATTTAATTATGTTTAATTAGATGAGTTGAACACAAACAACTGCGAAAGAATAGTTCGAGGAACTATCGAATCGTACATTGCACATTGGTTTTGGGAAACCAAGTGTGGCAAACACAACACTAACGCAAAACAATAATTTGGGGAATTATTGAATTGTGCATTACACGTTCATTAGGATTAATCAAGCGTGCAAACACTTCGTAAGACATGAACACAAACTATCGAAGATAATTCGAGGAATTATCGAAACACACACACGAGTCTCACGAACGTTGGTGATCAAACTTTTGTGTTATTATTGTATTATGTGCTAAACATGCATTAGATATTTGGGATAAACGTTGGGAATCGAGTACGAGCGAAATCGAATCATCGAAATCGAAAAACATGAAAATGGACTCATCGCGGTACGCGAAGACCCCATGGCGAAAGGCTTCGCGGTACGCGAAGCAAACCGGGAGTCGGGACTCCCGAATTCTGTCGCGGTACGCGATAAGATTTTTGATCGGCTTTCGCGGTACGTGAAGGCCATGCAGATCAAAAATTTTACAAAAACCATCCCCAATTTATTTATTCGGTCTTTACCCCAAACCACCGAGCATTCCATTCAAGATCGACTGAAACCCATCTGAATCAACCCTCTAACCCTCTGGAATCACCTTGGAAGCTATCCTTTGGAGTTTGGAAGCCATTGAAGCACAAGGAAGGTGTTGAGGATCATCCACAAGCTTGGAGCAACCATCAAACAAGTAGATCATCATCATCAGAAGCTGTTCAAACATAAATTCTAGCTGCTAAGCGTCACACCCCCTGCACCGAGTGCGGAATCCACGGCGCGGTGACGTATGAATAGTTGAATCATGCACAAGTATTGATTAAGAACAACCACAACGGATTACTAAGTTTCATAATGTTTAGAAAGTTGTTTAGTTACAGACAATCTATCTACCAAAAGAATGACAACTACAGACCCAAAATATAGTTTACAAAATAAGACATCAAACAAGACAATTAAACATTTAGGATTTTAATGTGTTTCTAAATCCATCCTAGCATATTTCTTCATCTTGTTCTATCTTAAGCGGTCTCCTTAGTTGTCCTTAGAATGTCTTACGCCTGATTACCTGAAACACGTGAAAAGTAACTGTCAACTACAGAAGTAGTTGGTGAGAACAATAGGTTTAACAATTGTAAACATGAGTTTGCATTGTAAGGCATATGTTTAAAGCAATAAATGAATTACATGGATGAGCTGCAACCCAAACTAACATCAAGTATTTAAAATGAGTGTAAACAGCCCAAAGACTGTTTGCACGAAAACCAACATATAATCAAGTCCCAAACTACGTTTGGAGTCAGAAAATTAGTCAGCAACATTGATAAAACCATACGTAACCGAAATCTGCAGTTAGCTTTTAAAACAAATTTAAAAGCTAACTCCAGAAATTGGTCTGCCCAAATGTGTCTGCTTTCCCTTGTTGTGATCACCCAGTACTAACGCTAATGAATATGAAACATGATGTTTTTTATAAGTTTGTTCACAACAGTGGACACCATGCTTTTGAACCTTGCTTTAAAACCAAAGATTTAATACCTTTTTTGATAACACGATTTGAAAACTTTGTTTGAAATACCATGAGTTGAATCCTTTGTTTGAACTCCATGAAATGAATCCTTTGTTTGAAACCATTGATTGAATACATAGGATAGTGACCTTGTATAGTAACAAGGTTTATATAAAAGATTATTTTTGAAAACACGAGTTTATAATAAAAGAGTTTATAAATCCCATTATTTAAAAGTGTTTGACCTTTATAAAACCATTCGAGTAAAATTGATATAAAATAGTTCAAGGAAGCTTTATAAAACCTTTTAGTAGAAAATGTTTAAAATTTGATAAAAACCCTTCAAAACAGTTGATGAATCCTTTGAAATTTGTACAGTGAACCTGTAATGTTTGTAACATAGCATACACCTTGTATAGTGAAATACGATTGTAAATAGAGTGTTTGATCACGTGTTCCACCCCAAAACAGTTGTAAAACAGTAAAAGAGGGGCTAATGTTCTCACCTGTCTGCAGTAGACTCTGAACTATAACAAATAGCAAGTAGCAAACAGGACTTCTAACTGGTTCCTATATCATTGTAATCATACATAAGATATAAGATTTATAATTTGTATAGAATTTGATTCATAGATTGACTTGTGTTAACATGAACTTGATTAACTCATGAATAACTTGTTCTCATGTTTAAAGGTGTTGTGATAATTTGAATATCATGATTGGGTCAAGAGATGGTTAACTGATTCTTGAAAAGAATTGAAATGTTCTTTTATGCACAACTTGCATGCATAAGATAACAAATGTTTGTGAACTTGATAACCATTGTTTAATATGCATTTTGAAAAGATGTCCCAATGGTCGTTATGTCTTTGGAATTATGAATTGATCTCATAATTATGTTAAGTTGTAACTTAACTCAATTGAAATCAAATCACAACTCTGTTTAAGTCGTGGGCCTCCCATTGGGCCGTAAGACCATGAAATCATGGGACTTAGTCAAAAGTCATGGGCCATTTAGATTAATAATGGACCAATTGAATGTGGTGTTGTGCCAACAACATGTATATAAGCCTTGTAAAATGCCAAGAGTAATCTTGAGCCAATTAGGATCATAGTGGACCAAACGGAATTGGATTGGGCCTAAAGGAATTGAGTTGGGCCAACCAATGTGGATGTGGGCCATGTAAGTTTCCAAGGGCAATATTGGCCAATTGAAGATCATGATGGGTACACCTAACTCCCTTGGGCTTGGTTCAACTTATGGGCCGATTCTTAGTGGAATTGGGCCAAGTATAATTTTGGTTGGGCCGAAAGGATCATGGGCTGCCACTTAGGCAGCGAACCTTTCAGGTTCAAGAGCTTAGGTTCGCCGGTCATAAGACACCATCAAGGTTCGGCCAGAAATCTAACAAGGTTTGGCTATCTTTGGGAAATAAGGTTCGTGGAGTTGATGAGGATCAAGGTTCGGCCAAGATCGAAGGTTCATCGCCAGCATGGTTCGTCTAACATGTAGGTAGGTTCGTGTGCATTAAATGGTTCGGTGGTTCTCAAGGGTTCGCCATGATCACAGAAGGTTCGGCCATGCAACCCTAAAAGGTTCGGTGTAAAGGACCTCGAAGGTTCGGCTTGATACTGGTTCGTATCCCGATGTTTCATCCACTGCATCACCCATGAAGGTTCGTGGGGTTCCCTAAGGGTTCGGCTGAGGGTCTACGAACCATGCAGGCTCATGAACACCCCCTTAGGGTTCGACTGTGTGCTGAAGAAGGTTCAGCAGCCTGCATCGAACGAACCTGTAGAGTTGCATCTCCCTCATCAGATCTAACCCCCGATTTATGGTTTCTCCTGATGCAGATGCATGCGTATAAGCCTCATTATGGTGGTGTTTCGACTAAATCATGATCTAGACCCGTTTGTTAACCAAACTCGACCAAAACACAAACAAAAACCCTATTTTCGTGAACATTGAAGCATCAATACCTCGACTTTGGCCGCCTAAAACTTCAGATCACTTGTACTTTCGTGTAGGGAATGTCGAGGGCTTCGCGTGGACACCAAGAACGCCCAAATCCGTGGAGAAACGAGAGAGATACGCGCGATTGAAGCTTTGATCTTTAGAGAGAGAATAGGTTCGCAAATTGTAGAGAGAGGTGAGGTTGGTGGCTGATCTAATGAGGAAAATAGCCATCTTCATGGATTTGATAGTCCAAGTGGTATTCGGGTTCGTTCCGGTCGCTCGGTTCGCGTTTTCGTCGCGTAACGCGTATTTTACGCGATTTTAATTAAGGATTATTATTCTCTTCATTCTGATGAGTTTCAAAATTGTAAAAATGTAGAATAATAAATTTTAATTATTTTTACTCTTCGTGTGTTGACAGATCGTTAAACAGATACAATTACGTGTATACTCGCAATCGCGTATGTTTTCTGATCGTATTAATTATTTAGAGACGTTTAATCATAATTATAAGTTCAACAATCGTATTATTATGGATCGTCACCCATAACTATACTCAGTCTCGCTTACATATTACGATTTTTGTTTAATTAATTGTCATACTATTTGTCTCAACACTACGCACTAACACTATCCCATTACACCGAACGCAGTATATGTATAGGGCATACCCAGATTCCAGCTACCTGCCGTACCTGACGCTGTCCCACCACTGTTTCGATATAATACGATACTGTTCTTGCCTAGCGAACTCGACTGTAAATAAATAATACATACTTGTTCCTAAATAATAAAGATCCTAACACACAAGCACATTATGAACACATGAATCACATTAACTGATTTGATATGAAAACACATTTGTTCTAACACTTTTTACAACTACCGAGACTAAATGTACAAATGTTACAGTCTCCCCTAGTTAAGGGAATTTCGTCCCGAAATTAACTAGCCGAAGGTACTGTAAAAAGATGAGGGTACTTAAGCTTCATCTGGTCTTCACGTTCCCAGGTGAACTCAGCACCGCGTTTTCCCTCCCATCGTACCTTTACGATCGGGATACGGCTGCGTTTAAGTTTCTTGACCCCATGATCCATGATTTCGACCTGACGTTCTATGAATTGCATGTTGTTCTGAATCCGAATGTCTTCCAGTGGAATCTAAACATCATGATCTGCCAAGCATTTCTTAAGATTTGATACATGAAAAGTATCGTGAACATTGCTTAGCTCCACTGGAAGTCTGAGTTTGTAGGCTACGGGACCAATCCTTTCCAGGATCTCAAAAGGTCCAACGTACCTTGGTGCAAGTTTCCCTTTCTTCCCAAATCGGACAACGCCTTTCCAGGGAGAAACTTTGAGTAAGACGAGGTCACCGACTTGAAACTCAACTGGTTTCCGACGTCGATCAGCATAACTCTTCTGCCGATCTCGTGCGGCCTTAAGCCTTGATTGAATGATTGTGATTTTGTCTGATGTTTCCTGAAGAAGTTCTGGTCCTAAGACCTGTGAGTCACCAACCTCGGTCCAACAAATCGGTGATCGGCACTTTCTACCATACAGCGCCTCGAATGGTGCACATTGAATGCTTGTATGGTAGCTGTTGTTATACGAAAACTCGATGAGTGGAAGATGAGTGTCCCAACTCCCACCAAAGTCAATCACACAAGAACGTAGCATGTCCTCGAGTGTTTGGATAGTCCTTTCGCTTTGACCGTCGGTTTGGGGATGATACGCCGTGCTAAGATTAACACGAGTTCCCAAAGCCTTTTGCAATGTTTGCCAGAAGCGAGAAGTGAAACGACTATCACGATCAGAAATGATTGATGTTGGGGTACCATGACGTGCAATGACTTCGTTGACGTACAATGTAGCTAACTTCTCCATTTTGTAATCCTCTCGGATCGGGAGAAAATGAGCAGATTTGGTGAGTCGATCAACGATCACCCAAATCGAATCGAATCCTCGCGGAGTTCTCGGCAGCTTGGTTATGAAATCCATGGAAATTTGTTCCCATTTCCATTGAGGAATTTCAGGTTGCTACAGAAGTCCCGAAGGCTTTTGATGTTCTGCTTAGACTTTTGAACATGTAAGACATTTTCCCACGTACAGTGCTATGTCTTTCTTCATTAGTGGCCACCAGTAAGATGCCCGCAAGTCTTGGTACATCTTATCTGCTCCAGGATGAACTGAGTATCGCGACTTATGAGCCTCATCACAGATGAGTGTGCGCAATTCTTCTGACTTTGGAATCCAGATGCGGCCGTTGAGATATAACACCCCATCAGATCGAGGTTCCAGTTTCTTCTCAATTCCGCAGTCTAAGTCTACCTTAAGCTGATTGTCTGTTACTACTTGTTTTTGTGCAATACGAATCAAATCCTTCAAGTTTGGCTGTGTGTTGATCTCCATGGCTCTGACATGAATTGGTTTGACTGGTTCCTTACGACTAAGAGCATCCGCTACTACATTGGCTTTACCTGGATGGTAACGAATCTCACAGTCATAATCAGTTTGAAGCTCAACCCAACGCCGTTGTCTCATGTTGAGTTCTTTCTGATTAAGGATGTGTTGTAGGCTCTTGTGGTCTGTATAGATGACACATTTAGTACCATACAGGTAGTGTCTCCAAATCTTCAATGCAAAGACCACAGCCCCTAACTCAAGGTCATGAGTAGTATAATTCTTATCGTGAACCTTAAGTTGTCTTGAAGCATAGGCAATCACCTTGTCCCGCTGCATAAGTACACAACCGAGACCAAGGTTTGAAGCATCGCAGTAGACAATGAAATCATCACTGCCCTCTGGGAGAATAAGGATAGGGGAGTTGCATAACTTCTGTTTAAGAAGTTGAAATGCATCTTCTTGTTTCTGTCCCCATATAAACGCTTGACTTTTCTAGGTTAGTGTGGTAAGTGGCAAGGCGATCTTTGAAAAGTTTGCAATGAACCTTCTGTAATAGCCTGCCAAACCCAGAAATGAACGAATCTCTGTTGGAGTAGATGGGGTAGTCCAGTTCTTAATCGCCTCAATCTTTGCTGGATCTACATGTATCCCATCCTTGTTAATGACATGTCCTAAGAAGTGAACTTCTTTTAGCCAAAATTCACATTTTGAGAATTTAGCATAAAGTTGTTCAGCTCATAGTAATTCTAAGACTTTCTTCAAATGATCTTCATGCTCTTGCTCTGTCTTGGAATAGATCGGTATATCATCAATAAAGACAATAAGAAACTGATCTAAATATGGTCTGCAGACTCGATTCATCAAATCCATGAACACTGCAGGTACATTGGTCAGCCCAAATGGCATAACCACAAACTCGTAGTGTCCATATCGAGTCCTAAATGCAGTCTTTGGTATATCCTCATCATTTACTCGTAACTGATGATACCCGAATCGTAAATCAATCTTAGAGAAGCAAGTTGCTCCCTGTAATTGATCAAACAAATCATCGATCCTGGGCAGAGGATATCTATTCTTGATTGTCAACTTGTTTAGCTCACGATAATCAATGCACATACGAAATGAACCGTCTTTCTTCTTGACAAAGAGTACCGGAGCTCCCCAAGGAGAGAAACTTGGTCTTATAAAACCCTTGTCTAGAAGTTCTTGAAGCTGACTAGACAGTTCTTGCATCTCAGACGGTGCTAATCGATACGGTGACTTCGCCACTGGGTTTGCTCCAGGGACGAGATCGATTCTAAACTCCACTTGCCTGATCGGTGGTAGTCCAGGCAAGTCTTCTGGAAATACGTCGGGATAATCTCTGATAACTGGAACGTCTCCAACTGCTTTCTTTACAGGTTTCTTCTCTACTACGTGAGCCAGGAATGCATAATATTTCTTCCTCAGGTACTTCCTAGCCTTGATGCACGACACAATCTTCAATCCGCGGCAGGGTTTCTCGCCATAGATTCTCATCGTTTCGCCGGACAGTAAAGGAATCCAAATAAGTTTCTCCGAACATATAATTTCGGCATTGTTTTTGGATAACCAATCCATTCCTATCACAACTTCGAAGCTTCCAAGTGTCACAGGAATAAGATCGATGAGGAAAAGATGGCCGTTTAATCTTAATTCACAACAATGTATTATAGAATCTACAAGTAGGGTTTTACCATCAGCTACTTCTACGGTATAAGGAGCAGTAAGCATAGATGGTTGTATATTAAACAAAGAAGCAGTATGAGCAGAGATAAAGCTTTTATCAGCACCAGTATCAAATATGATAGAAACGTAATGACCATTAAGGAGAAATGTACCCGTGACAACTGTTGGCTCCTCGCGTGCTTCGGCAGCTCTGATAATAAAAGCACGAGCAGTAGCAGTGTTGTTGTTGAGTTTTGGACACTGGTTTCTGAAGTGTCCTTCTGCTCCACAATTATAACAGGCCCTTCCACCTGTAGCAGTAGGAGTTGTGGCAGCAGTTGTTACAGCAGCAAGATGTGCAGATCGGCATGTAGCTGCCAAGTGTCCCATCCGCCCACACTTGAGACACTTTTTGCATGGGGTAGTTGGTAGATGATGATATTGGCACTTAGTGCAAAGTGGAAACTGGCCAGTATAAGACTTTCTGACTGTTGCAGATTGTGGCATAGCAGTAATGGGTGTGGCATGAGTGGGTGTAACTGCAGTCAGGGCTGCAAAGTTCTTGATTGTCTTTTGCTTCTTCTTCTTGTGATGTTGTTGTTCAGGCTTCTTACCTTCATCGATCTGCGCTCTCTTGTACCCCTTTCGGGTGAGCACCCCAAACTTAACGTATTCTTCAGTAAGGCTAGCTCCAAGATGAATCGCTGCCTCTAGAGTAGCGGGGTTATTCCCTATCACAGTTCCCCTGACAACTAGAGGTAAGCCTTCGATGTACTTCTCTATCCTGCGGGATAGAGGAGTAACCAGGTGTGGCACCAGAATGCACAAGTCATGGAAACAAGTTGTATACTTCGCGTTCTCACCACTGTCTTGTACCAGATTCCACATCTCCACCTCAAGTTTCTTCAGCTCATGTCGTGGACAAAACTTATCCACCAGTAACTTCTTGAAATCCTCCCAAGATAAGGCCAAAGCAACCTCTCGTCCTCTGGTGTTCTTCTCAGAATTCCACCAGGTGAGTGCGCCTTTGTGAAAAGCGCTTGAGGCCATCTTGACCTTTAGATTTTTAGGACATCCTGTGAAATCGAGAATATCCTCAATGCTTTCCAGCCACTGCAGTAGGCCAGTAGCTCCTTCAGTACCAGCGTACTTAGGAGGTTTAGCATCATTGAACTGCTTGAAAGTGAAGTTAGCAGTTCCAGTGTTAGTAGCATTGGAGTTATGTGCTGAATCACTGGTACTTCCCCGAAGATTCTGGGTGATATCAGTGACCATACCCGGAATGACATCCCTCATATGTATAGCGATGGCTCGGGCAATCTTGTTGATCTCATCGTCGTTGCCACTTGTCGAACCCCCTCCGTTAGGATCACGTCAGGGATGCATTCTACGAATAGAAGCCACAAGTGGGTCAGTAATGAGAAAGGATACAATTGAATTTGCATGATAAAATTAGTAATATATCCATACTACTAGTATTATCATTCAATTGTAATATGAGCGTGTACACGTATAAGCAATCAGCTCATTAGCATACTTCTCACGTGAATGTGTATGATGTTCCATGATCTCACTCCACCAAACCTACACACTGACACTTTCCCGATATACCGAAGATAGCTTATATATAGGTCATACGAAACGGTCAAGCAAACTGCCAGCCCAGACGCCATCCCACCACCGCTTCGATATACCACGATCATGTCCTTGCTAGCATTTGGCCACATGTTTTGTACTGATTTTCCATGTATGTTCCATTGATTAAGAATCCCATGAATCTTTGATCAATTTGAACTATGATTGAATCCATCATTGAATTATGATTATGTTATGTGTGCACCTACTAACAGTCGTTAACATGTAGAACTAGATCACCTGTGTGCTCTACATTTTTCTTTTATTGTTAAACTATGTTAGTAACTACTAATGATGTAATCACTTAAGAATTTCACTTAAGGTTTACATTGAAATAATGTTCACAACTTGATTGATTCACACAAAATGTTTGACTCATCCAAGTTTGAATAGCACAATGATTCGATTCACCAATGATTGTATCACAAATGTTAACATCTCATACGTTTGACTAATGCCCAATGATTCCAGTTGCTCCCTAATATATGCTTCAAATACAAACGTCGGATTCCCCCTGGCATACCGAAATAAGCTTATATATAGGGCTAGCTCTCACCGCCCACCACTTACCTCAGCACGTCAGCGTTAATCCGCCGTTTGTATTTGGAGCTAAGATTCCAACTTTTGATTGATTATGATTGGTTCATGTTTGACTCTTGATCCTTGATTATGATTATGAATATGTAAACCATGGTTCTTAATTTACTTGAAATTAAGACCTTAGGTTTTAGTAGGTGTGTCCTAGGTTAATTAACCTAAGTTCCCAATACTTACAGTATTGAGTATAATGATCTCCTGTGAGAACTTCAACTAAAGAATACTGTTACACAGATTCTAAGTTATAAAGTTACTATGATAATGAATACCTGATAATGATAACATGACAAGGATTTCAGATCCAAGATTCTAAAATTATAGATCTTGACCTCTGAATTCCTATGATGAACATGATTGATGTTGGACCGATCGGGAGCTCGGAAACAATCCGAATCCAATAGAAAACTACTCGACAACCTCTGGGATAGTGCGGAATCCTATTCCAGGGCCTTCCAATCGAAACCAACAGAAACCGTGGTGATCCGAGGCTGTGGAAACAACTTGGAAGCAATGATCGAACACCACGGGTTGAGAATCGAACTTGGATGATCAAGAACCGTTCAGATCTTCTAGGGTTTTGACACTGAAGACTCAGGGAAGACAAGGGGTTCTGAAAAGTTAAGGTTGAAATGATTTGAACTTCTATTTATAGGCTGTAGTCATTCGGCCGAATGAGTGGCCGAAGCAGCTCATTCGGCGAATGACTAAGCTCGAATGAGCCATCATTCGAATGAGTCATTCGGCGAATGACTCATTCTGAAATCAGACATTCGCTATAATATTCATTCGACGAATGACTTCATTCTAGAGTCATTCGCCGAATGAGTAGACTTCATACTCAATTCAGTTTATAATCAGATCAACTAAATAGATAAACATTAATAGACAATAATCAAAAGTAATAAACATTATGAATCATATATAAAGACAACTTCCATTAATACTTTGAACATTTACATGATAAGAGTTACAAAACTGAACTAGGGACAATAAACGTGTATCAACAAACTCCCCCTTGGACCTAGTTCAACTCTTGGAAGCTTCTTTCTTAAAATACTTTGCTGAAATCGCTTTCCAATCTGCTCCAGCGTGTATCTTGAAAATGCTGCAGAGACGGATAACTCTCATAAACTGCAAGGCTTGAACCATATCAGGGACATCAAAGAAAATCTGATTCCTGAATAAAGCTTGGACATCTTTCTGAGACAGGTTCGTCAGCCACATGGGATCAAAAATTCTGACAGTTTCCCACTTCTTGTCTTTGCAGAGTACTATTACAGCTTCACCTGTTCTCCCGTCATAGTACCACCATCGGAAGCCATCCATAAAGTCTTGTCGCATCTTCCGCAAGGGAATCTTCTTCAAAACTTTAGGGGGAAGCCACTTCAGGATAACTTTGTGCTTGCGGGTATCACCATCAATCTCTGGCAAATAGTATCTTTCTGGTTGCTGCGGTTGAAAGTTCACCCATCTCTTCCGGTATTCATACTTGATCTGTCGAGAAAACCAAGCAGACATCCCAGAGTCTTCACTGTAGAGCATGTTCAGACGTGCTATTTGATTGACTTCGAATCCAGGCAACGTCTTGAAATCATGTGGGTGTTTGAAGTAATCAATCCCTTTCTCTCTCTTTACGGCATAGCACCCGAGATCATGGAAGTATGCCCAGCTAAGTATCTGACCTCCAGATTTATAGCCTTTGGTCCGGTACACCTTCTTGTGCGTGGCTGGCATCTTCTCTGTGCTCTGTTTCTTTAACACCTCCCAGTAGGCAGCCCATTCCTCTTTTCTTTTCTTTTGATCATCGGCCTCAGCTTTGCTTGCCTCGACTTGTTCCTCCAGATATCTGACCAAGAGATCCTCCGTTTCTTGATCAAATGGTTCAGTAAAGGTAGGTAGCTCGTCCTCGGCCGATGTATACTTTGGATATTCTTCTTCTGTGATGTCTTCCAGAATAACCTCATCTATATCATCGAAGGGTTCTGGTTCGGGCTCTTCAAAACTGGGAACTGAGGTGTCATCAGTAACAACCTCGTCAGGATTTAACCTGAATAGCTCGGCTATCTGTTCTTTAGATAGGCAATGTATGATCTCACCCTCCTCCTTGTCATAGCTCACTGAGTGCTGTATAATGCCCTGAGCGTCCAAAATCATGGTAAGTGTCTCGTCCAGTTGATGTCTCAGAGGCACAGCTTGGACTTCCTCAGTAGCTTCTGGCTCAGTTGTCTTTGATGGAGATGAAGGAGGAGGAGCCTGAGCTTTCTTGTTATTTGCCTTCTTCGACCTGATCTCAGAAGTGGGAGGAGCTTGATCATCATTGTTGTCATCATCATCATCATCATCATCAGTGCCAGATGATTCTCCAGACCCACTTCCTGATCCATCTTTGTCATCATCATCATTTTCATCATCTTCATCTGATTCCTCGTCCTTCTCGGAATCCTCATAATCAACTTGTTCCTCATCAGACTCTTCTTCATCTTCCTCGTCCACCTGCTTGTCTGAATCATCGGAACGATCCTCTACCCCCTCAAGTCTAGGAGTGCCCTCCTTTGAACCCTCGACAAGTCCAGTGAGGCGAGCATTCTCAGCCTCGAGTAGAAGAATCCTCTCATTGAAACCAAAAGCTGTCAGGGCCAGCTGGTTGTGCTCATCGATGTACTTTAGGAGCTGCTCCTCCTGTTGAGCTGACCTGGCTCTCAAATCAGCCCTCTGGTCTGATGCTTGAAGAAGCAGAGTATCCTGCTCTTCAACCCTCCTCGTGAGTTGAGCTATAATCAGCTCTTGCTCTTTAGCCTTCCTTTCTTGCTCCATGCTCCTCTCCATCAGTCTGAGGACCATACTGTTCAGTGTGCTAAGCTGATCCACAACTGACACAGTAGGTATGTGCACATTAGCTCGGACTGTAGAAGGGCCGGAAGAAGCATCAACATAAACAGGCTCTCTAATAAAAGGAGTGGACAGAGGAGCAGTAGTAGACTGAGTAGGAATAGCCCTTGTCCGTGTCAGTGAAGAAACTGACACAGCTGCTACTGATGTGACAGTAGTTGTAGCAGCTGAAGTCAGTTCCGACCTCCTCTGGAAAGAGAATCGAGATCTCTTTCCCCTTCCAGCTCTGGATGAGGTGGGCTGTCCAGCAGAAACAATCACTGCTGTGGAAGCAGGAGCAGATGATCTTGGAGGGGGAGAAAAGTCAAACTCCGGAATAAATAACGGATCAGTAATCTCCTCCAAGTCATCATCTGTCCTCTTCCTCTTCCTGACGACCATCTTGCCTCCCACCATCACCCTCTCATATCCCTTATCCAGAACATCATCAGAGTCGGTGCTCTCGTCATCACCATCACCAACAGCACCCTCATCACCATCACTAGAGTCATCAGACTCATCACCATCTCCTGAGGAATGTGGAACTGAAACATCTAGTGGAGCAGTCACTGAGGATGTAGTAGTAGACAAGAAGTCTAAATCCATCAGTGAGTCGATGTCCACATCCTCCTCCTGTGCTGTCGACACATCAACATCACCACCTGCACCAGAAACAGCAACATCAACCATGCTCACTGAAGCAGCAGTGGTAATGTGTACTGAAGTCATCTCCCCAGCCCCTGAACTCACTATAGCAGCAGTGCTCAAATCCACTGTGCTCTCACCAACACCAGCACCACTTGGGCCTGCATCACCATCTCCATCACTATCATCACCTCCCGCTGGAACTACAATGTCCTCTACATCTGAATCGGAGTCATCGTGTCTCCATCTCCGTCCAGCAGGAGCCCTGTAATCAGGTCGAGAGAGGTGACCAAATAGAGACCTGGTAGTGGGCTTCCTCTCCTTCCCTCTGTATGACAAAACTCTGTTAAGAGTAATGTCATTCATATGCTCCAACCGAATGATGTCAGCATTGATCTTCGGAAGATCCGGAATCTGGGCATCTATGATCTGCTGTAGAAATCTAGGGTACATGAGGAACTTCTTGTCACCCTTAAGCCCCACATTCTCCTTCATGTGTATAAAGACCATCTCGGAGAAGTTGAAGGGTTTGTTGAGCACCAAAGCAGCAAATGCGCACTGAATGGTCTAACGCATATCATCAAAACCCCCTCTCCTTGAGCCAAGGCAGTGAACTAATACATGTGCCAAATACTTGAACTGCGGAGACATGAACGCCTTGTTCAGAATCCCAGCTCCAATATCTCCCTCGTACTTGCATCGAAGAAAGCATCCATGAACCAACAATCTATCAAGTAAAGCAGGATGATCAGGAGAGTCTTGAAAGCCACAAATTCTCCGGATATGCTCAGCAGAGACAACTACATCACGACCCTGTACTTTGCCCCGTATGACTGTAGGCTCGGCCTCACAATCTATATCAGCCGATGACCAGAAATCCTGCTGATGTGATAAATAGGGCACATATACTGTAGATATAGCTATGAAGATCCTAGAACGTCTCAGAAATGTGATAATGTCTGAGTAGTGCTTAGCGTTTGGAGTGGTCAGGTCCAGATGAGCACAAATGTTGTGCTTAGGAACAGATTTGTATCCTGCCATACTGCATAACACAAGAAATAAACATGTCAGTACGAGATATTCAATCAAAACACTGAAATTCATCAAAAATCAGATTAACTGTTAACTGATATGCCGAATGAACACCATTTGTCGAATGAGTCAATTGTCGAATGAGGTTCATTCGTCGAATGACTCTCATTCGTCGAATGAGACATGAGTATGACTGGTCATTCGTCGAATGAGCCATTCGTCGAATGATGTTCATTCGCCGAATGAGTCATTCGCCGAATGACGACATTCGGCGTATAATCTGAGTTCAAAATCCCCTTTTTCAAAATCTCAAATCAGTCCATAAAACCTGTTGAACAACCCTCAGAATCAACCGACTAACCCTTTTAATACTTGACTTTTTGAGTTTTAGGTTCGTTTTTACAGTTTATTCCTTAGGCGATTTCTAAAACCCTAAAACCCTAAGTGATAATCGATTTGTCATGATTTCATGGTTGGAATGGACTGAAACTTGATCTCCATATACCTGAGAAGAAGTATAAATCGATGATTAGAAGCAGGATCAATATCAATCAAAGAAAATCAAGTAAGAGAGCACTGTGTGTGTTTCGCCGAAAGAGGGTTTGTCTGATATCGCGAAAGAGAAAATGGTCGAATGACCCTCTTTCGGCCGAAAGACAGTTATATAGCCTCTCCTCATTCGCCGAATGAGCTAGGCGAAAGGTCATGTGACTTCAGTCTCATTCGCCGAATGAAAGTGGCGACTGAGTCATTCGACAATGTTCATTCGCCGAATGAGAATGTCGAATGAGACATTCGACACTCTTCATTCGTCGAATGAAGTTTATCCTGTGTAACTGATTCGGTCGAATGACTCATTCTCAGAATGAGTTCATTCGGCCGAATGAGTCCATTCTGCCTTTCATTAGTACGAATGAGAGATGAAATTCTCCAAAACTCCAAAATTTTAAAAATTTGACATTATGAGCACCAAACTTTTAACCAATTATGAAGATATGTCTAGTTGGTTCAGGATTCAGATATGACAGACATCCGAATCTACCAATGATCATCTAAAACAAAATTGAAAATAGAAAATCTTTTTGTATTTTTCTGAAACAACCATACAACTGTACAAACACAAATTAAAAGCAAATAAACACATATTTTTGTGAAAAGCCCATTAATAAGATAACACATATCTCTAATCACATCATATAGCATTCAATGAATGCTTCACTTCAAACACAATTTCATTTTGATACGATTACTGATATATTTGTCCAAATTTTAAACTTAACAATACACAACTCTTAAACAAACTAAATGATCACTCATATTTTCTGATTGAGTTCCCCAATTCATTTCATCAATCAAGATCAAAATCAGTTCAAAACTCATTTCAGCATATCTTAATACCAGTCATCATGAATTCAATAAGATTCAATCATTTATTATCTTTTTGTGTTTTTCTTGTTCTATCCAAATGGATGGCTTCAGCTAGGTCCGTCCCAGCAATATGGCACATGTATGGAATCGAACTTTATTAGTTTAAGTTTTTCTCAAGCTTAATACCAGCTTGCATTAGGTTTTCTTCAAGCTTAATACCAGCTTGTTTTTAGTTTTTCTTGACCAAGCTTAATACCAGCTTGCATTTGATTTTCTTCAAGCTTAATACCAGCTTGCCTTTATTTTTCTTTGAATGAAACCTCATTTGATTCCATGATGACAGGTGTATGCTTGATTTGAATCAAGAACCATTTCTCACTCAAAAGCCTTAATAAGATGGATCCCACAAATCAAACTTTCTAAGTTCTCATAAGTTGTTTATTTATTTTGTATAGCCAGCCTATCAGTACATCCCATCATCATTCTTTTGTGGTTTTAGTTCATGCATTCATTTCTGCTTATATGACATAATGAAATCAATGTACTATTTTATTAATCAGGACTATCTCATTTTTAATTTTTCTATTGTTTTTGGATTTTCAAATTTTCTATTGTTTTTGGTTTTTCAAATTTTCTATATCTCCCCCTAAAAACCTAAAAATAGAAAATATTTTTGTGTTTTTAATAATAAAAGATAACTGTACAGGAGAAAATGAAAATACTGAAATAAAATAAACAAAACTATCTAAGTAAAATGATGATAATTTGTTAGACTCAGATGAGGATTGAACTTCATCCTTTTGGAAAACACCATTAGCCGATAACAGATATAAAAATCTGGGTTTATCAAAAGCTTTAGTAAAAAGATCGGCTTTTTGGTGATCTGTGTGAATCTTAACCACATCGATTAATTTCTTTTCAAAACAATCACGTATGAAGTGATATTTTATGTCGATGTGTTTGGTTTTGGAGTGCTGAACTGGATTTTTAGTGACAGCAATGGCGGCAGTGTTATCAACATAAATAGGAGTGTTAGAAAAATGTAACCCATAGTCCCTGAGTTGCTGTTGAATCCAGATGATTTGTGAACAGCAACTAGCAGCAGCAATATATTCAGCTTCACAGGTTGAAGTAGACACCGACGTCTGCTTCTTGCACTGCCAGGTGACCAATCGGTTTCCAAAGAACTGACATCCCGCAGATGTTGACTTGAAATCTCTTTTGCATCCACCATAATCTGAATCACTATATGCAGTAAGCTCAAAGTTATCATCATTAGGGTACCATAAGCCAAGTTCCGGTGTACCCTTCAGATAACGCATAATCCTTTTGACAGCAATCAGGTGAGATACTCTTGGTTTGGATTGATAACGTGCACACAAGCAAGTGGCAAACATAATATCTGGCCGAGAAGCAGTAAGATACATGAGAGATCAGATCATTCCCCGGTACAGAGTGGCATCAATTAACTCCCCCTTTTCATCTGGAGTAATCACGTGATTAATCGCCAGTGGGGTACCAGCAGGCTTCGCATCAGACATACTGAACCGGCTCAGAATGTCACCAACGTATTTGGTTTGATGAATAAAAATCCCTGCTTCAGACTGATCCACCTGCAAACCCAAGAAAAATTTCATTTCTCCCATCGAACTCATTTCGAATTTTTCTTTCATAACCTTCTCGAAGTCCTTGCACAGATTATCATTAGTAGATCCAAAGATTATGTCATCCACATATACTTGTACCAAAAGTAAATCACTGTCCTTCTCACGGATGAATAAAGTGCAGTCAATCACACCTCGTCTGAACCCGTTGTTCAGAAGGTGAGTGGAAAGTGTCTCGTACCACGCTCTCGGAGCTTGATGTAATCCATACAAAGCTTTGTCTAGCTTGTAGACTTTATCACGATGCAATGGATCTTCAAATCCGGGAGGTTGATTGACATACACTGTTTCACTGATAACCCCGTGAAGGAACGCGCTCTTTACATCCATTTGATAGACCTTGAATTTTTTAAAGGATGCATAAGCCAGAAAGATACGAATGGCTTCTAGACGAACGACCGGAGCAAACACCTCATTATAATCCAATCCTTCTATCTGTCTGAATCCTTGAACCACCAGACGAGCCTTGTTTCTCACGATTATCCCGTGATCATCCTTTTTGCAACGAAGAACCCATCTAGTGCCAATGACTTTTGCACCTTTGGGTTTATCAACTAGTTGCCAGACTCCTAACTTCTTGAACTGTAAAAGTTCCTCTTGCATGGCGTCTACCCATGATTCTTCTTTGAGGGCTTCAGTGACGGTACGCGGTTCCACTTGAGATATAAAGCAGGAATGAGCACAAAAGCTTACATCTGCAAAATCAAGAATGTCTGCAAGACCACCTGAAGAAATCTGACTTCTAGTCTTCACTCCATCTAAAGGACTCCCAATAATGTTGTCTTGAGGATGAATTCGATTGATTCTTCCAACAGGATGTGCAGGAACCTCAACCTCAGGATCTAAGTTATTCAAATTCAAATCCTCAAGACCAGGTACAAGATTATCAACAACTGGTTCAGGAGCAGCTGGAGGATTATCGTCTGTGTCTGAGCTGTCATCATTTATCTGTGTAGAGGGACCAGATGTAGATGTAGGTTGAAAAGTAGCATCGGGAGCATTCTGTACATCATACAGCATCTGAACACTACATCTTCATCTGAGTACATGGGGGGCATATTGAATGAGTCAAAAAGACTGGAATAGTCAAACATCCAATCTGGCCCTTTTCCTGGTGGGGGCATTGTATATTTCTGAACATCCACATGGTACCACTCCTCCACATTATGAGTTGCAATGTTGTAAACTCGTTTATTTGGAGTGCTATACCCAAGAAAGTACCCTTCTTCCACCTTTTCATTGAACTTGCCCTGCTCATGTTTCTTGAGCATAGTGCATGGAGCACCAAATGGTTCTAGATACTTAAGATTTGGCTTTCTGTTATGAAGCAGTTCAAAACAAGTTTTCTCATGTCTCTTTACAATAAGAACCCGGTTCAATGTGTAACAAGCATGGGCAACAGCTTCATTCCAGAACTGAACCGGTAGAGAAGAATCAGCAAGCATAGTTCTAGCAGCCTCAATCAATGTCCTATTCTTTCGTTCAGCAACACCATTCATCTGTGGAACATATGGAGCACTAAACTGTTGCACAATGCCTCTTGCATTACAAAAATTCTCCATGTTGTGGTTTTTGAACTCTGTTCCATTATCAGTTCTAAACTGACGAATCTTGAGCCTATAGAGCGATTCAAGTTTATTAACTAGAACTTGAATGCAATCAAACGTTTCTGATTTCTCCTTCAAAAAGAAAACCCAAGAGTATCTGGAGTATTCATCAGTGATAACAAGGCAGTATTGATCTCCAGCTATACTCTTCCGATTTACTGGACCAAACAAATCCATGTGGAGAAGCTCAAGAGGAACATTGATTGAATGATACTTTTTCAGCTTATGAGACTGCTTAGACTGCTTTCCTTTCTTGCATGATACACCGATATCAGACAGCTTAAAATTTTTCAAGCTAACTCCCTCAACCAAACTGTTGTGTACCAGATGATTCATCTTGCGTAAACTCAAATGACCCATCCTCTTATGCCAAAGGATTGAATCTTTTTCAGTTGCCTTTGTCATAAAACATGAAGCTGTGGAGGATGTAGTTGAAGCTGTGGTCATATTGAGAACATACAAGTCTTGTTTTCTTGGAGCAGACATTAAAATCCAATCTTCAGGTATCTGCACACCTTGATTGAGAATATAACACTTTGAGTCATCAAATAGAACCTTGTACTCTTTGTCACAAATCTGAGAGACTGACAAGAGGTTGTTTTCCAGCTGTTTGACATATCTGACATTATCGAATGAAACCTGTCCATTTGTCAAGATACCCTCTCCCGTAATGAAACCACCCTTGTCTCCAGCAAAAGCTACATAGCCACCTCGAATTGTGTTCACATTGGTGAGCAGAGAAATATCACCAGTCATGTGTCTGGAAGCCCCACTATCAACGATCCAATTGCTGTTCACTCCAGCTTTTGGGGCAACCTGCACAATAAAGAGACAATTAGTTTACTTTGGGAACCCAAGCCTTTACAGTCTTGGGTTGACCCATTGAGTCTCGGATCCAAACATCGATCCATTTTCCCTTGGAAATAGGTTTATCTGAAATTTGTGTAACAGACTCCTCAGATGATTTGACTTTCCAAATTGCATTTTTATCAAAAGAGGTTTTCAGATAAATGGATGATGATGTTGATTGGTTAATTTTAACCCCATTTGGAACAACCAAAGTTTCCAACTTTCCCTTTCCCTTGTCTGAAATCTTAGACTGAGTGTGAGATGTAGATTTTTGCTGAAAAGACTTAGGCACATATTTTACTGGTTTTGGTAAAGCAGACTTTAAGTTTTTGAAAGGGACAACCTTAGGTCTAATCAACTGAGGACAAAACCTCACAATATGCCCTGGTTCACCACACTCAAAACAGACTTTATCACCTTTTTTATGAAAATGTTTCAAATCTGAAAAAGACTTTTTAGTTGATTTAAAAACATTTGATTTCTGACAATCTGGCTCAAAACCCAAACCCTTCCTTCCTTTGTTACCAAACTGAGTTGATTTGGTAGCACAATTAGCTTCAGACCCCTGTGAAGCTTTAACAAAGCATAATTCTTTGTAAATCTTTGATTTGGAGATTGGGTCACCTTTCATGACAATAGGAGTTTGATTCTGAGAAGTACTATGCTTAGGTGAATTCTCTGATTCATCCTCAGAATCGGAAACCCAATCTTCAACAATGCCATCCACCCTTGATTCCTGAGTCTGTGATAAACTCTGATTTGTGTTCAGACAGACTGGATCAATTACTAACGGAGTAGTAACTTGAAAATCCTTTACATCTTTGTCATTTGGAGTATTGACAAAGGCATTGAGGATGGGTGGAGGACAACAATGATAATTAACCTGTTCCTTCCCCTGATCAGTACCCCTACTGATCATGTGCTCAATAATATAAGACGAGCTTTCATAGCTCTTGAGCTTCTGACCTAAAGTCTCATAATCACATTCAACTAATGCTAATTTCTTCTTGATCTCATTTATGGTATTGAGATAAGAAGTTATAGCATCTTGCTTGTTCAGAACTGCGATCTCAGCCTCATGCAATTGTCGATTTAAAAGATCAATTTTATTTTGAAAATCTTTTTCATTAGATTTTAGAACTTTGTTAGCTTCAATGCACAGGTCGAGATCGGTCATCAGATCACTGTTATGCTTCTGATAGGCAAGAACCTTACTCCTAAGATCAACACAATTGAAACAATCAGATTGAGAAGATGAACAATCAGTGTATACCTGCTCAGAAGAATCAGTAGAAGCAGAAGAATTTGCCATTAAGGCAAATTGAGTTGAAGAGTCATCAGCTTCACAATCAGATTCTTGAGTGTCAGAATCCGTCAAACTGTCTGATTCTGAACTTGATGTCTTGTCATCAATCACTAATGAATCTTCCTGACTGCTTTCTTCATCAAGATCTTCAGAATTCTGAATCTCTGCTACACATGCTTTATCTTGATCTTCCTTGTCAGCATTGAATCTGAAGTCCCAGTTTACCCCTTCATCTTGTTGAACCATCAAGGCTTTACTACCAGAAGATGAAGATCCAGCTGGTGAAGGAGAATCAATAGGAACTAATCGCCTTTCAGAATTAGCAGGGGCTGACTTCTGATGCTGAAATGGGTTCTTGTTTCCAGCTTTCTTAGGCTGCTTGCACTGTCTGGCAAAGTGACCCTTCTCACCACAGTTGTAGCAAGTAACAGATGCCATATCAAATCCAAACTTGGACTCTTTGTTTAGATTTATGTCTTTCCCGGTCCTCT
The DNA here is from genome assembly GCA_009363875.1 of Mikania micrantha. Taxonomy (NCBI): domain Eukaryota; kingdom Viridiplantae; phylum Streptophyta; class Magnoliopsida; order Asterales; family Asteraceae; genus Mikania; species Mikania micrantha. Next base: position 33,509,252 of record CM018681.1, read on the forward strand.
TCACAAACTCCTTAGCTCTTCCAATTGCACTAGCCAATGCCCACATGATGTCAATTCTTTCCATATCATCAGGATCAATCTGAGAGTAGTCATCATTGGTCAAATATGGATTGCCGATCTGACCAGCAACTAATCCATCATATGAACTAACCAATGTTGACAAAAGACCCATGTGCTCTTTAGCAATCTCAACTGTGACCTTATCAAAGTTCTCTGTTTTCAGACTTGCAGTAGGCTGATGATACTCCTGTTGTGAGCTAGATGAAGAAGATGGGCTAAAGTGCATCTGAGCTGCAGATGGGGCTTCAGATGCTTTAGATACAAAAGTAGTTTTCAGAGGAGCATGAGTTGTAGATTTATCAACTGTGGGAGTGGAGTAGTATAGAGAAGGACCTTGAACTTGCACAACTCTCTTGGCCTTCCACTTGTTCTCTATATCCTGTTCCTTCAACTTTTGAATAAAATCATTGATGTCCATATGAGCCATCATCTGATTTTGCTTAAGTACCATCAAGAAGGACTCCCACTTTGGAGGTAGTGCATCTGCTAAACACTGAATCTTCTCTTGAGTTGTAGTTTTGACCTCGTGATTGAACAACTCACTCAACAGATGATAGAACCTCGCAATCAACTCATCAAGGGACTCATTACCCACATACATAAAACTGTTGAACTCTTTCCTTAAAGCTTTAGACTTAATGCTCTTCAATGCATCATTCCCTTCATATCTTTGTTGCAAAGCATCCTAGAGTTGTTTAGAAGAAGCAAACTGTCTAAATTGATGAAAGATGTCTGTAGCAATGGACTGTGACAAAATGGCATAAGCTTTCTTCTCATAGTCATACAGCTTCCTTTGGGGCTCAGTCATCCTTGTAACAAGCATAGGAGTACCATCCTCGTTTAAAGGTCTCAAATATCCTCCCTCTATCATCATCCACAGATTTGTATCCACTCCATTGATGTGAATCTCAAATCGATACTTCCAGTGAGGATAGTCATCTAAAGTCAACAACTTAGGAGCTTTGTTTGAGTTCCCGGTTTCATTCTCTGTCAACAAGAGAGTCTGAATGCGATGGTTTTGATTAGCCATGAGTGCTAGATCCTCCATTTGATCAGAAGTAATAGGATTCAACACTTAGAAAAATTTCAGAAATGACTGGCGAATGACTGATATTTGGGCGAATGTCGTGGGCCGAATGACTTGAAACTGGCGAATGGAAGCTTAGAATGACGACAGGCGAATGAATGAGTCGAATGACCTATTCGGCGAATGGCAGATCGAATGAGGTCTTTCGCCGAATGAGGATGAAGAATGAGGCTTATTCGGCGAATGAGAATGGCGAAGGAGCTATTCGCCGAATGAGACCTATTCGGCGAATGAGGGGCTATTCGGCTGAACTTATTCGGCCGCCAGAGTCATTCGGCGATCTGGGGTTTTTGACAACGAAAATCGTGATAACTTGCGCTTTTGACCAGATCTAACCACCAAATCTTGTACAGAACTTCAAGACATGATAACAAACCAATTGGGAAGGAATCAGATCAAACAAACCACAAAAACACTTGATATTTCAATGAAATAGTGACTTGGGAAGCAAGAAAAATAGGGTTTTTGGAAGTTACGAAAATCAGGGTTTTGGGAATCTCAGATCTGTTGATTTTGAGTGGAAATCGAGTAGAATCAAGAGCCAAAGCTCTGATACCACTTTGTTGGACCGATCGGGAGCTCGGAAACAATCCGAATCCAATAGAAAACTACTCGACAACCTCTGGGATAGTGCGGAATCCTATTCCAGGGCCTTCCAATCGAAACCAACAGGAACCGTGGTGATCCGAGGCTGTGGAAACAACTTGGAAGCAATGATCGAACACCACGGGTTGAGAATCGAACTTGGATGATCAAGAACCGTTCAGATCTTCTAGGGTTTTGACACTGAAGACTCAGGGAAGACAAGGGGTTCTGAAAAGTTAAGGTTGAAATGATTTGAACTTCTATTTATAGGCTGTAGTCATTCGGCCGAATGAGTGGCCGAAGCAGCTCATTCGGCGAATGACTAAGCTCGAATGAGCCATCATTCGAATGAGTCATTCGGCGAATGACTCATTCTGAAATCAGACATTCGCTATAATATTCATTCGGCGAATGACTTCATTCTAGAGTCATTCGCCGAATGAGTAGACTTCATACTCAATTCAGTTTATAATCAGATCAACTAAATAGATAAACATTAATAGACAATAATCAAAAGTAATAAACATTATGAATCATATATAAAGACAACTTCCATTAATACTTTGAACATTTACATGATAAGAGTTACAAAACTGAACTAGGGACAATAAACGTGTATCAACAATTGAGAATTCCAGATCAAGTATACTAAGAATACAGATCCTTGCCTCTGGAATCCTTTAATGAACTCTGTGTGAGAATTTCAGATCAAGGATACTAAGAATACAGATCCTTGCCTCTGAAATCCTTTAATGAATATATGTGAGAAATTTAATTCGGTTTCTAAAATTATAGAATTCCGATTCAAATTCCTTGACTCGATATCTAATCTTAGAAGAGTATCCCTAAGATCTTTCAAGCTTAATGTAGACTTAATGCTTACTCAAGTTACTTAGATCCTAAGTATCCTCAAGCCTATAGCACTTAGTCCTATTGGGTAGCTTAGGTTATAGTCTAGGTCATTAAACATTGGGTTTTTCCTAGTTCCCTACAACCTTGGCTTTGATACCAACCTGGCACACCCCCTGCGCCGCGTGCGGAATCCACGGCGCGGTGACGTATGAATAGTTGAATCATGCACAAGTATTGATGAAGAACAACCACAACGGATTACTAAGTTTCATAATGTTTAGACAGTTGTTTAGTTACAGACAATCTATCTACCAAAAGAATGACAACTACAGACCCAAAATATAGTTTACAAAATAAGACATCAAACAAGACAATTAAACATTTAGGATTTTAGTGTGTTTCTAAATCCATCCTAGCATATTTCTTCATATTGTTCTATCTTAAGCGGTCTCCTTAGTTGTCCTTAGAATGTCTTACACCTGATTACCTGAAACACGTGAAAAGTAACTGTCAACTACAGAAGTAGTTGGTGAGAACAATAAGTTTAACAATTGTAAACATGAGTTTGCATTGTAAGGCATATGTTTAAAGCAATAAATGAATTACATGGATGAGCTGCAACCCAAACTAACATCAAGTATGTAAAATGAGTGTAAACAGCCCAAAGACTGTTTGCACGAAAACCAACATATAATCAAGTCCCAAACTACGTTTGGAATCAGAAAATTAGTCAGCAACATTGATAAAACCATACGTAACCGAAATCTGCAGTTAGCTTTTAAAAAAAATTTAAAAGCTAACTCCAGAAATTGGTCTGCCCAAATGTGTCCGCTTTTCCTTGTTGTGATCACCCAGTACTAACGCTAATGAATATGAAACTTGATGTTTTTTATAAGTTTGTTCACAACAGTGGACACCATGTTTTAGAACCTTGCTTTAAAACCAAAAATTTAAAACCTTATTTGATAACATGATTTGAAAACCTTGTTTGAAATACCATGAGTTGAATCCTTTGTTTGAACAGCATGAAATGAATCCTTTGTTTGAACTCCATGAAATGAATCCTTTGTTTGAAACCATTGATTGAATACACAGGATAGTGACCTTGTATAGTAACAAGGTTTATATAAAAGATTATTTTCGAAAACACGAGTTTATAGTAAAAGAGTTTATAAATCCCATTATTTAAAAGTGTTTGACCTTTATAAAACCATTCGAGTAAAATTGATATAAAATAGTTCAAGGAAGCTTTATAAAACCTTTTAGTGGAAAATGTTTAACATTTGATAAAAACCCTTCAAAACAGTTGATGAATCCTTTGAAATTTGTACAGTGAACCTGTAATGTTTGTAACATAGCATACACCTTGTATAGTGAAATACGATTGTAAATAGAGTGTTTGATCACGTGTTCCACCCCAAAACAGTTGTAAAACAGTAAAAGAGGGGCTAATGTTCTCACTTGTCTGCAGTAGACTCTGAACTATAACAAATAGCAAGTGGCAAACAGGACTTCTAACTGGTTCCTATATCATTGTAATCATACATAAGATATAAGATTTATAATTTGTATAGAATTTGATTCATAGATTGACTTGTGTTAACATGAACTTGATTAACTCATGAATAACTTGTTCTCATGTTTAAAGGTGTTGTGATAATTTGAATATCATGATTGGGTCAAGAGATTGTTAACTGATTCTTGAAAAGAATTGAAATGTTCTTTTATGCACAACTTGCATGCATAAGATAACAAATGTTTGTGAACTTGATAACCATTGTTTAATATGCATTTTGAAAAGATGTCCCAATGGTCGTTATGTCTTTGGAATTATGAATTGATCTCATAATTATGTTAAGTTGTAACTTAACCCAATTGAAATCAAATCACAACTCTGTTTAAGTCGTGGGCCTCCCATTGGGCCGTAAGCCCATGAAATCATGGGACTTAGTCAAAAGTCATGGGCCATTTAGATTAATAATGGACCAATTGAATGTGGTGTTGGGCCAACAACATGTATATATGCCTTGTACAATGCCAAGAGTAATCTTGAGCCAATTAGGATCATAGTGGACCAAACAGAATTGGATTGGGCCTAAAGGTATTGAGTTGGGCCAACCAATGTGGATGTGGGCCATGTAAGTTTCCAAGGGCAATATTGGCCAATTGAAGATCATGATGGGCCAACCTAACTCCCTTGGGCTTGGTTCAACTTATGGGCCGATTCTTAGTGGAATTGGGCCAAGTATAATTTGGGTTGGGCCGAAAGGATCATGGGCTGCCACTTAGGCAGCGAACCTTTTAGGTTCAAGAGCTTAGGTTCGTCGGTCATAAGACACCATCAAGGTTCGGCCAGAAATCTAACAAGGTTCGGCTATCTTAGGGAAATAAGGTTCGTGGAGTTGATGAGGATCAAGGTTCGGCCAAGATCGAAGGTTCGTCGCCAGCATGGTTCGTCTAACATGTAGGTAGGTTCGTGTGCATGAAATGGTTCGGTGGTTCTCAAGGGTTCGCCATGATCACAGAAGGTTCGGCCATGCAACCCTAAAAGGTTCGGTTTAAAGGACCTCGAAGGTTCGGCTTGATACTGGTTTGTATCCCGATGGTTCGTCCACTGCATCACCCATGAAGGTTCGTGGGGTTCCCTAAGGGTTCGGCTGAGGGTCTACAAACCATGCAGGCTCATGAACACCCCCTTAGGGTTCGGCTGTGTGCTGAAGAAGGTTCAGCAGCCTGCATCGAACGAACCTGTAGAGTTGCATCTCCCTCATCAGATCTAACCCCTGATTTATGGTTTCTCCTGATGCAGATGCATGCGTATAAGCCTCATGATGGTGGTGTTTCGACTAAATCATGATCTAGACCCGTTTGTCAACCAAACTCGACCAAAACACAAACAAAAACCCTATTTTCGTGAACATTCAAGCATCAATACCTCGACTTTGGCCGGCTAAAACTTCAGATCACTTGTACTTTCGTGTAGGGAATGTCGAGGGCTTCGCGTGGACACCAAGAACGCCCAAATCCGTGGAGAAACGAGAGAGATACGCGCGATTGAAGCTTTGATCTTTAGAGAGAGAATAGGTTCGCAAATTGTAGAGAGAGGTGAGGTTGGTGGCTGATTTAATGAGGAAAATAGCCATCTTCATGGCTTTTATAGTCCAAGTGGTATTCGGGTTCGTTCCGGTCGCTCGGTTCGCGTTTTCGTCGCGTAACGCGTATTTTACGCGATTTTAATTAAGGATTATTATTCTTATCATTCTGATGAGTTTCAAAATTGTAAAAATGTGAAATAATAAATTTTAATTATTTTACTCTTCGTGTGTTGACAGATCGTTAAACAGATACAATTACGTGTATACCCGCAATCGCGTACGTTTTCCGATCGTATTAATTATTTAGAGACGTTTAATCATAATTATAAGTTCAACATTCGTATTATTATGGATCGTCACCCATAACTATACTCAGTCTGGCTTACATATTACGATTTTTGTTTAATTAATTGTCATACTATTTTTCTCAGCACTACGCACTAACACTATCCCATTACACCGAACGCAGTATATGTATAGGGCATACCCCAGATTCCAGCTACCTGCCGTACCTGACGCCGTCCCACCACTGTTTTGATATCATACGATACTGTTCTTGCCTAGTGAACTCGACTGTAAATAAATAATACATACTTGTTCCTAAATAATAAAGATCCTAACACACAAGCACATTATGAACACATGAATCACATTAACTGATTTGATATGAAAACACATTTGTTCTAACACTGTTTACAACTACCAAGACTAAATGTACAAATGTTACACTAAGGTAGTTTTACGAGCTTATCTAGTGTTAGATCGAACATGCAATGGGTGAAAACCCACATGCATGAACATCCACCCACATCCAACTCCATGTGGCTAACGAGCACGAATTTGTTGGTGATTTGATGTATTATTTGGTTAGATCTACTGATTTTAGCATAAGATTGATTAGATTTGAGTTTGGTTGAGTTATTGTTGATTTGATGATGATTTAGGTAAACTTGCCATAAAAGGAAACTTTTATGTTGCAAGTCATAGATTTGTGATGATCTAGACATGTTAGGCATGTCTAGATGTTGTCAAATGCATATTGGAGTGTTTAGAAACACATTTGGATATTTGATTTTGTCAAAAACATGATTTTGTATAAACTTTCTATAAATGGAAACTTTTGTAAATTAAAAGAGGGCTTTTGATGTTTTTGAATGATTTGATGATTTGTGATCATTGAAATATGTTTAAAAATGATTTCTAAGCATACTGAAAACTTGGATTTGTGAAAACAAGCTTTTAAACGAGAACTTGCTATTTTAGGAAACTTTGTTTGAATAAAAGGGCATAAATGTTAGTTTATGCACAAACGATTTATTTCAAGTGTTTACATATGTTTTTACAAACATACTAGAGTGATTTGTTTTATGAAATGGGATTTCATAACTATACTTCCAAAAATAGAAACCTTCTAAATATAGAAAGTTTCTCGAAACGAGAACATTATGATTTTCAAAACTTGCTTTCGTGTAAGAAATATGAGTTGAGTCATAGGATGCATTTTGGTGTCTTATTTGCATTAATACACATAAACACAACAATCGTGTCACCAACGATTCGTCGAGTCAACACAAGTCAACACACACACACACTCGGTTGAGCACCCCGTCACTTGGAGTTGTATGGGATACAGCACACCACAAAACACATACTCATACCTATATGATTATAGGTGCCTACTAGCAGGATTGCTAGCTTTCGCAAGACGTGAACATTTACGCACCGGAACTGCTTTAACAGGTGAGTTCACGGTTTTACTTTTCTAACCTTTGGGGGAGAAATCACTGCATTATAACTGTTTTTGAACAACAACTCACTTTCTTTACGTATGGACATGCTTTATCACTATATGTATATGTGTGGACCACATCACAACTGAAAGTCCTCGCGATACTCCACGGACCGTTAGTAGCGTGTAGCGCCTAGCATGGTAATCTTTAATAGTATTATTTGGGCCTGACAAGCCCCACCCATCGCGCCTGGGAGGCCAACCCAACTGGAGGCCGGAATGGGTGCAATATTGACCAACACTTTGCCATTGTCTTGTGATGGACATGGCGGGAGGCACAACTGTCAGCTTTGGTACGAACCCGCATATAATATAACTGTATTGACTAGCTATCAATTGATACTGCATTGTAATGTTATGTAAATACTACCATACTTACTTTAAACATTGGATTTTTACTGCTTATGAAAAACATGTGCTCTTACCAACCTTTGTGTTGACCTTTTTACTCGCATGTTTTCTCAGGTAGCTAAGGCACGCACGCAAGGATTAGGATGCTAGGATGGAGTCCCATGCATCAACATTATTGTTTTTGGGTATTTTGAAAACATTTATCAATTTGTTATGTATTATTAAACATCTTTAATCGCTTCCGCAAACTGTTACTCTGTTTCGTTTCGAAAACTGTTTTATGAACGCTTCCACAAACGATGAATTCAAATCTGCTTTGATAACTTATATAGCTTCCACAACTCTGATTTTATAAATTGTTTTGTCCAAGTAATTGGACGTACGTATGAAACCAGACATGTAGGTCTTGCAACACAGTGTGACCGGAGACTGCGATCCTGCAAGATCAGTCCAGTCACCCCCTCGCACAGGCCGGGAAGGCCGGGGTGCGACACTTTTGATCTCTCACAAACAACCAATCAAACGAATCAGAAACCGATTCAGATTAGGGTTCATAGGATTTCAAACTCGGTCGCGTTATGTGTTTAAGTTTAGTTTCAAGCCATCTTAATCAATAAAAACTCCCCCAGCCTAGCCGTAACAAAGCCGCCAGCTGAGGGAGTGGTAGCGAGTTCGAATCTGATCTGTAGCCCTAAAACCAGTTTTTGCCCTTTTTGACCATTTTAATGATATTTCTTTCACAATTAATCCTGTAAAAATTTTACAAACCTAAAACTATATTCTTAACAGTTTATTATTTTATTAAAAATATTTATAAATAATAGAAACATAAAATAAAATTATTATTTAACAGTTTATTATTTAAACCAAGAAATTATCTAAATTACTAGAAAATGTAAATAAAACATGTAAAAGCAAGATTTATTTTTACAAAACCTAAAATTTTGAAACACTATTTTTAAACAATATAACCATTAATTATTTATTTGTTTCTTTACAAACCTGAAGGAAATAAAAACTTTTATATTTATATTTATATTTATATCCTTTCTAAATGCTAAAAATAAAAGAATTTTATTTACAAAGTAATTATTTACAAAACTTTATAATAAACTATAAGTTGTACAAAATTAATTTACTTAAAAAAATTTATTACTTGTAATTTTATAAAAAGATTTGAAAAAAAAATAATTTTATAAATTATAAAATATTCACAAATATATATTATTTTGTTGAAAACCTTTACTCAATACGTGACTTTTAAAATCAAAAACATTTTAAACAAATTAGTATTGTATAGAATAATTTAGTTATAAATTGTAACAAACTAAATCATGATCAATAGGGCACAAATTTATAACAAATAAATTGAGTATTAAAATTATTTCAATGTATTTATTATAAACAAATAAGAATATTTAATTAATAACTAAATATTCCTAAAACAATTGATCTTATACTTTTATAATAAATAAATGGAATATTAAAAGTATTCCAATTTATTTATTATTTATACAATGGAGAATATTTAATTATAATAGTTAATTAATTATTATTTTAAGTACACATTATCAATGTTAGAACATTTAGGATTCCATAAAAGCCATAGATTGAATACAAAACACTTGAACTTTAGGCAAACACTTGAACTTAGACTAAGACATGTGTTTTTCATAAACATTAGGGAAATGTTGCTAGCTTTTCCTCATTCAAACCAAGAAACATTTGGCCAAAGGTTAGACTTAATACAAGTGAGTTAGTTCATACTCTCTTTTACATTTTGTAAACTTTTTGGGATGTTACAAATGCTTTATATAAAAACATGTTCATAGAGTCAAAAACATATACATGATGCAAACTCTTAAGCTTACTAGACATGATTTAGATGATATGTGAGCTTATGTGCTAATTGCTATGCGGGAATTAGGTTAGAACACGTTTCATACATCAAACATATACTAGTACCTAGTAGCCTAAGAATGTAGCTACGTTCTTCACAATGACTTATGTCTTGTGCTAAAAAGGTGAAAGTTACACATACATAAACATTATGATTTTCATTGTTTTAGTTGAAGACCTGGCTAGTCTTGCTTTAAGCTTTGTAATATCATTTGTTTGGATTCTTGCTTTGTGCTACTTGCAATTTACATATGCTTTAGATCTAGTTCTATTTAGCTTTGTAGTTTTGCATTTCTTTTAACTATTGTATTAAACTATAGAATTGCTCACCAACGATGTTTAGAATTTCATTTGTAATTGTCACACCCCGGGCCGACGGGCCGGATCGGAGACCCGTCAGGCGGAATAGTACCGAGGTGTGATTGTAATCGGAGTGATCAGATTGTTACATTGCACATGATAATATGAGAAGTATTAAATGAATTAAATGAATAAAATTAAATTGCAACTGTTTATAATTTAATTATATTACAACTTGACTTGGGCATATGGAACGTGGACCAGGTGTCCCACAGAGGTTGCTTGCACAAGTGCAAGTCTTGAATCTTGTATCCGGGCTAGCTGGGGAAATTCCATGCAGGAGTTGTAGGTTCCTCTAAGGGATCCTATCTTTATCTCTCTAAAAGTCATCCTACTTTCACCTGTTCTTTACCTGAGAACATGTAAAATCTGTCAACACTAGGTTGGTGAGCCACATTTGTTTTGAAAATGTTAGGTTTTGTAAAGGTTTAGTAAAACTCTTTCCATTCACAACAATTTTGAAAGTGGTGTGTGAATGGCTTTGAAAACACGAATGAACTACACGAGTGCGTTAGCCTGAACATCATTACTAACACCATCCCAAATCATCGAAGCTAGTTTATGTATAGGGCATACGTAGAGCCAAGGCTCGGCAGCCAGCCCACCACCCCTTCGGTGATCCACGAGGATGTCCTTAACGGGAATCAGACCTTTTCACTTGTGTATCTCCACTCTACACGACACGACGGATGGTTGTAAAATGAAGTTGTGGGAAAGAAGCGTATGCTCTGTCTCCTGATATAGGAGACAGGTTTTGTTAGTTTGAAAGTCACACGAATGACGCGTCTTTCTTGTAGTAAAATAGTGTTTACTGTGTACTCGTTTGAAACACGTTCAAGACCAGGTCTTGAACAATTGTTTTGTTTGAAAACTCATGTTATTGTTGGTGTGGTATGTCCGTAATATCACCCATGTGACATTTACCAACCCTAACTGATATGATTGTGTGATTAGTTCCCCTAGAACTAATTTGAGTTGTTGTTTCACGTGCATATGCGTGTAACGTACCAGCCTCAGCGCTGGAGGTTTGATAGACCTATGGTACCATCTACGTTACCATCGGTTGACCTGCGTCAACGAATGGTAAGTGACTCTGATATGAGTTGCTCGAGAATTCCTCAGCGAATTCTCGATGTGATGTTGTGTGGACACATGTCCTAGTGAATTACCCTAGGCAGATACCATGAAAAGATGTTGTTTGTTTGATGGGGAATTCCCATGAAAATGATGGTTCTCGATTGCTCACTACACAATTCCACGATTTTCATTCACCTCTTGGTTGGGCAGAAAGCCTCAAACTGTTGTGGTCAACGGACATCTCCTCAACGATTTGTGTTTTGAACCCTCGAAATTGGTTTTGTTGTTGTTGTTTGTTGAAAAAGTTGGATGGAGTGATGAACGCTCAGTAAAAATAATTGAAACGACACTTATTCGTATAACATTCGAATAAGAGGTTGAGAGTTGATCCTTTAATTGAAATCATTTGAAAATAACTCTTATTTGTTGATCATTCGAATAAGGGGTTTCATGTTCTCAGCCCCAAATGATTTGGAAGCCAGAAAATTGAAAACAAGGGGTCTTTGAATCTTGTGTTAGAATTTAGTTAGTGAGGTGTGGAACGGTTGTGTGCTCGGTGTCTTGATGTGGTTTTGGAAAATGTATTGTTATTTCATTTTACCTTGCTTATATTTAAAATTTGGTCTAAGGTTCGGCTCTATCTATATGAATGGTGTAAGATAGAACTTTCAACACTTAGCTGTTTTGGGTTGTTCTTGGTGCGAACGGGTGGTTCATTCGAATGGCCCTCTTTCACACGAATGGAACGATGAGAAGGTGTACCCTCATTCTTGTCATCCATTCGTGCGAATGGGTCTTCATTCGTGTGGTTATTCCAGGCAAATGAACCCATTTCGTTCGCGTGGTTTCTCATTCGTTTGGCAGCTCGTTCGCGTGACTCTTCCTCACGAATGAGGCTTCTCGTTCGCACGAATGAGCCCTTCGTACGGCTCATTCGCCTGAAGATTCACCAAGAACACCATTTTTGAAATCGGTGGTTGTTTTTGGTGTTTTATGGTCAAAATTGATGGTTAAACGTTTTGGAGTGTTTTGGTGCAAAGGATCGGTGATAATACTTACTGTGGAGCTCGTATTTGACTGAAATGAGATGAAAAGGATTGAAATATTGAAATGGAGTTGTTGGGGTTGAAATACACACGATTTGGACCGTGAAATGGTCTGATTTCGCGTGGAAATGGCCGAAAATGGAGAGGGGCAAAAGAGGACTTCGTTTGAGAGATTTGGGTGAAAATGGGTTTGAAAAACGGAAGTATTGCTTTTATAGTTGTACTGTCGCATGAATCAGTCGATCGTACGAATGGCTTCCATTCGTGCGAACGAATTGTGGCTTTAAAGCTTCAACGAATTAAACCGATTCGTACGAATGAGGCTCCATTTGTATGAATGGTTGTGTATGTTAAAATTTTGATTTTTTATTAAATTGTTTTGGTGAGATTAAAGTTATTATTATTTTATATCAACGTTAAAGACTCACACTGACATCCGTATGAATTGTCACTCATACAAATGTCGCATTGCATTTAACTGCTGACATTGTTTGATACTGTAAAGATATCATTTAGGGTATCCAAATCTAACAACATATCCACATGGGTCGTCACCCATGTCGATATCTCGTTGGATCGATACTCCAAAAGTTATCAATTCAGGTTTTGTTCATTGTTTTTCCTCGTAGGTTGTTTTTCTTTTCTTCTGATTCATGTTCATGTGATTAAATGTATTTTCCTAACAGTTTTAGGGAAACCCGTGTATTTTTATTGTCGTTTATTATTGTTGTCTTCACTCTCGTAACACTATGTCTTACACTATGAATGTGTACACCCTTGGATTTTCGACTCATGGTTGCTTGGGTGCCGGTCGTCACAGTAATTGTTAGTATATTCAAATTCTTGTAATGTAATTTGAATTTTATGAATTTAATATTTGTATTGATTAATATTGATGCATTAAATATTGAAACATATAATAGCACCATGAGCTTTTGAGCATTCAAAAATCGCACCCGTTCCCCGTCGGTCAAGGTGTGACAGATTGGTATCAAAGACATGGTTATATGGATTTAGGTTATTAGAAATGGTGGCCTAGACTATAACTAAGCTTACCCAAATATGAGTTATCTCATATTACTATTAGGTGTTCATTATTTGCCTATGTGCTATGCTTATTTAATATGTGCTATATTATAATGTTACCATAGAGGAAAGCCATAATTTGTTAAATACCACAGAAGAAAGCCATAATTGTTAAATTAATTTGTTTACACTTAGTTAGGATTGCCTTAGATTAAGATTGTCTTATATCATGGGATTTACTTAGTTGAGTGAGTGCCTTACAAAACGCTTTGATGAATTCAATTCCAAACTCAAGTTCACACAAACAATCTTTAGATAATAGTAATTAAAAACTCCTTAGGCTTAATGTCTAATATTATCCCTTAAATGTAATTGGAATTCCATTATTGATTTTTAAGATCTCGTTAGAATTAGGTTTGTGGGATGGATATGTACTAACTGGAAGAGTGTAGTACCAGTAGTTAGAATTCTTGTCTAGGTAAGCTATTCGTATAAATCCCTGAGGTACGGTGGGACCTGTCTAGCTTTCCTGGGGACTTTTGATGAGAGTACAACCACTTATAGGCCAAAGAATATCATATCAAACACCCTACAAACCAAATGATTCTAATATGTCACCCGGTGTTCAATTTTGAATACTATTCCTATTGTTTTCAAACGAATTCGATTGATTTGATTTCCTATAATCTTATTAACCATTTGATTTTTATTCAAACCCTTATTAGAATTAAGTTGTTAATATGAACATGTAGTAATTGGAAGTCTGAATACCGGAAGTTGAGACTCCTATCTAGGAAAGTGATTCATAATCCCTGACGAGGGACTAGTCTAGCTTTCCTAGGGATTCTTAATGAGAGTATTTTATCTATAGACCAAAGCATGTTACATCTTGCAAATAATTCTAGTAAGCCAAAAGGTGTCCAACTCAGATACTAATCCATATGACTTTATCAAATTTAAAAATAACTCCAACACATTGCATATACAATTTCAACCCTTATGAGGTCATACTTGAGATTAGTGATGGTGATTCATCATTACATCTTACCAGTTATGATGTCACAAATCATATTTAAATTCATAAAATCTATAACTCTTTGAAACACATTAGGTATCTGCATAAATTCAATGATACAGAATTTTAGCACGCCATTAGGTACTCAGTTTTGAATACCATTCCTTAAGCATGAAAACCTAATGAATTTAATTTGGTTCAATGACATTTTATCTATGATTAGTAATATCTTATTATTACTATATCTAAGATAATATAAATGACAAAAGGTAGTTTGAAAGTATTCAATAGCTTTCATCAATTCATATTCAATCTCTAACCGATATCTATTCATTGTTTTTCTAGGATAACTCCACAACAACGGGCTTCTGAAAGTAGAGTGGTTGCTGAAGTCATCCGAAAAATGGAATCCATTCTCCCAGATATAGTAGCACAAATGATACAACAACAAAATTCAATCTCTAGCAACAACACCTTAACAACAGAGGCCCTACCTAGAAAAGGGTCAAAGAAGGCTAAGGGAAAAAGCTCAAAAGAATCTTCAGAACTGAGAAACCAAGTCAAACCGTCCTCCACTCCCAAAATTAACAAAAGAAAAGCCAGTCATCAGAACCTTACTATTCTCACAAAGAGAGGCTATATGGGGACTCCACCTATGTGCATCACCTGTAATTTTCATCATCTGCCTACCCAACAATGTAGGTGGTGTTTCAATTGCAATCGTTTTGGTCACCTTATCAACAAATGCAGGATACCAAAAGCTCAAGTGAACCAGACCATTGTACCATACACTGCTGCCCCAAGGGCAACTTCAGTGGTTTATGCATGTTGTGCATGTGGTAATTCAGATCACATTATCAATGTTTGTCCACTTTGGGTCAACAGGAATAATGTGTCCAACAACTCTACAAATCATGTCAATTCAGGGATGAGTGCTCTTTTGTTCAACCTCCGTATTATTCAAGAACATACCAACGACAACGACATCGTCTCATAAACCAACTGTGTTAATCCATCAATGAGTGATCAAATTAGAATTTTCAATTGTTTTGATTCCCGTACCTTTGATTTCATGTTGAACTTAATTCATATTTTTATGTGGATTTTCAAAGAACATCATGGTTTATTTTTATATTTCCTACTTCGTTTGAATCTCAAGATATATGACACAAATTGATGCAAATAGTAGTATGGGTGATTCCATATCAGATACTAAAACAAGTTTCCACAAATAATGTGATTGATTCCCACATAAATCATTCTATATTCGAATGTTGAAAGCATGACTCAAGAATTCAATGATATTAAGACAAAGATAAGTGATAATTAGTTATCACAACTAGCAAAAGTCATATAGTTCATAAACTTGTGTAGTCTATATCATTCGTTTATCCAAAAATCGATCAGCTGCTAAAACATATGTTACAACAGAGAGATTCCATTGTGAAGAGTTCAATGTTTAAAATCTCTATACTCATATAAATTTTAACAACAAGTCAAAGTCCTTCACACCTATTCAAATTTGTCTATAATTTATGTTGGCCTTGGTGGGCGTTTGGTATGCTATCAAAGTACTAGAGGTGTGGTGGGTTGGCTGCGGTATACCCTATATATAAACACCAATAGTACATTAATAGTAGAACCAAATGCTTGATCAAAGTCTGGATAATCAATTTAATCTACAATATTGAGTAAACTATGTATGAGTTAAGAATCTTAGTCAAATCAGTTATTACTCATATCTGGTGTGTACTCTTACACCAGTTCAAGACAAAGATATCGATTATCACATAAATTTTGTTATTGATGTTTAAATAAAACATATTGTGTCTATATGATTAAACAATTGTTTAATGATATTATAGTTAGGGTTAATTATAATTAGTTGTCATAACCATATAATATCACATTGTTCGCATATTCTAAATCATTTGTATAATCAAAAGCAACCATTCATCACCTCATGCTTTACAAGCATGAAGTTCTACTGTAAGACTGCAATTATTAGTATCTCTAAACTCATACGATTCCTAAATCTCTCCAAGTGTTCAAACATATATTCAAACGTAGTTAAGGTTAGGTTAGTATTGGTAGGAAATTGGAATATTATCAAAGTATTAGAGGTGTGGTGGGTTAACTGCGGTATACCCTATATATAAGCACCAATAATAGATTGATAGTAGTACCGAAAGCTTGACCAAGTACAGGATTATTTAGATCAAATTAACAACTTTGAGTAAAGTATTCTAAAGTCAAGAATAGTAGTCAAATCGATTCTTGCACATATATCAGATGTGTATTCTTGTACCCAAATAACTCAGAGATAAAGAATACTTTTACCTTGAATTAGGTAACTATCATTCAACTCAAAACCCTCTTAGCAAGTAGTAAGTTGCATACAAAATACTAAAACCTAACTACGTTAGATTTAAAATTCATTACACTCCTAAAAACCCTAAAGCAATCCTAAAAATCCTCAAATCATCTATGGATTGGTACTTATCCTATAACACCAAATAAAATACACACACACAGATATAAATATATATATATAATAAAATCCTAATACATTAAATTGGTAATCAAAAGCTTAGAAATAAACAAAACAAGTAAGAAGAAAGCAAAGAAACAGTCAACACTCGTGTCAACTGTCACACCCCGAGCCAGCGAGCCGGATCGTGTGTCCCGTCGGGCGGAAAGGCCTCGGGGCACGATATCGGAAATGATAATTGTGATGATCAGATTGTTTACAATGCACATGATATATATAATGAGAAACTGCTAAATTAAAATACAATTACAAAGTTAAATTACATCAGTTTTGTTCATAATTTAACAATGTAAATCTACTATTAACATCATAGTTCTTCTATCTTGTATCTGCACAAGATATACAAAATAATCTATAAAATGATGTTCAAAAATATGCAGGTCCAAAATACTAGGTCCTCTATCTGGCATCCTAGTCCAAAAACAATAACTTCTTACTTAGACCTGTTCGTCACCTTAGAAGGCATGCAAAAAGATAAAGTCAACACATGGTTGGAGAGTTCATATAGTTTTATTTAAAAATGAATTTCAATAAACCGTTCGAATGACAACTTTAACCTCACCATTAACCACCTATACCATTGTCACACCCCGAGCCGGCGGGAACGGATCGAATTTCCCGTCGGGCGGAAGGTTCTCGGGCCGCGATATCATGAGTGATAATCGTAGTGATCAGATTGTATACATTGCACATGATAATAATGAGAAATGCTAAATAGAATAGAATTACAAAGTTAAATTACATCAGTATCGCTCATAATTTAACAATGTAAATCTATCATCAACATCATAAATTTTCTATCTTGTATCTGCATAAGATATACAAAATATATTGTGTAATGATATTCCAAAAGTATGCAGGTCCAAAAATACTAGGTCTTCTATCAGGAATCCTAGTCCAAAAGCATTAGCTTCTTAATTGACATGTTCATCACCTGAGAAGTCATGCAAAAATAAAATCAACACATGGTTGGTGAGTTCATATAGCTTAGTATTTGAAAATAGCTTGTAAACCCTTTTTCGGTAAAAACCCTAACCTCATTAACTTCACCTGCAATATCCAGTTTGGTATGCTTATATATAGGGCATACGAAAGGTTCGAGCCTACAACCTGCCCATACGCCATCCCACCTGTAACACCCCGACCGATGGCGGAAACGTCGGGATGCCACGAGGGATGTGTAGATTGTTCAAAAGCTCATGGGCATCTAAATTCAATCATCATATATCAATCAATCAACCATAATAATTACACAAAAATCATGTTCATCATGAATTAGTTACATCAATTACACAAAAGAATTAGCTAAACTAACTAAACTCTAATCGCCAGAATTTTAGTTAATTAGCTAAGTCCAAGATCCTATATGATGATGCCCAAAATAGAAGAGATCACCTTCTTCATCCTACTTGTCTCCATCACCTGAAACATGTATGAAATCAAGTGTCAACTACGAAGTAGTTGGTGAGTAATCATAAGTTTTATACTTAAAAGGTTTTGTAAAATAAATTTAAAAGTTTAAGTTTGCAAATGGTTTTATAAAAGGTTTAGATAAAACGAGTATAAGTACTTATGATTTTCTGAGAATTTCCACAATAATACCTGTATGATATAATCCAATCAATTCCCAACTTAACAACCAAACACATACACAGACACATAATCACATAACCAATCAGTCATAACCAATCATAAATAATCATAGTCAATAATCGATAATCAAACCACAAACCAATCAACCAATCTCAGCATCAATATTCTCAAATAATGTTCGTGACTATACATGGTCATTATGTAATTAACATAAGTTAAAAACATGATCCATGGAGTGGTCGCTAACCACGTGACAATACATGAAGTCAAAGCAATTAACCGAAGTCAAAGGCAATGATTCACGGATGTGGAAATCATCCACGTGACAATACATGAAGTCAAAGCAATTAACCGAAGTCAAAGGCAATGATTCACGGAGTATGTGACAATACATGTAACCTTTGTTATCGACCGAAGTCAATAACACTGTTTACACGGATGTATAATAATCAGTGATAATCCATAATAATGCTAATTCATATTAGTGAATATCATAATGATAAACAGGTATTATCCTTGTGTTATCAAAATAATATTTAAACCGGTATACATGTTTCACCTCCGAGTTTTAAAACAAAAACAGTTTAAAGAAAGGGAGGTTATGAGAACTCACCTGAGTCCCTAGACCCTGTGCTTTAGTAGAATGCGCGCTCGCGTGTGTAAAAATCAAAGCCAACTCAACAATCTGAGATTATTGTACATTTGTATTTATGAGTACATGTGTTTCATTACAGTCCAATATCTATACCTGTTTGCTTTCTAATTAATCGTTGTGTCGTTAACGTAGTTTATTTCATCTAAGTTACAATGAGTTTCAAAACCTTGCATAATGTTCATCATCATCTACTAGTTTAACCTTGTTGGTTCCCAACTAGGTTGTAATGATCCATTAGTTATAATATCATAAATATACATTTACATGTATGGCCACTATGCTACCCACCTTAGTTTAAGTTATTAGCATTCAATTGAATGTTTAGTAAAACTCTTGCTTAATTTGTAAATATCACAAGTTTAATATGCATATAATTCCTTAGCTTACTTAAAACTTGAATTTGAGAAAGAAAAGTGTCAACTTAAATGATTCATGCATTATTCCCTTTAAATAACACAACTGAATTTTATAATAAAACAACTTCTTAGGTCACGTTGATAGTGCCGAAGTCATTTGCTTGAGACCTTGAAATCATGTATGATCTTATAATAAAACTTTGATTATTAAAAGAAGGTGGTGACTCATAGTTGATCCCATGCATGCATGCGTATTACATGTTGTTCCTCAAGACCTTGAATCCCGCCCTTAACCCTAATTCACACTTAAGCTTGGTTTCTGCCTAAGGGCAGCGAACCTATGTCCAACCCCAGCCAAGGTTCGGCTCCTAAATGAAAGGTTAAGGTTCGGCTGAATAAGGTTAGGGTTCGGCCAAGGCTAGTTCGGAAGGCTAGGTTCGTGTCTGTTTCCCTCGGTTCGGCTACCAAAGGTTCGGTGGCCACATTAGGTTCGTGGATGATGCAACAGGCTCGTTTCTATCTGGATGGTTCGGTGTCCCTAGGGTTCGCCACCCTAGGGTTCGGCTCCATCGAGTAAACAGGTTCGCGAGTCCAACAGGGTTCGCCCCTACCTGCTGTCGCGAGCCCAGGTCCTTCACCCTCGCGTTCCTGCACTATCATGGCTAACTATGGCTTCTATACTGTTACTAGTACACCGATTAACACATATAAAAACCCTAAAAGTCGGGTTAGTAGGATAGTTTCCAAGATCCACAAATCTCTAACAAAAACCGAAATGTAAGCTCAGATTTACCTCGAAATCTAACCCGAATGCGAGATTTTCTTGTACTTCTTTGTTCTCCTCGATCTCACGAATGCGTAGGCGCCGAAATCTCGTGAATCCGTCAAGAAACGAGTGAAAGAGGCTAGAGAGAAGGTGGAGGTAGTGAGGGTGACGAAAATGGATAGTTAGAGAGAGAAGTGATATGTTGGAAATGAAGAAGAAAGAAAGAATTGTCTTTCTTATAACACGTGTTATCTCCACCTGTTCGGTCTCGTCTTTTTCGCGATAATTATAATAAAATGTTCGGTTTTTAACATAAACATATTTAAAAATTATAACTTGTTTAAATAATTTAAATTTCATTTTTGTAAAAGTAGTTTTAAAGAAAATGACTTTAATTAAACTATTTCGTAAAGTAATTCCGTTTCGTTTTCTTAATTTAATTATTTGATAAATTAATTTATCCAGATTCGTTTTAAGTTGCGATTCCTAATAAACGTTTTCATTTTTCCCTTACTAATTTAATATCGTTAAATATTAATTAATTATCTCGTCGAAACCCGTTACTCGCGTACGTATTCGTAAAGATCGTCACCTTTGCGAATCCAACGCTTGTATCGTATTTCGATTTGATTTACGATTTATGGAATATCGTTTCATAACATCATTCTTAATAAATATATTCGTGTGAATCGTCACCCATGCGAATACATTTATTAAGTTAATATTTCTGAATTAATATTCGCGTTTAAATAATATTCGTAACCTCACTTCGCGTAACTAATTCTCATTAATTATTAATTTTAATATTATCATTCCCAAACCAAAACCCACTAAACCAAATCACTGACACATCCATGATAGACCGAAATATGCATATGTATAGGGCATATGCAGAGGTAGATCGCAACCTCCCCTACACCGTCCCACCGCTATTTCGATAAACCATGACCATGTGTCCTTGACTACGTTTAGCAACCAGACTCTAACAAACTCCCAGTTCCATTTCATATCTATTCTTATTCCAAACCAATAATCCATAATCAGAATAATCATCAGCGATAAACACTCTGGTTCTGTTTAGTTGGATTACAACTAAACTTCCCATGGTTTACGCGTATAATATGTGCTATAATCATGTACACCATCAACAATGAATATCATCAAATAATATGTCAATATTATTAATTACAAAATCTTAGGTCGTAACAGTACAATCGTACGGATGTACGGATGTACGGACAACCTAAAGTACAGTGATGTTACAGTCCCCCCTAGTTAAAGGAATTTCGTCCCGAAATTCAACTTGGAGTGACCGTAGTAAATAAATGTGGGTACTTAAGCTTCATCTGATCTTCTCGCTCCCATGTGAACTCTGGACCCCGCTTCGATTCCCAATGTACTTTGACAATTGGAATTCTACTACGTTTGAGCTTTTTAACCTCACGATCCATTATCTCCACTGGCTTTTCAACAAAATGCATGGTATCATCGATGCGAATATCCTCGAGTGGTACCTGAAGATCCTGATCAGCTAGGCACTTTCTCAAATTGGACACGTGGAATGTCGGGTGCACGGTACTAAGTTCATTAGGAAGTTCTAATTTGTAAGCAACCTTCCCGATTCGTTCAAGGATCTTAAAAGGGCCAACGTAACGTGGAGCAAGCTTTCCTTTCTTCCCAAATCGCACAACGCCTTTCCAAGGCGACACTTTTAGCAATACCATATCTCCCACTTCAAACTCTAAAGGTTTTCTTCGTTTATCCGCGTAACTCTTCTGTCTACTGCGAGCAGCTAACATATTGTCGCGGATCTGACGGATCTTGTCAGTCGTTTCCTGAATAATCTCGGGACCAGTAATCTGCGAATCGCCGACTTCGGTCCAACAAATAGGTGACCGACATTTCCTGCCATACAGAGCTTCAAACGGCGCCATACCAATGCTCGCGTGATAACTGTTGTTATACGAGAACTCAACCAATGGTAAATGGCTATCCCAATTGCCACCGAAATCGATGACACAAGCTCTTAACATGTCTTCCAATGTCTGAATCGTTCGCTCCGTTTGACCATCCGTTTGAGGATGATAAGCGGTGCTAAGATCCAGTCTTGTTCCAAAAGATTCATGAAGTGATTCCCAAAATCGTGCCGTGAAACGAGCATCACGGTCCGATATTATGCTTAAGGGAATACCATGTCGGCTGATAATCTCATCAATGTAGATACTAGCTAACTTCCGCACGGGGTAAGTTTCGCGTATCGGTAAGAAATGAGCCGACTTTGTCAATCTATCAACTATAACCCAAATGCTATCTTTACCGTTTGTGGTTCGTGGGAGTTTGGTAATGAAATCCATGGAGATATTCTCCCACTTCCACATCAGTATTTCAGGTTGTATTAACAATCTCGAAGGTCGCTGATGTTCTGCCTTGACTTTAGCACAGTTAAGGCATTTAGACACATACTCAGCAATGTCCTTCTTCATTCCAGGCCACCAGTACAAGCCCCTAAGGTCTTGATACATCTTGTCAGAACCTGGATGGATTGAGTAACAGGACTTATGTGCTTCATCCATAATCACCATTCTAAGATCACCCCTGTTCGGTATCCACAACCGATTCAAGTAATACATTATTCCATCATCTTTAGTTTCCAATAAGATTTCAGCCCCGCAAGACATCTCATTTTTCAAATCATCTTGAGCTAATGAGTGTTGTTGGGCTGTGAAAATATCATCACGAAGACTAGAGTGCACTCGGACACTATGGATCTGAACTTGACTCTTGCAACTAAGCGCATCTGCTACTACATTCGCTTTACCAGGGTGGTAGCGAATTTCACAGTCATAATCATTCAATAGTTCAACCCATCTCCGTTGTCTCATGTTGAGCTCTTTCTGATTGAGAATGTGTTGCAAACTCTTATGATCAGTA
Organism: Mikania micrantha; assembly: GCA_009363875.1. Classification (NCBI taxonomy): domain Eukaryota; kingdom Viridiplantae; phylum Streptophyta; class Magnoliopsida; order Asterales; family Asteraceae; genus Mikania; species Mikania micrantha. The sequence goes on from CM018681.1 coordinate 33,532,346, forward strand.
AAGACTACACACTTTGTGCCATAAAGATAATGTCTCCATATCTTCAAGGCAAATACGACTGCACCAAGTTCCAAGTCGTGTGTAGTGTAGTTCTTCTCGTGAATTTTCAGCTGTCTTGATGCATAGGCCACAACCTTTCCCCGCTGCATGAGAACACAACTGAGACCTAGGTTGGATGCATCACAATAGACTACAAACTCATCATTTCCATCAGGCAGTGTCAAGACAGGAGCATCACAGAGTTTCTGCTTCAAGGTCTGGAATGCCTCTTCCTGCTTTGGTCCCCACTCATATGGCTTATTCTTCTGTGTCAAAGAAGTGAGAGGGACAGCAATTCTGGAGAAATTCGAAATGAACCGCCGATAGTAACCGGCAAGTCCAAGAAATGATCGAATCTCCATCGGTGTCTTCGGTGTACCCCAGTTCTTCACTGCATCAATCTTTGCAGGATCTACGTGAACACCATATTCGTTGACTATGTGTCCCAAGAATTGAACTTCCTTAAGCCAGAATTCACATTTAGAGAATTTGGCATACAGTCGCTCTTCTCTTAGGATCTCCAAGACCAACTTAAGATGTTTCTCGTGTTCTTCCTTGGTCTTTGAGTAGATCAATATATCATCAATGAATACAATCACGAATTTATCCAAGTATGGCCTGCAAACACGGTTCATGAGGTCCATGAAAACCGCAGGTGCATTGGTAAGGCCGAAAGGCATTACCAAAAACTCATAATGGCCATATCTTGTTCTGAATGCAGTCTTGGGAATATCATCTTCATGTACACGAAGCTGATGATATCCAGACCTAAGATCGATCTTTGAAAACCATGCCGAGCCTTGAAGCTGATCGAAGAGATCATCGATGCGCGGCAGTGGATATCGATTCTTGATTGTCAGTTTGTTCAACTCGCGGTAGTCAATGCACATTCGGAATGACCCGTCCTTCTTCTTGACAAACAGGACCGGTGCACCCCATGGCGAATGGCTCGGGCGAATGAACCCTTTATCAGTAAGCTCTTGCAGCTGGCTCGCCAATTCTTGCAACTCTGAAGGTGCAAGTCTGTAGGGAGCTTTGGCGACAGGGTTCGCACCAGGTACCAAGTCAATTCGAAACTCTACTTGACGTTCTGGTGGAAGTCCTGGCAAATCATTTGGAAATACTCCTGGAAAATCTCTGATCACGGGAACATCTTCAACTCTCTTTCCTTTATCCTTTTTCTCCACAATATGAGCTAAAAATGCTATACATTTCTTCCTAAGGTACTTGTGTGCTTTAGTGCATGACATAAGCTTAAGACCTTTGCTAGAAGTTTCTCCAAAGACTCTCAAAGTTTCACCAGAAGGTAATGGAATACGTATGTATTTTTCATGGCAAACGATCTCCGCTTTGTGGGTGGCTAACCAATCCATGCCTATGATAACATCATAGCTACCAAGATGCATAGGTATAAGATCAATCGGGAAAACGTGATCATTTAAGTTCACAGTACATCCGATAATAACAGTGTCAATATCAATAGTGTTTCCGTCAGCCACCTCCACGTTAAACGGTTTATCTAAATATGTACGTGTTCTACCAAGCAAGCATTCAAAATCATATGAAACGAAACTCCTATCAGCACCAGAATCAAATAAGACAGATGCATAAGAGTTGTTGATCAGAAATGTACCGTTGACCACGTCCTGGTTGGCTTGAGCAGCTGGGGTATTCAGTTGAAACGCCCGACCTCTTGCCACCCTCGGATTATTTCCAGTCAACTTTGGGCACTGATTTCTGAAGTGACCCACTTCACCACACTCATAACAGGCTCTTGCCTGTGCTTGAGGTACCTGGCGGATGGGTACAGCTGGAATAGGTTGAGCTTGTGGAGCTGGCAGTGCAAGCCATGCATGTTGCATCCTTTGTGCTTGCGGTGCACTCCGACAAACATTAGCAAAATGGCCATACTTGCCACAGTTGTTGCAGATGCGACAAGGCAAGTTTGGCATATGATGATATCTGCAAGTATTACATTGGGGAGTATTCCCAGTGTAGTTCCTTGCAGTAGAGTTGGTTGATGATTGCTGCACAAACTTAGCAGTAAGAGCAGTGACCATGAAGTTCCTGGTCTTCCTCTTTTTGTTGCTACTCTTTGATGAACTAGCAGCCTCGGTCTTGATCTCAGTCTTTGCTTCCTTGGTGGTATTCTTCGTCTCAGTCTTCTTCGTTCCTTTTCTCGTGAGAGTTCCAGCCTTTACATGGTTATCTGTAAGTGTAGTAGACAACCGGATCGCAGCCTCAATTGTTTTGGGGTTGCTCCCATAAACAGTATCTTGAATCTGCATCGGCAGCCCGCCGATATACTTCTCTATCGCTCTTTCCAACGGAGTCACTAAATGAGGCACCAGCAGGCTATACTCATGGAACTGAGTATTGTAGATTACATTTTCCCCGCTGTCCTGCTTGAGTTCCCAGAACTCAGTCTCGAGCTTCCTCATCTCACTTCGCGGACAGAATTCAGTGGTCATTAGGTTCTTGACCTCTGTCCATGTTAGTGCAAGGGCAGCATCAACTCCCCTAGTTCGCTTCTCCCCATTCCACCAAGTTAATGCTCTCTTCTGGAAAACATTGGTGGCATAGCGAACTTTCAGATTATCGGGGCAATCACTGTTGATGAAGGTATTCTCCATACTCTCAAACCACTGCAGTAGACCAGTGGCTGATTCAGCACCCGTGAACTTCAGAGGATTACAGGAGTTGAAATGCTTGAAGGTGCAAGTTGGCGGATTTGCACCACCTCTGTTTTGATTGATGTTCTGGTTGGCTTGTGTCAGTTGATTCACCAAACCAGTGATCAGCGTTGCTAACTCTTGGATGCCGGAGTTGGCATTACCGTTGTTAGCATCCCCACTGTTCGAGTCATCTTCGTTGTGACGGCGCGGCGGCATGTTTCTGAAGAATTAGAAACATGTTACTACCGTTACAACGCAAATCATACAAACAATGGTCAAATCATTGTGATTTTTGGGTATTTTTACTTTCTGATATTTGATTTGACAAAAAGAAATAAAATAAAAATTGAAGGATTACATATAGGAACTATATTTCTCTCCTATATGTCATTAAACTCATAATATTTATAAATTTCCTAATATTTTTCTAAGTGTCCTAGTTGGTCATAACTAATATTAACTAACTATTCCTAAGTCCTATACATTCTCCCACCCTATACCAACACTGACAACCTCCCGATGCAATGCAACAAGCTTATATATAGGGCATATGCAGAGGTAGATCGCCATCTCCCCTACACCATCCCACCACCGTTCCATTGCACCACGATTATGCCCTTGTTAGCGTTTAGGGTGTATTATGTATCGCACCATAATCTTACTTCACAAACCTTATCCTAGGTAGGATAATTTTGAGTGAAGTGATCTCTAGTTCCCTTGGACAATTAGGTTTGCCTAATGTCTAAGTTCACCTGACATTAGAGTTCCCATAATTGTCTAAGTTCACTAAATTCTATGTTAATCCCAATGTCCATATTTATGAAGGAGGGTTCATATCATCACCAAGTGCTCTTATTGTCACTAAGTGTTCATATCTTCCCTGTAATTTATTTTCATCAGGTGTTCATACCATCACTAGGTGTTAGTATCATCACTATGCGTTTATATGATTATCAAGTGTCTATATCATCTCCCAAGTCCATATTTCATCACTAACCACTCATATTGTTCGTTAATCCTATGCACCCTACGTGTCCAATCAGTGTATCTCATAAATGAATTTATAAGTGTTTATCAAGTATGATCCTCCATGAGTCAATCCAAACCAACCTTAACCAACATACCATCAACATCCATCAACCATAACCTTAAAGCAATCCCTAATAATATCCTAAGTTCCTGACACTGAAAGACCCCCAATATACTACAAATGGTATATGTATAGGGCATATGTAAGGGTCAGTCGCAACTGCTCTAGCCACCGTCCCACCACCTTTGTAGTATACCACGAGTGTGTCCTTGTTCGGAGTTTATAAATCATACAATTAATTCTCTAAAGCAGATAATTCCTAAGCAGTTAATTTCCTAAACAGGTAATTTCCCAAACGGGTAGTTCCCACATTCTTCAATACTGACATCCACCCAATGCACCGTAAATGGTATATATATAGGGCATATGTAAGGGTCAGTCGCAACTGCCCTAGCCAACGTCCCGCCACCTTTACGATACACCACGTGCATGTCCTTATCGAATCATTAGGGCACAAGTAGCAACCAATTAATGATCAGCATATATATAATCAGATGTATGACAGGAGTTCAGTTAACATGTAATAAACACATAAGCATGAAATCCTGAATATACTAACTAGTGTATGAATTTCTTCATACTAAGGTATCCTACGGTTATAGACTAGGTCAACCATTTCTAGTAACTTAATTTCCTATAACCCAGGCTCTGATACCAATCTGTAACACCCTGACCGATGGCGGAAACGTCGGGATGCCACGAGGGATGTGTAGATTGTTCAAAAGCTCGTGGGCATCTAAATTCAATCATCATATATCAATCAATCAACCATAATAATTACACAAAAATCATGTTCATCATGAATTAGTTACATCAATTACACAAAAGAATTAGCTAAACTAACTAAACTCTAATCGCCAGAATTTTAGTTAATTAGCTAAGTCCAAGATCCTATATGATGATGTCCAAAATAGAAGAGATCACCCTCTTCATCCTACTTGTCTCCATCACCTGAAACATGTAAGAAATCAAGTGTCAACTACGAAGTAGTTGGTGAGTAATCATAAGTTTTATACTTAAAAGGTTTTGTAAAATAAATTTAAAAGTTTATGTTTGAAAATGGTTTTATAAAAGGTTTAGATAAAACGAGTATAAGTACTTATGATTTTCTGAGAATTTCCATAATAATACCTGTATGAGATAATCCAATCAATCCCCAACTTCACAACCAAACACATACACAGACACATAATCACATAACCAATCAGTCATAATCAATCATAAATAATCATAGTCAATAATCGATAATCAAACCACAAACCAATCAACCAATCTCAGCATCAATATTCTCAAATAATGTTCGTGACTATACATGGTCATTATGTAATTAACATAAGTTAAAAACATGATCCATGGAGTGGTCGCTAACCACGTGACAATACATGAAGTCAAAGCAATTAACCGAAGTCAAAGGCAATGATTCACGGATGTGGAAATCATCCACGTGACAATACATGAAGTCAAAGCAATTAACCGAAGTCAAAGGCAATGATTCACGGAGTATGTGACAATACATGTAACCTTTGTTATCGACCGAAGTCAATAACACTGCTTACACGGATGTATAATAATCAGTGATAATCCATAATAATGCTAATTCATATTAGTGAATATCATAATGATAAACAGGTATTATCCTTGTGTTATCAAAATAATATTTAAACCGGTATACATGTTTCACCTCCGAGTTTTAAAACAAAAACAGTTTAAAGAAAGGGAGGTTATGAGAACTCACCTGAGTCCCTAGACCCTGTGCTTTAGTAGAATGCGCGCTCGCATGTGTAAAAATCAAAGTCAACTCAACAATCTGAGATTATTGTACATTTGTATTTATGAGTACATGTGTTTCATTACAGTCCATTATCTATACTTGTTTGCTTTCTAATTAATCGTTGTGCCGTTAACGTAGTTTATTTCATCTAAGTTACAATGAGTTTCAAAATCTTGCATAATGTTCATCATCATCTACTAATTTAACCTTGTTGGTTCCCAACTAGGTTGTAATGATCCATTAGTTATAATATCATAAATATACATTTACATGTATGGCCACTATGCTAACCACCTTAGTTTAAGTTATTAGCATTCAATTGAATGTTTAGTAAAACTCTTGCTTAATTTGTAAATATCACAATTTTAATATGCATATAATTCCTTAGCTTACTTAAAACTTGAATTTGAGAAAGAAAAGTGTCAACTTAAATGATTCATGCATTATTCCCTTTAAACAACACTATAACTGAATTTTATAATAAAACAACTTCTTAAGTCACGTTAATAGTGCCGAAGTCATTTGCTTGAGACCTTGAAATCATGTATGATCTTATAATAAAACTTTGATTATTAAAAGAAGGTGGTGACTCATAGTTGATCCCATGCATGCATGCGTATTACATGTTGTTCCTCAAGACCTTGAATCCCGCCCTTAACCCTAATTCACACTTAAGCTTGGTTTCTGCCTAAGGGCAGCGAACCTATGTCCAACCCCAGCCAAGGTTCGGCTCCTAAATGAAAGGTTAGGGTTCGGCTGAATAAGGTTAGGGTTCGGCCAAGGCTAGTTCGCAAGGCTAGGTTCGTGTCTGTTTCCCTCGGTTCGGCTACCAAAGGTTCGGTGGCCACATTAGGTTCGTGGATGATGCAACAGGCTCGTTTCTATCTGGATGGTTCGGTGTCCCTAGGGTTCGCCACCCTAGGGTTCGGCTCCATCGAGTAAACAGGTTCGCGAGTCCAACAGGGTTCACCCCTACCTGCTGTCGCGAGCCCAGGTCCTTCACCCTCGCGTTCCTGCACTATCATGGCTAACTATGGCTTCTATACTGTTACTAGTACACCGATTAACACATATAAAAACCCTAAAAGTCGGGTTAGTAGGATAGTTGCCAAGATCCACAAATCTCTAACAAAAACCAAAATGTAAGCTCAGATTTACCTCGAAATCTAACCCGAATGCGAGATTTTCTTGTACTTCTTTGTTCTCCTCGATCTCACGAATGCGTAGGCGCCGAAATCTCGTGAATCCGTCAAGAAACGAGTGAAAGAGGCTAGAGAGAAGGTGGAGGTAGTGAGGGTGACGAAAATGGATAGTTAGAGAGAGAAGTGATATGTTGGAAAAGAAGAAGAAAAAAAGAATTGTCTTTCTTATAACACGTGTTATCTCCACCTGTTCGGTCTCGTCTTTATCGCGATAATTATAATAAAATGTTCGGTTTTTAACATAAACATATTTAAAAATTATAACTTGTTTAAATAATTTAAATTTCATTTTTGTAAAAGTAGTTTTAAAGAAAATGACTTTAATTAAACTATTTCGTAAAGTAATTCCGTTTCGTTTTCTTAATTTAATTATTTGATAAATTAATTTATCCAGATTCTTTTTAAGTTGCGATTCCTAATAAACGTTTTCATTTTTCCCTTATTAATTTAATATCGTTAAATATTAATTAATTATCTCGTCGAAACGCGCTACTCGCGTACGTATTCGTAAAGATCGTCACCTTTGCGAATCCAACGCTTGTGTCGTATTTCGATTTGATTTACGATTTATGGAATATCGTTTCAGAACATCATTCTTAATAATTATATTCGTGTGAATCGTCACCCACGTGAATACATTTATTAAGTTAATATTTCTGAATTAATATTCGCGTTTAAATAATATTCGTAACCTCGCTTCGCGTAATTAATTCTCATTAATTATTAATTTTAATATTATCATTCCCAAACCAAAAGCCACTAAACCAAATCACTGACACATCCATGATAGACCGAAATATGCATATGTATAGGGCATATGCAGAGGTAGATCGCAACCTCCCCTACACCGTCCCACCGCTATTTCGATAAACCATGACCATGTGTCCTTGACTACGTTTAGCAACCAGACTCTAACAAACTCCCAGTTCCATTCCATATCTATTCTTATTCCAAACCAATAATCCATAATCAGAATAATCATCAGCGATAAACACTCTGGTTCTGTTTAGTTGGATTACAACTAAACTTCCCATGGTTTACGCGTATAATATGTGCTATAATCATGTACACCATCAACAGTGAATATCATCAAATAATATGTCAATATTATTAATTACAAAATCTTAGGTCGTAACAGTACAATCGTACGGATGTACGGACAACCTAAAGTACATTGATGTTACACCACCACATACTAAACCACATATGACATTGTTGTTAATGATGGTTAAGCATTTTTACCCATCATTCACTTCCTTTCAACCATAGTTCTAATGTAAACACAAAACATTTGTTAAACCCCCAGATAACAACCTTAATCTCATTAACACCACCTGCAATATCCAATTCGGTATGTTTATATATAGGGCATATGTAGGGTCGAACTTACCGCCCGCCCAGCCAACATCCCACCACATACTAAATCACATATGGCAGTGCTATTAATGATAATTAAGCATTTTACCCCTATCCTTAACTCACTAGTTCTTCAGTTCTTTGTTATTGTAAATACAACAAGTTGGGAATCCCTATTGATTCCTTAAGTTCATCACACAATTATGATCAACCACAACATTTGTAGAAACAATTAAATAAATGCTTAATTTAAATAAATAAATAAACATTTAATAAAATCTAAGACCTAATGATTGGGCCTTGGTCAACTCGAGTAGACTAGTCTAGCAATCAGGGTTCTTAGTAGTAAAGGAGATCTGTAAACCTCATCAAACATGTGACATATAATCAATCAGTCTAGCTAGGACATCTTTTGATATATACGCTTTTATAGTTCTTTAGACCGTCCATAGTTCGTATAGTTCTTTAGTTCTTTGGCACATGTTATCTTTGAGCATTTCCCAGATGTTCCTCAAAACAGTTAGGGAATACTGTAAATATCATCAAACATGCGTCTCATATTCGATCAGTCTAGCTAGGACATCTTTCAAACCTGATAATGGCACATGCTATCTTTAATATTTCCCAGTCAGACCCTTGAAATAGTTCTTTGTACTTAGTTCTTAGAAATAGATCGTTAGTTCTTTAACAACACAACCCCGAAAATAGTTCTTTGATTAGTCCGTTAGTTCTTTGAAATAGACCTTTGAAAATGGTTCTTTGTTTTAGATATTTAGTTCTTTGAAAATAGTCCTTTGAAAATAGTTCTTTGATTTGAAAGAGTTATATACTCATGCTGAATAGATAACTTACCTTGAAATCCTGTATAAAGTATACCTAGACAGATTCTAGGATAACAATTTCACATATAAAACATATGTTAAGTAAAAGCATTTATGTAAATATAATTCAAGAAAATAATTTATGCATGCCTCTCAGGCCCACGTTTGTAAAACAAAAATGTTTAGAAAAGGGGCAATGAAGTCACATGTGTTGCGGTGCAAATGATCTATCACAAAATGCGCGCTCGTTCTTGTAGCTTAGGTTTCTTCAGTTCCCGAGTTGTTTTAAAAGAATCGAATACGATAAGTATACGTATTAGTCATCGTATCTAGGGTTTGGTCTCGATGTGCAACTAAGTGTCCTATGTTACCAGTGTGATTCTAAGCTTTAATCTAGCTATTCTAACTTTATTACCCATTTGTAACCCGTACCTCAACTGTTAACTATAACATCTATTAATTAATATGTTTTTAATTTAATTCATTTTAAGTTAAATATAAAATCTAAATCATTTATTTTAATTTAATAAGTTCACAAAACAGTTTCTTTTATTAAAATATCATTACTTGAATTTAAATCAACATTTTAACTTGTGATGGGCTTTAGTTAAGCCCATTGGGCCCAACTCAGCCCGTTTATTAGCTTTTGATCTTCCAAATGGCTTCTTTAGTTTAAAACATCCTTTACTTATGTAAAAATAGGGTTTTCACATAATGGGTTTGGGTTAAGCCCATTGGGCCAACCTAGACCCATTGTTTACCTTTAATCTTCAAAGACTTCCCCTTGATGTATTGGATCGACCAACCAAGTGTTAACCACACATGCTAAGTTGTTAAGGTGTCTTACGAAAACCCATTCTCAACTTACACATTAAGTTGTTTACCCCATGTTGACCCTCATTAGTTATGTATTAGTTTTGCATAATAAAAACCCTAATTCTCAGCCCATGCATACACACCCCCCGATTATTTCATGCTTGCACGTGTACAAGAACTCCCATGCATTTCGTACCCTAGCACCACCATTTTCATGAAAGATTTAGCTCGATGCACATTGGACCAGCGAACCTATGCATACATGAATAGGTTCAGCCCAGCTAAGGTGTAGTGACCCAAGGTTCGTCCATGTTCCAAGGTCTCGTGGGTTCGGCTAAGGGAAAACCCTAGGTTCGCCGGTTCTTTGAGTCTGTCAGCTAGGGCTCGGCTGATTATGAGGTTCGCGACTTCATGCGTGCAGGTTCACCTAGGGAAAGATGGTTCAGCTGACATAGGTTCGCATGGTCAAGGGTTCGGCTGCGATGTATGCAGGTTCAGCCTCCAGGGTTCGTGGGTCTCTATGTGTTCGGCAACACCTCTAAGTTCGTGTGACCAAGGGTTCGCCACTCCAATGGTTCGGCTGTGCAAGCAGGTTCGGCTAGGGTTCCATATTTGTCACCCTAAGGTTCGGCCAGCTGCTGATGGGTTCGGCCGGAGGTGTTCACGAACCTGTAGCCTTTCATGGATCACCATCCTCATCCTAGAGACCTAATATCTGTTACAACTTCATTTCCAAGGTTTCCTAATGTTTCACAATAACCTATATCTTGATTTCTAGGGTTTTAAACCTATTAGAACACAATAATTACAAGGGGTCGTGACACACTCTCAAAACCGAAAATAAATTGAAGATTTACCTCAAAATCGACGGATAAAAGCTTCGATCTTCAGTACTTCCTTAATCTACGTTGCGTGGTGGTCGTTTTGGCACCAAAAACGTTTGAAATGGTTGAGAAATGGGTAAGAACTTCTAGAGAGAAGGTAGGGAGAAGGATTTTAGAGAGAGAGAGAAGGTGAAAACGAAAATGGGAGAGAAAGAAGGTGATGGTGGTGGTTGGTGTGTCATTTATGACCACATTTAATGTTTCCAAAATACCCGGGTGTTCGATCTCGATCGGTTTCGCGTAACACGTCGGTTCTTCGTAGTCTTTGCGACAAAACGATTCGGTTTTTAAGCTAAAGTTTACAAAAATTTTTTTAGGTTGTGATTCCTAATAAATTAACTAAATATTTGTAGTTTAATTAAAATTTTCAGAAATATTAAATTTACTGTTTAAAATCGAATCGTACGGTCGTCGCGCGTATTCGTTCGAATCGTCACCCGTACGAACACGACGACAACTATACTTTTCAATATTGTTTTCTAATTTTAGGATATCATTCAGAACGTTAAACTTCCAGATTTATTCGTACAGATTGTCACCTATACGAATAATCCGGCGATTTAGCATTCACGTAACGACATCCGTGTTGTTTTGTTTAATAAAGCCTCACATATGTTTATACATAATAAAATCCTAACACATAATCACATGATGGTTCTGTATTGCCAGATGATTATCTGACTGATGAACGATGTTTTCTGAGTTTTGTTTCTCTGTAATGATTTAGAATTTGTTGTTTGATAACACGAATTGACAATGAATTATGATATGATTATGAATCACACTGAAATACATATAGTTCGTACCTGATTACTGTTCGTAGCACTGTTGCGATCACTGTTCCGGTACGATTCCGGCACAGATGTTACAGTCTCCCCTTGTTAGAGAAATTTCGTCCCGAAATTTAAGAGTTGTTATCAGGTACGGCTTCCTCTGTAAACAGTTGGGGATACTTAGTCTTCATGTGATCTTCACGTTCCCAAGTAAACTCAGGTTCGCGCTTTGAGTTCCAACGAACCTTTACAATCGGAATACGGCTTCGCCTCAGTTGTTTAACTTTGCGATCGATAATCTCCAAAGGTTCCTCAATAAAGTGTAACTGTTCATCCACCTGAATTTCTTCGATCGGGATGACAAGTGATTCGTCAGCAAGGCATTTCTTTAAATTCGAGACGTGAAACACGTCATGCACACCACTGAGTTCATCAGGTAATCTCAGTCTATACGCCACTGGACCAATACGTTCGATGATCTCTAACGGTCCCACGTATCGTGGTGCTAACTTGCCTATCTTTCCAAAGCGTACTACACCTTTCCATGGGGATACCTTCAACATTACTCAGTCTCCCACATGGAATTCCAACGGTTTGCGCCGTTTGTCGGCGTAGCTCTTTTGTCTGCTCCTAGTAGCTTGGAGTCTTCGTTGAATCTGAGCAATCTTGTCAGTTGTTTCCTGAATAAGCTCTGGCCCAGTTATTCGATTGCCTCCAACTTCAGTCCAACAGATCGGTGATCGACATTTTCGACCATACAAAGCCTCGAATGGTGCACATCCGATGCTACTGTGATAACTGTTTTTGTAGGAGAATTCAATGAGTGGCAAATGAGAATCCCAATTTCCACCGAAATCCAATACACAGGTTCTTAACATATCCTCTAGTGTCTGAATTGTACGTTCACTTTGACCATCTGTTTGTGGATGGTAAGTGGTACTCAGATTTAACTTCGTCCCTAGAGATTTCTGTAATGATTGCCAGAACTTGATGTGAATCTGCTGTCTCTATTAGATATAATAGACAATGGCACACCGTGGCGTACCACTATCTCATTGATGTATAGTCTTGCCAGTCTATCCATCGTGAAAGTCTCACGCATCGGCAAGAAGTGAGCAGATTTCGTCAAACGATCGATGATAACCCAGATTGTATCATGACCACTGGAAGTGCGGGGTAGCTTGGTAATAAAATCCATAGCTATTTGTTCCCACTTCCAGAGCGGAATCTCAGGCTGTTCCAGTAAACCAGACGGTTTCTGGTGTTCTGCCTTTACCTTTGCACACGTAAGACATTGAACGACGTACTCGGCTATGTCTTTCTTCATCCCAGGCCACCAATAAAATCCACGCAAGTCTTGGTACATTTTATCAGCGCCTGGATGAACAGAGTACTTAGTCTTGTGTGCTTCATTGAAGATAAGTCTTCTCAATTCATCTACAGCCGGAATCCATATGCGATCCTGGTAGTAGATCATTCCATCAGGCTTAGTCTCAAGGTGTTTATCCACTCCGCAATCGAGTTCTTTCTTCAGATTTCCTCGGTCAACTGATTCTTGTTGTGCTTGAATAATCTTGTCTCGTAAGCTGGTCTGCACAGTCATTCCCGTTGCCCTAATGCGCAAGGGTTTGACCCGTTCCTTCCGGCTTAAGGCATCAGCAACAACATTCGCCTTTCCTGGATGGTACTTGATAACACAATCGTAATCGTTCAAAAGTTCAACCCAACGACGTTGTCGCATGTTGAGTTCCTTCTGGTCAAAGATGTGCTGCAGACTTTTGTGATCAGTAAATATGGTACACTTGGTGCCATATAAGTAATGTCTCCAAATCTTCAATGCGAAGATTACAGCTCCCAGTTCAAGATCATGAGTAGTGTAGTTCTTCTCATGAACTTTTAACTGTCTTGATGCATAAGCGATAACTTTGTCTCGTTGCATCAATACGCAACCCAGTCCCTGATAGGAGGCATCACAGTATACAACAAAGTCATCACATCCTTCTAGAAGAGATAGGATTGGAGCATCACATAGTTTCTGTTTCAACTGAAAAGCATCTTCTTGTTTCTACTCCCAGACAAACGGTTCACTTTTCTGAGTTAGCTTAGTAAGAGGCAGAGCTATCTTAGAAAAGTTCGAGATGAACCTTCTATAACAACCTGCCAATCCCAGAAAAGATCGTATCTCCGTCGGCGTCTTCGGAGTATCTCAGTTCTTTATCGCCTCGATCTTGGCAGGATCTACATGTATTCCCTCGCTGTTGACCACATGACCCAGAAATTGAACTTCTCGTAGCCAAAATTCACACGTAGAGAATTTGGCATAAAGTTTCTCTTCTTTCAATAGCTCCAAGATCTTTCTGAGATGTTGCTCGTGGTTAGCTTTGTTCTTAGAATAAATCAGTATGTCATCGATACAGACAATGAGAAACTGGTCCAGATACGGCTTGCACACTCGGCTCATGAGGTCCATGAAAACCGCTAGTGCATTCGTCAACCCGAAAGGCATCACCATGAATTCGTAATGCCCGTATCTAGTTCGAAACGCCGTCTTCGGTATGTCTTCGTCTTGAACTCTGAGCTGATGATATCCAGACAGCAAGTCAATCTTCGAGAAGTACTGGGCTCCTTGCAGCTGGTCAAACAAATCATCAATCCTCGGCAATGGATACCGATTCTTGATGGCTAGCTTGTTCAGCTCACGGTAGTCTATGCACATTCGTAACGATCCGTCTTTCTTTTTCACAAACAAGACCGGAGCTCCCCAAGGTGAGTAGCTCGGTCTGATGAAACCTTTATCAAGTAGCTCCTGTAACTGGTTTGACAATTCCTGCATCTCTAAAGGTGCTAACCTGTAAGGAGATTTTGCAGCAGGAGTTGCTCCAAGAACTAAGTCAATACGAAACTCCACCGGTCGCGGAGGTGGCAAACCTGGTTGGTCTTCAGGAAATACTTCCGGATATTATTTCACTACTCGTACGTATTGAATCTTTTTCTTGTCTTTCTCCTTTCCCACCACATGAGCCAGGAAAGCTACGCATCACTTCTGTAGACACTTACGCGCCTTTGTACAAGAGATGATCTTGACACTTCGTTTTGCTTGACCCCCTTTGACTTCCAACACACGATCATCCGGTAATGGAATTCGAAGCAACTTCTCGGAACAGATGACTTCCACTCGATTAGAAGAAATCCAATCCATGCCAACAATGATGTCGAAACTACCCAACTCCATCGGTATCAAGTCGATGGTAAATGTGTGACCATTAAGTGTCAATGGGCAGTCCCTATATATAGTACTAACTGTGACCTGTTTCCCGTTAGCTACTTCTATAATGTAAGGGAAGTCTAACTGTTCCTCTACAGAATCTAGTTGGCATGCAAAATCGGTAGAGATAAAACTCTGATCCGCACCAGTGTCAAACAAAATAGATGCATAAAATTCGTGTAAGAGAAATGTACCAGTGACCACATTCGGGTCTTGGCGTGCAGCTGGTGCTCCGATAGCAAAGGCTCTTCCACAGGGTGCTTGAACTGCCTGCTGTGCTTTCTTTGGGCAGTTCTTCGCAAAGTGGCCCTGTTCGCCACAGTTATAGCATCCACCGTTGTTCTGATTGGCTGGTGGAGGGAGAGCTAAAGCAGCATTGTTGACTGCTTGGTTTGGTGTCATCCGGCAGTGTTGGACCCAATATCCCTTTCGTCCACATCCCGTGCATTGCTTGCAGGGAGTGTTAGTAGCATGATGATATTGACACTTGGCACACATAGGATATGTACCAGTGTAGGGTCTTCTGTTAGGGTTTTTTGGTGCAGCTGCTACTTGTTGAAGAGGTGTGGCCATAATGTAGTTCTTGATGACCTTCTGTTTCTTTTTCTGGTGATGGTGGGGTTTCTTTGAAAACTCTTCCTTGCATTTGCCGGAGTCTGCCTCTTTCTTTAAAGTTCCAGAGGCTACCATCAGGTCAGTAAGTTTCCCCGATAGACTAACAGCTGACTCCACTGTGACAGGATTTGCAGCAACCACTAATCCTTGTATACAAGCAGGTAGCCCGCATACGTACCTGTCAATCCGTTTTTCCAGAGTCGATACCATGTCTGGCACCAAAGCAACTAACTCATGGTAACGGGTGGTGTATCCCATGTGATCTGCCCCTTTCATCACATGGTTAGACCCTCCAATCTCTGCAGCTCGTTCTTGGGGCAAAACTCAGTTCTCAGCAGGGTCTTGAAGTCTTCCCAAGTCATTGACATAGCTTCTTGTCTTCCCCTTGCATTAATTTGGCCGTTCCACCAAGTCAAGGCTCGTTTGTTGAATGTTCCAGCAGAGTAGCTTCAACCTTCTATATCCATTAGATCAGGCCAACGGCTCCTTCATTACCGCTAAAACTAGGCGTCTTACACCCCATAAAGGACTTATAAGAGTGATTTGAAGCACCACCAGTGTTTCCACTGGCTTCCCCCGATGAATGCATGGTGTTGCTGCTGTCGTTCCGTAACCGATTGAGCATATCCGGTATCACTTCTTTCAGCTGATTAGTCAGCTGACTGCTCAGTAGAGTCATCAATGCCCCCATAGCCGGATCTAGTATTGGAGTCGTGCTCGGACCCGGAGGTGGGTTAAGTGGAGGAGGTGGAGGTGGAGGAGATGGTGGTGGTGAATCAGCTGGTGATGGCGTGCAGTGATCGAATGCAGAAGACATAATGCAAGTACATAGATCCTATGTTCTCTACATGAAGAGTCCCTAGGTTATATTCTAGGTCAAACCATTAAAATAAATGACCTATGTTTCTCTATAACCATGGCTCTGATACCAATCTGTCACACCCCGAGCCGGCGGGAACGGATCGAATTTCCCGTCGGGCGGAAGGTTCTCGGGGCGCGATATCGTGAGTGATAATCATAGTGATCAGATTGTATACATTTTACATGATAATAATGAGAAATGCTAAATAGAATAGAATTACAAAGTTAAATTACATCAGTATCGTTCATAATTTAACAATGTAAATCTATTATCAACATCATAAATTTTCTATCTTGTATCTGCACAAGATATACAAAATATATTGTGTAATGATGTTCCAAAAGAATGCAGGTCCAAAAATACTATGTCTTCTATCAGGAATCCTAGTCCAAATGCATTAGCTTCTTAATTGACATGTTCGTCACCTGAGAAGTCATGCAAAAATAAAATCAACACATGGTTGGTGAGTTCATATAGTTTAGCATTTGAAAATAGCTTGTAAACCCTTTTTCGGTAAAAACCCTAACCTCATTAACTTCACCTGCAATATCCAGTTTGGTATGCTTATATATAGGGCATACGAAAGGGTCGAGCCTACAACCCGCCCAGACGCCATCCCACCACATACTAAACCACATATGACATTGTTGTTAATGATAGTTAAGAATTTTTAGCCATCATTCACTTCCTTTCAACCATAGTTCTAATGTAAACACAAAACATTTGTTAAACCCCCCGGTAACAACCTTAATCTCATTAACACCACCTGCAATATCCAATTCGGTATGCTTATATACAGGGCATATGTAGGGTCGAACTTACCGCCCGCCCAGCCAACATCCCACCACATACTAAATCACATATGGCAGTGCTATTAATGATAATTAAGCATTTTACCCCTATCCTTAACTCACTAGTTCTTCAGTTCTTTGTTATTGTAAATACAACAAGTTGGGAATCCCTATTGATTCTTTAAGTTCATCACACAATTATGATCAACCACAACATTTGTAGAAACAATTAAATAAATGCTTAATTTAAATAAATAAATAAACATTTAATAAAATCTAAGACCTAATGATTGGGCCTTGGTCAACTCGAGTAGACTAGTCTAGCAATCAGGGTTCTTAGTAGTAAAGGAGATCTGTAAACCTCATCAAACATGTGACCTATAATCAATCAGTCTAGCTAGGACATCTTTTGATATATAGGCTTTTATAGTTCTTTAGACCGTCCATAGTTCGTATAGTTCTTTAGTTCTTTGGCACATGTTATCTTTGAGCATTTCCCAGATGTTCCTCAAAACAGTTAGGGAATACTGTAAATATCATCAAACATGCGTCTCATATTCGATCAGTCTAGCTAGGACATCTTTCAAACCTGAGAATGGCACATGCTATCTTTGATAGTTCCCAGTCAGACCCTTGAAATAGTTCTTTGTACTTAGTTCTTTGAAATAGATCGTTAGTTCTTTAGCAACACAACCCCGAAAATAGTTCTTTGATTAGTCCGTTAGTTCTTTGAAATAGACCTTTGAAAATGGTTCTTTGTTTTAGATCTTTAGTTCTTTGATAATAGTCCTTTGAAAATAGTTCTTTAATTTGAAAGAGTTATATACTCATGCTGAATAGATAACTTACCTTGAAATCCTGTATAAAGTATACCTAGACAGATTCTAGGATAACAATTTCACATATAAAACATATGTTAAGTAAAAGCATTTATGTAAATATAATTCAAGAAAATAATTTATGCATGCCTCTCAGGCCCGCGTTTGTAAAACAAAAATGTTTAGAAAAGGGGCAATGAAGTCACATGTGTTGCGGTGCAAATGATCTATCACAAAATGCGCGCTCGTTCTTGTAGCTTAGGTTTCTTCAGTTCCCGAGTTGTTTTAAAAGAATCGAATACGATAAGTATACGTATAAGTCGTCGTATCTAGGGTTTGGTCTCGATGTGCAACTAAGTGTCCTATGTTACCAGTGTGATTCTAAGCTTTAATCTAGTTATTCTAACTTTATTACCCATTTGTAACCCGTACCTCAACTGTTAACTATAACATGTATTAATTAATATGTTTTTAATTTAATTCATTTTAAGTTAAATATAAAATCTAAATCATTTATTTTAATTTAATAAGTTCACAAAACAGTTTCTTTTATTAAAATATCACTACTTGAATTTAAATCAACATTTTAACTTGTGATGGGCTTTAGTTAAGCCCATGGGGCCCAACTCGGCCCGTTTATTAGCTTTAGATCTTCCAAATGGCTTCTTTAGTTTAAAACATCCTTTACTTATGTAAAAATAGGGTTTTCACATAATGGGTTTGGGTTAAGCCCATTGGGCCAACCTAGATGTAACATCAGTGCCGGAACCGCCACCGGAACAGTGATCTCTACAGCATATGAACAGTAAGCAGGTACGAATCAGGTACATTTCAGTATGTTTCATTTTTCGTATCATTTATCAATGTCATTTTGTGTGTTCATAGAACAAATTCAGAAACATTTAACAGAAAACACAGTTCAGAACAATGGTTCTTGAGTCAGATAATTATCTGGCAATACAGAACCATCATGTGATTATTTGTTAGGATTTATTATGTATAAACGTATGTGAGACTTCATAGAACAAACACACGAATATTGTTATGTGAATGCTAAATTGACGGGTTATTCGTATAGGTGACGATCTGTCCGAATATATCTGAAAGTTTAACGTTCTGAATGATATTCTATAATTAGAAAACAAGGTCGAAAAGCATAGTTATCGCCGTGTTCGTACGGGTGACGATTCGAACGCATACGCGCGACGACCGTACATTTCGATTTAAACAGTTGACGTTGTTTTAAATATTAAAATAAATTGAAGATATTAGTTAATTTATTAGGAATTACAACCTAGAATAATTAAAAGATTTCTAATTTTAAAATAGTATCGTTTCGTCGCGAAAACTACACGATCCGGAGATTTTGCGCGAAACCAAACGAGATCGAACGACGGGTATTGTGATACATTAAATGAAGGCATTTAATGTATCATCATACTCTCACCAACTCATTTCACCCACCAAATTTTCGTCTCTCTCTCTAGCTCTCTCTCTCTCTCTCTAAAAACTTTAACTTCTCTCTACGATTGGGAACTCGTTTCAAGTCGGATTCAAGCTATCTTGGTTCCATTACAACCCTCTCATCGTCTAGATTTCAGGAGTACAACCCATTCAAGCTTTCATCCATGAAATTTGAGGTAATGTTCAAATTTAAACCCGGTTTATAGGTTTTTTTTTCACGAATTCATGGGTTTTGTTACTATAATTGATGATAAAGACTTAAAACACTTAAGTAATGGTGTCTAGCATGTTTAGAAACTGTTAGGGATGAATTTTGTAACAGGTTTAACCCCCTAGGACGAAGAAGATGATGAAAAACCACGGCAGGTTCGCGAACTAAACCCAATCAGCATCAGCCGAACCTGGCCGAACCCCTACAAACCTAGCCGAACCATTTTCTGATGCAACGAACCCTACACCCACGTGGGGGACTCCTGCAACGAACCTGTGATCAACCTGAGCCGAACCCTGCAACCACCTGCCCCACGAACCTGGAATCTTTTGGCCAAACCCTCCTTGCAAGCCGAAGTCTCTTCAGCCGAACCCATGATTCGCGAACCTGTCTCGGCCGAAGCTATGAGATCACAACGAACCTTAGCATGACAAACCTTAGGAGCCGAACCCTAAGGGTTCGGTGGTGTAATGGGCGAACCTTATGCCTATGTTAGCCGAACCTAAGGAGGGTTTCTAATAAGGTTCGCTGCCTTGGATGAGGTATTGAGCCAAATTGTTATAAAACCCGTAAATTCCTTGATGCATGTGGATATATGACCAACAAAACAAGGGTAAATGATCTAGGGAATGGTTAGATGACCATGAAAATCCTTAGGAGCATGAGAAGTTAAGTCTATAATGAACACGCATGGGTTCATTTAGTCATGGGTGTGCATGGATTACATGGATGCATGGGACTAATACAAGGTGTTAGATATAAGTAATGGGAAATAAGGAAGCCACATTGGGGGATAGAAGTTATAAAATTTATATCCTAATTTCATATTAACAACTCACAATGAGTGGTTAACATGAATAATTTGGATATCTATGTCATATGGATCAAACATTTGTGATTACGATCAAGGGTGAATCAAGAGTTTGTTATTGGGCTTAAATGGGCCCAATGGGACTTAATTAAGTCCGTCAAGTGTTAAACGTTTAATTAAATTTTTGTATTGATGTTTTAAATATAAAATTGGAAGCATGAATGTTTTCAATTAAAATTAATAAGTGTCATTGATTTCTTCAAAGTTTATTTGGTTATAAAAGTTAGTGGTAATATCATTGATTGTGATTTGTCATAAAATAGACAATGTAATTATCTGGATTTTTAAAGTAAAACAAAGGAAACTCTGCCAAAATTTCTAAAAATGTTAGGTATTATGATAAACTATGGGAATTGGGATCATTAAAGAGGGTAACTAAATTATCAGATTCTAGATGTACTTAGTACTAAGACACTTAGTCACACACACCAAGACAAAGACTTAGGCACAACGACTACTATGCGTACTTATTATATTCGAATTTTTATAAAATAACTCAGGAACCGAAGATACTTAGCTTACAAACAAGAGTGCGCATTCTGTGATAGTACATTAGACATCAACACAGGTGAGTTCATTGCCCCTTTTCTAAACATTTTGTTTTAAAACGCGGGGCTGAGAAGCATGCGTAAGCGGTTTTATTTAAATTGTTTACTTAAATGCTTTTAAATTTATATGTTTTACATATTGATGTTATCCTAGATCATGTCTAGGAAGATTTATGCAGGTTTTACTAAGTTATTCCTTATAAAATTAAGTGAAAAGTCGAGTTAACCGAACCTTTCAAATAAAACAAAACAGTTCAAACGAGTCAAAGGAAACATTTTTAACAATTCAAGTGTGTGAGTTCAATGAATCAAACAAAACATTTTGACAAATCAAATGGGTGATTTCAATGAATCAAGTGAAACATTTTGACAAATCAAGTGGGTGAGTTCAAAGGATCATATGAAACATTTTGACAAAACAAGTGTGGGATTTCAGTGAATCAGACGAACAAATCTTTGCAAAGACTATATACAATGTTTTACAAGCCAAGTGTTTGTTAAACAATGAATCAAGTGTACAATTGATCCATGAATCTAGTATTCTATGATCGACAAATTAAGTACATCTTGTAACAGAATCAGACGAATCAATAAATCATTTTCAAGGGAAAGTCTGTGAAATATCAGAGATAACATATGCCAACACAACGAATCAAGAACGAAACAAGAAATCCTACATTTCAAGAAGTCCTAGCTAGACCGTTTGAATTGTAGGACATATGTTTGATGATATTTACAGTTTCCCTAACTACTATGTACCTAGATTGACAGACTAGTCTACTCGAGTATGACCACAGGCCCCAATCAATAGGACTTAGATTTTATTAAATGTTTACTTACTTGTTTAATTAAGCATTTAAAATTGTTTATACAATTGTGTGGTTGATCATATTGTGTGATGAACTTGTGAAATCAACATGGATTTCAAATGATTGTAATGACAGGGACAACAAACAGAAGAACTTATGGGATTGTGTTCAGGGTAAAAATACTTAATTGTTATTAACAGCAGTGTCATATGCATATTAGTATGTGGTGGGATGTTGGCTAGGGCTTGTCCCTTACATATGCCCTATATATAAGCATACTGATGTGGATATTACATGTGGTGTTAATGAGGTTAGGGTCTTTACCAAAGGAGGTTTTCAAATCATTTTCAACTACTAAAACTATATGAACTCACCAACCATGTGTTGATTTTATTTTTGCATGACTTCTCAGGTGACGAACAGGTCAACTAGGAAGCTTATGCTTTTGGACTAGGACTTCAGATAGAAGACTTAGTATTTTTGGACCTGCATGTTTTTGGAACATCATTATACATTTATTTTGTATATCTTGTGCAGTTACGAGATAGCTATTTTATGATGTTCATGATTGGATTTACATTGTTAAATTATGAACGATACGGATGTAATTTAACTTTGTAATTCTAATCAATTTAGCATTTCTCATTTATATCATGTGCAATGTAAACAATCTGATCACTTTCGATTATCATTCTCGATATCGCGCCCCGGGAACCTTCCGCCCGTCGGGGAAACCCGATCCTACCCCGCCGGCTCGGGGTGTGACAGATTGGTATCAGAGCCATGGTTATAGAGAAATATAGGTCACTTATTTAATTGGTTTGGCCTAGACTATAACCTAGGGACCCTGCATGTAGAGAAAATAGGACTTAAGACTTGTTTGCATATTGTCTTCTGTATTCGATCATTGCACTAACCGATAACTTTATTGGTTATGATCAGAATGCCTCCGCGAAGACAGCCTCCTTTGATACAGCTACCACCACAAGACTTGGCTCCACACTCCTCCACACCGTCTCCGAATGACTCTCCACCACCACCTCCTCCACCTCCTCCTCCCCCTCCTCCATTGATTACTCAAGCATCTGGTTCAGGCACAACACCGACTATGGACCCTGCTACTATCGCTCTGGTGACGTTACTGAGTAGCCAGATGACGAATCAGATGAAAGAAGCTATACCGGAGATGTTCCTTCGTCTTCGTAATGAGATCCTCAATAATGGCAACACATTAGGGGAAGCCAGTGGAAACACTGGAGATTCATCTCACTACTCCTACAAGTCCTTTGTAGGATGTAAACCACCCAGCTTTAGTGGGTCTGAAGGCGCCGTTGGATTAATCCAATGGATTGAGAAGATTGAGGCAACATTGGATCTTTGCAGCTGCCCCGAACACCACAAGGTCCGTTACTCAGCGGGAACATTCAACAAACGGGCACTGACCTGGTGGAATGGTCAGATCAACGCCCAAGGAAGAGAGGAAGCTATGGCAATGTCATGGGAAGACTTCAAGGCACTGCTGCGAACAGAATTTTGTCCCAAGAATGAACTGCAGAAGTTGGAGGTTGAACTATCCAACCATGTGATGAAGGGGGCTGATCACATGGGGTACACTACTCGTTACCACGAGTTAGTAGCTTTGGTACCTGATATGGTACCAACTCTGGAGAAAAGGATAGACCGTTATGTAGGTGGACTTCCCGCCTGCATTCAGGGAATGGTTGTTTCAGCCAACCCTACTACGGTTGAATCTGCAGTGAGATTATCTGGGAAACTCACTGATCTCATGGTGGCCTCTGGAGTTTTAAAGAAAGAGGCTGAACCCAGCAAGAACAAGGCTGAGTCTTCCAAGAAACCCCACCACCATCAGAAGAAGAAACAGAAGACCATTAAGAACTACGCGGTGGCCACACCTCTGCAACAAATAGCAGCAATACCACAAAACCCCAACCGCAAACCCTACACTGGCACATATCCTCTGTGTGCCAAGTGTCAGTATCACCACACTACTGACACTCCCTGCAAACATTGCACGGGATGTGGACGGAAGGGCCATTGGATCCAGTACTGCAGGATGACTCCTAATCAAGCAGTCAACAATGCTGCTCTAGCTCTCCCTCCACCAGCTAATCGGAACAATGGTGGATGCTATAACTGTGGCGAACAAGGCCACTTCGCGAAGAACTGCCCGAAGAAAGCACAACCAGCAGTTCAAGCACCACGTGGACGAGCTTTCGCTATCGGAGCACCAGCTGCACGCCAGGACCCAAATGTGGTCACTGGTACGTTTCTCTTACATGACTTTTATGCATCTGTCTTATTTGATACTGGTGCGGATCAGAGTTTTATCTCTACCGATTTTGCATGCCAACTAGATTCAGTAGAGGAACAGTTAGACTCCCTTTACGTTATAGAAGTAGCTAACGGGAAACAGATTACAGTTAGTACAGTTTATAGAAATTGCCCATTGACACTTAATGGTCATACATTTGCCATCGATTTGATACCGATGGAGTTGGGTAGTTTCGACATCATTGTTGGAATGGATTGGCTTTCCTCTAACCGAGTGGAAGTCATCTGTTCTGAGAAGCTGCTTCGAATTCCATTGCCGAGTGATCGTGTATTGGAAGTTAGAGGGGATCAAGCAAAGCGAAGTGTCAAAATCATTTCTTGCATAAAGGCGCGTAAGTGTCTACAGAAGCAGTGCATAGCTTTCCTGGCTCATGTGGTGGAAAAAGAGAAAGACAAGAAGAATATTCAAGAGGTACCGGTAGTGAAAGAATATCCTGAAGTATTCCCCGAAGACCTACCTGGTTTGCCACCTGCGCGACCGGTGGAATTTCGTATTGACTTAATTCCTGGAGCAACTCCTGTTGCTAAATCTCCTTACAGGTTAGCACCTTCAGAGATGCAGGAATTGTCTAATCAGTTACAGGAGCTACTTGACAAGGGTTTCATCAGACCGAGCTACTCACCTTGGGGAGCTCCGGTCTTGTTCGTGAAAAAGAAAGACGGGTCGTTCAGAATGTGCATAGATTACAGGGAACTAAACAAACTAACCATCAAGAATCGGTATCCATTGCCGAGGATTGATGATTTGTTTGACCAACTACAAGGAGCACAGTACTTCTCAAAGATTGACTTGCGGTCTGGATATCATCAACTGAGAGTTCAAGACGAAGACATACCGAAAACGGCCTTCCGAACAAGATACGGGCATTACGAATTCCTGGTGATGCCCTTCGGATTGACAAATGCACCCGCGGTTTTCATGGACCTCATGAACCGAGTGTGCAAGCCGTACTTGGATCAGTTTGTCATTGTTTTCATTGATGACATACTGATTTATTCCAAGACCAAAACAGAACATGAGCAACACCTCAGAAAGATCTTGGAGCTGTTGAAGGAAAAGAAACTTTATGCCAAATTCTCCAAATGCGAATTTTGGCTAAGAGAAGTTCAATTTCTGGGTCATGTAGTCAACAGCGAGGGAATTCATGTGGATCCTGCCAAGATTGAAGCGATAAAGAATTGGGACACTCCGAAGACACCGACGGAGATACGGTCTTTTCTGGGATTGGCGGGTTATTACAGAAGGTTTATCTCAAACTTTTCTAAGATAGCCTTGCCTCTCACTAAGCTAACCCAGAAGAGCGAACCGTTTGTCTGGGAGAAGAAACAAGAAGATGCTTTTCAGACCTTGAAACAGAAATTATGTGATGCTCCAATTCTATCACTCCCCGAAGGCTGTGATGACTTTGTTGTATACTGTGACGCCTCCCATCAGGGACTTGGTTGTGTATTAATGCAACGGGACAAAGTCATAGCCTATGCATCAAGACAGTTAAAGGTTCATGAGAAGAACTACACTACTCATGATCTTGAACTGGGAGCAGTAATCTTCGCCTTGAAGATTTGGAGACATTACTTATATGGCACCAAGTGTACCATATTCACTGATCACAAAAGTCTGCAGCACATCTTTGATCAGAAGGAGCTCAACATGCGACAGCGCCGTTGGGTTGAACTTCTGAATGATTATGATTGTGTGATCAAATACCATCCGGGAAAGGCGAACGTTGTAGCTGATGCCTTGAGCCGGAAGGAACGGGTCAAACCCCTACATGTTAGAGCAATGGGGATAACCGTGCAGACCAGTTTAAGTGACAAGATTATTCAAGCGCAACAAGAAGCACTTGACTGGGATAATCTAAAGAAAGAACTTGATTGCGGAGCAGAGAAACAGTTTGACACGAAGTCTGACGGAATGATCTACTACCGGGAACGTGTATGGATACCGGCGGTAGATGAATTGAGGAAACTTATCTTCGATGAAGCACACAAGACTAAATATTCTGTTCATCCAGGCGCTGATAAAATGTACCAAGACTTGCGTGGATTTTATTGGTGGCCGGGAATGAAGAAAGACATAGCCGAGTATGTCGGACAGTGTCTTACGTGTGCGAAGGTAAAGGCGGAACACCAGAGACCGTCTGGTCTATTGGAACAGCCTGAAATTCCGCTCTGGAAGTGGGAACAAATAGCTATGGATTTCATTACCAAGTTACCCCGCACTTCCAGTGGTCAAGATACAATTTGGGTGATCATTGATCGTTTAACCAAATCTGCTCATTTCTTGCCCATGCGTGAGAACTTCACCATGGATAAACTGGCAAGATTATACATCAACGAGATAGTGGTACGCCACGGTGTGCCATTGTCTATTATCTCTGATAGAGACAGCAGATTTACATCCAGGTTCTGGCAATCATTGCAGAAATCTCTAGGGACACAGTTAGATCTGAGTACAGCCTACCACCCACAAACGGATGGTCAAAGCGAACGTACTATTCAAACCCTAGAGGACATGTTGAGAACATGTGTATTGGACTTCGGTGGAAACTGGGATTCCCATTTGCCACTGATTGAATTCTCCTACAATAACAGTTACCACAGCAGTATCGGATGTGCACCATTCGAGGCTCTTTATGGCCGGAAATGCCGATCACCGATCTGTTGGACTGAAGTGGGAGATAATCGAATAACTGGACCAGAACTTATCCAAGAAACCACTGACAAGATAGCTCAGATCCAAAGAAGACTACAAGCAACAATGAGCAGACAAAAGAGCTACGCCGACAAACGGCGCAAGCCGTTGGAATTCCAAGTGGGAGATCGGGTAATGTTAAAGGTATCCCCATGGAAAGGCGTGGTACGCTTTGGAAAGAAAGGCAAATTAGCACCACGATACGTGGGACCCTTCGAGATCATCGAACGTATAGGTCCTGTAGCTTATCGACTGAGATTACCAGATGAACTCAGTGGTGTGCATGACGTGTTTCACGTCTCAAACCTAAAGAAATGCCTTGCTGACGAGTCTTTCGTCATTCCAATCGAAGAGATTCAAGTCGACGAACAGTTACATTTCATTGAAGAACCTTTGGAGATTATGGATCGCAAGGTTAAACAACTGAGGCGAAGTCGTATCCCGATTGTGAAGGTTCGATGGAATTCAAGACGCGGGCCCGAGTTCACTTGGGAACGTGAAGATCACATGAAGTTAAAGTATCCCCAACTGTTTGAAGAGGAAGCTGTACCTGATAATAACTCTTAAATTTCGGGACGAAATTTCTCTAACAAGGGGAGACTGTAACATCAGTGCCGGAACCGCCACCGGAACAGTGATCTCTACAGCATATGAACAGTAAGCAGGTAAGAATCAGGTACATTTCAGTATGTTTCATTTTTCGTATCATTTATCAATGTCATTTTGTGTGTTCATAGAACAAATTCAGAAACATTTAACAGAAAACACAGTTCAGAACAATGGTTCTTGAGTCAGATAATTATCTGGCAATACAGAACCATCATGTGATTATTTGTTAGGATTTATTATGTATAAACGTATGTGAGACTTCATAGAACAAACACACGAATATTGTTATGTGAATGCTAAATTGACGGGTTATTCGTTTAGGTGACGATCTGTCCGAATATATCTGAAAGTTTAACGTTCTGAATGATATTCTATAATTAGAAAACAAGGTCGAAAAGTATAGTTATCGCCGTGTTCGTACGGGTGACGATTCGAACGCATACGCGCGACGACCGTACATTTCGATTTAAACAGTTGACGTTGTTTTAAATATTAAAATAAATTGAAGATATTAGTTAATTTATTAGGAATTACAACCTAGAATAATTAAAAGATTTCTAATTTTAAAATAGTATCGTTTCGTCGCGAAAACTACACGATCCGGAGATTTTGCGCGAAACCAAACGAGATCGAACGACGGGTATTGTGATACATTAAATGAAGGCATTTAATGTATCATCATACTCTCACCAACTCATTTCACCCACCACATTTTCGTCTCTCTCTCTAGCTCTCTCTCTCTCTCTAAAAACTTTAACTTCTCTCTACGATTGGGAACTCGTTTCAAGTCGGATTCAAGCTATCTTGGTTCCATTACAACCCTCTCATCGTCTAGATTTCAGGAGTACAACCCATTCAAGCTTTCATCCACGAAATTTGAGGTAATGTTCAAATTTAAACCCGGTTTATAGTTTTTTTTTTCACGAATTCATGGGTTTTGTTACTATAATTGATGATAAAGACTTAAAACACTTAAGTAATGGTGTCTAGCATGTTTAGAAACTGTTAGGGATGAATTTTGTAACAGGTTTAACCCCCTAGGACGAAGAAGATGATGAAAAACCACGGCAGGTTCGCGAACTAAACCCAATCAGCATCAGCCGAACCTGGCCGAACCCCTACAAACCTAGCCGAACCATTTTCTGATGCAACGAACCCTGCACCCACGTGGGGGACTCCTGCAACGAACCTGTGATCAACCTGAGCCGAACCCTGCAACCACCTGCCCCACGAACCTGGAATCTTTTGGCCAAACCCTCCTTGCAAGCCGAAGTCTCTTCAGCCGAACCCATGATTCGCGAACCTGTCTCGGCCGAAGCTATGAGATCACAACGAACCTTAGCATGACAAACCTTAGGAGCCGAACCCAAAGGGTTCGGTGGTGTAATGGGCGAACCTTATGCCTATGTTAGCCGAACCTAAGGAGGTTTTCTAATAAGGTTCGCTGCCTTTGATGAGGTATTGAGCCAAATTGTTATAAAACCCGTAAATTCCTTGATGCATGTGGATATATGACCAACAAAACAAGGTTAAATGATCTAGGGAATGGTTAGATGACCATGAAAATCCTTAGGAGCATGAGAAGTTAAGTCTATAATGAACATGCATGGGTTCATTTAGTCATGGGTGTGCATGGATTACATGGATGCATGGGACTAATACAAGGTGTTAGATATAAGTAATGGGAAATAAGGAAGCCACATTGGGGGATAGAAGTTATAAAATTTATATCCTAATTTCATATTAACAACTCACAATGAGTGGTTAACATGAATAATTTGGATATCTATGTCATATGGATCAAACATTTGTGATTACGATCAAGGGTGAATCAAGAGTTTGTTATTGGGCTTAAATGGGCCCAATGGGACTTAATTAAGTCCGTCAAGTGTTAAACGTTTAATTAAATTTTTGTATTGATGTTTTAAATATAAAATTGGAAGCATGAATGTTTTCAATTAAAATTAATAAGTGTCATTGATTTCTTCAAAGTTTATTTGGTTATAAAAGTTAGTGGTAATATCATTGATTGTGATTTGTCATAAAATAGACAATGTAATTATCTGGATTTTTAAAGTAAAACAAAGGAAACTCTGCCAAAATTTCTAAAAATGTTAGGTATTATGATAAACTATGGGAATTGGGATCATTAAAGAGGGTAACTAAATTAGATCAGATTCTAGATGTACTTAGTACTAAGACACTTAGTCACACACACCAAGACAAAGACTTAGGCACAACGACTACTATGCGTACTTATTATATTCGAATTTTTATAAAATAACTCAGGAACCGAAGATACTTAGCTTACAAACAAGAGTGCGCATTCTGTGATAGTACATTAGACATCAACACAGGTGAGTTCATTGCCCCTTTTCTAAACATTTTGTTTTAAAACGCGGGGCTGAGAAGCATGCGTAAGCGGTTTTATTTAAATTGTTTACTTAAATGCTTTTAAATTTATATGTTTTACATATTGATGTTATCCTAGATCATGTCTAGGAAGATTTATGCAGGTTTTACTAAGTTATTCCTTATAAAATTAAGTGAAAAGTCGAGTTAACCGAACCTTTCAAATAAAACAAAACAGTTCAAACGAGTCAAAGGAAACATTTTTAACAATTCAAGTGTGTGAGTTCAATGAATCAAACAAAACATTTTGACAAATCAAATGGGTGATTTCAATGAATCAAGTGAAACATTTTGACAAATCAAGTGGGTGAGTTCAAAGGATCATATGAAACATTTTGACAAAACAAGTGTGGGATTTCAGTGAATCAGACGAACAAATCTTTGCAAAGACTATATACAATGTTTTACAAGCCAAGTGTTTGTTAAACAATGAATCAAGTGTACAATTGATCCATGAATCTAGTATTCTATGATCGACAAATTAAGTACATCTTGTAACAGAATCAGACGAATCAATAAATCATTTTCAAGGGAAAGTCTGTGAAATATCAGAGATAACATATGCCAACACAACGAATCAAGAACGAAACAAGAAATCCTACATTTCAAGAAGTCCTAGCTAGACCGTTTGAATTGTAGGTCATATGTTTGATGATATTTACAGTTTCCCTAACTACTAAGTACCTAGATTGACAGACTAGTCTACTCGAGTATGACCACAGGCCCCAATCAATAGGACTTAGATTTTATTAAATGTTTACTTACTTGTTTAATTAAGCATTTAAAATTGTTTATACAATTGTGTGGTTGATCATATTGTGTGATGAACTTGTGAAATCAACATGGATTTCAAATGATTGTAATGACAGGGACAACAAACAGAAGAACTTATGGGATTGTGTTAAGGGTAAAAATGCTTAATTGTCATTAACAGCAGTGTCATATGCATATTAGTATGTGGTGGGATGTTGGCTAGGGCTTGTCCCTTACATATGCCCTATATATAAGCATACTGATGTGGATATTACATGTGGTGTTAATGAGGTTAGGGTCTTTACCAAAGGAGGTTTTCAAATCATTTTCAACAACTAAAACTATATGAACTCACCAACCATGTGTTGATTTTATTTTTGCATGACTTCTCAGGTGACGAACAGGTCAACTAGGAAGCTTATGCTTTTGGACTAGGACTTCAGATAGAAGACTTAGTATTTTTGGACCTGCATGTTTTTGGAACATCATTATACATTTATTTTGTATATCTTGTGCAGTTACGAGATAGCTATTTTATGATGTTCATGATTGGATTTACATTGTTAAATTATGAACGATACGGATGTAATTTAACTTTGTAATTCTAATCAATTTAGCATTTCTCATTTATATCATGTGCAATGTAAACAATCTGATCACTTTCGATTATCATTCTCGATATCGCGCCCCGGGAACCTTCCGCCCGTCGGGGAAACCCGATCCTACCCTGCCGGCTCGGGGTGTGACACTAGACCCATTGTTTGCCTTTGATCTTCAAAGACTTCCCCTTGATGTATTGGATCGACCAACCAAGTGTTAACCACACATGCTACGTTGTTAGGGTGTCTTACGAAAACCCATTCTCAACTTACACATTAACTTGTTTACCCCATGTTGACCCTCATTAGTTATGTATTAGTTTTGTATAATAAAAACCCTAATTCTCAGCCCATGCACACACACACCCCCGATTATTTCATGCATGCACGTGTACAAGAACTCCCATGCATTTTGTACCCTAACACCACCATTTTCATGAAAGATTTAGCTCGATGCACATTGGACCAGCGAACCTATGCATACATGAATAGGTTCAGCCCAGCTAAGGTGTAGTGACCCAAGGTTCGTCCATGTTTCAAGGTCTCGTGGGTTCGGCTAAGGGAAAACCCTAGGTTCGCCGGTTCTTTGAGTCTGTCAGCTAGGGTTCGACTGATTATGAGGTTCGGGGCTTCGTGCGTGTAGGTTCGCCTAGGGAAAGATAGTTCGACTGAGATAGGTTCGCATGGTCAAGGGTTCGGCTGCCATGTATGCAGGTTCGGCCTCTAGGGTTCGTGGTTCTCTATGGGTTCGGTAACACCTCTAAGTTCGTCTGGCCATGGGATCGCCACTCCAATGGTTCGGCTATGCAAGTAGATTCGGCTAGGGTTCCATATTTGTCACCCTAAGGTTCGGCCAGCTGCTGATGGGTTCAGCCGAAGGTGTTCACGAACCTGTAGCCTTTCATGGATCACCATCCTCATCCTAGAGAGCTAATATCTGTTACAACTTCATTTCCAAGGTTTCCTAATGTTTCACAATAACCTATATCATGATTTCTAGGGTTTTAATCCGATTAGAACACAATAATTACAAGGGGTCACGACACACTCTTAAAACCGAAAATAAATTGAAGATTTACCTCAAAATCGACGGATAAAAGCTTCGAACTTCTGTACTTCCTTGATCTACATTGCGTGGTGGTCGTTTTGGCCCCAAAAACGCTTGAAATGGTTGAGACATGGGTAAGATCTTCTAGAGAGAAGGTAGAGAGAGAAGGATTTTAGAGAGAGAGAAGGTGAAAACGAAAATGGGAGAGAAAGAAGGTGATGGTGGTGGTTGGTGTGTCATTTATGACCACATTTAATGTTTCCAAAATACCCGGGTGTTCGATCTCTTTCGGTTTCGCGTAACACATCGGTTCTTCGTAGTCTTTGCGACAAAACGATTCGGTTTTTAAGCTAAAGTTTACAAAATTTTTGATTTTTTAGGTTGTGATTCCTAATAAATTAACAAAATATCTGTAGTTTAATTAAAATTTTCAGAAATATTAAATTTACTGTTTAAAATCGAATCGTACGGTCGTCACGCGTATTCGTTCGAATCGTCACCCGTACGAACACGACGATAACTATACTTTTCAATAATGTTTTCTAATTATAGGATATCATTCAGAACGTTAAACTTCCAGATTTATTCATACAGATCGTCACCTATACGAATAATTCGGTTATTTAGCATTACGTAACGACATCCGTGTTGTTTTGTTTTACAAAGCCTCACATACGTTTATACATAATAAAATCCTAACACATAATCACATGATGTTTCTGTATTGCCAGATGATTATCTGACTGATGAACCATGTTTTCTGAGTTTTGTTTCTCTGTAATGATTTAGAATTTGTTGTTTGATAACACGAATTGACAATGAATTATGATATGAATATGAATCACACTGAAATACATATAGTTCGTACCTGATTATTGTTCGTAGCACTGTTGCGATCACTGTTCCGGTACGATTCCGGCACTGATGTTACAACCATCTAGTTCAGTGTGCTTATATATAGGGCATATGTAGGGTCGAACTTACCGCCCGCCCAGGCACCGTCCCACCACATACCACAAACCACATGATATATTGTTCCTGGTGATAATTAAGCATTTCACCCATACCTTTGATTCACAATGTTTGATTACCCTGAAATCTGTTTACCTTGATCCCCCGAAATGACAACCTTAACCTCATCAACAACCACCTAAGTTATCCAATCAAGTATGCTTATATATAAGGCATATGTAGGGTCAAACTTACCGCCCGCCCAGTCACCGTTTGTTGTTAATGATAATCAAGCGTTTCATTTCATTCCATCGTCATATTAGATTTTGAGTTCCACAAATTGAAATACTACTGTTTTCTTGAGTTCATCACGTATTCATGATCAACCATAGCATTTGTAGAAACATGATATTAAATGCTTAATTAAATGAATAATTAATCATTTAAATACAACTAAGACATGATGATGGGGTCTTATTTGACTCAATCAATTAGACTTAGTTGTTTGTGGTGTCCAAGTTGTATCGTCTCACACATGGCCCATATCAGGCTTGACTCAAATGAGTCTACCCGTATGAGTCGGGACTTTCATGATGTGCGAATATCAACTTGACCTTCAAGTCTACTGTACATGTCGGGACTTTAGGATATCCTTTGATTTTGATCGTCTTTGTTCTCTTGAATTCTTTTGATTGTTTGATTTATGCCCATATAGCTTGACTATAAAAGTCTACTATTTATGCCGGGACTTTCGTGTGTTAACACGTGGTCTCGATCTGCATACAACTGACATCCACCTTGAATTGTTCGTTATTGATTCCATTAGTTATTTGATTCACACACGGATATGATCTCCTTGATTCTGATCCTTAGAATTCCATGGCTACAACACTGAGTTAGATTCTTTGAATTTGATCCTTAGTTTTCTTGAACACACACATTGTATTTAGATTCTTTAGATTTGATCTTTAGTTTTAGTATTCTTGATCACACACTGAATTTAGATTCTTTGAATTAGAACTTTGATAGCATAATTGTTTGATTTAGAATTATTATCTTACTCATAACGAGCAATTAATTAATTCATTAAGTACATCAGTATATAGTCTACCTAGAAAGGAGTGTAGGATACATTTAAGTATATAAAACATACAAGAAGTAAAAGCATTTACGTAAAACATATTTTAATAAATTAATTTACGCATGCTTCTCAGCCCCGCGTTTGTAAAACAAAATGTTTAGAAAAGGGGCAATGAACTCACCTGTGTTGCTACGTAATGATTCACAACAAAATGCGCGCTCGTTACTTGTAGATTATGTATATTCAGTACCTGACTTGTTTTAAGAAGATTCAAATACTATAAGTATTTATAATAGACGTATCTAGGGTTTTAGTCTCGGTGTACAACTATCTGTCCTATGTTACTAGTGTGTTTCTATGTCTCTCTAATTATTCTAAATGTATTACCCGTTTGTAACCCTTCTCCCACGAATAATCACTATTAAACCTTAGTTATGTAAGGTTTATGTTAATTATTTTCATAACTCCTTTTAAAGAAAACATCATTTATAAAACTCATTTTAGGTTAAATCTTTAAGTTTAAAATTGTTTAATTTATTTTAAAGAAGTTTATAAATCATTTACTTTTTTATTAAAACATAAGTCATTTTAAGAAAATTACAAGTTAACTTGTCAGACTTAAGTTAATCTCGTTTGATTAACTCTAAGTCCATTGTTAGATCTTTGTTTCCCCATGGTTATTTGATCAACTCTTGCGTACAACTTAGCCTAGAAAGTTCAATTGAACTATCTAGCTTAGTTATATAGTGTATAGCATTTACTAAGTATTGGGTGTTAATAATGTAACCAACTCCCACACTTAGTTAATTTCTTGACCCCTTGTTAACCATGATGGGTGTTAAAGTAGTTAGAAACTTGGGTGTTGAAGCTTTAGCCCTTGATTAACATGAAATTCCTTTTGATTGTTTATAAACCAAGTTTAAAACATCATATTATTAGGGTTTTGAGTTAACCCTTAGTTAGTATTTATTTCCAACACCCCTTACTTACAATTTCGTTTAGTACAAATCCAAGTGTTCTAAACCCATTTGATAGTTACAAATCCATGGCATAAGTGATACATAAAACCGATTTATAACTACAAACCCTAATCTGATTTCATGCATGTTACCACGTTCCGAACCCATGCATGCATCAAGTAACCATGTCCATGCATGAAGTCACGTACCCAACCCCATGTAAACAATCGAATAGGGCCGACCATGCGAATGAGCTATATGTACCGAAAGTGGTTATGTGCGAAAGGGAGAAGGCCGACCGAATGATGGTTCATGCGACTAACATGTTTCGGTTGGCTGCAAATGACCATGCGAATGGGTAGGCCGAGTAGAGTTGTCATCCAAATGAACTTGAGGTCCGAATGTGAGCATTCATGCGAAAGGAGGTTCATTCGGCCATGGACCCATTCGGTTGAGGGTTCCTTCAGTCACATGTTCATTCGGCCCTATACTTTTCAGCTCTTGGCCATTCGACCAAGCTGGGTCTTCCTCATTCGGCCAAGCTGGGTCTTCCTCATTCGGCCGCTCGAACTAAATCTAGTGAAGATCCCAACTTCGAGCTTTAGGACCAAATAGTGAGGTAGCACTTGTTCCTACATCATCCTAGTGTCTTTTCGTGCAAGTCCTAAGGTTTTAAGTGAACTAGAACCGGTTTGGGAGTGGTTCGAACTTAGGGGTTTTAAAAACCCTAAAAATTGGACTTTGAACTCATTTTTACCTCAAAACAGATGATCTTGGGCTCTAAATCCTTGTACTTTCGTGATCTACAAGTTGTTGTGGTCATTTTGACACTAAGATGGCTCGATTTGGCGGTGAAATGAAGGATTTAGGGTTTTGAAATCTTGAGAGAGAGTAGAGAGAGTGACGAGATTGGGGTGGTGATGGCTGGTAGGTGGGAGTGGAAATGGCATTAAATGCCATATTAATGGCTTTTAGTTATCCGGGTGTGTTCGGTCTCGTTCGGTTTCGCTTGGTTTTGCGTAGAAATGTCGGTTTCCTTTCGTTTTCGTACGAAACATCTCGGTTTTAAAAGTAAAGATTATTAAATTAAATTAGGTGGTAATTCCTATTAAATTAACTAAATATCTTCTTTTTATTTTAGATTTCTGAAAATATTAAATTTACATTTTAAATCGAATCGTATAGTCGTCGCGCGTATTCGTTCGAATCGTCACCCGTACGAATACGACGATAACTACACTTTTCGATATGATTTTCTACTTATTGGACATCATTCAGAACGTTAAACTTTCAGATATATTCGTACAGATCGTCACCTACACGAATAATCCGTTCATTTAGCATTCACGTAACGACATTCGTTGTGGTTTTGTTCTGTACATCCTCACATACGTTTATACATAATAAAATCCTAACTAATAATAACATGATGGTTCTATCTCGTCAGATAAATATCTGACTGTTGAACCATAGTTCTAAGTTACGTTCCTGCAATGACTGTGAATTTGTTCTATAATAAACATGAAATGACACTGATATACATGTAATACAAATGATTTGTACCTGAGTTACTGTGCAAGGTACTGTGTAGATCACTGTTCCAGTTACGTTTCCGGCACTAATGTTACAGTCTCTCCTTGTTAGAGAAATTTCGTCCCGAAATTTAAGAATCGTTATCAAGTACGGCTTCCTCTACTAACAAATGGGGATACTTGGACTTCATGTGATCTTCGCGTTCCCAAGTAAATTCGGTTCCACGCTTTGAATTCCATCGAACCTTGAAAATTGGAATACGGCTTCGCGTAGTTGTTTAACTTTGCGATCCAGAATCTCTAAAGGTTCTTCGATAAAATGTAATTGCTCGTCCACTTGAATTTCTTCGATTGGTATGATGAGTGATTCGTCAGCTAGGCATTTCTTTAAATTCGAGATGTGAAACACGTCATGCACACCACTGAGTTCATCTGGTAATCTCAGTCTATACGCCATAGGACCAATACGTTCAATGATCTCGTATGGTCCCACGTATCGTGGTGCTAACTTACTGTTGGTGCACGAAATGTCCCTAGTTCAGCTTTGTATGATCTTTTGATGTATAAAGTTTATATAATTAATGAAATCAGTATTTCTATCTTATTCTTAATGTTTATTCAAGTTTA
The DNA here is from genome assembly GCA_009363875.1 of Mikania micrantha. Classification (NCBI taxonomy): domain Eukaryota; kingdom Viridiplantae; phylum Streptophyta; class Magnoliopsida; order Asterales; family Asteraceae; genus Mikania; species Mikania micrantha. The sequence continues at coordinate 33,569,645 of CM018681.1, forward strand.
TATGTGTTTGATTATGTTTAACTTTGATTATTTATGTTTATAGACCCATTCGGGTGAATGACTCTAAGAATGAAGTCATTCGGCCGAATGAACGCCTGCAGAATGTCTTGGGCGATTGAATGAGTCACCAGCATGACTCATTCGCTGTTTCAAGCTCATTCGGCTGAGTCGTTCACCGAATGAGCTGTTTCGGCCACTCATTCGGCCGAATGAGCACAGTCCATAAATACCAACCTAAACAGATTCAAACCCAACTTTCCCGAGCCCTCATTCTTCCAAGAGCACTCTAGTGTCAAACCCTAGAAGTTTTGAGCGGTTCTTGCTGTCTAAGTTCGATTCTCAACCCGTGGTGTTCGATCTAACTTCAAACGTTCATCATTCACCTTTGGATCACCATGGTTGCTGTTGGTTTCGATTGGAAAACCCTGGAATAGGATTCCGCATTATTCTAGAGGTTGTCGATCAGATCTCCATTGGAACTGGGTTGTTTTCGGGCTCCTAGTTGGTCCTACAAAGTGGTATCATAGCTCTGGCTCTTGATTCTGCTCGATTTCCATTTCAAATCATTGAATCAGATATTGGGTATTCGAGATCTGCAAAAACCCTAAGTTTCTTACCCTCCAAGTCACCATTTCATCGAAAATCCGTAGATTTTTGTGGTTGTTTTGTAAAATATTTCATCCCAATTGGCTGGTAATCATGTTTTGATGTTCAATACCAAATTTGGTGCTTACACCTTGTAACACCCCGACCGATGGCGGAAACGTCGGGATGCCACGAGGGATGTGTAGATTGTTCAAAAGCTCGTGGGCATCTAATTTAATCATCATATATCATTTAAGCAAACAACATAATTACACAAAAATCATGTTCGTCATGAATCAATTACATCAATTACACAAAAGAATTAGTTAAACTAACTAAACTCTAATCGCCAGAAATTTAGTTAATTAACTAAGTCCAAGAATCCTATATGATGATGCTGTCCAAAATAGAAGAGATCATTCTCTTCATCCTACTTGTCTCCATCACCTGAAACATGTAAGAAATCAAGTGTCAACTACAAAAGTAGTTGGTGAGTAATCATAAGTTTTTATACTTAAAAATGTTTTAGTAAAATGAGTTTAAAAGTTTGTGTTTTAAAAATAGTTTTGTAAAATGCTTTGTTTAAAACAAGTATAAGACTTATGATCTTCTTTGGAAAAATCCATATGAATACCTGTATGAGATAATCCAACACACATCCATCCATTCAACAACCAAACACATACACAATCACATAATCACATAATCAATCAGTCATAGTCATTCCCACATAATCAAAATTAGACATAGATAATCAATCCATAAACAAACCAACCAATCTCATCATTTATATTCTCAAATAATGTTCGTGACTATACATGATCATTATGTAATTAACATAAGTTAAATACATGATTCATGGAGTGGTCGCTAACCACGTGACAATACATGAAGCCAAAGCAATTAACCGAAGTCACAGGCAATGCTTCACAGATGTGGAAACCATCCACGTGACAATACATGACGTCAAAGCAATTTAACCGAAGTTAAGAGCGATGACTCTCGGAGTTTGTGACAATACATGTAATCTTTGTTATTGACCAAAGTCCATAACAATGTTTACACGATTATAAAATATTAATCAGTGATAATCCATAATTAATGATAATTCAATATTGTGAGTATCATATTGATAAACAAGTATTAACCTTGAGTTATCAAAATAACATTTTAATCTGGTATACATGCTTCACCTCCGAGTTTTAAAACAAAACAGTTTAAAGAAAGGGAGGTTATGAGAACTCACCTGAAGTCCTTAAACTATGAGGTAGTAGTACGCGTGCTCACGTATATGAAATCCCAACTAACTCAGAGATCTGTATTTAATATGATCATGCTCATAAATATGAATATTTCTCTAAATTGCACACTCATGGTTGATAGACTTTATTCGATAATTGCATCATTAGCTTAGTGTATTCAAACTGAATTAAGTTGTGTAGCTTAATCCAAAATAAATGATCAACATATACATATGCTTAAACTTATAAATTTCTTTTTATTATAAAATGAGAATGTTTATTAGCAATCTCGTGGATATGATTCACCTAGTTACTCATGTTGACGATATATGTTATCTCTATTCATACCCATCCTTAGAGACACCCATGCATGACTAAAACACGTTATCCACCCCTTTCTCAAGTTATCAAATCGTAACTCGAATTTAAATAATTTATAAATAATTTATTCTCAACAAATATTCGTGTTAGTTTAAGATTTATAACCTTTTGTACTTATATTTGTTAAATAGCAAAAGGTGGTGACATTAATCTCATGCATGCATGGTATGCCTCTGTCTTCGTATTCTTTTTGTGTATTTATGATCATGATTCAAACCCTACAATTTAACTTATCCTAGGTCCGGCACTAAGCCCATGATTTATGGCCCATTAAGCCTTAGGTTTGTTAAACACTACCCGACTAACACCTTGGACCACGGTTCGGTTAACAGAAAAGGGTTTCGAGCTATGGTTCGTCTCTTTCCCAGGGATGGCAGCGAACCTATGGCTTCCTTACCCGAAGGTTCGTTCAACAAAAGAAAGACTCGGCTGCCAGGGCCGCGAACCTCTAAGGTTCGTTGTCTCATTCATGTTCCTAGGTTCGTTCCTAGCTTGACACTATAGGGTTCGGGGTAGAGGTTCGTGAGACACTAGGGTTCGCCAACCATGGAGGTTCGCCCACTGCAAGAGGAAGGTTCGTTGCAGGGTGGTCCAGGGTTCGTAGCAGGCCTAAGGTTCGTCCATGCCAGGGTTCGGCCGAGACTACTCCATGGTTCGGCTTTTGATGACCAGCAGGGTTCGTCGACCTGCTGTGCGTCTCCTACCTCAACCGAACACAATCACCATCTCCATTACTCATCTCCCTTTCGTCCTAAGCTTTTACACATCAATTATAGTCTCATTCAATCATCACTAAGTTGATTAACAAGTTCTAAAACTCTAATCGTGATCAAAGTTAAGAATCATAAACACCTCACGTTTCTATCAAAAACCGAAAAGGAAAACAGCGGATTTACCTCGATTCAGCTACAGATCCCGAAATTTCTTTGTAGATTCTTGTTCCTCTCGATCTTGTGGTCGTTTTGGCGTCAAGATCTCCCGATTTCGTCAAGAAACGAGCCCGAAATGTTAGAGAGAAGTTAGAGAGAGAAAGGGTGTGCGTTTTTGTGAGTTAGTGAGAGAGAGATGGAGGTGGAAATGAGAAAGAAGAAGCTACATCTTCTTTCTTATATCGCGTGTAATCCCCGTGTGCTCGGTCCCATTTTTATCGCGATAAAACAGAATAAAAACTCGGTTTTTTTCTCGTTAAACATATTTAAATATAAAGTGTTTAAATAATAATATGGTTTCATTAATTATCATGATTTCTAAATACCCATTGTCTCGTAACAAATCTCGTTTAATACGCGTGAAATGTAACAACATGCTCGGTTTTTCTAACGTAACCTCTTTAAAACAATAAATCGTCTTAAATAACTTAGTTTTGCTTAAATAAAATAAGTTTAAATAAATTGTTTCGTAAAATAAATTCCGTTTCGTTTTCGTTAAATAATTATTTAAATAAATTAATTTATTCGAAAACATTTTAGGTTGTGATTCCTAATAAACGTTTTTAGTTTCCATTTATTAGATTAATAACGTTTGATAATATTTAATTATCTCGTCGAAACGCGTTACTCGCGTACGTATTCGTAAAGATCGTCACCTTTGCGAATCCGATGCTCGTACCGTATTTCGATTTGATTTATGATTTATGGAATATCGTTTTAGAACATTATTCTTAATAATTATATTCGTATGAATCGTCACCCACGCGAATACATTATTAAGTTAATGTTTCTGAATCAATACTCGCGTTTAACTAATGTTCGTAACCTCACTTCGCGTAATTAATTCCCATTATTTAAAACATTAATATTATCATTTCCCCAAACCAAAACCCACTAAACCCTAGTCACTGACACATCCATGATAGACCGAAATATGCATATATATAGGGCATATGTAAGGGTCAGTCGCAACTGCCCTAGCCACCGTCCCACCGCTATTTCGATAAACCATGACCATGGGTCCTTGACCACGTTTAGCAACCAGACTCTAATAAACTCCCAGTTCTAACCCAAATCCAATCTCAGACCATTAATCCATCATCATCAATAATAAGTAACTGCGATAAACTCTACGGGTCTGTTTAGTTGTATTTAACTAAACTTCCCGTGGTTTACGCGTATGATAAATATGTTATAACATGCATACCAGTACAGTGATAATATCAATAATGTAAGTCAACAATTTCATAATCATTCATAATAATAAATCTCCAGTCGTAACAGTACAATCGTACGGATGTACGGACGTACGGACAACTGAAAGTACAGTGATGTTACAGTCTCCCCTAGTTAAAGGAATTTCGTCCCGAAATTCAACTTGGAGTGACCGTAGTAAATAAATGTGGGTACTTAAGCTTCATCTGATCTTCCCGCTCCCAAGTGAATTCTGGACCTCGCTTCGATTCCCAACGTACTTTGACAATTGGAATTCTACTGCGTTTGAGCTGCTTAACCTCACGATCCATTATCTCCACTGGTTTTTCAACAAAGTGCATGGTATCGTCGATGCGAATGTCATCGAGTGGTACCTGAAGATCCTGATCAGCTAAGCACTTTCTTAGATTGGACACGTGAAACGTCGGATGCACATTACTAAGTTCAGGAGGAAGTTCCAATTTGTAAGCAACCTTCCCAATCCGTTCAAGGATCTTAAAAGGGCCAACATAACGTGGAGCAAGCTTCCCCTTCTTTCCGAATCGAACAACGCCCTTCCAAGGCGTTACTTTAAGCAATACCATATCTCCCATTTCAAATTCTAGAGGTTTTCTTCGTTTGTCCGCGTAACTCTTCTGTCTGCTGCGAGCAGCTAACAGATTGTCGCGGATCTGGCGGATCTTGTCAGTCGTTTCCTGAATAATCTCTGGACCAGTAATCTGCGAATCGCCGACTTCGGTCCAACAAATAGGTGACCGACATTTCCTGCCATAAAGAGCTTCAAACGGTGCCATACCAATGCTCACGTGATAACTGTTGTTATACGAGAACTCAACCAATGGTAGATGGCCATCCCAATTGCCACCGAAATCGATGACACAAGCCCTTAACATGTCTTCCAATGTCTGAATCGTTCGCTCTGTTTGACCATCCGTTTGAGGATGATAAGCAGTGCTAAGATCCAGTCTTGTTCCAAAGGCTTCATGGAGTGATTCCCAAAATCGTGCCGTGAAGCGAGCATCACGATCCGATATTATGCTTAAGGGAATACCATGTCGGCTAATGATCTCATCAATGTAGATACGCGCTAACTTTCGCACAGGATATGTTTCGCGTATCGGTAAGAAATGAGCCGACTTGGTCAATCTATCAACTATTACCCATATGCTATCTTTACCGTTCGCGGTCCGCGGGAGTTTAGTAATGAAATCCATGGAGATATTCTCCCACTTCCACGTCGGTATTTCAGGTTGTATTAACAGTCCCGAAGGTCGCTGGTGTTCCGCCTTGACTTTAGCACAGTTAAGGCACTTAGACACATATTCAGCAATATCCTTCTTCATTCCAGGCCACCAGTACAAGCCCCTAAGGTCTTGATACATCTTGTCAGAACCTGGATGGACTGAGTAACGAGACTTATGAGCTTCATCCATAATCATCATTCTAAGATCACCCCTGTTCGGTATCCACAACCGATTTAAATAATACATCAAACCGTCATCCTTAGTTTCCAATAAGATTTCAGCCCCGCAGGACATCTCATTTTTCAAGTCATCTTGAGCTAATGAGTGTTGTTGGACCGTGAGAACATCATTTCGGAGCTTATTGTGCACTCGGACACTATGGATTTGAACTTGACTCTTGCGACTTAGCGCGTCTGCTACTACATTCGCCTTACCAGGATGGTAGCGAATTTCACAGTCATAATCATTCAACAGTTCAACCCATCTCCGTTGTCTCATATTGAGCTCTTTCTGATTCAGAATATGTTGCAAACTCTTATGATCAGTAAAGACTACACACTTCGTGCCATAAAGATAATGTCTCCATATCTTCAAAGCAAACACGACTGCACCAAGTTCCAAGTCGTGTGTAGTGTAGTTCTTCTCATGAATCTTCAATTGTCTTGATGCATAGGCCACAACCTTTCCCCGTTGCATGAGAACACAACCGAGACCTAGGTTGGATGCATCACAGTAAACCACAAAATCATCATTTCCATCAGGCAATGTCAAGACAGGAGCATCACAAAGTTTCTGCTTCAAGGTCTGAAATGCCTCTTCTTGCTTTGGTCCCCACTCGTATGGCCTATTCTTCTGAGTCAAAGCAGTGAGAGGGACAGCAATCCTGGAGAAGTTCGATATGAACCGCCGATAATAACCGGCAAGTCCAAGGAATGATCGAATTTCCGTCGGTGTCTTCGGTGTACTCCATTTCTTCACAGCATCAATCTTTGCAGGATCTACGTGAACACCGTATTCGTTGACTATGTGCCCCAAGAATTGAACTTCCTTAAGCCAAAATTCACATTTAGAGAATTTGGCATATAGTCGCTCCTCTCTTAAGATCTCCAAAACCAACTTAAGGTGTTCCTCGTGTTCTCCCTTAGTCTTTGAGTAGATCAGAATATCATCAATGAATACAATCACAAATTTATCCAAGTATGGCCTGCAAACACGGTTCATGAGATCCATAAAAACCGCAGGTGCATTGGTAAGGCCGAAGGGCATTACCTGAAATTCAAAATGGCCATATCTTGTTCTGAATGCAGTCTTGGGAATATCATCATCATGTACGCGAAGCTGATGATACCCAGACCTAAGATCGATCTTTGAAAACCATGCCGAGCCTTGAAGCTGATCGAAAAGATCATCGATGCGCGGCAGTGGATATCGATTCTTGATAGTCAACTTGTTCAATTCGCGGTAGTCGATGCACATCCGGAATGACCCGTCCTTTTTCTTGACAAACAGGACCGGCGCACCCCATGGCGAATGGCTCGGGCGAATAAATCCTTTATCAGTAAGTTCTTGCAGTTGACTCGCCAATTCTTGCAACTCCGAAGGCGCTAGTCTGTAGGGAGCTTTGGCGACTGGGTTCGCATCAGGTACTAAGTCAATTCGGAACTCAACTTGACGTTCTGGTGGAAGACCCGGCAAATCATCTGGAAATACTTCTGGAAAATCTCGTATCACTGGAACATCTTCAATCTTCTTTCCTTTCTCTTTCTCCTCCACAATGTGAGCTAGAAATGCTATACATTTCTTTCTAAGGTACTTGTGTGCTTTAGTGCAAGACATTAACTTAAGACCTTTACTAGCAGTTTCTCCAAATATTCTCAAGGTTTCACCCGAAAGTAAGGGAATGCGAATATACTTTTCATCGCATACAATCTCCGCTTTGTGGGTGGCTAACCAATCCATGCCTATGATAACATCAAAGCTACCAAGATGCATAGGTATAAGATCAATTGGGAAAACGTGATCATTTAAGTTCACCGTACATCCAACGATAATAGTGTCAATATCAATAGTGTTTCCGTCAGCCACTTCCACGTTAAACGGTTTATCTAAATATGTACGTGTTCTACCAAGCAAGCATTCAAAATCATATGAAACGAAACTCCTATCGGCACCAGAATCAAACAAGACAGATGCATAAGAGTTGTTGATCAGAAATGTACCAATCTGTAACACCCCGACCGTCCCACCGCTATTTCGATAAACCATGACCATGGGTCCTTGACCACGTTTAGCAACCAGACTCTAATAAACTCCCAGTTCTAACCCAAATCCAATCTCAGACCATTAATCCATCATCATCAATAATAAGTAACTGCGATAAACTCTACGGGTCTGTTTAGTTGTATTTAACTAAACTTCCCGTGGTTTACGCGTATGATAAATATGTTATAACATGCATACCAGTACAGTGATAATATCAATAATGTAAGTCAACAATTTCATAATCATTCATAATAATAAATCTCCAGTCGTAACAGTACAATCGTACGGATGTACGGACGTACGGACAACTGAAAGTACAGTGATGTTACACACCTTGTCTAAATCGAAAGTTATCGCTATTTTTGCAGCTGAAAACCCCAGATAGCCCGAATGAGCTACCCGACCGAATAGCTTGCCCGAATCACCCTCTTTCGGCCGAATCAGCCTCATTCGCCTAATAGCTCTCTTTCGCTTACTCATTCGCCGAATAGCTCCAGCCGGCCATTCATTTGCCAGACCTATTCGTTCGGTCCTAGTTGTCATTCTGAGTTGCTCATTCAGCCCTTACGTCCATTCTGCTTAGTCATTCGCCAGACATAGTTCATTCGCCAATATCAAATACATTCGGTCCCTGACATTCAGCCTAATTTTTGACATTCGGCCATCAGATTTCAAAATTTTTCTAGGTTTTGGACACTCTTGTTCTTGATCAAATGGAGGACTTAGCTTTGATGGCAAACCAGAATCATCGTATTCAAACCCTGTTGCTTACTGAAACAGAGACAGGGAACTCTAATAAAGCTCCCAAGATGCTTTCATTAGATTATTATCCTCACTAGAAGTACAGGTTTGAAATCCACATCAATGGAGTTGATACCAACTTGTGGATGACGATAGAGAACGGTTATCTAAGACCTCTTAATGAAGATGGGACTCCAATGTTAGTCACACGGATGACGGAACCACAGCGGAAGCTTTATGATTATGAGAAGAAAGCCTATGCTATTCTGTCCCAATCCATTGCAACTGATATCTTTCATCAGTTCAGACAGTTTACATCTTCTAAGTTTTTGTGGGATGCTTAACAACAGAGATATGAGGGAAATGATGTGCTGAAGAACATCAAGTCAAAAGCTTTAAGGAAGGAATTTAACAGCTTCATGTATGTGGGAAACGAGTCACTGGATGATCTGATTGCAAGATTCCACCATCTTCTGAGTGAGCTATTTAATCATCAAGTCAAGACTACAACTTAGGAGAAGATTCAGTGCTTGGCAGATGCCCTACCTCCAAAGTCGGAGTCTTTTCTTATGGTTCTAAAGCAAATTGAGATGATGGAAAGTATGGACATCAATGATTTCATCCAGAAGTTGAAAGAGCAGGAAATTGAAAACAAGTGGAAGGCTAAGAGAGTTGCTCAAGTTCAGGATCCCTCGCTGTATTATTCTACTCCTACTGTAGAGAGAGCCTCTTCTCATGCTCCACTGAAGACTGCTTTTGTCTCTCAGACTTCTGAAGCTCCATCTTCCAATCAGATTCATTTCAACCCTTCATCTTCATCATCCAGCTCTCAGAAAGAAAGTGGTCAACGAGTCACAAGTCTGAAGACTGAAAACTTTGATAAAGTGACTGTAAAGATTGCCAAGGAGCATATGGGTCTTCTGTCCACTCTTGTTAGTTCCTATAATGGATTAGTAGCAGGACAGATTGGCAATCCTTATCTGACTAATGATGATTATTCTCATATAGACCCAGATGACATGGAGAGGGTTGATATCATGTGGGCTCTGGCTAGTGCTGTGAGAAGAGCAAAGGATTTTGTGAAAAGGACTGGCAAAGACATCAATCTGAATAAGGATTCTAAATTTGGTTTTGACATGGCATCTGTCACTTGCTACAATTGTGGGGAGAAGGGACACTTTGCAAGACAATGCAAACAACCAAAGAAGTCAGGAAACAAGAATCCTTTTCAGCATCAGAGATCTTCTGCATCAAATTCAGAGAGAAGACTTGTGCCCATTGATTCTCCTACTCAGGCTGGTTCTTAAAATACAAGTAAAGCATTGATGTTGCAGCAGGATGAAGGTGAGAATTGGGACTTTAGATTCAATACTGATCAGGGAGGACAGGATAAAGTTTGTGTTGCTGCAATTCTGAAGACTGATGAGTCAAGGGAAGAAAGCACTTCTGGAGAAACATAGATCAGTCTATAAGAAACATCTGGTTCAGAGTCAGAAAGCATTTCAGACTCAAACACTCAAGCAGATTATGATGTTGATATTGAAGAACCAGTTACTCACTTTGCTTTAATGGTGAACACGTCTGCTACTTCTACTGCCATTTCACAATCAGATCAGGTAGATGATGAATGTTCTTCTTCTCATTCTAGATGTTTTAACTGTGTTGACCTTGACAACAAGGTCTTAGCTTATCAGAAGCACAATGCTGACTTGATTAGCAATCTCAACCAAATGATTGAGGCTAACAGAATTTTAAAATCTAATGAAAAATATTTTCAAGATAAAATCAATTTGTTAAACAGACAGTTGCATGAGGCTGAGATCGTTGTTCTCAACAACAATATGCAGTTACTTCTTATCTATTTACACCATAAATGAGACTAAGATGAAACTTGTCATAGTCGAGTGTGACTATGAGACATTAAGCCAGAAGCTCAAGAGCTATGAGAGCTCATCTTACATTATTGAGCACATGATCAGTACTGGGGCTGATCATTCTGGGAAGGGTAAGGAAACAAGATATAATCATTGTCCCCCACCAGTCTTGAACAGCTTTGTCAATTCACCAAATGACAAAGATGTTAAAGATTTCCAAGTCAAAAATCCATTAGTAATTGATCCAATTGGAATGATTACTGATGAGGGTTCCTCATTTTCTGAGGAATCTTTTGTGGAGGGAATTGTTGAAGATTGGGTCTCAGATTCTGAGGATGAATCTGATAATTCATCTGATGGTATTGTTGCTCAGAATCAGACACCTGCAGTCATAAAAGGTGACCAAATATCATCTTCAAAAATCTATCAAGAATTAGGTTTTGTGAAAGCTTCAAAAGAGAATGAAGCATGTGTGGTTAACAAGATTGACAATCTTATTTCTAATGGGAAAAATGGTTTGGGTTTTAAGGAGAACAAGACCAAAACAAATGTTTTTAAACAACAAAATCAGTCTTTTTCTAAACTCAAACATTTTCATCAAAAAGATAACAGATTTTGCTTTAAGTGTGGTGCACCTGGGCATGTTGTTAGATTTTGTCCCCAGTTGATCAGACCTAAGGTTGCACCACCCAGAAAATTTAATCAGAATTTTAACAAAACTGTCAAATTTGATTCTAAGTCAACTCAAGCAAAACCCAAACAACCTAATATGGTTAAACCTTTGGATAAGGGTAAAGGGAAATTGGTGAACTTGGATGTTCCCAAAGTGGTTAATGTCAATCAATCAAAGCCATCATCCATTTACTTGAAAAACTCATTCAGTAAAAACACTGTCTGGAAAGTCAAGTCTTCTGAGACTTCTGTTTTACACACTCCAGACAAGGCAACCCCTGATGGTAAATGGATTGATGTTTGGATCCAAGACTCTTTCGGTCAACCCAAGACTGTAAAGGCTTGGGTTCCCAAGTTGAACTAATTGTTTGTGTTTGTGCAGGTTGCTCCAACAGCTGCTCTTAACAGCTTATGGATCGTTGATAGTGGGGCTTCTAGGCACATGACTGGAGATATATCGCTGCTCACCAATGTCAATTCTATTCGAGGTGGTAATGTAGCGTTTGCTGGTGATAAAGGCGGGTTCATTACAGGAGAGGGTATTTTGTCAAATGGCCAAGTTTCTTTTGACAATGTTAGATATGTCAAGCAGTTGGAGAATAATCTTCTTTCAGTGTCACAGATCTGTGACAAGCAGCACAAAGTTCTTTTTGATGACTCCAACTGCTACATACTCAAGCAAGGTGTGACTATTCCTAAAGATTGGATTTTGATGTCAGCATCCCGTAAGCAAGACTTGTATGTACTCAACATGGCCACAGCCTCAACAACATCCTCCACAGCTTCATGTTTTATGTCAAAGGCCACTGAGAAAGATTCTATTCTTTGGCATAAGAGGATGGGCCATTTGAGTCTACGCAAGATGAACCATTTGGTACACAATGACTTGGTTGAGGGGGTCAGTCTGAAAAATTTTAAGCTGTCTGATAACTGTGTTTCATGCATGAAAGGAAAGCAGACCAAGCACTCTCCCAAGCTGAAAAAGTTTCATTCAATCAATGTTCCTCTTGAGCTTCTCCACATCGATTTATTTGGTCCTATAAATCGCAAGAGTATAGCTGGAGATCAATACTGTCTAGTCATCACTGATGAGTATTCCAGATATTCTTGGGTTTTCTTTTTAAAGGAGAAATCTGAAACATTTGATTGTATTCAAGTGTAAGTGACCAAACTTGAATCTCTTTATAAGCTCAAGATTCGTTTGCTCAGAACAGACAACGGGACAGAGTTCAAGAATCACAACATGGAGAACTTCTGTAATGCACAGGGCATTGTCCTACAATTTAGTGCTCCATATGTCCCGCAAATGAATGGTGTTGCTGAGCGAAAGAACAGAACTTTGATTGAGGCTGCTAGGACGATGCTTGCTGATTCATCTCTTCCAGTTCAGTTCTGGAATGAAGCTGTGGCAAATGCTTGCTACACACTGAACCGGGTAGTGATAGTCAAGACACATGGGAAGACTTTCTTTGAGTTGCTCCACAATAGAAAGCCTAATCTTAAGTATCTTGAATCGTTTGGTGCACCATGCACGATACTTAAGAAACACGAGCAGGGTGATTTCAATGAGAAGGTGGATGCAGGGTATTTTCTTGGGTATAGCACTCATAATAAAAGAGTCTACAACAGATCAACTCAGAATGTGGAGGAGTGGTACCATGTTGATGTTCAGAGACACTCTATGCCCCCACCTGGGAAAGGTCCAGACTGGATGTTTGACTATTCAGACCTTTTCGACTCATTCAATATGCCTCCCATGTACTCAGATGAAGATGTTGCTGTTCAAATGATGTATGATGCACAGAATGCACCTGATGAACCTGTGCAACCTTCATCAGCTTCAATTCCCACAGTACAGATAAATGATGACAGCTCAGACACAGATGATAACCAAGTTCAGCCAACTGCCCCTGAACAAAATGTTGACAATCTTGTACCTGGACTTGAGGACTTGCATCTGAACAATCTTGATCCATAGGTTGAGGTTCCTGCTCATTCTGTTGGAAGAATCAATCGCATTCATCCTTAGGAAAACATTATTGGAAATCCACTTGATGGGGTTAAAACAAGAAATCAGGTATCTTCAGGAGGCCTTGCTGATATTCTTGACTTTGCTAATGTGAACTACTGTGCCCATTCTTGCTTCATCTCTCAAGTTTAACCACGCACCGTCACCGAAGCATACGAGAGGAATCATGGGTTGATGCCATGCAAGAAGAACTCCTGCAATTCAAGAAATTAGGTGTTTGCCAACTAGTTGAAAAACCGAAACGTGCAAAAGTTATAGGCACCAGATGGGTTCTTCGTTGCAAAAGGGATGATCACGAGATTATTGTGCGAAATAAAGCACGTCTAGTGGTTCAAGGATTCAGACAGATTGAAGGACTTGACTATAATGAAGTGTTTGCACCGGTTGCTCGTCTAGAAGCAATCTGTATCTTCTTGGCATATGCATCCTTCAAGAAATTCAAAGTTTATCAAATGGATGTCAAGAGTGTATTCCTTCACGGTGTGATCAATGAAACAGTGTATGTCAGTCAACCTCTCGGGTTCGAGGAACCATTGCATCGTGACCAAGTCTACAAGCTAGACAAGGCTTTATATGGATTGCATCAAGCTCCGCGAGCATGGTACGAGACACTATCTACTCATCTTCTGAACAACGGGTTCAGAAGAGGTGTCATTGACTGCACACTATTTATTCGAGAGAAGGGTGGTGACTTACTCTTGGTACAAGTTTATGTGGACGACATCATTTTCGGTTCTACAAATGATAGTGTGTGCAAGGAATTTGAGAAGATGAAAGACAAGTTTAAAATGAGTTCCATGGGAGAGTTGAAATTTTTTCTCGGGTTGCATGTGGATCAATCTGAGGTAGGGATTTTCATTCTTCAGACCAAATACGTTGGTGACATTCTGAGCCGGTTCAGTATGTCGGATGCAAAGCCTGCTGGTACCCCACTGCTGTTAATCACGGGATTACATCAGACGAAAATGGGGAGTTAATCGATGCCACTCTGTATCGAGGAATGATTGGGTCTCTCATGTATCTTACTGCTTCTCGACCAGACATCATGTTCGCCACATGCTTGTGTGCTCGTTATCAGTCCAAACCAAGAGTATCACATCTGATTGCTGTGAAAAGGATTATGCGTTATCTGAAGGGTAAACTGGATCTTGGCTTATGGTACCCTAATGATGATAATTTTCAGCTTACTGCATACAGTGATTCAGACTATGGCGGATGAAAAGGGATTTCAAGTCAACATCAGCTGGATGTCAGTTCTTTGGGACCTGTTTAGTTACCTGGCAGTGCAAGAAGCAGACATCGGTGTCTACTTCAACCTGTGAAGCTGAATACATTGCTGCTGCAAGTTGCTATTCACAAATCATCTGGATACAACAGCAATTCAGGGACTATGGGTTACATTTTTCTAACACTCTTATTTATGTTGATAACACTACAGCCATAGTTGTCACTAAGAACCCGGTCCAGCACTCAAAAACCAAACACATCGACATCAAATATCACTTTATACGTGATTGTTTTGAAAAGAAACTCATCGATGTTGTTAAAATACACACTGATCACCAGAAAGCCGATCTTTTACAAAAGCTTTAATTAGTCTGTCTATTATTTCTTTCACTATATCAAAAACTCAAAAAGATTTTCTGTTATAGGTTTATAGGGGGAGAAAAAGTAGGTTAAATGAAAAACCAAAAACATCTAAAAAATTTAAAAAAATACAAAAACATTTAAAAAATCATAAAAATGAGAAAGTCTTATCTGAGAAAGTAATGCGTTAACCTATCATGTCTTTAAAGCTAAGGTGAATCATAAGCTGAAAACACATGAGAATTGTGAATTGATGTACTGATAGGTCGACTTTACAAAATGTATAGACAATTTGTGATAGCTTAGAAAGTCTGATTTGTGGGATCCGTTTTAGAAAACCAGTTAAGTGATAACTAGTTTTTGACTCAAATCAGGCATACACCTTTTATCATAGGATCTAATAAGGTTTCCAATGATTCATGAATTCAAGTCTATACACGTGCCATATCGCTTTGTAAAGACCTAGCTGAAGCCGTCCATTCAGATGAGAATGATTGAATCATAAGAAAATATAAGAAAAACAAGTTGGTATTAAGCTTGAAAAATACAAAAATAAAATAAGTTTGATTCCATACACGTGCCATATTGCTTTGTAAAGACCTAGCTGAAGCCGTCCATGAGAACGTGTTGAACAAGAGAGACAAATCAAAAAGAAAAATACAAAAAGATAATAAATTGGAACCTTATAGAACTTATGATGATTGGTGTGACATCCAGTACCTGATCACTTTTACTACTAACTGTGTGTAAATACAATGTGTAAACAGTGTGTGACAACAGAACTCAGAAAAGAAACAACATTTGTACATGTTTAAGTGAAAACTTAAATACCATAAGTACAACAACTCACGATAAACAATAGTTGTATGTATTTAAGTGAAAACTTAAGTACAATTAAAACAACAACTCAAGAGAAACAACAGTGTACAAACAAATAACAAGAACATATCGGTTGCGATCTGATATCTATAGATGACAGGAATCAAATGGCTGACAACTCAGTAGGAAAACAAAGTGAATTCAATGGGAACAATGTGAAAACAGGCAAGTTTAGTTGAGTCCGTTTGTGAGGAAATACAATTCAAAACATAAGTTCATTGTCGTTTCAGAATAACAAACTGACAATGTGTTTGCGTGGGTGACGATTCACACAAACATATCTATGAGTTTAAAGTTCTGAAATGATGACTGAAAAGTAGAAAACAAAGATCAAAAAGTGTAATGGTCGTCGAATTCGTTCGAGTGACGATTCGAACGAATACGCGCGAAGGTGACACGATCTGACGAAACCTTTAAAATAAATGTTTCCGATAAACAATTTAAGAAAATAAAAATTTAGAATATTTACTAGGAATAACCACTTTCCAAATGTTAAATATAAATCCTTTTATTTTTATTCGTAAAATACGCACGTTACGTGCCGGAAACACAAATAACCAAAACCGAACAACCGAAACGAACCCGAACTCACTTGGGGTATAAATACCCTAAATGAGGCTTCTTCTTCATTTATCACCCCCACTTTCTCTCTCTAAAAACCCATTTCTGGCGCAACTTTCTCTCTCTAAAAAGTTTGAACTTCAAACACACATTAGAAATGCAGGAACTGTTCAATCAATTGCAAGAGCTACTAGACAAGGGATTCATTCGACCGAGTTTCTCACCATGGGAAGCTCCGGTTCTCTTTGTCAAGAAGAAGGATGGATCCTTCAGAATGTGCATCGATTACAGAGAGCTCAAGAAACTCACCATCAAGAATCGGTACCCGTTACTGAGGATTGATGACTTGTTTGATCAATTACAGGGAGCTCAGTAAATAGACCTGCGTTCAGGTTATCACCAGCTCCGGATTCAAGAAGAAGACATACCCAAGACGACCTTTCGTACCCGATATGGTCACTACAAATTCATGGTGATGCCATTCGGACTAACGAACGCACCGGCAGTGTTCATGGATCTTATGAACCGGGTGTGCAAGCCGTATCTATTGATGACATACTGATTTACTCAATTCGTTATCGTCTTTATTGATGACATACTGATTTACTCAAGAAGCGAGAAGGAACATGAACAACATCTGAGGACAGTCTTGGAACTTCTGAAAGATGAATGACTCTATGCCAAATTCTCCAAGTGTGAATTTTGGCTGAGAGAAGTTCAGTTCTTGGGTCACGTGATTAACAGTAATGGTATTCATGTGGATCCAGCCAAGATTGAAGCAATTAAGAACTGGGATGTGCCCACAACACCAACCGAGATCAGATCATTCCTAGGATTGGCGGGCTATTACCAGAGATTCATTTTGAATTTCTCTAAGATAGCCTTGCCTCTCACAAAATTGACACAGAAGAGTGAACCATTTGTGTGGACACAGAAACAGGAAGACGCATTCCAAACACTGAAACAAAGATTGTGCAATGCTCCAATCTTAACATTCCCAGAAGGCAATGATGACTTTGTAGTATACTGTGATGCTTCCCATCTGGGACTTGGTTGTGTTTTAATGCAATGAGACAAAGTTATTTCCTACGCATCAAGACAGTTGTAGATCCATGAGAAGAACTACACAACACATGATTTAGAACTGGGAGCTGTTGTCTTTGCTTTAAAGATTTGGAGACATTACCTGTACGGTACCAAATGCACTATCTTCACAGATCACAAGAGTTTACAGTACATATTTGATCATAAGGAGCTTAACATCAGACAGAGACGTTGGGTTGAGCTCCTAAACGATTACGATTGTACGATCAAATACCATCCGGGCAAAGCCAATGTCGTGTTAGGACATTTTTGTAATAGTTTGATTTTCAAAATGTAAGTTATTAGAGGTTTGGCTGAGGTTCGTCTGGCCCACGAACCTAAGCAGGCTCAGAGAATCTAGGCTTTATGTTGTAAAGGTTCGTCCCAGCGAACCTCAAGGTTCGGCCGGCGAACCTATAGATTCGGCTGGCGAACCTATAGGTTCGGCTAGGTTCGCTGAACAATTTGTATATATAGCAGGTTTGTCTAGAGGTTTGTCACTTCTTCAGTTTTTGAGTGTGAGACAAATCTATTGTTCTCTATGTGTGAGATTGTAAGAACTGTGTGTTCTTGTCCATTTCATTGTAATCAGTTTATTACTTTCAATGAAATGATGTTTATAAATGATTGTTCATCTTTGATTCATATAGATCAAATATAGATTCCACATATATTTGATTATTAATAGGATTCCGTTAATCAATCGAGAGCAAAACTACAGTGGTATCAGAGCCAAGGAGGGGTTCTATACAAGTATTTTTAAGATCTACAATCATTTTGAAGATAAAAAGATCAAGATATGGATTAAAATTCGATTTTCTTTGTGTTTGATTGCTGAGTTGATAGTGTTATCATCATCTACTGCTTTGGAACATCAAAATTCAGAGATTTGTGGCTGAAATCTGTGGTTTTTGAAGAGTTCTTCTTGAAATTTTGAAGGTTTTCCCTCAAAAATTTTCGAATTCTGAAGACAGGTTCGTGAGCCGAACCTTGGTATAGCTCAGGTGTTGTCTGAAGCATAGGTTCGCTGTTAAAAGTGATTTTTGTTTAGGTTCGTGTAGAAATTATTAAGAGGTTCGTTTCAAGGTTTGTCTACTGCAGAGGTTCGTTTGATTAGGGTTCGTTTGACTGAGGTTCGTTGGTCAAATTTCTATTGAAGAGGTTCGCTGGTCAAGGTTTGTCTCAAGGTTCATTGGACAAGGTTCGTGAGATCAAGGTTTGTCTCAGGTTCGTGAGTTAAGATTCGTGAAGATCAAGGTTGGGAGAAGGTTCGCTTGTTACTTAGGTTTGTGAGGTTAATTTTTCAAAAGAGGTTCGCTGATAAAGATTTGGAATCATGGCTGATATGTATGCTGCTGTAGCTAGTCAAAATTCTAAGATACATAGTATTTTGATTAGTGAAACTGAGTCAGGAAGTACAAATAAGGTTCCCAAACTACTTGATTTAACAGATTATGAGAAGTGGAAAGGTCGCTTTGAGACACATTTCAATGGAACTGACACCAATCTTTGGGAAAGAATCTTGTCACCCTATGAAAGACCAAAGGTGGTGGGGACAGATTTGGATCAAACTCTTTAGAGATTGGATGTTGATCAAAGAAAGAAATACGATTTTGAGAAGAAAGCTTATTGGATGTTGAGTCAAGCAATTCCTAATCAGATACTTCATCAATTTGATGAACATAAAACCTCATATGGTTTATGGAATGCATTAAAGGCAAGAATTGAGGGAAATACCAAACTTAAGAAGATGAAAGCCACTGATATACGCAAAGAATTTGAGAACTTCAATTTTATTGGCAATGAGAGCCTTGAAGCTTTAATAACCAGATATAGGCATTTGTTGACTGAAGTTAGGAAGTGTGGAATTGAGTATACTGAAGAGGAGAAAATATATTGTTTTGCAGATGCATTGCCTGATAGATGGAATTCATTGGTGTTGATTTTGAGAGAAAATCTACCTGGAATGACACTAGTTGAGTTTATCCAAAAGCTAGAAGAACAGGAAATGAAAGATAAGAGCAAAGCAAGAAGAGTTAATGTTACTCAAGATACGTCTCTCTATGGTGCATCTGTGATTAATCCTCCTGTTTCTTCTGCAAAGATTCAAACAGCCTTTGTGTCAAGTACTACAGATAGTACTTTTGCACCATCTGCATCTGCTGGTTCAAGTTCATCTTATTCTGTGAACGACAAGAAGTCTGATCCTACAACAACTCCAGTTCAGTTGAATACAACAAATTTGGGAAAAGTAACTATGGAGGCTGTTCGAGATCATATGTCGATTTTGTCATGCGTAGTCAGTGCCTATGATGAACCATATAGCTGGAAAGATTGGTAACTCAAATCTTACTTTTGAAAACTATGAGCAGATTGATGATGATGAGATGGAGTTGATTGACACTCAATGGGCTTTGGCAAGTGCAATCAGAAGAATCAACAAATATGAAAAGAAAACTGGAAAGAAGTTCACTTTTGATCGAAACACAAAGTTTGGATTTAATCCAAAGGCCACACAATGTTACAATTGTGGTGAGTTGGGTCATTTTGCTAGAGAGTGTAAAAATCCGAAGAAGCAAGGAAATTTAAATCCTTTCAAGCCAAAAGAAGCTTATCAAAAGAAGAAGGAAAAGTCTGAAGAAACATCAAAAGCTTTAGTCAGTCAAGCAGATGAAGGATATGACTGGGGAAAGCAATATGATGAGTTAATGGGTGCATTCATGGCTTCTCTGAATGAAGACACAAACAAAGGCAAAGAAAAGGTTGAAGAGGTAAATGATGATCTTTTAGAGATCATTGATAATTTGAAAGAAATGAATGCTCAATTGACTGATGAACTGGTCGAGTGTACTGAAGCTAACAAAAAGTTGATTTCAAGAGAAAAAGCTTTTGATAAAAAGATTATTGATTTAGGAAAATAAAATGAAGAGTTAAAAATTAAAGTTTTGCAAAATAATCATGCAGTTTCAGTGCATCTCGAGTCAGTGAAAAAGTTGAAAGTTGAATTGTCAGCAGCAAGAGCAGAAGCAGAAATGAACAAGAGCAAGCTAGAGAATTATCAAAATTCTCAGTATGTTATCGATTACTTTGCTTCCATGCAAAGATCATCGAATGACACTACTGGCTTGGGTTTTCATGCTGTACTACCTCCTTCAAGCTATGTTCCTAGACCACAAATTGATCCGAATTTGGAAGTTCATCCTGTTTCTTTGAATGAACGTGTGTCTGAACAAGTTGTTGAAAATGCTGGAGGTTCATCTTCTGATGAAAAAGTGTCCCTTGATAGTGATGCTCATATCATTGAAGATATCACTAAATCAGAATATTCATCTGATATTTTGAGACAAAATGGTTACAAGTTAAAAATGTTGACAAAAAGAATTTGAAGTCTCAGAAGTCAAAAGCTGAGATGAAACCAGTTGAGAAGGTGGTGATTAAACCCAATCAAGTTTCCAAACCAGTGATTAAAACCAAAACAACCACTACTCTTAAACCGATTGTGTATGTAATGTCTTCTACTCCACATCAAGGAGAGTCTAGTCGCAATTTTCGAAAGCAAAATGTGGTTTCTTAAAAGGTTAAAAAAATGGATTTTTTCTTTGATAGGTTTGGGGTTGGACATAAAGACAAATCAAAGAATTTTCAAAATCAAGTGAGTAATTCAAAGATAAAATCAACGGGTTTGAGAAACAGATTCTCATCTGCAAAGGTTGTTTCAAAACCTTTCAGTTCATCAAAGTATTATGATGAACCAACACCAAAGAATCATTTGAAAGATAGAAAATGTTACCGTTGTGGTAATTTTGGTCATTTGATTGCTGATTGTGATTTGGATTTTAGTTCAACTAATTGTAGCAGTTTTAAGTTTTTTTCACCAAGAGAAAAACGAAAGTGTTTTACTTGTTGTGGTAAAGGACATATTTCTGCTAATTGTCCAAATAACAAAATCAAGAAGAGTTCGGATGATGAGAGTTGGGTGAGTAGGTCAGGTGGAAGTCCTAGGAGAGTTAGACCTAGTGAAGATGAGATGAGAGTTCTTCAAAAATTTGATCCTAAGAAACGAGTTTTTAATAACAAAAGAAATGTGAAAAAGATTGTTAAAATTGTGACATCATCTGATGATGATTCTTTTGAAAATGTATCTTCAAAATCATTTTCAAAACAACATTTTAAATCAAAATCATTTTGGAAACTGAAAAACAGGTCAAGTGATGAAATTTCTAGGAAAGAGGATGATAACAGTGATGATGGGTATTCGAGTAGGTCATCACAAAAGAATGGCAGGGGTCCATTCCGGGAGACTCGACGCCGAAATGGCAGGGGTCATCCCTTTTGAATACTGATAGGTTTTTAATTTATTGTGCAGGTTGCATCCATGGGCCATATCAATAGTCGTTGGATTGTTGATAGTGGATGTTCCCGGCACATGACTGGAGAGTTGAATTTGTTGAGAGATTTCAAGTTGATGAAAGGAAGTTATGTGAACTTTGAAGGAGACAAAGGAGGTCAAATTACAGGGTTTGGTAGTCTGACGAATAGAAAGGTTTCATATGATAATGTTAATTTCTGCAAAGAATTAACTAACAATTTGTTGAGTGTTTCACAGATTTGTGATAAAGGATACAAAGTGATGTTTGACAAAGACATGTGTTATGTACTTAAGCAAGGATTTCAGATTTCTGAGGAGTGGATTCTGATGACAGCTGATCGGAGCAATGATTTGTATATGCTTGACATGGCGAAGGCGGAGACGGTGAATAAAGTGGAAACATGTCTGGTGTCTAAAGCAACTGAGCAAGATACACGTTCTTGGCACAGGCGGATGGGACATATTCATATTCGGAAGATGAATCATCTTGTGCATAATCATTTAGTTGAGGGTGTACCGGTTAAACATTTTAAACTTTCGGATGTGTGTGTGTCTTGTAAAGAGGGTAAACAGAAAAGGAAGTCTCACAAAACAAAGAAAATCTTTTCTATTGATATGCCACTTGAACTTCTTCACATGGATTTGTTTGAACCAATCAATGTGAAAAGTATAGGTGGTGAATCTTATTGTTTCATTGTGACTGATGACTTTTCTAGATTTTCATGGGTCATGTTTTTAAAGCATAAATCAGATACTTATGAAAATTTTGTGTTGTTGATCAATAGGTTGGAGACGTTGTATAAGTTGAGAGTGAGACGCGTACGATCAGATAATGGGATTGAGTTTAAGAATCACCAAATGGAGGAATTTTGTAATTCCAGAGGCATTCAACAGCAGTTCAGTGCACCGTATAAGCCTCAGATGAATGGTGTAGCTGAATCAAAGAACAGAACGTTGATTGAGTCTGAGAGAACAATGCTAGCTGATTCTAAACTTCCCATTACATTTTGGAGTGAAGCTGTGGCTACAGTTTGTTTTACTCTTAATAGAGTTATGATTGTCAAAAGACACAATAAAACTTGTTATGAATTGCTTTAGAATCGAAAGCCTAATTTGGAACACTTGGAACCTTTTAGGGCTCCTTGTACCATGCTAAAGAAAGATTCAAAATTCAATTCTAAAGATGAAGAGGGTTTCTTTCTTGGCTACAGTCCTCCTAACAAACGTGTGTTTAATAAACGTACGGGTGTTGTGCAATTATGGTATCATGTTGTTCAAAGACATACACCTATACCAGATGGAAAGGGAGCAGATTGGCTTTTTGATTATAACAAATTGTTTGAGTCTTTTAATATGTCTCCAACTGTTTCTGATGATGAAATAACCTTACAAATGTTGTATGATTTGCAGAATTCTGAAGAACAAGGTATTTCCCATCATTCTGAATATAGTATTCTTACACCACATGAGGAAGGCATTTCAGACGTCATTAATGATGATTGGTCATCTGATGATGATGATGATAATGATGTTTTTGAAGATGCCATTTCTCACGATCAAGACACTGATTAGAATATTACAAATCTGGATCATAATGTGGGTGTTTCGCAAGTGCCTGTCACACGTGTTCATGTGAATCATCCGATTGCTCAGATTATAGGACATCCAACTGCAGGAGTACAGACACGAAATCAAGTCACGAATGAGGAAAGTTTGTATGTGGAGTTAGAGAGAACTCATGGCAGTCAAGAGCTCTGGATGCATTCGGCATTAATTTCACAAATAGAGCCAAATACTGTGACTGAACCGTTACGTGAGCCTGCCTGGGTGGAGGCGATGCAAGAAGAACTGAATCAGTTTCAGAAGTTGGGAGTTTGGCATTTAGTTGATTTGCCAAAAGGAGAGAAAAAAATTGGTACCAGATGGGTGCTGAGATGCAAACGAGATGACTGAGGCGTAATTGTCAGAAACAAAGCTTGTTTAGTGGTTCAAGGTTTCAAACAAGTTGAAGGAATTGATTACAATGAGTTTTTGCACCTGTGGCGCAGTTGGAAGCAATTAGACTTTTTCTTGCTTTTGCTGCTCACAAGAAATTTAAAGTTTTTCAGTTGGATGTCAAATCTGCATTTCTGTATGGTTATTTGAAGGAAACAGTGTATGTTTGTCAGCCACCGGGTTTTGAGGATCCTATCCATCGGGATCAGGTTTACCTCTTGGACAAAGCACTGTATGGTCTTGATCAGGCTCCGCGTGCCTGGTATGAGACATTATCGACTCACCTTATTGAACACGGGTTCAATTGGGGTCAGATTGACAAAACTTTGTTTTATCGGGAGAAGGGCAAGGACATTCTTCTTGTTCAGATCTAAGTAGATGATATTATTTTTGGATCTACCGATGAAAAAATGTGTTTGGAGTTTAAAGAGGTGATGGTTAAGAAATTTGGGATGAGTGCAATGTCAGACATCAAATTTTTTCTGGGTTTACAGATTGATCAAACTGATGATGGAATTTACATTCATCAGACAAAATATATTCAAGATGTGCTAAAAAGGTTTAGCATGCTTGAGTCAAAACCAATTTCCACGCCCATTCAGCTTAATCACGGGATTAAGCCTGATATTAAGGGGGAGATAGTTGATCCAAATCTTTATCATGGAATCATTGGAAGTTTCATGTATTTGACCACTTCAAGACCAGATATTGTATTTGCTACAAGTATCTGTGCAAGATATCAATCAAAACCTAAAGTGTCACATCTGATTGCAGTCAAGAGAATACTTCGTTATCTGAAGGGTACACCAGAAACCGGTTTGTGGTATCCTAAGGATGATAACTTTTCCTTCAATGCCTACAGTGACTCCGATTATGGAGGATGTAAGACAGATGCGAAATCCACAACTGGAGGCGCACAATTTTTGGGGGAACGTTTAGTTTCTTGGCAGTGTAAAAAGCAAACGTCTGTGGCTACTTCAACTTGTGAGGCTGAGTATGTAGCTGCTGCCAGTTGTTGTTCACAAGTTTTGTGGATACAACAACACATGCGAGACTATGGTTTGAATTTTCTTACAACCCCAATTCATGTTGATAATGAGGCTGCTATTGCTATAACAAAGAATCATGTGTATCATTCATGTTCTAAACACATTGACATTAGGTTTCCTTTCATTCGCGATTGCTATGAAAAGAAACTTATTGATGTGGTGAAGATACATACAAATGAGCAACAAGCAGAACTTCTCACCAAGGCTTTTGATAAAAATCGTTTTGAGTATTTGCTCAAATTAAATGGCAATCGGGTCATGGGTGAGGTCATTTTAAAACAATTTCCTTCATAATCAATTTTTATTGAATTAACATAAGATATTTTAATTGTTTTGTTGTTTTGTGTTTTAGTTTTTAGGGGGAGAATTTTTTGAAAAATCAAAAACACAAAAACATTAAAAAATTAAAATTTTGAGAAATTGATTCGACCAAATGAGAAATGATTGTACATTGTAGCAATTGGAAGCACATTTGTATCATACAAGAACTTAAACATAAAGAGCATTTACAATTACTTAGTATGATATGTTGGTAGATTTATAACTTAGTTGAGATAACATTTGACAAATTTTTGATTATGCTTTATGAGAAACAGATGCTTATAATACAGTGCTTAGCTTTGTCCTGAATGAGTGGTGATTAATCTTACAAAATTTTTCTTGAACAAAATTTAAGTTACTAGTTTTGATCATGTGTTTAATTTTAAAAGAAATTCTAAATTTTGTTTTTATTTTGTTTTAGTTTAAAGTTGAAACATTCTCTGCGTATACTTACGTATCGACCTGATTGTTATAGCTTTAAACGATTCAAATTTGTTTTCTTGGTTTTTTATTAAGATTTGGACAATCTCTGCGTATATGAGAATATCGATCTGATTGTTAAAAGCTTAATCTTAATTTATTGTTTCGTTCATTTTCTGGATCATCTGAGCACACGAAAGTATCAACCTTGATTTCAAGATTTTGAACAATTTCATTTTGTTTTATATTTTGTTGTTTTTCAAAAGAAATTCTATTTTGTTTTTGTATGATCAAGCTAGTTAAAATTGAAGTTATTTGTTTCAAGAACATTATTGTTTGTTTAATTATTCACAAAACGGGGATGTGTTTAAGTAAATGGAGAACATAAAGTATTTGATGGTTTTGTTTTCAATTGATATCTTAACTAAGTAATTAAACTTAAAGAGGTTTTATATATTAACAATCATCTTTGAATTGTAATTTGCTGATAAATATATTCATTAATTCAATCAGGTGTGTTGATGATTGTAATACAATATGATCTCATGTCTGGATCTTTCTCAAACAAAAATATGTGATTGTTTTGTTAGTTTTATATTTCATAGTTAGATGTGTTAAATTTGTAGTGTGTTTGTTTAAAAAATTTAAGAAAAATACAAAAAGATTTTTTATTTTTATCTGATGTTAAATTAATAATTTTTGATTATTTGTTTTGACTTTGAAACATTAAAACATTGGTTTCTTTAAATTTTTAAATAAAATTGGATTTCAAAAGGTTTGCTTGAAGGTTCGCCAATAGGTTTGATCACAGGTTCATCCAACAGGTTTGGTCATAGGTTCATTCAATAGGTTTTGGACAGGTTCGTTTAAGAGGTTTGGACAGGTTCGTTTGAAAGGTTTTGATCAGGTTCGTCCAAAAGGTTTGTTGATAGGTTCGGTCAACAGGTTGGTCAAAGGGTCGTTTAAAAGGTTTGTTCACAGGTTCGTATAAATACATAGGTTCGTGAACAACCTTCGTCACTTTCATCAGAACTCATTCCCGAACCTACAAACTTAGATTTTGATTTTTTTATTCTGGATCTCTGAAACTTTTTTCCATATACCATTAGCTTCGGATTTGTTTTGTGACTCTAAATAGGTAAAAACATTGGAGTTTGATCGGCTAGATTAGGAGATATTTTGATTTTAGATCTAGTTTAGTCGAACCTGTTCTTTTGGTATAAAACCTGTTTAAATCTAAATTTTGGGAAAATTGTTTTTATTAATGTTGTTCATTTGTTAATGGTGAATCTTTGGATATAGATTTTTGGGTCTAATTCATAGTTTTGAAAATTTGATTTTAAACTGGATTGGGTTCGTGAAATGAACACAAGTTCGCTGAATTGCTAAGGTTCATTTGAACTTTAAAGGTTCAGGCCGAACCTCTTTATACCACTGAACCGAACCTTGTATGGTCAAGGGTTCGTTTGACCATAAGGTTCGTGGTATGTTCAAGGTTCGTTCATTGATAGGTTCGTTGGTTTAATCAGGTTTGTCTTATAAACAGGTTCGTCTAAGTCTAGGTTCGGCACAGGGAAGGGTTCGCTGGTTTCTATACTTAGGAAAAATTTTTAATTTTTTAATTTTTTAATTTTTTTAACTTTTGATTTTTTATGTTCTAATTTTTGTTTTTTTCTGATTGTAGAAATGGTAACTCTCACCTTCGGAGACAAACACAACCTCTGTGCTTATATGGATCCTACAACGAAGAACGACAAGGAATTTCGCCCGATGATCGAGTTCTTAAGAAGGTCAAGGATTTACCATGCAATCTCCAACTCCTGTCAGATATACAGATCACATATTCGGAGTTTCTGGGATTCTGCTAGACTGATCACAGTTGATGAAGATTATGTTATCGAGGCTAATGTGCTTGGACAAGCAATTAGAGTTACAGAAGCTGACATCATGAGGGTTCTACAGTTCGGAGGTGAACTTTCAGGAATGACTCTTATTCCTGAGAGGTGTATTAAGGGGTGCTTCTTGAGGATCAGATACTTTGGAGTTTACAGTGAATACTCTATCAAGAAAGGCAAACTACCTTTACAGTACAAGATGTTAGCTCATGTACTTCTGCATTGCCTTAGCATGAGGAAGGGTACATTTGATGAACTGAGGGATCTGATGAGGTCTGCAATGGTTGCATTGATATTGAACAAACCATTCAATTTTTCTACAATGATCTTCAGATACATGTCAAACAACATAACCAAAGCCAAGGATAGATTTTATATGTATCCAAGGCTTATTCAGATGCTGATAGATGAAAGATTTCCTGAACAGAACTTGCCGAGAGTTGCTTCCGATCTTCTTAAGCTAAAGCATATGACTGATTCCAGTCTTGGTCAAGTCAAGATCTATCAGAAGAGCAATGATGATATTCTGATTAAGGATGTAGTTGGACATTGTGCTAGAGCTAACTACATTGCTCCGTTGGATGATGCTTGGAGGCATGAAAATTCAGATTCAGATAATGAACAGTTAGATGATAATGATGATGATCAACAACAACCACCACCTCCTCCTCCTAATTCACAAGCTAGGCAATCACAAGCTCAGTCTTCTCAATATCATCAACAATCTCAAGAACCAGTTCAAGGGCCAGATGTAACTCCTACTACACCGGTTCCTCTTCAAGTGATTTATCCAAATCAACAAGAAGCTCAAAGACAAGAAGAAGCTACTGCTTCTCAAAATGTTGATGCTGAAGATGTTGGAGTTGATGCTGAAGATGAAGAATCTACAGAGTCAGAAATGGAGACTGTTTAGGTGGGAACATAATGGTAAGGAGATTAAAGAGAAGGACAACACAACAACAAAGTGAAGAAGCAAGAGAAGAGGAAAAGGAAAATGATCCAAACTTTACTGTTGATGAGCCTGAGTCTTCAAGGCCAAAGAAGAAAAAGAGAATGGCTAAGATGCCTAAGAAGAAGAAGACAAGGACTCCCAGGATTATTGTTTCTTCTCCTGTGGTTGTTTCTTCTACATCTACTTCTATTATTGTTTCTGAACCTGATTCTACTTCTCAAGTTCGTGTTCATACAGAGACTTTCATGCCTAATCCTGAGTTTGTGAATGTTGTATCATTCATGCCTGCTAGCTACAACGGTTACAACTTCATTTCAGGAAACTTCTACTTTCAGAGGTGATTCATTATTTGAGGGATTGGATGATTTAGACTTGAACTTTTCATTGGGATATGATGATTTTGAGTTAAGAATACGGGTTTCTATTTTGTCACATGACTTTGACAAGTACAGGAAACAAAAGGATAAAGTTGAATCTGAACAACCATCTTCTTCAAGTCCAAGTGATTTAGATGTGATGAAAGGTCATATTTCTCAATTATTGAAGTGGAGAGAAGAGGATTTGCTTGAAAAGAAGTTAATGAATTAGAGGATTACATCATTGGAGACATTGATTGTGAATCAGAATGCTGAGATTGACGAATTGAAGAAAGATAATCAAGGGTTGAAGCAAAAGATTGATGATATTCAAGTTAAAGATACTAAATCTGAGGTTACTAGTGCTAGTACTGATCCAGTTTTTGTTAATATTGATGATGATGATGAAGAAGAAGAAGAAGAAAAAGAAGAGAAGACTGATTATGAAGATTCAGATGTTGATGAACATCCAAGCTTTAATGCTTATCATGATGATAAAGATGATGATGGTGATGTGACGGGTGTTGGAAGTTCAAGTGTTTTGAATTCTATAACTGGAGTGATAGTGATTTACAAGCCTTTTAGGATTTCATTTGATGTTACTCCTATTTCTTCTGTTTCTTCTGATAAGGCTAAGGACATTGAAGATGTTTTACATTGAAGATTTGACTGAGTTGGAATATCCTAAGCAAAGTGTTGATTGTTCATTGCCTACTTTTGTGGAGTTGTTTAAACAACATGCTGATGTACATTTGCAAATGATGTTTGGTGAATTGTCTGAAGACAAAGTCTTAGAGGAAGGAGAGATTGATGGTGGTTACTCAAAGAAAGAGTTAGCTGAGATGTTTGGAGTTGGATTGAATGATCTAAAGAATGCTAATGATTTTGGAAAGATTGTGATTGGAGAATCAGATCATTCAATTGATTTTGAACAAGATGATCCTATTGATGAGAATTTGTATAATTTGAAGACTTTAAAGAAGATATTTGATATTGAAGTTCAGAGAAGAGCTCCAAAGACAACAGTTGATTCTTTGAAAGAAAAGACTTATATAGAGATGTGGAGAGAAAGTCAAGATGAACACAAGTACATTATTGATCATTTAATGATTTTCAAGAAAATGGTTGAAGTAATTGAAGAAAAAGTTCAAGAAGACCAAGCTAGACAATTCACAAGATTCAAGATTGGATCTAAGTCAAAGATGAAAGGAAGAATTGTAAGCTATGGTTATTTTCACAATATTCCTGGAAGCTTGAAGAATAGAGGATGCTATGTTGTCAAGAGGACTGATGGTTGTCAATATTTTGGAAAGGCATTTGATATAATGTCATTACCTTCTTTTGAATGTATGCAGTTATCTAGGCTAAGGATGATAAAGCCAATTCAGACATAACATAATGAAAGGTTTGAGAAGATGCTGAAGAAAGAAGCAAAGACTGGTTGGAATTGGCCCATGCCTCAATTTTCAGTGTTGAAGAAGAATTCGTTTGTGTATCCAAAGCCTAAAGTTTATACAAGACCAAGGTTGAGAAGAAAAGAACAGAATTGGAATCCTTATTTCAAGTTCTGGTTTCATGATGAAAGAACATCTGAAGCATTTATTCTTTTGAGACAAGAAGATAAGTGGAGGGTGATCAAGCTGTTGGATCCTGTGTGGCTGGTTGAAAGCAAGATATTGATTTACTGAATGAAGTTGAAATCTTTGCAAATGATGGGTTTCATGATGTTGGCATTAGTTACAAAGATATGGTTGTTCAATTTCAAACGATAGCTCGGATGTGTTATACTCTGGGAATACATTCTGGATACAAATGGGAAGATGTCAATTATTTGTATGTTGAGCTGATGAAGTTGCAGAAAGAGATAGATGATAGAGATGCAAAGCTGGAAGCTGAAAGATTGTCAAAGATTCCAAAGTCTATGGTTATTCGTGCTACTGATAATGTTTGTGAAGATCAGACAGCAAGTGGAGCTCAAAGTGCAGATTGAAGACAAAGACTTTGAAGATTTTGAAGCAACTATTAAGGGGGAGTTTGTTAGGACATTTTTGTAATAGTTTGCTTTTCAAAATGTAAGTTATTAGAGGTTTGGCTGAGGTTTGTCTGGCCCACGAACCTAAGCAGGTTCGGCGAACCTAGGCTTTATGTTGTAAAGGTTCATCCAGCGAACCTCAAGGTTCGGCTGGCGAACCTATAGGTTCGGTTAGGTTCGCTGAACAGTTTGTATATATGAAGTTTGTCTAAAGGTTTGTCACTTTTTCAGTTTTTGAGTGTGAGACAGATCTGTTGTTCTCTGTGTCAGATTGTAAGAACTGTGTGTTCTTACAATAAAATGATGTTTATAAATGATTGTTCATCTTTGATTCATATAGATCAAATATAGATTCCGCATATATTTGATTGTTAATAGGATTCCGTTAATCGATCGAGAGCAAAACTACATGTCGTTGCAGACGCTTTGAGCCGGAAGGAAATAGTCAAACCCTTGCGCGTTAGAGCAATGGGAATGACTGTGCAAACCAGTCTGAGAGATCAAATCATACAAGCACAACAAGAGGCAATGGCAAGAAACAACTTGAATAACGAGCTCGATTGTGGAGCCGAGAAACATTTTGAGACGAAACAAGATGGAGTTATCTACTTTCAGAATTGTGTATGGATTCCGGCGGTATATGAGCTTCGAACACTCATTCTTGAAGAGGCACACAAAACACGATATTCCGTTCATCCTGGTACTGATAAGATGTACCAAGATCTTAGGTCATTTTATTGGTGGCCGGGTATGAAGAAGGATGTGGCTACTTATGTTGGTAAGTGCCTAACATGTGCCAAGGTCAAAGCTAAACACCAGAAGCCGTCAGGTTTGCTGGAACAACCAGAGATATCACAATGGAAGTGGGAACAAATAGCTATGGATTTTATTACCAAGCTACCCCGTACTTCTAGCGGATATGATTCTATATGGGTTATCATTGATCGATTGACCAAGTTCGCACACTTCTTGCCGATTCGAGAAAACTACATGATGGAAAGCTAACAAGACTCTATGTCGATGAAATAATAGTACGACACGGTGTGCCTCTATCTATTATTTCAGACCGGGACAGTCGATTTACATAGCGGTTCTGGCAATCATTGCAACAATCCTTAGGGACAAGTGTCAACTTGAGCACCGCTTACCATCCACAAACGGATGGACAAAGCGAGCGAACGATTCAAACCCTAGAGGAGATGTTGAGAACATGCATCCTAGACTTCGGTGGAAGTTGGGATAAACATTTACCACTCATTGAGTTCTCCTACAACAATTTGTTGGGATAAACAGTATTGGATGTGCTCCGTTCGAAGCACTCTACGGTAGAAAATGTCGGTCTCCAATTTGTTGGACTGAAGTGTGAGACAACAGAATCACTGGGCCTGAACTTATTCTGGGACTACTGATATGATAGCCCAGATCCAACAGAGATTACAAGCAACACGTAGGCGCCAAAGAGTTACGCAGACAAACGGCCAAAGCCTTTGGAATTCCAAGTGGGTGACCGAGTCATGTTGAAAGTGTCCCCGTGGGAAGGCGTGGTTCATTTTGGGGCTAAAGGCACACTAGCACCAAGGTATGTCGGACCGTTAGAGATAACTCAATGCATAGGTCCTGTGGCATATAGACTCAAACTTCTTGATGAACTCAGCGGAGTACACGATGTATTTCATGTATCAAATCTCAAGAGATGTCTCGCTGATGAATCATTAATCATACCTCTGGAAGAGATACAAGTGGATGAACAACTGCATCTCATTGAAGAACCTGTAGAGATTATGGATCCTGAAGTCAAGAGACTGAAACGAAGTCGTATTCCTATTGTAAAGGTTCGTTGGAACTCCAAGCGCGGACCAGAATTTACCTGGGAGCGAGAGGATCACATGAAGACAAAGTATCCCCACCTATGTGAAAAAGTAGTGCCCGAAAATGATGCTTAAATTTCTAGACGAAATTTCTTTAACAAGGGGAGACTGTGACATCCAATACCTGATCGTCCGGCAAGTCCGTACGGTACGTGTACTTTTACTATTTACTGTGTGTAAATACAATGTGTAAGCAGTGTGTGACAATAGAACTCAGAAAACAAACAACAGTTGTACGTGTTTAAGTGAAAACTTAAATACCGTAAGTACAACAACTCACGATAAACAACAGTTATATGTATTTAAGTGAAAACTTAAGTACAGTTTATACAACAACTCAAGAGAAACAACAGTGTAAAAACAAATGACTAGAACATATCGGTTGTGATCTGATATCCATAGATGACAGGAATCAGATGGCCGACAACTCAGTAGGAAAACAATGAATTCAATGGGAACAATGTGAAAACAGGCAAGTTTAATTTAGTCCGTTTGTGAGGAAACACAATTCAAAAGATAAGTTCAGTGTCGTTTCAGAATAACAAACTGACGGTGTGTTTACGTGGGTGACGATTCACACAAACATATCTATGAGTTTAAAGTTCTGAAATGATGACTGAAAAGTAGAAAACAAAAATCAGAAAGTGAAACCGTCGTCGAATTCGTTCGGGTGACGATTCGAACGAATACACGCGAAGGTGACACGATCTGACGATACTTTTAAAATAAACGTTTCCGATAAACAATTTAAGAAAATAAAAATTTAGAAGATTTACTAGGAATAACCACTTTCCAAATGTTAAAAATAAATCCTTTTATTTTTATTCGTAAAATACGCATGTTACGTGCCGGAAACGCAACGAAAACCCAAACCGAACAACCGAAACGAACCCGAAATCACCCGGGGTATAAATACCCTAAATGAGGCTTCTTCTTCATTTATCACCCCCGCTTTCTCTCTCTAAAAACCCATTTCCGGCGCAACTTTCTCTCTCTAAAAAGTTTGAACTTCAAACACACATATTTCCCTCAATACTCCACCAAATCACTCCATCTTTGAGCCTAAACGAAGCCCTTGATCTCCTCTACAAGAAAGTACATAAGTGAAGCCCACCTGAATCGAGGTAATCTGTGATGAAAGATCACGAAAATTAGGGTTTTTAACCCTTGGGCCGACCCACCAAATTTAACCGGCTTAAAACCTTTGTTCTCGACTTCATACCATGTGAAACAAGCTATTCGCACCTATATCTACCACCAAACACCTTGAGCCTTGACCAAAATCCCAAAACTGTAGGACCAATTTGGAGCACGGATACAACCCGGTTCCAATGGAGATCTGCTCTACAGCCTCTGGAATAGTGCGGAATCCTATTCCAGGGTTTTCCAATCGAAACCAACAGCAACCG
This sequence comes from Mikania micrantha, assembly GCA_009363875.1. Classification (NCBI taxonomy): domain Eukaryota; kingdom Viridiplantae; phylum Streptophyta; class Magnoliopsida; order Asterales; family Asteraceae; genus Mikania; species Mikania micrantha. The sequence continues at coordinate 33,603,594 of CM018681.1, forward strand.
TGGTGATTCGAAGGTAAGAGATGAATGTTTGAATGAGAATCGAACACCACGAGCTATGAATCGAACTTGGACAGCAAGAAACTCTCAAATCTTCAGGGGTTTGACACTGGAGCACACAGGGAAGAATGAGGGTTCTCAGAAGTTAGGGTTGGAATGATTTTGAACTTGTATATATAGGCAGCTGACATTCGGCCGAATGAGAGGCCGAAACAACTCATTCGACGAATGACTTCTGTCGAATAGGTAATTCAGTCGAATGAGTCATTCGGCGAATGACTCATTCGCTGAAATAGACATAATCTATTCTCATTCGGTGAATGACTTCATACTCTAGAGTCATTCGGCCGAATGAGCAATACTCATACTCAAATATATAATAAATCAAATCAACCAATAACATAATCATATAATCAATATTAAACATTAAGAACAATATAGAAAGACAACTTCCATTAATATAACTTGAATTTTACATGATGAATGTTACAAAATAGAACTAGGGACATTAAGTGCATCTACAAACTCCCCCTTGGACCTAGTTCAACTCTTGGAAGCGTCCTTCTTGAAATACTTTGCAGAGATAGCTTTCCAGTCAGCTCCAGCGTGGATCTTGAAAATGCTGCAGAGACGGATCACTCTCATAAACTGTAATACTTGCACCATGTCTTGAACATCAAAGAAAATCTGGTGCCTAAATAAAGCTTGGACATCTTTGTGGGATAGGTTGGTCAACCACATTGGCTCAAAAATCCTTACAGTCTCCCACTGCTTGTCCTTGCAGAGTACAATCACTGCTTCTCCAGTACGACCGTCATAATACCACCATCGGAAGCCTTCCATAAAATCTTGTCGCATCTTCCTTAGAGGAATCTTCTTCAAAACTTTAGGGGGAAGCCACTTCAGGATAACTTTGTGTTTCCGGGTGTCTCCATCAATCTCAGGAAGATAATAACGTTCAGGCTGTTGAGGTTGGAAGTTCACCCATCGCTTACGGTACTCGTACTGGATCTGTCTAGAAAACCAAGCAGACATCCTTGAGTCTTCACTATAGAGCATCTTCAGACGAGCTAATTGATTTACTTCAAACCCAGGCAACGTCTTGAAGTCATGGGGATGCTTGAAGTAGTCTATTCCCTTTTCTCTTTTCACTGCATAACATCCGAGGTCGTGGAAGTATGCCCAGCTAAGAATCTGACCTCCAGCTTTATAGCCTTTGGTCCTATAAACCTTCTTATGAGTAGCTGGCATCTTCTCAGTGCTCTGTCTATTTAAGACTTCCCAATAAGCCTCCCACTCCTCTTTCCTTTTTCTCTGTTCATCGGCTTCAGACTTCCTGACTTCAACCTGTTCTTCCAAGTATCTGACCAGAAGATCCTCTGTTTCTTGATCAAATGGTTCAGTGAATGTAGGCAGCTCATCTTCAGCCGATGCATATTTAGGATACTCCTCATCCGTAATATCCTCCAGAATAACCTCATCTATATCATCAAAAGGTTCTGGCTCCGGCTCATCAAAAACAGGAACAGAGGTATCGTCAGTGATCACCTCATCAGGATTTAACCTGAATAGCTCAGCTATTTGTTCCTTTGAAAGGCAGTGAATGATTTCTCCCTCCTCCTTGTCGTAGCTGACTGAGTGCTGTATAATGCCTTGAGCGTCCAGAATCATAGTAAGAGTCTCATCTAACTGATGTCTCACAGGCACAGCTTCTACTTCCTCAGTCGCTTCAGGTTCGGCTGTCTTTGAGGGAGACGAAGGAGGAGGAGCCTGTGACTTCTTGTCATTGGCCTTCTTGGACCGGATCTCAGAAGATGGAGGGGCTTGATCATCATCGTCATCATCATCATCAGTACTGGATGACCCAGAAGACCCACTCCCAGATCCATCCTTGTCTTCATCATCAGATTCAGCATCTTTCTCTGAATCTTCATAATCTAACTGTTCCTCCTCAGACACTTCTTCTTCTTCTTCATCTTCCTCCTTGTCTGATTCATCGGAACGTGCTGCAGAGCCTTCAATCCGAGGAGTACTATCCTTGAGACTGTCGATCTGATCTGCTAATCGAACATTTTCAGTCTCTAAGGACAGTATCCTATCACTGAAATTTGTGACTGTCAGGGCTAGCTGATGATGCTCATCAATGTATTTCAGCAGTTGCTGCTCCTGTTGAGCAGACCTAGCCCTCATATCAGCCCTTTGATCTGCAGCTTGAATCAGCAGAGTGTCCTGCTCCTCCACTCTCTTGGTGAGCTGAGCAATAACAAGCTCTTGCTCCCTATTCTTCTTTTCCTGTTCCATACTCCTCTCCATCAATATGAGTACCATACTGTTCAGTGTGCTCAACTGATCAACAACTGACACAGTAGGTATAGACATATCAGCACGTGAAATGGAGGGACCAGAGGATGCAACAGTAAATATGGGGGCCTGAGTCACCGAGGTGGTCAGAGGGGCGGTAGTGGCACGAACAAGAGTTGCCCTTGACCTGGTCAGTGAAGAAACTGAAATAGCTGCTACTGATGTAACAGTAGTTGTAGCAGCCGTTGTCAGTTCTGACCTTCTCTGGAATGAGAACCTCGACCTCTTTCCTCTCCTGGCTCTGGAAGATGTAGACAGAACAGCAGCAGTAGTAGCAGGAGCAGAAGACCGAGGAGGTGAGGGTACATCAAACTTTGGAATAAAGGAAGGATCAGCAATCTCCTCTATCTCTACTTCACTTCTCTTTCTCTTTCTCATCTTCATTCTTCCTCCTTCCATCACTTTCTCGAACTCATCATCCTGAGTCTTTTCAGAATCCGAACTGTCAGCCTCACCAGCACCACCCTCACCCTCATCTTCACCTGAGTCCTCTGACTCATCACCACCTTTAGAAAAATGAGGGACAACATCAAGAGGAGCAGTCACTGTGGAGGTAGTAGTAATCAGGAAATTCAGCTCCATCAGTGAGTCAATATCTACTTCCTCCTCTGCAGCCAAAGAGGTGCTAACACCTGCATCAGGAGTCACAGCATCTGTGCCTACAGTCATCATGCTCACACTTACTGAGCTAGCACCACCACCAACCATAACATCATCAGCAACCCCAGCATCACTACCACTTGCACCAACACCAACATCACCTTCAAAATCATCATCTCCACCATCATCTGGTACAACAATATCCTCAACATCTGAGTCAGACTCATCATGTCTCCATCTTCGACCAGCTGGTGCTCTGTAATCAGGCCTAGAGAGATGACCAAATAAAGATCTGGAAGCTGGCTTCCTCTCTTTGCCCCTGTATGACATCACCCTGTTGAGAGTGAGATCATTCATGTGCTCCAGCTTGATAATGTCAGCATTGATCTTCGGTAGATCAGGTAACTGAGCATCGATCAACTGCTGCAGAAACCTCGGGTACATCAGAAATTTCTTGTCCCCCTTCAAAGTAACATTCTCCTTCATGTGAGTGAAGACCATCTCAGAGAAGTTGAATGGTCTGTTCAGCACAAGAGCAAAAAAGGCACCTTGAATCGTCTCTCGCATGTCGTCAAATCCACCTCTCCTGGATCCTAGACAACGAATAAGAACATGCGCAAGATACTTGAACTGATGAGACATGAAGGCTTTGTTGAGAATCCCAGCTCCAAGATCTCCCTCATACTTGCATCTCATGAAGCATCCACGGACCAAGTAACGATCTAACAGATAGGGCTGATCCGGAGAATCCTGAAAGCCACAGACTCTCCTGATGTGTTCTGCTGAGATAACCACATCATGTCCAAGAACCTTTCCCCGGATAACGGTAGGCTCAGCCTCACAGTCTATGTCAGCAGAGTTCCAGAAGTCTTGCTGATGCTAACGGTACGGGGTATGGACAGTAGAAATAGCCGTGAAAATCCTCGAACGCTGAGAAAGGTAATGATCTCAGTATAGTGCTTGGCGTTCGGAGTGTCAAGATCCAAATGAGCGCATATGTTGTTCTTCGTCACGGACTTGTATCCAGCCATTCTGAAAAACATGTTAGAACCATTCAGATAACTTTAAAAGATTGGATCAGATAAAAATTTGAACTTAGAAACAGTTCAGGCAGATTAGCCGAATGACAGTCAATTTTGACGAATGAACACATTCGCCGAATGAGTCATTCGCCGAATGAATTCCATTTGGCGAATAGAGTTCATTCGCCGAATGAGCTTCATCAACTAAGACATTCTTCGAATGAGTTTCATTCGTCGAATGAGCTTCAACGAATTCATCAACTAAGACATTCTTCGAATGAGTTTCATTCGTCGAATGAGCTTCAACGAATGAGACATTCGTCGAATGAGAGTCATTCGCCGAATGAGACATTCATCGAATGGCGTCATTCGGCTGAATTTTGAAATTCAAACCCTTATTTATCAAAAGATCAAATCAGTTCATAAAACTTGTATCTACACTCTCAGAAACGACCGACTAACAAGTTTAAAACATGTCAAAGTCCGTTTTAAGTTCTTTTTGACCATTTATTTTAGGGGCGAATCTGTAAACCCTAAAATCCTAACAGAGGTTCGAAAATCGATGATTTCATGGCTGAAAATTGACGATATTCGATCCCCATATACCTGAGATGATAAGTAGTAAAGATATCAGTAGCTAGATCAGAAGAAATCACAAGAAAAGGAACGACCGAAGAAAGAAGTTTTTCGGGCGAATGTAAGCACACAGTTACGGCGAAAGAGATTTTGGTCGAATGAGCTTCATTCGCCTGCTTGAATGCTTAAATAGGTTCACTCATTCGCCGAATGAGAAAGGCGAAAGGGCGGTTGAAATTCAAACACATTCGCCGAATGTAATTGGCGAATAAGACATTCGTCACAACTCATTCGCCGAATGAGAATGTCGAATGAGACATTCAACACACTTCATTCGCCGAATGAGATATACTTAGTCTGATTGATTCGGTCGAATGACTCATTCGCAGAATGAGATCATTTTGGCCGAATGAATGAAATTCACACCTCATTCGGGTGAATGTGAAATTATAACACCCAAAACACAACTTTTTCAATATTTAACATTTTGAACATCAAGATTGTGACACTTATGAAGATATGTCTGGTTGGTTCAGGATTCAGATGTGACAGACATCTGATTCTACAAATGATCATCTAAACTAAAATTGAAAATAGAAAATCTTTTTGTATTTTTCTGAAACAGAAATTACAACTGTACAACTAGTAACTAAAGACAAATAAGCACATGTTTTTGTGAGACATCTACTGATAAAGTAACACATGCATCTAATCACATCACATTAGCTTCATTGAATGTTTCACCTCAAACACAATTGTATTATGATACGATTACTGATATGTTTATCCAGTTTTAAACCATACAACACACAACTACAAAACAAACTTTATAATCACTCATGTTTTCTGATCGAGTTCCCCATTTCATTTTACCATTAACGATCAAAATCAGTTTATAACTCATTTCTGCATATCTTAATACCAGTCATCATAAATTCAATAAGATTTCAAATTTATTATCTTTTTGAATTTTTCTTGTTCTATCCAAATGGACGGCTTCAGCTAGGTTCGTCCCAGCAATATGGCACGTGTATGGAATCGAACTTAATTTGTTCAAGTATTTCTCAAGCTTAATACCAGCTTGCATTTATTTTTCTTCAAGCTTAATACCAGCTTGCTTTTCTTTTTCTTCAAGCTTAATACCAGCTTGTTTTTGTTTTTCTTTAATTGAAGCCTCATTTGATTCCATGATGACCGGTGTATGCTTGATTTGAGTCAAAAACTATTTCTCACATAAATGGTGTTATAAAACAGATTCCACAAATCAGACTTTCTAAGTTATCACAAGCTGTTTATTCATTTGTAGAGTTGGCCTATCAGTACATCACATCACAATTTTCTTGTGTGTTCAGCTTACACATTCAATTCAGCTTCTATATCATGATAGATTAATGTGTCACTCTTTCAAAGAAAGACCATCTCAATTTTAACTTTTTCAATTGTTTTTGGATTTTTTAATTTTTCAAATGTTTTTGGTCTTTCAATTAACAACTATCTCCCCCTAAAAACCTAAAACAGAAAATCTTTTTGAGTTTTTTTTTTAATTGAAGAAAAGAAACTAGACAAGAAAACTGACATAAATTAAAATAGACGAAACAAAAATTATCTAAGAAAGACGATGATCATTTGTTAGATTCAGATGAAGGTAGGACTTCATCCTTTTGGAAAACACCATTAGCCGATAACAGATATAAAAATCTGGGTTTATCAAAAGCTTTTGTGAAAAGATTGGCTTTCTGGTGATCGGTGTGAATCTTAACAACATCGATTAATTTCTTTTCAAAACAATCACGTATGATGTGATATTTAATGTCGATGTGTTTTGTTTTGGAGTGCTGAACAGGATTCTTAGTGACAACTATGGCAGCGGTATTATCAACATATATAGGAGTGTTAGAAAAATGTAACCCATAGTCCCTGAGTTGCTGTTGTATCCAAATGATTTGAGAACAGCAACTAGCAGCAGCAATGTATTCAGCTTCACAGGTTGAAGTAGACACCGACGTCTGCTTCTTGCACTGCCAAGTAACTAATCGGTTTCCAAAGAACTGACATCCCACAGATGTTGACTTGAAGTCTCTTTTGCAGCCACCATAATCAGAGTCACTGTATGCAGTGAGCTCAAAGTTATCATCATTAGGGTACCATAAACCAAGATCCGGTGTACCCTTCAGATAACACATAATCCTCTTGACAGCAATGAGATGGGAGACTCTTGGTTTTGATTGATACCGTGCACACAAGCATGTGGCGAAAATGATGTCTGGACGAGAAGCAGCAAGATACATAAGAGACCCAATCATTCCTCGGTACAAAGTAGCATCAATTAACTCCTCCTTTTCATCTGGTGTAATCCCGTGATTGACAGCCAGTGGGGTACCAGCAGGCTTTGCATCAGACATACTGAACCGGCTCAGCATATCCCCAACATATTTGGTTTGATGAATGAAGATTCCTGCCTCGGACTGATCTACTTGTAATCCCAGAAAAAATGTCATCTTTCCCATTGAGCTTATTTCGAACTTCTCTTTCATTACCTTTTCAAAATCTTTGCACAGATCATCATTTGTTGAGCCGAAGATGATGTCGTCCACATATACTTGCACCAAGAGTAAGTCACCATCCTTTTCTCGAATGAACAGTGTGCAGTCAATGACACCTCTTCTGAACCCGTTGTTCAGAAGGTGAGTAGACAATGTTTCATACCAGGCTCGCGGCGCTTGATGCAATCCATATAAGGCTTTGTCTAGCTTGTAGACTTGGTCTCTATGCAATGGATCCTCAAACCCGAAAGGTTGACTTACATACACTGTTTCATTTATCACACCATGAAGAAATGCACTTTTTACATCCATCTGATAAACTTTGAACCTTTTGAAGGATACATAAGCCAAGAAGATACGAATGGCTTCAAGTCGAGCAACGGGTGCAAATACTTCATTATAGTCCAAACCTTCGATCTGTCTGAATCCCTGAACAACCAGACGTGCTTTATTTCGCACTATGATCCCGTGATCATCTATCTTACACCGAAGAACCCATCTAGTACCAATCACTTTTGCACCTTTGGGTCTGTCAACCAATTGCCAGACACCTAACTTTTTGAACTAAAGGAGTTCTTCTTGTATTGCATCTACCCATGACTCTTCTTTTAAAGCTTCAGTGACAGTATGTGGCTCAACTTGGGAGATAAAGCAGGAACGAGCACAAAATCTTACATCTGCAAAGTCCAGAATGTCTGCAAGTCCTCCTGACGAAAGCTGATTTCTTGTTTTGACCCCATCCAAAGGACTTCCAATAATATTTTCTTGAGGATGAATCCGATTAATTCATCCAACAGGATGAGCGGGAACTTCAACCTGTGGATCAAGATTATTCATATTCAAATCCTCAAGTCCTAGTACAAGATGGTCAACAGCAGGTTCAGGGGCAACTGGAGGAACTGAGTTGTCGTCTGTGTCTGAGCTGTCATCATTTGTGTGTGCTGTAGGAGTTGAAACAGATGAAGGTTGCATTGGTTCTTCAGGTGCATTCTGCGCATCATATAACATATGAACTGCAACATCTTCATCTGAATACATGGGAGGCATGTTGAAAGAATCAAAAAGACCAGAATAATCAAACATCCAATCAGGGCCTTTTCCAGGTGGGGGCATAGAATATTTTTGAACATCAACATGGTACCACTCCTCCACATTATGTGTTGATGTGTTGTAAACTCTTTTATTTGGAGTGTTGTACCCAAGAAAGAACCCTTCTTCCACCTTTTCATTGAACTTTCCCTGCTCATGTTTCTTAAGCATAGTGCACGGTGCACCGAATGGTTCAAGATACTTAAGATTTGGCTTTCTGTTGTGGAGCAGTTCAAAACAAGTTTTCCCATGTCTTTTTCACAATAAATACCCGGTTCAGTGTATAGCACGTATTAGCTACAGCTTCATTCCAAAACTGAATCGGCAGGGATGAATCAGCAAGCATGGTTCGAGCAGCCTCAATCAATGTCCTGTTTTTACGTTCAGCAACCCCATTCATTTGAGGAACATATGGAGCACTAAACTGTTGCACAATCCCCTGTGCATTACAAAAATTCTCCATGTTGTGATTTTTGAACTCCGTTCCATTATCTGTTCGAAGCTGACAAATCTTGAGCTTATAAAGTGATTCAAGTTTGGTGACCAACACTTGAATGCACTCAAACGTTTCAGATTTCTCCTTTAAAAAGAAAACCAAGAATATCTGGAATACTCATCAGTGATGACAAGACAGTATTGATCTCCAGCGATACTTTTGCGATTTACAGGACCGAATAGATCCATATGGAGAAGCTCAAGAGGAACATTGATTGAATGAAACTTTTTCAGTTTGTGAGACTGCTTGACTTGCTTGCCTTTCTTGCAAGATACACAGACATCAGACAGCTTGAAATTCTTCAGACAGACCCCCTCAACCAGATTGTTGTGTACCAAGTGGTTCATCTTGCGTAGACTCAAGTTTCCCATCCTCTTATGCCAAAGAATTGAATCTTTTTCTGTTGCCTTTGACATAAAACATGAAGCTGTGGAGGATGTAGTTGAAGCTGTGGCCATATTGAGTACGTACAAGTCTTGCTTCCTGGGGGCAGACATCAAGATCCAATCTTCAGGAATTTTCACACCTTGCTTAAGAATGTAGCATTTGGAATCATCAAATAAGACTTTATACTCCTTGTCACAGGTCTGTGACACTGAAAGAAGATTATTTTCCAATTGCTTGACATATCTGACTTTATCAAATGAAACTTGCCCATTTGTCAGAATTCCCTCTCCTGTTATAAACCCGCCTTTGTCACCAGCAAAAGCTACATATCCACCGCGAACTGCATTCACATTGGTGAGTAAAGAGATATCACCAGTCATATGCCTGGAAGCTCCACTATCAACGATCCAATTGCTGTTAACACCATCTTTTGGGGCAACCTGCACAAAGATGAAACAATTAGTTCACTTTGGGAACCCAAGCCTTTACAGTCTTGGGTTGACCCAGTGAGTCTCGGATCCATACATCAATCCATTTACCATCTGAAATAGGCTTGTCTGAGATGGGTGGAACTGAACTCTCAGATGATTTAACTTTCCAGATTGCATGTTTATCAAAAGAGTTTTTCAGATAAATGGATGATGGTTTAGATTGATCAACATTAACAGACTTGAGAACATTCAAGTTCATCAATTTCCCTTTACCCTTGTCCACAGATTTAACCTGATTTGGTTGTTTGGGTTTTGTTAGAAATGATTTGGACTCAGATCTGACAGGTTTAACAAAATTCAGATTTTGTTTTCTGGGTGGTGCAACCTTTGGTCTAATCAAATGAGGGCAGGATCTAACAAAGTGCCCAGGTGCACCACACTCAAAACAAACTTTTTCACCCTTTTTATGAAAATGTTTTAAATCAGAGAAAGACTGTTTATGTTATTTAAAAACACTTGATTTTAGCTTGTCTTGATTAAAACCCAACCCTTTTGTCCCTTTGTTACCAATAAAAGCAGACTTGGTAACATATTTTGCTTCAGACTCTTGAGAAGCTTTTACAAAGCCCAATTCTTTGTAAATCTTTGAATTTGAGATTGGGTCACATTTCATGACTGCAGGGGCTCTATTCTGAGTAGAGACATATGAATCATCTGATTCATCCTCAGAATCTGAGACCCAATCCTCAACAAGTCTATCCACACGAGATTTCTCAGATTTTAAGGAATCCTCATTAATAAATAGTCCAGTTGGATCTATTACTAATGGAGTAGTGACTTGAAAATCCTTAACATCTTTGTCATTTGGTGTATTAACAAAGGTGTTGAGGATAGGTGGAGGACAATTTTGATAGCTAACTTTTCCCTTTCCCTGTTGTTCAGTACCTCTACTGATCATGTGCTCAATAATATAAGATGAACTCTCATAGCTCTTGAGCTTTTGTCCCAAGGTCTCATAGTCACACTCGACTATTGCTAACTTCTTCTTAATCTCATTGATGGTATTGAGATAAGAAGTGATAGCATCTTGCTTATTCAGTACTGCGATCTCGGCTTCATGCAATTGTCTATTTAAAAGATCAATTTTAGCTTGAAAATCTTTTTCATTAGATTTTAGAATTTTGTTAGCCTCAATGCACAAGTCGAGATCGTTCATCAAATCACTATTATGTTTCTGATAAGCAAGGACCTTACTCTTTAGGTCAACACAATTAAAACACTCTGAATGTGAAGATGAACAATCAGTGTATACCTGCTCGGACTCTGATGAAGCAGAAGAGTTTACCATCAACGCAAACTGAGTAGAAGAGTCTTCAATTTCAGCATCAGATTCCTGAGTGATTGAATCAGTCATACTATCAGATTCTGAACTTGATGCTTCAGGATCATTTATCTTTGTTTCTTCCAAAATGTTTTCCTCACTGTAATCTTCAACCTGTTGAATTTCAGAAACACAAGCTTTGTCTTGTTCTCCTTGATCTGCATTGAATCTGAAATCCCAGTTTACTCCTTCATCTTGTTGTACCATTAAGGCTTTGCTTGCAGAAGTAGAAGATCCAGCCTGAGTAGGAGAATCAATGGGAACTAATCTCCTTTCTGGATTTGAATTAGATGACTTTTGATGTTGAAAAGGATTCTTGTTTCCAGCTTTCTTTGGTTGCTTGCATTGTCTAGCAAAATGACCTTTTCTCCACAATTATAACAAGTCACAGAAGCCATATCAAAACCAAACTTGGATTCTTTGTTGAGATTGATATCCTTTCCAGTTCTCCTAACAAACTCTTTTGCTCTTCGAACAGCACTTGCTAGAGCCCACATAATATCAATTCTCTCCATATCATCTGGATCTATTTGAGAATAATCATCATTAGTTAGATAAGGATTGCCAATCTGACCAGCTACTAAACCATCATACGAGCTGACGAGTGTAGATAAAAGACCCATGTGTTCCTTAGCAATCTCCACAGTAACTTTGTCAAAATTATATGTTTTCAGACTGGCAGCAGGTTGATGATGTTCCTTTTGAGTGCTGGTCGAAGAAGATGACTGACTAAAATGAATCTGAGTAGATGATGGAGCTTCAATAGTCTGAGAAACAAATGTTGTCTTCAATGGAGCATGAGAAGATGATTTCTCAACTGTAGGAGTAGAATAATACAACGATGGATACTCTCTTTGCCTTCCACTTGTTCTCTATCTCTTTCAGCTTCTGAATAAAATCATTTATGTCCATATGAGCCAACATCTGATTCTGCTTGAGGACCATCAAGAATGACTCCCACTTTGGAGGTAGAGCATCTGCTAAACACTGGATCTTTTCTTGAGTAGTTGTCTTGACTTCATGATTGAACAACTCACTCAAAAGATGATAAAATCTTGCAATCAACTCATCCAGTGACTCATTTCCCACATACATGAAACTATTGAATTCCTTTCTCAATGCCTTTGACTTGATGTTCTTCAAGGCATCATTACCCTCATATCTTTGTTGCAGTGCATCCCACAGTAGCTTTGCAGAGGTAAACTATCTGAACTGATGGAAAATATCAGTGGCAATGGACTAGGATCGAATAGCATAAGCTTTCTTCTCATAATCATACAGCTTCCTCCGAGGCTCAGTCATCCGTGTGACTAGCATAGGAGTTCCATCTTCATTCAGAGGTCTCAGATAACCTCCCTCGATCATCATCCATAAGTTTGTATCCACTCCATTGATATGAATCTCAAACCGATACTTCCAGTGTGGATAATCGTCTAAGGATAACAACTTTGGAGCTTTATTAGAATTTCCAGTCTCAGTCTCAGTCAGTAGCAAAGTCTGAATACGATGATTCTAGTTCGCCATCAGTGCTAAATCTTCCATTTAATCAGAAATGACAAGATTCAACACTTAGAAAAATTTGCAGAATGATGGCCGAATGAAGACCCTTAGGGCGAATGTCGGGGGCCGAATGTGATAGAACTGGCGAATGAGAAGAGAGAATGAACCTATTCGGCGAATGAGTTGACCTAATGAAGCTATTCGCCGAATGACTGATCGAATGAAGCTATTCGCCAAATGACTGATCGAATGAGGGCTATTAGGCGAATGAGGGATCGAATGAGGGTTATTCACCGAATGAGACAGTCGAATGTGGCTATTCGGCGAATGAGGCTTATTCGGCTGAAACTATTCGGCCGCCATTGACATTCGGCCAATCTGAGGGTTTTTGCAACAAAAATCGTGATAACTTGAAATTTTGACCAGATCTAAGTACCAAATTTGGTATAGAACATCATGAGATGATAATGAACAAATTGGGATAAACGTTTTGACAAAAACACCACAATAATTCACGGATTTGCAATGAAATAGTAACTTTTAGGACAAAAAGCTTAGGGTTTTTGCAAATTTCGAACGAACAATCAAAGATATGATGATTTGGATTGGAAATCGAGCGGAATCAAGAGCCAAAGCTCTGATACCACTTTGTAGGACCAATTTGGAGCACGGATACAACCCGGTTCCAATGGAGATCTGCTCTACAGCCTCTGGAATAGTGCGGAATCCTATTCCAGGGTTTTCCAATCGAAACCAACAGCAACCGTGGTGATTCGAAGGTAAGAGATGAACGTTTGAATGAGAATCGAACACCACGAGCTATGAATCGAACTTGGACAGCAAGAAACTCTCAAATCTTCAGGGGTTTGACACTGGAGCACACAGGGAAGAATGAGGGTTCTCAGAAGTTAGGGTTGAAATGATTTTGAACTTGTATATATAGGCAGCTGACATTCGGCCGAATGAGAGGCCGAAACAACTCATTCGGCGAATGACTTCTGTCGAATAGGTAATTCAGTCGAATGAGTCATTCGGCGAATGACTCATTCGTTGAAATAGACATACTCTATTCTCATTCGGCGAATGACTTCATACTCTAGAGTCATTCGGCCGAATGAGCAATACTCATACTCAAATATATAATAAATCAAATCAACCAATAACATAATCATATAATCAATATTAAACATTAAGAACAATATAGAAAGACAACTTCCATTAATATAACTTGAATTTTACATGATGAATGTTACAAAATAGAACTAGGGACATTAAGTGCATCTACAAAAACCATGAGACCATAGCTAGTCATATTTCATGCGAATGACCACAAGGAGGAACCGGCCGAATGGCCATCCCACAGCCGATCGAATAACCAGGCCGACTGAGCCTTGGCTGACCGAACCAACCAGGCAACTGGTTCCCTTCGGCTGATCCACTCATTCGCTCGGACAAGCTCCATTCGGTGCCATCCTCATTCGGCCAGCTCACATTCTCTCGGCCTAGGACCACCCTCATACGATCGGGCCATGTTTCATTCGACCAGGACAACCACATTCGGCCCATGCAACCCATACGGCTAAGGTCATTCGGTCTAAACACCCTCATGTGGTCGAAGCAAACTTATTCGGCCTAACACCTTTCGGTCATTTGGGTTGGCTTGCCATGAACAATTGAAAACACATTTTAATGATAATATGCATGGGTAATCAAACATTACTACAAAGGTGGTAATGGATTGGTTTAATGAACTTCATAAAGCCTAAAACCTTGACTTTTAGAAAAATGTTAACAAGTGACTTCAAAGGTGATAAGACAAATTGAACAAGAATCATACAAAATTCTTTTACAAGATGCTAAGGGTTTATAACCTTTAATCTAAAACCTAAGTTTTGTACTTGTAAACTATAATAGGTTTCAAGTCTACACAACATTACAAGGTTCAAACTAAGTTAAACATAAAACAAGTAAACAAGGCCGAATGTTGACCAAGACCGATAAGTGTTAGCCAACTTTAGGGCTAACACATACACGGACTTAAGTACATAAAACTTACACTTATGGGTTACAAACAACGTGAAATCAATACAGGATCGTGAAAACAACATAAAGAACAACAAGGAGCGCGTGCATTCTTGTTTATACTTAGTTAACCACATCAACAACAAGGTGAGTTCATACGCCCCCTTTTCTAATCTTAAATGATTTCAACTCTCGGGGCTGAGAAACATGCTAAATCTTTTATTTACTTAAAAGTTTTAGTACAACATATTGATTATACTATGATTTAGATAATATTGTTTGACTTTATTATCGCTTATCATTGTATGCATGCTTGTATGATCACAACATAACTGAGATAACTAGGATAAAACATGATAATGTAGTTTCATGAATCATCGACACAACAGAATAATGCTAGTTGTAAGATTATATCTTATAACATTTTATTATTCTTACATGAACGAACAATGAGATAATCATGAGGTAACATGCTGATAATGACAACAACAAACAAGAATGATATGAAGATAACATATCTTGACAATATCATTCACCACTAGAGTTAGTTAAGTGTAATAAGACAAGTTCTTATAACACGATGCTTACAACTCGGTGAAGACTATGGGATAACACGAAACAAACATCAATGAGAACAGGAATGATGATCATGTCCACATGACTTCATGACATCATTCACCACCTGCGCTAACTAAGTGTAGTAAGACTAGGTCTTACAACATTGTAGTTACAACCGGGTGAAGGTTATGGGATAACAAGAATGATAATCATGATAACGTAAATTCATGATAACAACATCATTCACACAACAACTAAAATTGTATAATAAGACAAGTTCTTATATAACTTTGTTAAAACTACGAGAACGCATAACACTGAGAACAAACAACATTGGTGAACACAACAACAATTGATTACTATTAAACTGTATGTATTATATCACATCAATCATGTGCCATGTATTCAAGTTTAACATTGTAAGTCCCTCATCCTCAAATCGTTTACCAGTTAGTTTGACGTGACTAAACCGACGATAGCATAGTCGTACCATAGGTTTGACAAACCTCCGGCAGGTAGGGTCGGTATGTTGATCGTATTACCATTTGGCCGGTATCGTATGACCGGTGACAGGGTGACAATAGTCAGGGTCTGGTACGCGACACATGGTGATATTAATGTACAGTGATAATTGTAATTAATCCTTCGATTCTATTGACTAGTAGACTGCGGAATTGACTTTCTCTCATGTTAGTTTATTGGTAGTAGTTTCGTTGAAGGCTATGAGAACATCAAAGTGATAGAGGTAAATCGGATGCATTGTGATCTGATTACGTGAGGATAACAATGGATTCCTTTTAGGCTCTATGCACTTTAAGCGGAGAACAAATATCAATTGGTTAACTAACACTTCTATTATTAGTAGTGACTAACGGTTAACCCCACAAGCGAGAGAATAATAACAAGGCTAAGATTAAATTAATCTATTTTCCTTAAAACATTGAGGGTTTATCAATACTTCGGTGTGATAACTAAATCCCTTTCACTATATTATTCTACATATAACACAGGGTGATGAACATGATCTATAGGTGAACATCAAACGGGTTGAATACATGTGAGATGAAAATGGGTATCTATAGTTGTATTGCAAGTGGTGTGGAGTTCTATTAGGTATGTGGTGGGATGTCGGCTGGGGCTTATTCCCCTACGTATTCCCTATATATAAGCATATCTAATAGGATGAGATACTACTTGTAAATATAACTATGGAGAGGCCATTACGTGAGACGGTTGTATCAAACATTAACAAGACTCTTGTATGACATTGTGATTGTGAATGTGAACAAATCAATGTTTTAAATTACTAAACTTATGAACTCACCAATGATAAGCGATAATAAAGTCAAACAATATTATCTAAATCATAGTATAATCAATATCTAAATCATAGCATAACTGAGTGTTGACTTTGTTTAAATGCATGTTTTCTCAAGTGACGAACAGGTTTAGTCGCCAGCATTCAGGGATTAAGCTAGTGGACTTTTAGAAGACCTAGCTTCATTTTGTGTTGAACATACTTTTGAATGACAAAACAGTGAATCATCTTTTGTAAATCTTGTACAGTTACAAGATAGAAACTCATTAATTCTTTTGGATAGATTTACTTAGTTAAATTATGAACGTAACATTGTAATTTAACTTTGTAATTCTATATCATTGTCATGTTAGAATTTCTCATTTATATATCATGTGCTATGCAAACAATCTGATCATTTTGATTATCAAACGCTATCGCGCCTCGAGAACCTTCCGCCCGACGGGAAAGTCTATCCAGCCCGCCGTCTCGAGGTGTGACAATTAGTACTAAGTTATGCAGAGATGAGTCACAAACTGGTTTTGATCTTGATTGGTTAAGTAAAGTGGGTAACTCAGTAAAAAAATGAGTGATCATCAAATTTGTTTAGAAGTGATGTATTGTCAGGCTTAAAGTGGACAAGTATATCAGTAATCATATCATAAGACAAATGTGTCTGAAGTGGAACATTCAGTTATGCTAATTTGATGTGATTAGGTGTATGTGTTATTTTCTTGATAGACTTCTCACAAAGATATGTGCTTCTTTGTTGATTAACTGTTAGTTGTATAGTCGTATTCTGTTTCAGAAAAATACAGAAAGATTTTACCTTTTCACATTTGTTTAAGATGATCATTTGTGTGTTCGGATGTTCAATCATCTCTAAATCCATAACCAACCAGACTATTCTTCATAATGGTATCTGTTTTGTGTTTTGTGAGTGCCAAGTTTCATTCGTACGAATGAACAAAGAGAATAGCTCATTCGACCGAATGACATCATTCCAGCGAATGAGTCTTTCGGCCGAATCAACTAGGGCCGAAGTAACTCAGTCGATGGCTTCATTCGCCGAATGAAATTTTTAAGGGCTTCTTTCGGCCGAATGAGACTTCCTATTTATAAGGCTTCATTCGTTTATTCGCTCGCTACCATTCTTCAATTTTTCTTGGACCAAATCATTTCTTTTGCTGATATTTCTTCTTGCGATCATCACAGGTACTTGTGGATCCAAGATAAACGAATTTTGTCCATGGATTGGTTAAGAACAGAACCGGATTTAGGGTTTTAGGGTTCTTGAATGTCGTCTCAAAATAAACTGATAAATTGGATCTTAAATCACCTAAGGCCTTTTCTAAATACCTTAATCTGTTGGTTCTGAATGTTGTGGTACAATTTTTGTGGACTGATTTGAATTTTTGTTGATCTGGAATTTGAAGATCTTACAGCCGAACGAATGAGCCCATTCAGCAGTTAAGGACTGACCGAATGAACTCAGCGATCGAATGGAGTCATACGGCCGAATGAACCTCATTCGGTCTCTACTCACATTCGCTGGTCATACGGTTGACCAGCCACATTCGCTGTTTCTTCTGTTGACCATGCTCTTTCGGTCAACTGCTCATTCGCTCTAGGGTTATTCGGCCAGATCAGTCTCATTCGTTCAAGTGTTATACTTGTAAATTTTCTGATTTGATTCAATTGTTTTACTGATTTGCATTAACACGCTTATTTCTTTGTTTTTCAGCATGGCTGGATATAAATCAGTGACCAAGAACAACACCTGCGCTCATCTGGATCTCACCACGGCGAATGCCCGACACTTTACTGAGATTATTACTTTCTTGAGGCGTTCCAGGATCTTTACTGCCATATCTACTATGTACGTGCCATATCAGTCACATCAGCAGGATTTCTGGAGATCTGCTGATATTGATTGCGAGGTTGAGCCACCGGTTATCAGGTGCAAGGTGCAGGGTCATGATGTTGTTATTTCTGCTGAACATATCAAGAGGATATGTGGCTTTCAGGATGCACCGGACCAGCCCATTCTACTTGACTACTATCTAGTTCGTGGATGCTCTATGCGATGCAAGTATGACGGTGATCTGGGAGTTGGGATATTCAACAAGGCTTTTCTGTCTCCGCAGTTCAAGTACCTTGCACATGTACTTATACACTGCTTGGGTTCGAGGAGAGGTGGATTTGATGATCTACGGGAGACTATTCAGTGTGCCTTTGTTGCCCTGGTGCTGAACCTCCCCTTCAATTTTTCTGAGATGATCTTTACCCACATGAAGGAGAAGCTGGTGCTCAAGGGTGACAAGAAGTTTCTTATGTACCCTCGGTTCCTCCAGCAGATCTTTGACGCTCAGCTGCCTAACCTGCTGAAGATCAACACTGATATCCTTCGATTAGAGCACATGAATGCTATCACTCTCAACAGAGTGATGTCATACAGAGGTAAAGAGAGGAAGCCTCCTGTTCGTGCATTATTCGGTCATCTTCAGAGACCAGATTATGTTGCTCCTGGTGGAAGGAAGTGGAGGCATGATGACTCGGATTATGATATAGAGGACATTGTTGTGCCAGGAGATGATGGTGATGATGATAAAGATGATGGTGCTAGTGATATAGGTGGTGGTGATGCTGGAGTTAGTATTGGTGTGAGTACAGTTGGTGTTAGTTCTGTTGCTGATGCTGGTGTGGGAAGTTCTGGAGCTGGTAATGATGATATGGATGTGGATGCACTATTAGACTTGGATTTCATGGCTACTGCTTAGGCCACTGCATCTACACCACTAGAGATGACAGGCACCACCTCAGCTGAAGATAGAGATGATTCAGAGGAATCAGGTGATGATGGTGGTGAGGCTGAAGGTGAAGAGGGCCCTGAGAGCTCAGATTCTGAAGATACTCCTGATGAGTTTGAGAGTGTTTGGGTAGGAGGAAGACTGGTGAAGAAAAGGAAGAGACAAAGTGAGGCAAAGCTTGAGGAGATTCATAATCCGTCTTTCGTTCCTGAGTTTGATTTGTCTCCTCCTCCCCGTACTTCAATTGCTACATCCACTGCAGCTGTGACTGTTGCTGCTACTACTGCTCAGGCCATATCATCTCCCTCCGGCAAGAGGAGAAGGACTAGGTTTGTCCTTCAGAGGAGGTTAGAACTGTCAACGGCTGCTGCATCTACTGTTACATCAGCAGCAGCAGTTACAGTTTCTTCACTGACCAGGTCACTGGCTGTTCCTACACGTTCTACTGTTGCCCCTCTGATAACCTCTGGTGTTCATGCTCCCATCTACACTACTGCTTCTGTTGGTCCCTCCACCACCCGAGCTGATTTGATTATACCTACTGTTTCAGTGACTGAGCAACTCAGCACACTAAATAGTTTGCTGCTTAGATTGATGGAGAAGAACCATCAACAGGAGGAGGCCATTGCCCAACTCACGCTGAGGGTCAGTGAGCAAGACGCTCTACTTCTACAGGCAGCTGACCAGCGTGCAGATCTGTGGGCTCGATCTGCTCAATAGGAGGAGCATCTGCTCAAGTACATTGATGAGCATAACCAGCTGGCCTTGACTGCAGCTGGTTTCAGTGACCGGATCCTGACTCTTGAGGCAGAGAATGCCAGACTTACAGAGCAGGTAGAGAGTCTTAGGGAGGGTACTCCCAGGATATAGGGTACTGAGGCTCACTCCGATGATTCAGACGAAGACAAAGATGAAGAAGAAGAGGAGGAGTCTGATGAGGAGAAAGTTGATTACGAAGATTCAGACAAAGATGACAGTTCTGATGATTCTTATGATGGATCAGGGAGTGGGTCTGCTAGTTCATCAGGTGAAGTAGCTGAACAGTCCCCTCCCACAAAAATCCAAACCAAAACCAAGCACGACAAGGGTGCTAAAGCTCCTCCTCCACCTCCTCATACTCAGACAGATGATCCAAAAGCGACTGAGGAAGTAGAAGCTGTGCCGTTGAGACGTCGACTGGATGAGACGTTGACTATGATTTTAGACGCTCAAGGCTTTATACAGCACTCGGTTAGCTACGATAAGGAGGAAGGAGATATTATACACTGCTTAACCAAGGAGCAGATTGCAGAGCTGTTCAGGCTGAACCCTGACGAGGTTGTGATTGATGACACCTCAGCTCCTGTTTCTGATGTGCCTTCTCCAGAAATTTTTGATGATGTGGATGAGGTTATTTTAGAGGACATCACTGAAGAGGAAACTACAAAGTATACTTCAGCTGAGGGCGAACTACCAACTTTTACTGATCTTTTTGGACAAGCCACTAAAGAGGAACTGAACAGAAATGTAGAAGAAAAGGTCAGTGGTGGTGCGTCTTCAGCAAAAGACATTCAGCAAAGGAAAGAAGAGTGGAAAGCTTATTGGGAGATCTTGAAGAAGGAAAGCACTACGAAGATGCCAACTACTCACACTAAAGTCTATAGGACCAAAGGCTACAAGGCTGGAGGTCACATCATTAGCTGGCCATACTTCCATGATCTTCAATGTTATGCTGCCAAGAGAGAACGAGGAATTCAGTACTTCAAGCATCCACATGATTTCAAGACGTTGCCTGGTTTCGAAGTCAATCAACTTGTACGCTTGCATATGCTTTATAGTGAAGACTCAGGGATGTCTGCTTAGTTCTCGAGACAAATACAGTATGAGTATAGGAAGAGATGGGTGAATTTTAGGCCTCAGCAACCTGAAAGATATTATTTACCTGAGATTGATAGAGATACCCCATATTTTCTTTGATATGGAAGATATGGAGCAGGCATTGCAATTCATGAGGGTGATCCGGATCTGTATTGTTTTCAGGATTCATGCTGGAGCAGACTAGAAAGCCATTTCAGACAAACATTTCAAGAAGGATGCTGCAAAGTAAAGAACTAGGTCCAAGGGGGAGTATGTTGGTGCACGAAATGTCCCTTATTCAGTTTTGTATGATCTTTTGATGTATAAAGTTTATATCATTTATGAAATCAGTATTTCTATCTTATTCTTAATGTTTATTCAAGTTTATATGTGTTTTATTATGTTTAACTTTGATTATTTATGTTTATAGACCCATTCGGGCGAATGACTCTATGAATGAAGTCATTCTGCCGAATGAACGCCTACAGAATGTCTAGGGCGATCGAATGGGTCACCAGCATGACTCATTCGCTGGTTCAAGCTCATTCGGCTGAGTCATTCACCGAGTGAGCTGTTTCGGCCACTCATTCGGCCGAATGAGTACAGTCTATAAATACCAACCTAAACAGATTCAAACCCCACTTTCCCTAGCCCTCATTCTTCCCAGAGCACTCTAGTGTCAAACCCTAGAAGTTTTGAGCGGTTCTTGCTGTCCAAGTTCGATTCTCAACCCGTGGTGTTCGATCTAGCTTCAAACGTTCATCATTCACCTTTGGATCACCACGGTTGCTGTTGGTTTCGATTGGAAAACCCTGAAATAGGATTCCGCACTATTCCAGAGGTTGTCGAGCAGATCTCCATTGGAACCAGGTTGTTTCCGGGCTTGTAGTTGGTCCTACACTTACCTTTCATTCTGAAACGAACTACGCCTTTCCATGGGGATACCTTTAACATGATATGGTCTCCCACTTGAAATTCCAACGGCTTGCGCCGTTTGTCAGCATAGCTCTTTTGTCTACTTCTGGTTGCTTGTAGCCTTTGTTGAATCAGGGCAATCTTATTGGTAATTTCCTGAATAAGCTCTGGCCCAGTTATACGGTTATCTCCTACTTCGGTCCAACAAATCGGTGACCGACATTTTCGACCATACAGAGCCTCGAACGGAGCGCATCCAATGCTACTATGGTAACTGTTGTTATAGGAGAAATCGATCAGTGGCAAATGAGAGTCCCAATTTCCACCGAAATCCAAAACACATGTCTTATAGGGTCTGTATCGTATGTTCTCTTTGACCGTCCGTTTGAGGATGGTAAGCTGTACTCAGATTTAAATGTGTCCCTAGAGATTTCTGCAATGATTGCCAAAACCTTGATGTGAATCTGCTGTCTTGATCTGAAATGATAGACAATGGTACACCGTGACGTACCACTATCTCGTTGATGTACAGTCTCGCCGGTATATCCATCGTGAGGGTCTCACGCATTGGCAAGAAGTGAGCAGATTTGGTTAATCGATCGACGATAACCCATATTGTATCATGACCACTAGAAGTGCAGGGTAGCTTGGTAATGAAGTTCATAGCTATTTGTTCCCACTTCCAGAGCGAAATTTCAGGCTGTTCCAGTAACCCTGACGGCTTTTGGTGTTCCGCCTTTACTTTCGCACACGTAAGGCATCGACCGACGTATTCGGCTATGTCTTTCTTCATTCCCGGCCACCAATAAAATCCCCGTAAGTCATGGTACATTTTATCAGCGCCTGGATGCACGGAGTACTTGGTCTTTTGTGCTTCATCAAAGATGAGTTTTCTCAATCCTCTGCCGTCGGAATCCATATACGATCCTGGTAGTAGATAACTCCATCAGGCTTTGTTTCAAATTATCTTTCTGCTCCACAGTCGAGTTCTTTCTTCATATTTCCTCGTTCAACTAACTCTAGTTGTGCCTGAATAATCTTGTCGTGTAGACTTGTCTGTACATTCCTTCCGGCTTAAAGCATCTGCTACGACATTTGCCTTACCTGGATGGTACTTAATCACGCAATTGTAATCATTCAGAAGTTCAACCCAACGTCGTTGTCTCATGCTGAATTCCTTCTGATCAAAGATATGCTGCAGACTTTTGTGATCAGTAAATATGGTACACTTAGTGCCATATAAGTAATGTCTCCAGATCTTCAACGCGAACACTACTACTCCCAGTTCTTAATCATGAGTAGTGTAGTTCTTCTCATGAATCTTTAACTGTCTTGATGCATACGTGATAACTTTGTCTCGTTGCACTAACACACAACTGAGTCCCTGATGGGAGGCATCACAGTACACAACAAAGTCATCACATCCTTTTGGGAGAGATAAGATTGGAGCATCACATAATTTCTGCTTCAATGTCTGGAAAGCATCTTCTTGTTTCTGCACCCAAAACACCCTGACCGATGGCGGAAACGTCGGGATGCCACAAGGGATGTGTAGATTTTTCATAAGCTTGTGGGCATCGAACTAAATCATCACATATCAATTAATCAACCAAATTAATTACATCAAAAATCATGTTCATCATGAGCTAGTTACATCGATTACACAAAAGATTTAGCTAAACTAACTAAACTCTAGTCTCCAGAATTTCAGTTATTTTAGCCAAGTCCAAGACCCTACATGATGATGTCCAAAAGATGTAGAGCTATCCTGCTCTACCTACTTCTCCTCGTTCCTTGAAACATGTAAAAATCAAGTGTCTACTACGAAGTAGTTGGTGAGTAATCATAAGTTTTTATATTTCAAAAAATGTTTATAAAAGTTTATAATTTTCCGAGTAAATCCACATGTGCACCTGCGAGATAATCCAACACCCAAAACACAAACACACAGTCACATATTTCAAATAATCATAGATAATCAATCACATATATATTCAAGCAATCTCAATCATCAATATCTCCAAATAGTATAAGTGACAATACATGCAATCATTGTGAGTGACCGAAGTCAATGACAACGACCCATGGAGTTGTGGTAATCCACGTGACAATACATGCAATCATTGCGGATGTCCGAAGTCAACGACAACGACTCATGGAGTTGTGATAATCCAAGTGACAATACATGCAATCGTTGCGGATGACCGAAGTCAACAACAACGACTCATGGAGTTGTGATAATCTGTGATAATCCATAAACAATGATAATCCAATAATATGAATATCATAATGATAAACTAGGTGTCACCCATGTGTTATCAAAATAATATGTAAAACTGGTATACATGTTCCACCTCCGAGTTTAAAAACAAGATGATTTAAAAAGGAGGTTATGAGAACTCACCTAAATGCTTTAGATTCAGTGTTTTAGTAGAATGCGCGCTCACGTAATAGAAGTCAAAAGCAACTCAACAATCTGTAATTATCGTGTGATCATGTTCATAAGTATATGCGTTTTATCACAATTGAATATCCATACGTGTTTTCTTCTGATTATTAATTGTGTCATTAACTTAGTTTATTTTATCTAAGTTAAAACGATTCAACCAATATCTTATAATTAACCACCATTAATTTATAATTTAACTTGCTAGTTCTTTTTATTATCACATAATGATAAATAAGTCTTGAGCTCCCATGTATACACTCATAGGTATGTATATGTAGAGGTGATAATCCTAATCATACACATACCTATACATACATGCATGATTTAATTCAATCGACCACCATAATCTAAGTTATTATAATCCACTTTATGTTTAAGAAAATTGTATTTAGATTATTCACATGAGATGTTAAATTTACACAATAAGTTCAATATATAACTCCATAGTTTTAAAGAAAACTTATGTTAGAGAGAGAAAAGGTGGTGGTTCATGTAACCTTCATGCATGCATGAATATACTTAATATTCTTGTTCCTTTGTTCACCCTTAACCCTAGTTCAAACACTTAAATTTTTGTTAGCCATAAAACCAGCGAACCTTAGGGTCTAATTATACCCTAGGTTCGGCTATAGCATAGTCACAGCCCCTAGGTTTGTTAGCCTAGGGTTCGTAGGTCCTAGGTTTGCTGTCAAGGGTTCGGCCAAGGCCTTAAGGTTCGGCCATGCATGGGTTCACCATCCCTGGTTCGTCATCAGCAAGTAGGTTCGGTCCCATGTAGGTTCGCAGCCCATATGATGTGCCAAGACCACAGGTTCGCCCAAGGGTTCAGCCATTAGGGTTTTTTGCATAGGTTCGGCACCCTTGGTTCGCCGGCATACACACAGCCCTTAGGTTCATGGTACCTAAGGTTCGGCTCCTTCAGGGTTCAACATCTAGGGTTCTGTGATGAGGGGTTCGGTGATCAGCATGGTGGTTCGGCTGGGGTGAGGTTCGTGAGTCCATGAGAGGTTCGTTGCTTCCATGTTACTGTTATTCTAAGGTTCGGCCAAGGCTAACAGGTTCAGCCGACCTGCCTCTTGTGCGAACCACCTGTTCATCATCTTGTTCTTTGAGTTTCTTCAACAAACAGGACCATTCATGGTTTCCCCCACACTCATGCACGTTCGTTTTAGAGTTTACAAGAAGTAGAAATCGTTTAAAGTGTAACTACACAAGCCGGTTATGTTTAGGTGAAAAAAAAAAGTAAAACTCGTGATTTACCTCTAAATGTCGACCAAATGACGAGTTTCTTCGTGGGTTCACGATCTACTCGATCTTACGAACGATTTGGCACCAAGATCTTGTAATTCCGTTGAGAAATGAAGAAAATAATCTAGAGAGAAGTTAGAGAGAGAGATGTGGCGTTTTTCACTTCTAGAGAGAGAAAGGCTTGGTGAAAAATGAAGAAAGAAGGATTGCCACCATTTATACCCCGCGTCTTTCCCGTGTGCTCGGTCTCGTTTTTATCGCGATAAAATTATAATATCCTCGGTTTTGCTCGTAAACGTGTTTTAAAACATAAAACATTTAAATAATCACATTTCGTTTTCATAAAATGATTTTAATTAAAGTCGGTTCGTAAAATGAATTCGTTAAATTTTTGTTAAATCATTTATTTAATAAAACCATTCGTTCAATTAAGTCTTAGGTTGTAATTCCTAATAAATGTTTTTAAAACCTTTTTCCTATTTTAATATCGTTAAATATGATTTCGTTATCTCGACGAAACACGTTACTCACGTACGTATTCGTAAAGATCGTCACCTTTCCGAATCCAACGCTCGTATCGTATTTCGGTTCGATTTACAATGTATGGAATATCGTTTCAGAATATTATTCTTAATAATTATATTCGTGTGAATCGTCACCCACGCGAATACATTATTAAGTTAATATTTCTGAAATAACATTCGCGTTTAAGTTGTAATCGTAACCTCACCATCGCGTAATCTTTTCAATAACACTTTCATTATTTTATTACTTTAATATTATAATTTCCCAATCCAAAGCCCACTAAACCATATCACTGACACATCCATGATAGACCGAAATATGCTTATGTATATGGCATATGTAGGAGTAGGTCACAACCTATCCAGCCACCGTCCCACCACTATTTCGATAAACCATGACCATGTGTCCTTGACTATGTTTAGTGATCAAACAATAACTAACTCATAACTCTTCACCATTTCATACCAAAACCTCGGATTCTCCTCACCAAAGCCTCAACACTGATATAATCATGATAAACCGAAGATGGCTTATGTATAGGGCATATGTAGAGGTCAGTCGCAACTGCCTCAGCCACCGTCCCACCACCTCTTCGATAGACCATGATTATATCCTTGCCTATCTTTGGTAATAGAATCCTAAACCACTACCATTTTAATTCAACTATCCCATATCGAGTTAATACAACTGCAATAACTCTCTAGTTCTGTTTAGTTATGTTTCAAACTAGGCTTCCCAGGGTTTATGTGTCACACCCCCAATTTTCGACTAACGGAATCATACCGTTTAGGAACGTGACAAACCAGGATCTCAGATCATTAGACATAACGAAAGACCTCTATATGCTTTTAAACATAATTCTGTCTTAATTTGTAAAATCAGAGTTTAACTTTTGCGGAAGCGTTTGAAAATTTATAACAAAGTGTAACAGTTGTAAAACCATAAATACAATATTCAATGTTTTAAATCAACAACTAAAGTGAACTGTATGCATGAGACTCAACGTCCTAGTCCCTGCTTGTCCTTGCTTGTGTCTTAGTGTCCTGAGAAAACATGTAAATCAAGTCAACACAAAGGTTGGTGCATAACACAGGTTTTAAGTATTCACAATGCTCAAAACAACAGTTGAATATCAAGTTTGTAGATAACATAATCACACATGCACAGTCATGATAGCTAGTCATATAAACTATTTACATAAGTGTTCGACACCGAAGCTGACGGATTGCCATGCTATAGCATGTTTTCGCCTTGCCACTATTGTCTATCACAACAATAGTAAAATTGTGTTTGGTCAGTCAAACACCTGCGTAGATCCCATCTACCAGGTGAGGTTTGTCAAACCTAATAGATCTATTTCCAACTACCACGCTTTGCATTACAGCAAACTAAACGGTTCGAGGTGTGTAAGGACTTTCAAGTTGATATGTTGTCACATAATGTAAACAGCTAACTCATGCAAGTGATATGTATCTAAAAATAGTTTGTTGCACATGTTTTCTCCCCCAAAACAGTGTAAAATAAGAAAGGGGCCGTGTACGCACCTTTGATAGTTGCAGAATGATCAAATACTCGTGAACTCGCGTAAAAGATCCTTTACGGAGAATCTGTGTTTAAACAATAACCTAGTGTTATTCGAATTGTTGTCATGTGCTTGAAATCACATACGTGTCAACACACGTATGCTAAAGTGTTAAGAATATACATACGTATCTACGCGTGCCTTTGAAATCGTTTAAATAAAGTCATATACGATTTTATTTAAATAAACGTAATTATACGCGATTTCATTTTCGTTCTAAAATATGAATTTTATCGTTTCATGTGGTTCGGGATTCAAATCTGGTTCCAACGCAACTGGAACGAATCGAATCGGAGTTATAACGAAAAAGATATGATCGAAATACTAAAAATGGTTTTAATATCAAAAAAACTGTTGGGCCATTGGATCGAACCCATGACCTCTAACTCCACCCCACGCACCAAACCAGTTGATCTGGTTCAACTTTTATGTTGAGGTTTAGTTCTAAATGTTTTTAAACATAAGCAGATCGGACTCCCTTGATAATCATTTACCGAAACCATGGGGACCCAAATTGATATGCGATTCAAACACCAACGAACCTGAAACCATAGGGGTATGGTTCCACAGATCCAGGCGCATTCATGGTTGGTTTTAATTTGCCAAAATGATTCGGCTAAGTGCTCTAATCACTCCCGAACATAGCCCGGTTCGAATGGCCTAATTTTCTTATTCAATTGAATCAAATTCGGTCTTGTGGATGCTCAAATCAATAGGGTTTTTCATTCTTGCATCAAAGCGAACCTATATGAGTCCTAAGATCAGATTTTTGAACCATGCTAGCTTAAAATCCCCAAACTCGATTGCCATTTAAGCCTTAGAAGTCGAATTCGAAAAATCCATGTTTGTTTTACACAATTAACATGTGGTTTTCACTAAGTGATAAGTTTCGAGACTCCCTGTGCTGAATATTTTGAAAATAGATTTTGTTTGGGCCGAAACCCCCAAAAATAATTTTCCCACAAACCCTAGAATTCGTTCTCCAACAATTCGTGGTAATTTTATGAAATTGACTAAAGTTTATCCATCCACAGAGAGTTACGAAACTCTCTGTAGGGTTTAATCTAATTATTGAATTCGATTTAGTAGAAATCCCCAAAGCGTTTTATATAACAAACCCTAGTATTTGGAAGCATTCAATTCATTGCAATTTTAAGAAATTAGTATAGGGATTTTGTTTAGAACATCATTGCGAAACTGTGTGCATAATTTAATTTGATTATGGAACTCATTTAGATAAAATCCCCCAATTTCGGTTCTTGTGATGAACCCTAGAACCGAATCTTCATCAAGCCGATATTTTACATGAAATTAGTTTAGGAAATTGCTTAATCGGTTTGTTTAGGTTGTGTAGGAATCAATTTTTACCTGATTTGATGCCAAATTGATGGAGATCGACCCTATGCTTGAGTTCGGCCCATCCCCGATTAAGTTCTTCAAATTACAGCTTCTACGATGTAATTATGATATGCATCCCCCTCTAAAGATGTCGACTAAAGGTTTTGAAACTCCAATTTGATGTGTTATGATTGGATTATACGGTTTTGATAAAGAGGAGCCACGGTTACAACCTTTGATCTCATTGAGCCTTAAATTCGATCAATCATGATATTAATAACACTTGTAACTGTTATAAATCATTAAAGTATCGAGTATAACAGTTCTAATTCGGCCATAGCAGCTTGATGATGCCAATTTCGAATTTAAGTGTGGTTTTTGGACAAATTTTGACTTTCAAAAGTCAAAATTTAACATTTCATCTAATTGCATAGTTAATCCCCAATATTTAATGCTTATACACATGTTTTGCTATTTTCTATCCCTTGAAATTTGTTTTCGTACCATAACATTCCATTTCAGTTAATTCTAAAGTTAACGGAGTTAATCCGAAATACCGAATTGTCACTAATCGGCCAATTGGAATATTATTAGGCTTGATTAATCCAATTGGGCCTCATAAATACAATTGGGCGTACCTTGGGCTCATTGGGCCTAACTTGGCCTTATTGGGCCTACTTGGGCCTACTTCTATTCAATTGGGCCCCATAGAATACGACTGAGCCTACGAGGGTTAACGAGGTTAATTCAAAAAGTCGGATTGTCACATTATGCTTATTGTGATAATATACGTTCTCAATTATGTATACCAGTGATTATAACATTCATTAATCCATAATCATTAACAATTATCATATCAGATCTTAACAGTACAATCAACATGTACGGACAGACCTGAGATACAGTGATGTTACATACATGACCCAAAAATTGAACCTCTCTTAGCCAAAATTCACACTTAGAGAATTTAGCATAGAGTTGCTCCTTCTTTAACAGCTCCAAGATTTACCTGAGATGTTGCTCATGTTCTGCCTTGATCTTGGAATAAATCAGTATGTCATCAGTAAAGACAATGACAAACTGATCCAAATATGGCTTGCACACTCGGTTCATGAGGTCCATGAAAACCGCCGGTGCATTAGTCAATCCGAAAGGCATCACCATAAACTCGTAATGCCCATATCTGGTTCGGAATGTCGTCTTTGGTATGTGTTCGTCTTGAACTCTGAGTTGATGATATCCTGAGCGTAAGTCGATCTTCGAAAAATATTGTGCTACTTGTAATTGATCAAACAAATCATCAATCCTCGGTAATGGATACCGATTCTTGATGGTTAATTTGTTGAGCTCTCTGTAGTCTATACACATCCGAAAGGATCCATCCTTCTTCTTCACGAACAAAACTGGAACTCCCCATGGTGAATAGCTCGGTTGGATGAAACCTTTATCAAGTAGCTCCTGTAGTTAGTTTGACAATTCCTGCATATCGGAAGGTGCTAACCTGTAAGGAGATTTAGCAACGGGAATTGCTCCAGGAACTAAGTCAATACGGAACTCTACCGGTCGCGCAGGTGGCAAACCTGGTAGGTCTTCAGGAAATACTTCTGGATACTCTTTCACTATAGCTACGTCTTGGATCTTGATCTTGTCTTTCTCTTTCTCCACCACATGAGCCAAAAAAGCTACACACTGCTTTTGTAGACACTTACGTGCCTTTATGCAAGATATAATTTTGACACTGCGCTTTGCTTGATCTCCTCGAACTTCCAATACACGATCATCCGCCAATGGAATTCGAAGCAGCTTTTCAGAACAGATGACTTCCACTCTATTAAAAGATAGCCAATCCATTCTAATAATGATGTCGAAACTACCAAACTCCATTGGTATCAAATCGATGGTAAATGTATGACCATTAAGTGTTAATGGGCAGTTTCTATATACTATACTAACTATGATCTGTTTCCCGTTTGCTACTTCTATGATGTAAGGGGAATCTAAAAGTTCCTCAATAGAAATTAGTTGGCATGCAAAGTCGTTCGAGATAAAACTCTGATCCGCACCAGTGTCAAACTGAATAGATGCATAAAAGTCATGTAAGAGAAATGTACCGGTGACCACGTTCGGGTCTTGGCGTGCAGCTGGAGCTCCTATTGCAAAAGCTCTTCCACGTGGTGCTTGAACCGCCGGTTGTACTTTCTTTGGGCAGTTCTTGGAAAAGTGGCCAATTTCACCACAGTTATAGCATCCACCGTTGTTCGGGTTGTTGGGTGGAGGGAGAGCTAAAGCAGCATTGTTGACTGCTTGGTTTGGGGTCATCCTGCATTTTTGGACCCAATGGCCCTTTCTTCCACATCCCGTGCAGTGACGGCAGGGATTTTTAGCAGCATGATGATACTGGCACTTAGTACACAGAGGGTGTAGGCCAGTGTATGGCTTCTTGTGCAGGTTCTGCGGTGCAACGATTACTTGGTTGAGTGGAGTAGCTATTGCATAGTTCTTGATAACCTTCTACTTCTTCTTGAGATGATGATGGGGTTTCTTGGATGACTCTTCCTTATGATTGCCGGAGTCAGCCTCTTTCTTCAGAGTTCCAGAGGCTACCATCAAATCCGTGAGTTTCCCTGACAGACTCACAACAGACTCTAAGGTGACAGGGTTTGCTGAAATAACTAAACCCTGTATGCAAGCTGGGAGTCCACCCACATATCTGTCAATCCTCTTTTCCAGTGTTGGTACCATGTCTGGCACCAATGCTACTAACTCGTGATAACGAGTAGTATATCCCAAGTGATCAGCTCCTTTCATCACATGGTTTGCCAACTCAGTTTCCATCCTTTGTAGCTCATTTTTAGGACATAATTCAATTCTCAGCAGGGTCTTGAAGTCTTCCCATGACATCGACATGGCTTCTTCTCTTCCTCTAGCGTGAATCTGCGAGTTCCACCAAGTTAAGGCTCGCTTGCTGAATGTTCCAGCAGAGTAATGAACCTTATGATGCTCTGGACAACTGCAGAGATCCAGAGTAGCCTCAATCTTCTCTATCCATTGGATTAATCCAACAGCTCCCTTAGTACTGCTGAAACTAGGCGGCTTACATCCCACAAAAGACTTGTAGGAGTAATTTGATGCATTGCCAGTATTCCCACTGGCCTCTCCCGACGAATTCCAAGAATTTTTGCTGTTATTCTGGATACAGTTGATCATATCCGGAATCACCTCTTTCAGCTGGTTAGTCAGCTGACTGCTCAGTAGTGTTGCCAAGGCAACGGTAGCAGGATCCAGGTTCAGATTCACATTCGGGTCAGGAGGTGGAGTGTGGGGGGAGGAGGAGGTGGAGGAGGAGGTGCGATGGTGGTGGAGGCATAAGAGGAGGTGGTCTTCTCGGTGACATTCTGATCATAACCAATAGAATATCGGTTAGTGCAATGATCAAATGCTGAAGACACAATGCAAATAAATTCCTAAGTCCTATATTCTCTACATGAAGGGTCCCTAGGTTATAGTCTAGGCCAAACCATTTAAATAAATGACCTATATTTCTCTATAACCATGGCTCTGATACCAATCTGTCACACCCCGAGCCGACGAGCCGGATCGTGTGTCCCGTTGGGCGGAAAGGCCTCGGGGCGAGATATCGGAAATGATAATCGTGATGATCAGATTGTTTACAATGCACATGATAAGAAACTGCTAAACGAAAATAGAATTACAAAGTTAAATTACATCAGTTTTGTTCATAATTTAACAATGTAAATCTACTATCAACATCATAGTTCTTTTATCTTGTATCTGCACAAAATATACAAAATAATCTGTAAAATGATGTTCAAAAATATGCAAATCCAAAATACTAGGTCCTCTATCTGGCATCCTAGTCCAAAAGCAATAACTTCTTACTTAGACCCGTTCGTCACCTGAGAACGCATGCAAAAAGATCAAGTCAACACATGGTTGGTGAGTTCATATAGTTTTATTTAAAAATGAATTTGAATAAACCGTTCGAATGACAACCTTAACCTCACCATTAACCACCTATACCATCTAGTTCAGTGTGCTTATATATAGGGCATATGTAGGGTCGAACTTACAGCCCGCCCAGCCACCGTCCCACCACATACCAAACCACATGATATATTGTTCCTAGTGATAATTAAGCATTTCATCCCATACCTTTGATTCACAACGTTTGATTACCCTGAATTCTGTTTACCTTGATCCCCCGAAATGACAACCTTAACCTCATCAACAACCACCTAAGTTATTCAATCAAGTATGCTTATATATAGGGCATATGTAGGGTCGAACTTACCGCCCACCCAGCCACCGTCCCACCACATACCGGACTTCTTAACATATTGTTGATAATGATAATCAGGCGTTTCATTTCATACCATCGTCATATTAGATTGAGTTCCACAAATTGAAATACTACTGTTTTCTTGAGTTCATCACGTATTCATGATCAACCATAGCATTTGTAGAAACATGATATTAAATGCTTAATTAAATGAATAATTAATCATTTAAATACAACTAAGACATGATGATTGGGTCTTATTTGACTCAATCAATTAGACTTAGTTGTTGGTGGTGTCCAAGTTGTATCGTCTCAGACGTGGCCCATATCAGGCTTGACTCAAATGAGTCTACCCGTATGCATCAGGACTTTCATGGTGTGCCCATATCAGCTTGACCTTCAGGTCTACTGTACATGTCGGGACTTTAGGATATCCTTTGATTTGATCATCTTTGTTCTCTTGAATTCGTTTGATCGTTTGATTTATGCCCATATAGCTTGACTATAAAAGTCTACTATTTATGCCGGGACTTTCCGTGTGTTAATACGTGGTCTCGATCTGCATACAACTGACATCAACCTTGAATTGTTCATTATTGATTCCATTAGTTCTTTGATTCACACACGGATATGATCTCCTTAATTCTGATCCTTAGAATTCCATGGCTACAACACTGAGTTAGATTCTTTGAATTTGATCCTTAGTTTTCTTGAACACACAAACTGTATTTAGATTCTTTAGATTTGATCTTTAGTTTTAGTTTTCTTGATCACACATTGAATTTAGATTCTTTGAATTAGAACTTTGATAGCATAATTGTTTGATTTAGAATTATTGTCTTACTCATAACGAGCAATTAATTAATTCATTAAGTACATCTGTATATAGTTTACCTAGACAGGAGTGTAGGATACATTTAAGTATATAAAACATACAAGAAGTAAAAACATTTACGTAAAACATATTTTGATAAAATAATTTTTCGCATGCTTCTCAGCCCCGCGTTTGTAAAACAAAATGTTTAGAAAAGGGGCAATGAACTCACCTGTGTTGCTACGTAATGATTCACAACAAAATGTGTGCTCGTTACTTGTAAATTATGTATCTTCAGTACCTGAGTTGTTTTAAGAAGATTCGAATACTATAAGTATTTATAATAGACGTATCTAGGGTTTTGGTCTCGGTGTGCAACTATGTGTCCTATGTTACTAGTGTGTTTCTATGTCTCTCTAATTATTCTAAATGTATTACCCGTTTGTAACCCTTCTCCCGTGAATAATCACTATTAAACCTTAGTTATGTAAGGTTTATGTTAATTATTTTCATAACTCCTTTTAAAGAAAACAACATTTATAAAACTCATTTTAGGTAAAATCTTTAAGTTTAAAATTGTTTAATTTATTTTAAAGAAGTTTATAAATCATTTACCTTTTATTAAAACATAAGTCATTTTAAGAAAATTACAAGTTAACTTGTCAGACTTAAGTTAATCTCGTTCGATTAACTCTAAGTCCATTGTTAGATCTTTGTTTCCCCATGGTTCTTTGATCGACTCTTGTGTACAACTTAGCCTAGAAAGTTCAATTGAACTATCTAGCTTAGTTATATAGTGTACATCATTTAGTAAGTATTGGGTGTTAATAATGTAACCAACTCCCACACTTAGTTAATTTCTTGACCCCTTGTTAACCATGATGGGTGTTAAAGTAGTTAGAAACTTGGGTGTTGAAGCTTTAGCCCTTGATTAACATGAAATTCCTTTGGATTGTTTATAAACCAAGTTTAAAACATCATATTATCAGGGTTTTGAGTTGACCCTTAGTTAGTATTTATTTCCAACACCCCTCACTTACAGTTTCATTTAGTACAAATCCAAGTGTTCTAAACCCATTTGATAGTTAGAAATCCATGGCATAAGTGATACATAAAACCGATTTATAACTACAAACCCTAATATGATTTCATGCATGTTACCACGTTCCTAACCCATCATTAAGTAACCATGCCCATGCATGAAGTCACGTACCCAACCCCATGTAACCAACCGAATAGGGTCGACCATGCGAATGAGCCATAAGGACCGAAAGTGGCTATGTGCGAAAGGGAGAAGGCCAACCGAATGATGGTTCATGCGACTATCATGTTTCGGTTGGCTGCAAATGACCTAGCGAATGGGTAGGGCCGAGTAGAGTTGTCATCCGAATGAACTTGAGGTCCGAATGTGAGCATTCATGCGAAAGGAGGTTCATTCGGCCATGGACCCATTCGGTTGAGGGTTCCTTCGGTCACATGTTCATTCGACCATATGCTTTTCAGCTCTTGGCCATTCGGCCGAGCTGGGTCTTCCTCATTCGGCCGCTCGAACTAAATCAAGTGAAGATCCCAACTTCGAGCTTTTGGACCAAATAGTGAGGTAGCACTTGTTCCTACATCATCCTAGTGTGTTTTCGTGCAAGTCCTAAGGTTTTAAGTGAACTAGAACAGGCATGGGAGTGGTTCGAACATACGGGTTTTAAAACCCTAAAAATCAGACTTTGAACTCATTTTTACCTCAAAACATATGATCTTGGGCTCTAAATCCTTGTACTTTCGTGATCTACAAGTTGTTGTGGTCATTTTGACACTAAGATGGCTCGATTTGGCGGTGAAATGAAGGATTTAGGGTTTTGAAATCTAGAGAGAGTAGAGAGTGACGAGATCGGGGTGGTGATGGCTGGTAGGTGGGAGTGGAAATGGCATTAAATGCCATATTAATGGCTTTTAGTTATCCGAGTGTGTTCGGTCTCGTTCGGTTTTGCTCGGTTTTGCGTAGAAATGTCGGTTTCCTTTCGTTTTCGTACGAAACATCTCGGTTTTAATAGTAAAATTTATTAAATTAAATTAGGTGGTAATTCCTAGTAAATTAACAAAATATCTTCCGTTTATTTTAAATTTTTGAAAATATTAAATTTACAGTTTAAATCGAATCGTATAGTCATCGCGTGTATTCGTTCGAATCGTCACCCGTACGAATACGACGATAACTACACTTTTCGATATAATTTTTTAATTATTGGACATCATTCAGAACGTTAAACTTTCAGATATATTCGTACAGATCGTCACCTATATGAATAATCCGTCCATTTAGCATTCACGTAACGACATCCGTTGTGGTTTTGTTCTGTACATCCTCACATACGTTTATACATAATAAAATCCTAACTAACAATAACATGATGGTTCTGTGTCGTCAGATAAATATCTGACTGTTGAACCATAGTTCTGAGTTACGTTCCTGCAATGACTGTGAATTTGTTCTATGATAAACATGAAATGACACTGATATACATGTAATACACATGATTTGTACCTGAGTTATTATGCAAGTTACTGTGTAGATCACTGTTCCAGTTACGTTTCTGGCACTGATGTTACATCAATGTCTCCTGTTAAATAAATTTTGGGACGAAATTCCCTAAAATAGGGGAGACTGTAATCCCTTGGGTTATTTTAAAAATCGAAAGATTCTAATCATGTTCAAATTCTAATAAAGCAAAGTTTAGAGTAGCTATTTTGAAACATTTTTATTCATTTCATACATATAGATTAAACTTAATAAACATATATGTTGATAAAAAAAAATAGATGAAAATTTTAAAAACCAATATAAATATCTATATTTTATACATTTAATAGTTAAACTATTGAATGATTTCATAAATACTTAGAATCATAAAAATGGTTTCTATATATATATATATATATATATATATGAAATATACATACACATTTCAAACATTATTTTTATGTTTAATAATAATAATAATAATAATAATCATATTTCGTGTAATAAATAAAAGATTTTTAATTCTATAAACTTTTATATAAACTAAATGAAAAATTATTTAGTTTATAAAACATAATTTATAAAAACAAATAAATGGTTTTATAAAATGTTGAGATAAATAAACCATTCAACTATGGGGGATCAATGTTGCCAAATTATAAAACTAATGTTTCAACTAAAAAAAGATAAATCTGAAATAAACATATTCCTAAACATGAGGCGCCATTGTGTAAAAACCTTAAATTGGTTCTCCCCTTCACCCGTTTACCCGTCTGGGCAACCTGGAACACAAAACATCAACCAGGATTTATCCCCGTTCGAATCACAGCTCGATGACAGTTAAGGCTTGATCTATTTGGCAAGGATTGCACACGTTAACAGTTATCAAGCGTCAATTGATTGAAATCAGTTCAATTAAACACGTTAATCCCTTCCAAAATTAACACGAATGAACCAGAATTCAAATTCGTAGAATACGTGTATAAAACTCAAATCAAACATCACCTTTAGGTTCGTTTCATCCTCGCGAAGTTGTCTGGGCGAAAAACAATAACACAAAACAAGATTTGATCGTGGTTCGAACCTGAGAACGACCGAAGACCCTGTTCAACTCGAACCCTGCTCAAACGATTACCAAATCAAGTAAGTCTTACACCTTTAGGACCGTAAGAACATGAGGATCAAAAGCCCCATGCTTTTGATCTCTCACAAACAATGAATCGAATGAATTAGAAACTGATTTAGATTAGAGTTCATAGGGTTTCAAACTCGGTTGTGCTATCTGTTTAAGTTTAGTTTCAATCCATCTTAATCAATAAAAACTCCCCCAGCCTAGCGGTAACAAAGCCGACGGTTGAGGGAGTGGTCGCGAGTTCGAATCTGATCAGTAGCCCTAAAACCGGTTTTTGCCCTTTTTGACCATTTTAATGATATTTCTTTCACAATTAATTCTGTAAAAATTTTACAAAACCTAAAACTATATTCTTAACAGTTTATTATTTTATTAAAAATTGTTATAAATAATAGAAAAATAAAATAAAATTATTATTTAACAGTTTATTATTTAAACTAAGAAATTATCTTAATTACTAGAAAATGTAAATAAAACGTTTAAAAGCCAGATTTATTTTTACAAAACATAAACTTTTGAAAAACTAGTTTTAAACAATATAACCTTTAATTATTTATTTATTTCTTTACAAACCTTAAGGAAATAAAAACTTTATTATTTATATTTATATTTATATCCTTTATAAATGCTAAAAATAAAAGGATTTTATTAACAAAGTAATTATTTATAAAACTTTATAATAAACTATAAGTTGTACAAAATTAATTTTCTTAAAATTTTTTATGACTTGTAATTTTATAAAAATATTTGATAAAATTTTTTTTATAAATTATAAAATATTCACAAATGAATATTATTTTGCTAAAAAATGTTACTCAATACATGACTTTTAAAATCAAAAATTTTTTAAACAAATAAGTATTATATAGAATAATTTAGTTACAACTTTATAATAAATAAATGGAGTATTAAAAATTTTTCAATGTATTTATTATAAACAAATAAGAATATTTAATTAATAATTCAGTATTCCCAAAACAATTGATCTTAGACTTTTATAAAAAATAAATGGAATATTGAAAGTATTCCAATTTATTTATTATTTATACAATGGAGAATATTTAATTATAATGGATAATTAAATATTATTCTAAGTACACATTATCAATGTTAGAATATTAAGGATTCCATAGAAGCCATAGATTGAATACAAAACACTTGAACTTTAGGCAAACACTTGAACTTAGAATAAGACATGTGTTTTTCATAAACTTTAGGGAAAGGTTACTAGCTTTTCCTCATTCAAACAAAAGAAACATGTGGCCAAAGATTAGACTTAATACAAGTGAGTTAATTCTTACTCCTTTTTACATTTTGTAAACTTTTTGAGATGTTACATATGCTTCATATAAAAACATGTTCATAGAGTCAAAAACATATACATTATGCAAACTCTTAAGCTTAGTAGACATGATTTAGATGCTATGAGAGCTTATGTGCTAATTGCTATGTGGGAATTAGGTTAGAACACGTTTCATACATCAAACATATACTAGTACCTAGTAGCCTAAGAATGTAGCTACGTTCTTTGCAATGACTTATGTCTTGTGCTAAAAAGGTGAAAGTAACACATACATAAACATTATGATTTACATTGTTTAAGTTGAAGACCTAGCTAGTCTTGCTTTAAGCTTTGTAATATCATTTGTTTGGATTCTTGTTTTGTGCTACTTGCAATTTACATATGCTTTAGATCTAGTTCTATTTAGCCTTGTAGTTTTGCATTTTTTTTAACTATTGTATTAAACTATATAATTGCTCACAAACTATGCAAATAGTTGACATTTATTTTACATATGTAACATGTTAAGATGAAGACATGGAGAGGACATAGGAATAGGAATAGTAGACCTAGTTAATTCTTTAAAACGATGTTTAGAATTTCATTTGTAATTGTTTGTATATTCAAATTCTTGTAATGTAATTTGAATGTTATGAATTTAATGTTTGTATTGATTAATATTGATGCATTAAATATTGAACACATGTAATAGCACCATGAGTTTTTGAGCATTTAAAAATCGCGCCCCGACGTGTTCCGCCGTCGGTCGGGGTGTGACAATAGCTACACAATTTCAACTTTCTACTACAAAGGAATAGTAAATTTCTATACAACTTTAACATAAAGTGTTTAGTTAATGTTTAGCTAACTACTGGTTAAGCAAAATGATTTAAACGTTCATTCTAAAAGGAGGAAAAGTCCTAAACTCCAAATTTAATCAATTGATGCAAGAGTAAGATTGAACTTCTAAACTCATCTAGGTATACCTAAATATGCATACTTAAATCTCAAAACAACTCGCGCATACATACTTGTACTCACATTTACAAATTTAGATCATTATCATTATAATGCATAAAGGCAAAGAAAAATCAATGATCATATGTAAATAAATTTAGAACTTCCAAATAATCAATTCATTTTTAGTATTTTAAACGTATTTTGTCTTTAATTTAGTTTTAAAGACAATAAACGTTAATTATATTTAGTTGATCATTGATTTTAGATAAATATTTATGGTGTAATTATAATTGATATTGATAGAAATCTTTCGTCAAAACTTTTGGTCTTAGAGTATTTAAACCGACAATATGCTATGGAACAGTTTCTCTTCCTGAGTTACAGTAATTCAATATGGTTGGTGTAATGATTTTTATTTATTTATTATTTTTATTATTGAGTATCAACAAAAGATATTTGTTCGTGATTTTAAAACCATTTGTGTGTTGGGATCTTTTAACTTTAGCGGCATCGAGATGAGCATGCTCAACGAAGTTTTGCTTAATAAGCCGATCAAAACATGTTGACAATTTCACGATCAGGACTGGATTTTCTGTTCTGATATATACAACACTTGGTAGAAGTTGAAACCTTGATTTGGGTCAATATAGAAAAATGTGATACACAGCGGAAATCACTTTACAATAAACTAGAAGTAGTTTATGGAGCTTTCATTTTTTTTTCTTTCGGAGTTTGCCTAAAGTATATTTTGCACCATCAGATTCAAGGTTGTAAAATCTTGACGCAAAATCAATGAGAATCATATATGAAATCGGCTATGTGAAAGATACTGTAATACTTAGAGACAGTCGTGTTGATAACGTGTAATGAACCAAAAAATGATTTCCAAGATTGCATCTTCTTTTTATTGATCAAGATCAATATTTATAT
Organism: Mikania micrantha; assembly: GCA_009363875.1. NCBI lineage: Eukaryota > Viridiplantae > Streptophyta > Magnoliopsida > Asterales > Asteraceae > Mikania > Mikania micrantha. Next base: position 33,644,490 of record CM018681.1, read on the forward strand.
ACATCATAAACTAATATAACTTACAAAATTAATAAGAAAGAATAAGAAATGAAAAGGTGTAAGGTATTACATTACAAAATTAATAAGAAGAATAAGAAATGAAAAGGTGTAATAAGTAAGGTATTACATAACAGTCATACCTATTTCACTTGCTTTTACTTTTCCTACCGCTTATTTTGTAAGGGAATTGTATCAAAACCAAGAAAAGGAAGCGATTTACACAAAATCCTCAAAGTTCAAGGCAAATAAAAGTGACTCAACCAAACGGCGTCGTATCATTCATCTTCTGCATCATATTCATAAATTCTCCATCTTCAACCCCAGTTTTATTTTCAATTTTAATTTTGAAAATCAAAATTGCCCTAAACCTCAAAAAGTGCAAAAAAAACCCCAAATTCGTATATCATGGCGTTTCACGTCGCATGTCCAATTACATGGTAAGCCTCTCTTTCTCATTCTTTCAACTCTCTCTCTCACTTTGATTTCATCTTTTTTTTTTTTTGCAATTCAGTCGACGAATCTGCAACTGTGATCTGGGATTTCCGCCGGAGCTCCGGAGCGAAACGGGTCGGAATGAATTCTTGGAAGCAGCGGCTAGGGTTGAAGCAATTTTCACGAATCCAGGTTTGATCTATGGGAAGCCGAAAACGGTGCAGGTTCTTGTGCCGAAGGTGGTTGTTATGCCTCCGGCAACGAAGACAACGGTGGCACCGTCGATTGTGGCTACTAATGTTGCTGCGGTGGTGGATGGAGATAGGGCTACTGTTGCGTCTGCGTCAGCAGATGATTATGCTTGTAGATTTGAATCTGGAGAGATGACTGTGGTAAGTTAAGTTCTAAAATTTGAATTCTGAATATGAATTTTGAATCTAGTTAGTTGGTGTCTGGATATCTTTGTGTTAAAGAGTGTTTCTTAGATTGGAACTTGGTTGGTTCTAGTGAGAGAAAAACATGTGTTTTCTAAAATTTCATAACTTTGATGATCCTTGATAGTATGGGTTTTGAGCACAAGCAAGTTATTAAGTTAGGATACATACTGCAGATAGACATCTATATCAAATTATCGATTAGATGTAGGGATAGAGTTTGTGTGGAAGAAATCTATACAAGAATTGTCACCAAACCTCAGTGTGCTGCTGATGTTTGTCCAGAGTCAAGAACAGGGTTTTGTTTCCTGTCATGTGATTCGTTGCTCCAAACTGCCTCCAATGTCTAGGTATCACGTTTATTCTTCATTTACATGTGATCTGTAGTTGGCTGGGAATACTTTTTCTTCACTTAGATGAATCAAATCTTTGGTTCTCTGGTTGGACACTGCCATCATGATTGTTGGATTGTTGGCATTAGTCTGATGCATTTGATAGGTGTGGCTTGTGACATATTTGCATGTTCATTGTTCTTCCGTGTTGGACAATTGAATGAGAAGTCTCCAAACGCATCACTTCTGAAGCACTGCACCTGTCTGCTTTAGACTTTTCAATGGTTTGGTTTCCATCTTGGAAATTTTGTCCCCTGCCTGTGCCTTTTCGACGACCACCTGATTGCCCACGGCCTCAACCTCTTCCGTAGGTGTCTTGCCCATTCCCTTGGCCTTGACCAAAGTTTCTTCCTTGTTTCTTTCTCGAATCCCATCCTCCTTGGGAAAACAAGAGTTGGGCATGATTGTTGTTTGTAGGTTGGGTAATGGTCTGTTCTTCATAGGCTTTTAGCCATGGTTTAAAAAGACGTCGTGAGGCGCGCCTCGAGGCGCACGCCTCGGCTGAGGCGGCCAGAAAACATCTTTGAGGCATAGCCTCAGGTGGGTGATTTGGAACTTAAGCCTCGGTTGTGTCGAGGCGGGTCAAGGCGTAGAGGCGGTGAGGCTTAAGCCTCACCACAAACATTTTTTTTTTGACCTGTTATTTTGACCTTTTTGGTATTTTTTTTACCCTTTTTTGACCTTTCAAGTAAATTTATAATCTGAAAACCCCATTTTTGCTTTCAATCGCTCACGTAATTCACCTCCAATCTCACAAAATCAGAAGCTGGCGCTCGGTGGTCATCAGTGGTCTTCGGCGGTCGGCGGTCGGCTTTGAAGTTCAAAACATTATTTACTTTGCTTGTTGGAGATGTTTAAATTGTGACACTTTTATTGTTTGTTTTATGTTAAATTGCAACTTTTATTAAATATATTTGTAATTTTAATTATATTTCAATATAGTTTTGAGGCTTACGCCTCGGTCCGTCTCGAGGCTCGTTTCCGCTTTTTTAAACCTTGCTTTTAGCCTATGAATGACTTCCTAGAATCTTACTGTTTTGAGATCAACTAGTTGTTCAGTCATGACTGCCATGTTAAGGAACTTTTCTGGAATAGCAGTCAACGTGGTCTCCTCAATAATAGATCCAAGTGCAACGGATCTTGATGAAATTCCAGAGAGCTTTGTAGCAATGCCAGCAAAGTCATCTTTTTTTTTTTCATTGTACTTCATTCTTACTGCTTCATATTAAGATTTTAGAGTGTGCAAACACGCTTCCATCATGCGTTCAACTCCCAGATGGCGAGTCTTGATTGCATCCTAGATATCTCTCTCATTGATTCTATCACAGCTTGCGATTTGTAAGATCAGGTCTTTGGGCAGAGATTGATACAAGTAGGCTATCGTTGAGTTGTCTTTTCTTGGATCGACATTGATTCTAGGTTCAATCACCTCTCATATTCCATGTGCCCTAAAGATTCCCTTGATTCTAAGCAGGTCGATGGGATAATTGGTTGTCGTTAAAACTAAGCATTGGAATGGGAGATTATTACTCTCCTTGATTGTGGCTATCTGTTTTTCTGCCTCTGTTGTTTTAGTCATCAAGTTAGATTTTGATCTCCTTTTATAAGTCTGCCCTGTTCTTGTTCTTGGATCTAGTGGGACCAACCCTTCGGATCAACAGTCAAACTATCCTTTCTTTGACAAGGCTCTGATACCAATTGAAGCAATTGGTACCAGATTCTAAACAGAAACTTAAACATATAATAATTGGAAGCAAGGTTTAAAAGAACGGAATCGCGCCTCGAGGCGTTTTCACTCTGCCTCACGAGGCGTACGCCTCAAGGTGAAACGAGGCGTAAGTCCGAGGCGGTGGCAAATAAATAAATATTTTTATAATATATATATAAAAAAAATACGAAACATCAATTAAAGAGCTTTTATAACTAAGATTAACATTATTCTATAAACATAAAAAGGACTAAGTCAATAAACACAAAAAGACTTGGAATGTTTAGAAAAAGCCTTAGACCGCCTCGGCTCAGTGAGGCGTGCGTTTCTTCAGATCTTGTGAGGTGCCGCCTCAAAAGCTTTTTCCTCCGTTTCACCTCGAGACGCCGCCTCAGACCGTTTTTTTAAACCATGGGAAGTCCTTCAATTCATGCTTAATGCAAGTAAAACTATCCCTATTTATAGTTGATTAACCTTGTCCACCAAGTTAATCAACTCCTTCATTTTAGCCTAAGTTATAAGTTATCCTTCTAAGTTAATCCAAAACAATAAAATAACCTAACCAGCCTGATCCTTTAGGCAGCTAATTACAAGAATAAAGAAATAATAAAATAACTCTGACTTAATAGCTATCAGACCCTTGAGCTATTAGCTTTTCACAAGATTGGTTCAACATTATATAGAGAGTATCAATTTGATTTGACTTTCAAAAGCTAGGATTTTACTATCATGGAAGGTGGATCTTTTATGGTTTAGTTCTGTTGATGGTGTTGCTGATTTTTTTTCCTATTTTTCTTCTCTTTTGTCGTTGATCACGCATAAGTTGCATTATATCGGATGTTCATGGTTTATAGCTCTTTAAGATTTAAGTTTACAGGGTGTTTTCAGGTCATACTATATAACCTTGCTTAGTCGAAATCTTTTCTTGATATACAGTAGTGCATAATTCTTTTTACCATGTAAAGTATTGGGATGTCCAACAACCTTATGTAGATTGTGTGTGCTAGTGACGTTTCCTCTTGAATTTTAACTATAGGATGAACAAGCTGTTAGGCTCATGGCGGGACTTGCCTTGTTTTGATGATTAAGGTTCAATAGCATGGGGAAAATTATTTGGTGAGATTATTGCAAGTTTTTTTTTCTTGGGAGGGGGAAGGGAGATGATGACCTCGCAAAAGTCGACCTACCACTTTATTTGGTTATTAGTTATTTTTATTCCCTAAACCTGCTCCGGTCTATTAAAAGCCCAATATGATATGTGTTTGTAACTTTATATTACGTTTACATATTACATGAGCTTATGTATGCATAAGTTATGTGCAAGTAATGAGTGGTCTAAACTCATCGTATTAACTCATTGGATTCCCTGACTTTACTGCCTTGAAGAGTTGAAGTTATAAGAGTTGATTTATATATTTATGCATTTATACAGGGTATGCTTGTTAAGGAAATAGTATGATGAAGTTTTGGTAGTTTGGAGTTTCTCTGAATTTGGCATTATTTAGCGCTGATTGTTTTTTTTTTGACTTCTATAAGTCCTTACAATTTAAGTTAACTTTAACTTGTCATTATGCTGCAGATTCTAGGAGGTAAAATAATTATGTTGGGGATCATTATCATTTTTTTTAACATTGTAAAACTATATTGCAAAAAGTTATAATATGATCTTCAAGTGTCATAAATTTAAATTGATAACAAATGATAATGTTTTCTGATGAGAAGTTTAAAAATATAATTCAATTACATGATGCATTAGTGCATGCTCCTGAACTTGCAACTGAATGTTGCATGAGAGAAAGGAAAGAAAAATATTCACAAGATTTACTTATTTTGAATCATGAAGCTTTTAGAACATATTAAGCATTCCCCCCAATTTTTAGATGGATGCATAGAAATCAATGAAGATGCGTATATTGGGTATCAATTTTACAAAAGAAAATAATTCAACTCCTTGATATAAGCATCTAGAGACATTAGACATTGTTTAATATTGCGTCAATATGATTGTTAAGATGGAACAAATTCGAGCTAAGGGGTTGTTTGGTTCGTGGAATCATATGCAATTGGAAATGGATGGTTTCCATTAAATATCATGTTTGGTTGGCACAATAAAGAATGTAATTGGAATGTGTTCTTTCAAATTCCTTCAATTAAGGGAGTTCAACTTTCCTCCACCCATATGATAGAATTTTAAACATTCCATTGGAATGTTAAAAATCACAAATACTCCTCAAATCTTTGTTAATTCTTCATCCCTTATTGAATGCTTCATTTTATCGAAACCTAGACATGGATTGAGAAACATAAAGAAACACAATGTCGAGAAATAATCAAAACCCAGATGAAGAACTTCCAGAAACAAAAACAATATCGAAACCAAGATGAAGAACTTGATTTTCCAATAATGTCTAACAAAAAGAAAATCCAAGCAACGATTATGATGAAATCGACTTACATAATTGGAATGGAGTTGATGTTGTTGGACTAATCTTGTAAATATTAAATAGTTAGAGGGTTAAAAGTAGAAAGTGTAGTTTTATTCTTTTTGATTTATTTAATTAAGTTTTAGAGTTTAAGTTAGATTATAGTTTTATTTATATGTGTTTTAATTAGCTGGAAAAATTTTAGAGTTTGAATTAGATTATAGAGTTTAATTTAGTTTGTGATTGTATTTTTGTTTTATTATATATAGGGATATAAATTTTTATTTTAATTGTACCAAAATATATTTAATAAATAGAAAATCGTGGGTTTCCACAATCTTCTAGTTTTCGTATACCTATTTCTTAGTTCTAGGAAAGTTTCTTTAAAGCAAAATCAGGGTAGCAGGGCTTCAATTGGTATTAGAGCCAATTAAAGGCTCGATCTAGAAGGGAAAATAGAGCAACATATGTGATTTGTGGAGCCGATCAATAAAGAAGAAGTCACAACTCTGTCTCTGTGTTGAAACCAAGGAAGGTTCTAAGTGAGCCGGCAGAATAAAGAGAAGAGGGGTTCTGCGTGATCGAAACAAAGTTTTGAGTGAACAAGGAAGGATCTGTGTGATCGAAGAAGGCTTTGTGTGAGCTGCAATTAGTTCTAGGCGAACAGATTCCGCGTGAATCAAATTAAGGTTGTGGGTGAACAAATATTGCGTGAATCAAATACGTTCTGGGTGAACAGATTCTGTGTGAATAAGGTCGAGAGTAAAGTATGGCAGATGTAAACCAGAGAGGAAGAGGTGGTGTAATGGTGCCGGTTATCAGCCTAGTTATCCTTGAGGAGAAAGGTTTTGATGACACTCCCATCAAAGGATTCAAAGTACTAGGAGAAGTGAACAAGGAGGCATCTCATAGAGCAGTCAACTATAATGAGAATGAACTATTATTGGCTACTGGTGAACCTTTTGGCTATTCCCAGGCAGCAAGCAATTCAAATTGGGAAGATGCTATGAGAAAGGAGATAAAATCCATAGAAAAGAACCAGACTTGGATTCTAACTAACTTACAAAAAAAAATGCAAAGCCCATTGGACTTAAATGGGTTTACAAGATCAAGAAGGATGCATCCGGGAAGTTACTATAACACAAGGCAAGGCTGGTGGATAGAAGGTACGTACAACAACAAAGGGTCATGATGAGGTGTTCTTCCTTGTAGCCCGCATGGAGACTGTGAGAGCATTGTTTGCTGGACTCAACTTTGAAACATTTGGGTTTTACAAAGTGTTCACAAGCGCAGGCTGTATACAAAAGAAGTGATTCCAAGTCCTGTTTGTTGGTAGGTGTGTATGTGGATGGCCTAATAGTCACTGGTTCTTGCAAGGAGAATATTGCAATGTTCAAAAGGCAAATGGAGGGAAAATTTGAAATGAGTGACTTGGGTCTTCTAGCCTACTATCTGGGAATTGAAGTGCAGCAAGGTCAAGAAGGAATTACAATTAAACAAACTGCTTATGCTTGAATAATTTTGGAAGAAGCAGGGTTGAGTAATTTTAATGCAACCAAGGTGCCAATGAACCCAGGTTTGAAGTTGTTTAAAACCGATGGTGGGAAGCCTCTAAATGATACAAACTATAGGCATTTAATAGACTGTCTCAGGTACTTGATAAGCTTTGCTGTCAGCTTAGCCAGCCGATACATGCAAGAGCCAAATGAAAGTCACCTGTTAGCAGTTAAACAGGTTATGAGATACATAAAAGGTTCACGTGGTTACGTGATCAAATACAAAAGAAGCTAGGATCCGAAGTTATATGGCTGTCGTGACAACAGCTTTGGGGTAAACCAAGATGATGGTAAAAGTACAATAGGATTGGTATTTTACTTTGGAGATTCACCAATCAATTGGAGCACTCAGAAGTAAGGAACGGTTGCTTTATCTTCGTGTGAAGCAGAATTCATGGCTGCAACTGCAGCTGCCTGCCAACAATCTGGCTAAGGAGATTGCTCAATGAACTCACAGGTTGGAAGGAAGAAACAATGGTCTTGAAGGTTGACAACAAGTCAGCACTGTAGCTCATGAAAAATCCAGTCCTTCATGGTAGGAGCAAACATATCAATATCAGATACCATTTCATATTTTCATCTGAGAATGTGTTGAGAAAGATCTTTGTAAAGTCGGGCATGTGAGTGGTGAAGAGCAAAAGGCAGACATCCTGACAAAGGCATTACCAAGACTAAAGTTTGTTGAGATGAGAAGCATGGGAGTAGAAGATATGGAAGATCCAATACGAAAATTAAGGGGGTGAATGTTAATTTAATTATCGTATTGGGTCGACACAAGAAGGCAGCTAGGTCGCAAGGAAAACAAGGTTGGGTCGTGGGCCGAGTTAGTAAAACTTGGTCAACAACTTTAGTTGATTTTATTTATTTGTTTTATTTCTTTATGAGTCTTAAGTTTGTTACAGATTCCTAAGATGTAGGAATTTATTTTAGAGTCAAATACGTTTTTGATTTTGCTTAGTTAGGAAGTTTTGTTTTTGTTATAAATACCAAGGTTGTGGTATTCTTTCAAGTATGCAATTTTATTAAGTTTAATAAAAGAAAAGAGCTGAGAGAGTTATCCTCAAAATCCTTGGTGTTTGTGTGTGAGTTTTGATTGAAGAAGAGGTAGAACAACAATATAGAAAGATAGCAGGGACTTCATTGAGAAGGTGTGAGATGAATTAGGGTTAGAAGGGAGAGGTTAAGATGGGTTTTGTAGAGGGTAATTGGTCATTTTAATTTTTTAACATTACCAACAAAGCATGTTGCATATTCTCACTGAAATGAATGCCAATTCCTTCATATTCCAATTCTGTGAACCAAACGGCCCCTAACTATTTTCTTCATCCTATAATTATAGTTTAGGTTTTGAAAGTGAAATTTAGCTTGCTGTTTTTAGATTCTAAAATTAATGCAGTTATGATGGTCAGTCACGAATCAACCCGAAAATATAAATCTCTACAACCAGTGTTGTAAAAATCGCTAGGCGCTAGTCGGGCGGTGAGGTAGGGACTAGCGATTAATCGGGATTAATCGGGATTAATCGGATTAGAATTTTATATGTATTTTTTCAAAATTATATACATATATACAAAATTTTATACATAAATTTTCAAATATTTAAAGATTTTAACCATTTAATTGATAATTTATATGCTAATTAATATCTATTTTATTTATTTTTATCTTTTCAAAAGCCCATTTGTTAAAACCAAGCCCATTTGTTAAAACCCAATAAAAAAGAAACGCAAGAACGGGCGAGGGCGAGGGCGAGCTCAGACATCGGCTAGGGCGAACTCAGACATCGGCTTTCAAGAGGAGATCAGTCGGAAGTTAGAAGTTCAATCCCAAATCGTTCGAAGTTCAATCGCAAATCGTTGAAGTTCAATCGCAGAAGTTTAATCGCCAAACTGGCGAAGGCGAAGGCCGAAGGGAATGGTCGAACCCGTCGAAGTTCAATCTCAAATCGTCACTTCATGTTCGAATCATCATCTTCCACCGCCTGGTACACGATTTCCATCGATCAGAACCACAAATTTCTTCAATCAGGTACACAAATCATCAAAACACAAGACGAATTAGACCTAATTTTTGTTGACCGGTTAGTCCGATTATCCCGACTAGAGCCGATTTTGACCGATTAGGTCCGATTTTGACCGACTTTGACCGCCTAGCGATTTTTCGGCCGACTAGGCTAAAATTAATCAGTGAAGTGGCGATTACCGATTAATCGGTCGCCTAATCGCGATTTTTACAACACTGTCTACAACTTGAATTTGGTCACGTAAAACAGAAAATCAAAGCGGGCATTCGAGATACAGTCACACCAATCGATACAGATTAACACCTCGCGACACGAGCTAGTCTCTTAGTTCACCTCTTAGCCGGCCAAAACTAAGATAGCAAGGAAATAATCTTATTCTAAATTAGAGAATCAAATTTCTAAAAATTGAAGTCTGCCATTTCATTAAGTTCCTAATACAAAACGAGAACAAATTAACCGCCACCCACGTTGGCAAATAACTAGGAAACAAAACCAAACGACTAATGACTTAATTAACAAACAAACTTACCCAATATATTCTCGTTCTTCAGTAGGGTCTCGAGGGAAGGATAAAGACAAACCTTACCCCTATCCTAGTTGGGATAGAGAGGTTGCTACAAAGAAGTCCCGGACTCAAAGTTATCGTTTGAAGTTAATCATCCCGATGCTTTTAACGTTATTTTCACAAAATAAGTAAAATAATGTTAAATTAGTTCAATTTTACTTTTGCCCCTTGAGGGCCCACACATATAACATTATAGGCATGCAACACAAATGGAGCGAACTAATGACTTAATTAACAAAGAAAATTAACCAATACATGAAAATTAAACTGCATACTCTACTAGTGGAAAAATGTGGGTAGAACATGAAGAGATCAAGTGCTCAAGACAAGTGGTTGCATAAAATTAACCCGCATGTACTTTGCATTATTCACGCCTTGTGATGCTGAATTAGCTTGTGTGTTGAAATGTGGATCTACGTGTAGGTGCCTATCAAGTTACTGATGTCTAATCTTGATAAAATAGTCAGGGGCTATTATTGTAATTAGTCTTTTGTTTCTGTCTTGTTTTTATTATACGAGATAATTAGATGGTCTTAGTTATCGTATGTAATTTGGATCGGCTGAAGAGATTAGCATGGATCCAAGTTAATCGGGATTAATCTAAAGGATCAGGATTAAATTCCCTAGTCTCTAGGAAGAGTTATCTAGAGATTAAGAGTCTATAAATTGGGTAAATTAATGATGGAAGAAATACGATTCAATCAATAAAATCTTTGGAGAAGGAATTCCAATAATCTGTCTTTGTTCTTGTTGATTTGCTTTCATTGTTCTGGTACCAACTTTCAACAAGTGGTATCAGAGCCGAAGGAATCGAAGGGGACCAGCGATCCAAAGGGCAGGATCAAGGCTCGAAATCCAGAACAGAAGGCAAGCGACTACCATGGGAGAAACCGGCGATGCAGGGAAGCAATTGGTGCAGGCAAAAGAAGGATCTAGCCTCTCATTCCAATGCCCGATCCTGACGGCCATGAACTACCCAATCTGGTCACTCAGAATCAAAGCAATTTTCAGGGCGCACGGGATTTGGGAAGCCATTGAACCAGGGAAGGATGTAGACCCAAGGAAGGACAACTCAGCTGTGGCCTACCTTTATCAATCGCTTCCAGAAGACTTGGTATTACAGATTGCTCATTATGAGCATGCTAAGGACATCTGGGACGCGATCAAAACCCGCCACCTAGGAGTGGAACGGGTCATGGAAGCACGGCTGTAGACTCTCAAAGTCGAATTTGAAGCTGCCCGAATGAAGGATAGTGAGAAGATATATGACTTTGCTGCTAAATTGGCTGGGATCTCATCCAAGTCAGCCGCTCTTGGATCAGTCATCGAGGAAACCACTTTGGGGAGAAAACTACTCACTGCCATACCAGAGAGATTCCTAAACATAGCCGCAACAATAGAACAGCTGGTGGACTTGAAGACAGTAAAGTTTCAGGAGGTTGTTGGGAGACTCAAGGCCTACGAGGAAAGAACAGGGGCGCGAAGCTCCAACACAAGCCTAGACCAGCTGCTCATGACACACGACAACTATGATTCCAAGAAAGGACACGAGAAAGGGCACGGCCGAGGCCGAGGGAATAGCTATGACAACACCAGGGGAAGAGGAAGAGGCCGAGGTCGGTCTAGTGGACGTGGACGAGGCACAGGCCGCGGTGCTAACTCACACGAGGGAGGGCAGAATGCTGAAAGGTTCAAGGACAGATCGAAACTCCAATGTTTCAGGTGTGATGGTTATGGGCATTTTTCAGCCGACTGTCCTACCCAGAAGACTGATGATCAGGCAAACCTGGCCCATGCGACCACCGATGGGCCCACCCTCCTAATGGCAGTAGCCTCACAAAAGGAGCAGATCTACCTAAGTGAGAAAAAGGTGTTTCCAGCCAGCTATGAATCAGAAGACCAAGTGTGGTACCTTGATACAGGGGCTACGAATCACATGTCTGGGAACAAGGAGTTGTTCACAACCCTAGACACCAACATCAAGGCACATTGAGGTTCGGGGATAACTCATGTGTAAAGGTAGAAGGAAGAGGCTCCATACTCTTGGAGTGCAAGACAGGGGACCAGAAACTCCTTACCAACATTCTCTACATCCCATACCTGAAGAGCAACATCTTCAGCCTGGGACAAGCTGATGAGGGAGGCTGTGAAGTCCTGATCAAGCAGGGAACCCTAACCATAACAGACCCTGATGGATCAGTGTTGATGAAGGTGAAGAGATCAACCAACAGGCTGTACAAGATCGACCTGAAAGTCGCCACTCCCATATGTCTACTCTCTGAAATCAGCAACCCAAGCTGGCTGTGGCACGCCCGCCTTGGACATGTTGGTTTTGATACCATCAAGAACCTGAGTACACGGAATCTCGCTGAAGGAATACCCCCACTCGATCACCCAACTCTTTTGTGTGAAGCATACCTGGCCGGTAAGCACGCACGACAACCCTTTCCTAATCAAACAACCTTCAGAGCTGAAGCACCACTCATGCAGGTGTATGGCGACCTATGTGGGCCCTTTACTCCAACCACGGCTGCGGGAAACAGGTACTACTTTCTGATTGTTGATGATCATAGCAGGTTCATGTGGGTATTCCTGATCAAAACAAAAGGTGAAGCCCTGGAAAAATTCAAGGAGTTTAAAGCTACAACCGAGAACCAGTATGGAAGGAAGATAAAGGTTCTAAGAACGGATAAGGGGGGAGAGTTTAACTCCATGGAGTTCAAACAATACTGCGAAGAGGAGGGGATCTCAAGGCAGCTTACTGCCCCCTACACGCCACAATAGAACGGAGTGGTTGAAAGGAGAAACCGGACCATTCTGGAATGCCACAAGAAGCATGCTAAGTGCCATGAGCATGCCACAAGATTTGTGGGCCGAAGCCGTGAGACATGCTGTTCACATCCTGAACCGAGTACCTACCAGAGGGCTGAAGGACAAGACTCCCTACGAAGCTTTAAAAGGAAGAAAGCCAAAACTTGACCATCTCCGGGTATGCGGTTGTGTAGGGCATGTGAAAGTACCTACCAACCTGCTGAAGAAGCTTGACTACCGCAGTAACCCAATGGTTCATCTGGGAATCGAACCAGGCACTAAAGCTTACCGGATGTATGATGTCAACAACAAGAAGATAGTCATCAGCAGGGATGTAATATTCGATGAGGCTCGCAAATGGGAATGGGAGCATCACCAACATTCGGATCAAGACAGGGAAAAGGAGTTTGTAATACATTTGGATCCACAAATAGAAATTGAAGCAGATGCAGGCCCATCAAGCCCAAAAATAAACGAACATAATTACACTCCTAGAAGCAATGGGCAAAGAGCAGGAGAAGAATCCCCAGAGTCTATTTTCAGCAGCCCAAGATCCAAGGTTCAAGGTAGAGGACCATTGATTCAAGGGACACCCCTGATCAGCAACTTGTCAGACCCTGCAAAAGCTCCGGAACAGAACTTTGATGACACTCCAGTGCAAGGATTCAGAAACTTAAATGAAGTGTACGAGCTTCTTCTCACTGAAGGTGAACCAGTGAACTTTTCTGAGGCAGTTGGACAAAAGGAGTGGGACGAAGCTATGCGCAGTGAAATAGCCTCCATAGAAAAGAATAAAACATGGAAGCTGAATGATCTGCCAGCTGGTCAGAGACCCATAGGGCTGAAGTGGGTTTATAAGATTAAAAGAGATGCAAAGGATCATATTACAAAGCACAAAGCTCGACTTGTAGCCAAAGGCTACATTCAAAAGCAAGGGGTGGATTATGAAGAAGTGTTCGCGCCTGTGGCAAGACTGGAAACGGTCAGATTGGTGCTGGCTTTGTCGGCTCAGAATGGCTGGCCTGTACATCATCTAGATGTAAAGACAGCCTTATTGCATGGGGAACTAAATGAGGAGGTGTTCGTAAAGCAACCGGAAGGCTTCGAAAGAAAGAGGCAAGAGCAGAAAGTATACAAGTTGATTAATGCGCTTTATGGCTTGAAGCAGGCCCCTAGGGCGTGGAATATGAAGCTGGATGGAGTTATGAAAGAACAAAAGTTCAAAAGGTGCAAGCTTGAGCAAGCTGTGTACGTGAAACATACAAGCCATGGCATCACAATAGTGGTCATCTATGTGGATGATTTACTGGTAACTGGAACCAACCTTGGGGATCAACCTGTTCAAAGACCAATTGAAGCAGCAATTCGAGATGAGCGATCTTGGACCACTGTCCTATTACCTAGGGTTGGAAGAAATACAAGATGGTAGTGGCATAAAGATTACTCAATCTAACTATGTGATGAAAATATTGAAGATGGTGGGGATGGAAGACTCTAATCCTACAAAGATTCCAATGGAACCAGGGTTGAAGATGACAAAAGAAGATGGAACAAAGAAGGTGGATGCAACTGAGTATAGGAAAGTTATCGGCTGTCTTCGGTATTTGACCCATACTCGACCGGATCTACTGTATGCCGTGGGATATGCAAGCCGGTACATGCAAGACCCAAGTGTAACACACCAGCAAGCTGTAAAACACATCCTAAGGTACATAAAAGGGACTACCAACATGGGTATTCATTATTCAAGCAAAGGAAAGGATGCATTGATTGGATATAGCGACAACAGTTATTCAACACCAAGAAGATGGGAAGGGAACCACTGGTGTGGTGTTCTATTTCAATAACAAGCCAATCACATGGCTTTCGCAGAAGCAGCCAACAGTGGCACTTTCATCCTACGAAGCAGAGTTTATGGCAGCCAACTCGGCTGCCTGTCAAGCTGTATGGTTGAGGGGATTATTGGCTGAAGTAACAGGAATGGCCGAAGAGAAGGTGCTGATCCAAGTTGACAACAAGTCAGCAATAGCATTAATTAAAAATCCTGTCTTTCATGGTAGGAGTAAACATATTAGCACGAAGTTTCACTATATTCGTGAGTGTGTTGAAGCCGAGATGATAAAGGTTGAACATGTGTGTGGAGAAGAACAAAGAGCTGATGTTCTTACAAAAGCATTACCAAAGGCAAGTTTTGAAGAGACGAGAAGACTGCTGGGAATAGAAGAAATCAAAGGAACCAAGACTTAGAAGACAAATTCAAGATCAAGATTAGGGGGGAGAATGATGTCTAATCTTGATAAAATAGTCAGGGGCTATTATTGTAATTAGTCTTTTGTTTCTGTCTTGTTTTTATTATACGAGATAATTAGATGGTCTTAGTTATCATATGTAATTTGGATCGGCTGAAGAGATTAGCATGGATCCAAGTTAATCGGGATTAATCTAAAGGATCAGGATTAAATTCCCTAGTCTCTAGGAAGAGTTATCTAGAGATTAAGAGTCTATAAATTGGGTCGATTAATGATGGAAGAAATACGATTCAATCAATAAAATCTTTGGAGAAGGAATTCCAATAATCTGTCTTTGTTCTTGTTGATTTGCTTTCATTGTTCTGGTACCAACTTTCAACAGTTACTTGTAGAGTTGTAGTTTCTCACTTTCTTGTAATATTTCCACTCATGTGCCTTGATTGCATCAGGTTAATTGCTAAAATTAGGCAAATTTATTGTGTTCTTCATGAAGTTACCCTATTAACAAAAACTAGAGAGGCGTATTATTTTCATTATGAAAGATGATTGAATGAAATGAGCATCATAAGGGGGAGTTGGTTTACCTCTCAAAAGCAGACATCTATCTTGGATAGTTTGTCCATCTCTCATATATAGGTTGTTTTTAATAATTCTATATTATTCGTTTTAATTATCGTGTAATTTCTGAATATTTTCCAGCCTTTTGTGCAAGTAATTAGGTCCCCGAGTGTACCAAAATGCTGAACTTATGAAAATTTGCTTGGAGGTTCTTTTACAATTAAACATTTAGCAACTATATTAAGTATACAACTTGAAGAAGAAGAATAGAAAATACAAAAATAGAAGGAAAAAGATAATGTGTTGAAGGAAGAGATTGAACTTTTTTGATCAGAGGTTTAGATTTTCTAGTCAGAAGTTTTGTCGTAAATTCTATCATGTCGTGTAACATGTAAACATAATAATATCCATTACGATTCCATTACAATCTTTCATGAATCTGAATCTGTAGCTTTCTTTTTATTCACCTTGATAAATAAAAATAATTCAGTCGAGTCCACATGTTAAATTACCTGTATGGTTCCTCTACAACAATTTTCTTCTGCTATATGTTGACCAAAAAATCATCAAAACTTTATAAATCTTAATATTAATTTTCCTTTTATGCAGGGACCTACTGATGATGTTGATGGAGATGAACAAAGCCTCTCAAATGCCAAAGTGATGTGTCGCCTTTGTTTTTCTGGTGAAAATGAAAGAAGTGAGAGAGCCAAAAAGATGATATCATGCAGAAACTGTAACAAGAAATATCACAAAAGTTGTGTAAAGTCTTGGGCTCAAAATCGAGGTTTGACTAGCTGTTGGCTAAAATATTATCATGATGCTTGAATGTTCTACACTTTAAAACCAACGGGTTTTGTTTTTCAGATCTGTTTCACTGGATTTCGTGGACCTGCCCTTCATGTCGCTCTTGTGAGGTACCTAAGATGCCATTATTTTATAGATTATATTTTTTAATTATAAAATATGCTTACTTTTTATGTAAACTTAGGTATGCAGAAAGACTGGTGATCCGAACAAGCTTATGTTTTGTAAAAGATGTGATGATGCATATCACTGTTACTGTCAGCAGCCTCCACACAAGGTAAATTATTAAAATATACAATAAAATAAAATAAAAAAATTCCATTTCTTATGTTGAATATATTACTTGTAACTTGATTTTGTTTGTCTTGATTAATTGTGCAGAACGTTAGTAGTGGTCCTTATTTGTGCCCTAAGCATACAAAGTGTCACAGCTGTTCTTCCACAGTTCCAGGAAATGGTTTAAGTGTAAGGTATTTTTTATTTTCAAAAACATTTAATAAACCTTGTTTAGTGACATTTGAAATTAATATCAGTTCAATTATTTACAATTCGCAGGTGGTTTTTGGGGTATACTTGTTGTGATGCTTGTGGGAGATTGTTTGTTAAAGGAAATTACTGTCCTGTTTGTCTAAAGGTAACTTAAATTTATGGAAAATATTCATATTTTATATATTACCCCTGAAAATTTGCATAATATCTTATTTATCCAACAAAAAAATTTAATATCAAATATAACTGTTCGAAGAACTTAAAATTTCATATTTATCCATTTTATTATATATAACTTATGATATAACCTCTATACCCTAACCTTTATATTCTATGCAAGTTTTCAGGGAAGGGTACAAATGTCATAAGTTTGAAAACCAATATATTTGATATTATGATATTTTGTTGGGTAATATGATAATATATCATCTTGACAAGTTTTGAGAGGGATATATGAAGTTCTCTCCTAGTTTTAAGTTTTTTATACAAATGCTGGCTTCATAACTGTACATAGTTAATGCAATGGTCAAAGTTTATGACTTTTTTATGGTCCTGTAAGTGCAGGTCTATAGAGACTCTGAATCAACACCCATGGTCTGTTGTGACATTTGTCAACGCTGGGTGCATTGTCGCTGTGATGGAATTAGGTTTGGTCTTGATCTTCAATAATTTTTTTTTGTGTTTGTTTAATTCTTTTTTTCTCTAATTACTTAAAGTAACTATGCAGTGATGAAAAATATTTACAATTTCAAGTGGATAACAACCTGCAATATAGATGTGCTACATGTCGTGGAGAATGCTACCAGGTATTTTATTATAGCAAATCTTGAATTATTGATATGATAAGCTGATAAAGTGAAGAGTTACTTACACAGATGGTCCTCTATGGTTTAGGCAAAGTAGCATGTTTACTTTCCAAGGTTCGTAACAAGTTTTGGGGTTTGCATTTTCCATTTTGTAACGAGTTTCGGTATTAAGACTAACTTCCATAATCTTTTTTGTTAGATTAGTGTGAAATGACCAAAATACTCTTAGACTTTTCACCTTTTGGCTTTGACTATTCAAAATGTCAAAGGGTATTTTGATCTCCCCCTAATCTAACAGGAAAGTTAACTAAAGTTGGCCGGTTGGCCGTAACACCCAAATTCTTTATAACTGAAAGCGCAGACCCTGCTTGGTACTCAAACCTGCTACTTTACTGAACCCACCTGGACCATCTATGCAATTACCTTTAAAGTGAAATATATGAGTTGACTTTGTATTTCTAATTTAACTTTTTAAGGTCAGAGATCTTGAAGATGCTGTTCAAGAACTCTGGAGAAGAAGAGATAAAGCTGACCGTGAGTTGACCGCTAGCTTGAGGGTGGCTGCTGGATTGCCGGCTCAAGAAGAAATATTTTCTATTCAACCATATTCTGATGATGAAGATAACAAACCATTAGTAAAAAACGAGCATAATCGTTCATTGAAGTTTTCTCTCAAAGGGGTAGTTGACAAATACCCAAAAAAGAAACCCGCAAGCAAGAAATATGGTAAGAAGAAAGGATTCTGTTCGCCCGTGTTTGGTAAAACCGAACCACGGACCGATGGTCAAAGTGATGCTCAGTCAATGGGTGTCATCACCGGTGATAGTCACAAGGATGAAAGTGGAGATTCTGAAATTGCTGGAAGTTTGGCTGATGCGGTATGGTCAAACAATGACGCATTTGTGAACAATGAAACCAGGAAAATGGCAGATAAGCCCATGAACAACAAGGGACCAAAGCTCGTTATACATTTGGGTACCCGAAACAAAAATGAAGTGAGCATGAATGGAGAGAATTTAGATCAAACAAGAGGGTTAAAATTAAGAGGAAAAGAGGGAAACACTATAAAAATCAAAAAATTAAATTCAGAAAACTTGGATGTAAAACCGCGTGTTTTGTTTGATAAAGGAAGTGATAATGCGAGCCATGGCCACAAGGAGAAGGAGCTTAAGCCATTGCTGAGACTCAAGTTCAAGAATCCATATTCTGAAAGCCTAACCACATGGGGGCCGTCGGGGGTGGATGATAAGAGCTTGGTCAAAGGTCAAAGGTCAAAGAGAAAGAGGCCATCGCCTGTTATGGATAATAAATCAGTTCTTGCTAATAAAGATGAAGGTGCAAGCCATTCATATGAAGATGATGAGATCATGGATGCAAATTGGATCATTCAAAAGTTGGGGAAAGATGCAATTGGGAAGAAGGTTGAAGTTCATCAACGATCCAATAATTCATGGTAAGTGTTGTACATTTACATTGAAAACTTGCATAATATAATATATACCAAACAAAAAAATTAATATCAAATACACCCATTTAACAAGGGACAAAATCATGAAATAGTAACCAAATTTCAGGAAAATCGTACTTTTTTTCCAAGTATAAAGACCACTCGAGTAACCAATTTTTTTGTTGGTAAACACTTGTAACTATTGCTTTAATCACCATGTACACATGTTTATATAGTTCTTGCAGTTTGCTACCTAAAATTATTTTTGTATTGAACATGCCCCTATATGGAACTACCCCTTAATGTTGTTAATAGAACTATAATATTATTGATTGTTGCAGGCACAAGGGCTCCATAATTGAAGTATATGAAGGGACATCTATTGTATCCGTCACATTCGATGACGGGAAGGCTAGTAATGTAGACCTTGGGAAACAAGGAATTCGGTTTTATTCACAGAAGCGTAAACGATGAGGTGACATTAATGATTCTGTTAATCAATTAGGATAGTTAACTTAATCTAGATGAATTATTGATTAGATTTGAAGTAAAATTTGAGTTGGAGGAATTTCCATACTGGAACTTGAGGTTTGCTGGTTTTGTAAGCATGTGGAAGTCAAATGGTTTTGTAGCTTAGATGGGGATTTGTAGCCATGGTGTTTAGGTTTTAGATTTTACCCAAATGCTAATTTTTTTTCTTTAAATTATAAATTGGCATTTTTATAGATTCTTGAAATTGGTTTTGCATGGCTTTTTAAGCTATTAAATTTAACTAAAATAAATTTTATATAAACTTGATCGTAAATCATAATGTTTTTCTGGTAACCATGGATAATTTACCAACATATTTAAGGGTAATTCATTGTTTTGTGTAGTTTTGGTGAAAACTTTAAGTGAGCTGCTAACTGTGGTTTGGTTCCCACCAAATGGGTACTTGACGGACCGGCTAGCTTTTCTGGTAGTCGATAGACCGGCTAACTTTTCTGGTTTATTGCCTTTTTTATCTTTTTTTTTTTTAAATAAATGATTTGTTTGTGTTAAAATTTTCAAAATGGTAAAGATGTTAAAAAATATTCCAACAAAGAAAATATTAATGATAAGGTTAAATGGTTGATTTTGGTTTCAAACCAGATTGAATCGTTCCATTGTAAAATACTGAATTCGATTGAGCTGGTTGACTTTTGACATTAATTTTGGTTTAGCTTTTACGGAACATATCCTTCAAAACTAATGTTTTATTTATATACACCATTTAGTAAAAAAGTTGGTTAATTCACTTGATTTCAAATAACATCTTGACACATGAGAGTGTATATTAAGACAAAAAGTAAGTTACTTCGATTTTTTAACCGCTTTTATAAAATTACACCTTTTTTTAAAAATGATTGGATTTGATCTTAACTATCTGCCAAATCATAACATATTTGATGTATGAAGGCTGATTTGTTCAAAATAACCATTTCACTCTTTTATTAATATTAATCAAAAAACCAAAGAAATGATAAATTACTAAAATACCTTTTAAGTTTTCAAAAAATAAATGCTCAAAACACCCACTGTGTAAAAGAGGGTGAGGCAAACCAATTTTCAATCCAAGATAATTACGTGTGAAAGCAAGCAACAGGAACCTAAACTCAATCAACATCTAACTACAGGAAGCTAAGTGCAAGAAAATACCGAAACTAGGATTGAAACCACATGAAGATTCAATAGAAGAGGAAATTACCTAAACATCCAAAAACAACCATCATATGACAACCCTTCAAAGAGCAAAGAAATCAAAACCGGACAAGCAAATCGCGAAAGACAGGCAGGTGACGCGAAAAGCAACATAACTAAAATTTAACCAGGATACAATACGGCATGGAGGAGAAATAAGCGAGGTGAAAAAGCTGAGAGGAGAATAGATGAAGAGAGAAAGAGAAACCATATTTAAACCCTATTTGAAAGGAGAAAGAAACACATAGTAGGCTATATTAGGCTATTAGCTATAAGAAGACAATGTGTAAAGAGAAGGGCAAAAAAAAGGACAAAGGAAAAGAAAGTATCAAATGTGTCACCTCCCAAAAAAAATATACTAGAAGCCCTAATCAAACTATATACAATGACAAATAGTAATTTACCAGAAATGTAAAATATAAACTATGACAAAATTGAATAAATTATTAGTATTGATGTCTATTAACAATGACTACTTTTATCAATTATATGTATAGTAATGGTTAAATCAATAAAATATGAAGGCTTCAAATCTCTAGATTTAAACTTACCAAGCAAACTTAAGCGTGTTGTGACGGGTCACTACTATTAAAACTTCCGTGTTTGGTTGAAACAAAGAAACAAAACACGATTATGCCTCGTACTTTGTGGTATAAAAATTTTAAAAAGATAATTTAATAGAAAAAACTAAAAAAACTAAAAAACAAAATCACAATCGTGACTCGCGCTTTGCATTGATGACATCAAATTGAATAAGTATATAAAGGAAATGTATATAATTACGACAATTCGATTATATAGACTAAAACTCAGATGATAAACATTTATATCAGGATACATATGTTAGATGTTAGTCTCATTTGTGACAATCCGACTTTTCGAATTAACCTCGTTAACTGAAAATAACGGAATCACAAACTCAATGAGGGCAAGATAGGCCCAATGAGGCCAAGGAAGGCCCAATGAGGCCAAGGTAGGCCCAATGAGGCCAAGGTAGGCCCAATTGTATTTATTAGGCCCAAAAGGATTAACCTAGCCAACAATGTTCCAAGTGGGCCAATTAGTGACAATCCGGTATTTTGGATTAACCCCGTTAGTCTGAAAACATTAGAATTTTGGCAAAAATCGAGTACAATCAAATCTAAGGGATTAGAATCAAGTAAAATAAGGTCTAGAATACTTAAATTATAAGGTTTTAACTTGTAAAGGAGTAGAAGTATCAATTTTGACTTTTATGAGTCAAAATTTGGACTTGAGTGGCAATTGAATTCGAATTGAGCATTTAAATCAAGTAATAGCTGAAATTAATCAGTTATAATCATCAAGTTGATGATTTGTAACAGTTAACACACGTTCTTGATACATTAATTGGTCGCATTAAACCTTTAGAGAACTTAAGAGTCGAAACCGTCACTTGCATCAATACCATTCGCATAATTAGAGCAAAACACTCCCAATTGAACCCACAGAATCATCATTCGGCACCTTTAGGATCCTCTGTATACAGCAATTTGTTCTCAGAAGTGCGGGATCGAAGAATCGAATTAGAGGTGGTCGAAATTGAAGCCATAAGTTGAACATCATCAATTCTATATCAAAGCAGGTTAGTAATCAATCCTACATATCCTAAAATGACCGATTAAGAATATCCCCATGTGAATTTTGGCTTTCAACATCGAATTGTATGAATTCGATCAATTAGGGTTTATACAAAAACGATTTGGGGGTTTTAATCCTAAGGAGTTTAAAAATAAAATTAATATGAATGGATAGTTTCAGAAGCTGCCGATCATGCTAACTGATATATCAATTTCATATCACAACTTCGATTTAACCGATTTCGAATTCTAGGGTTCTTGCTTATGAACGAATTAGGGGTTTTGACAAGAATGGATTTGATAATCGAATTAGTTGTCATACTCAGTTTCAGAGAAACCCGATTGAGATTAAGCCCCTGTTAATTTTATCATATTATAACGAATTGAGTGATTTTACATTCTAGGGCTAATTAGTTAAAAAGATTTGGGGGTTTCGACCCAAATGAACCTGGAACTGGAATTAATCACCACAGAAAGATTTGAATTATGTGTTTGACTAAAAACCCTAAGATTAGTCGGTCTAACATCGACGAATTTAACCAATTTGAATAATGGATTTTTAATAACCATATGCGAATCCTTGTACATGTGGTTTTTGATGGTTTGGGCATATGATTATCAAATTAAAAGGATGAGTAAGCTCGTATGGATAAACCGAACCATAGCCCTATGGGTTCAAACCTAATGGTGACCGGATTTGGTGTTAATTGAACCATATGTTTCGGGTTAGGAAGAAAAAGAGGACCAGTCAATGCTTGATTAAAACAATTTGCATGGGAGTTTTGTTAACAAAATTTGAAGCAGCGCAGTGGTAGTATGTGTGCATGTGGGTTGAGGGGTCAAGGGTTCGACCCTTGCCCTTGACAGTTTTTAGAATTTAAACCATTTTTAGGGTTTTAATCATAGATTTCTCGTTTTAACTCCGATTTGAACCGTTCGAATTGCGTTAGAACCAGAATTTCATCCCGAACACATTTGAATAATAAAATTTACATTTTAGATCGAAAGCGTAATCGCGTATAATTACGTTTATTTAAATAAAATCGTATACGGATTATATGATTTATTTAAACGATCTTAAAGTCACGCATATTCACTTGTGCACGTTTCTAACACTCTAACATACGTGTGTTGACACGTATGTGATTTCAAGCACAAAACGACATTTCGGATAACACTAGGTTATTGTTAAAACCCAGGTTCTTCGTAGGAGGACTTTCTACACAAGTTTAAGTGTGTTTGACCATTCTGCAACAATCAAAGGTGCGTACACGGCCCCTTTCTTATTTTAAACTGTTTTGGGGGAGAAAACATGTGCAACAAACATTTTAGATACATATCACTTGCATGAGTTAGCTGTTTACATTATGTGACAACATAGCATTTAAAAGTCCTTACACTTCGAACCGTTTAGTTTGCCGTAGCGCAAAGCGTGGTAGTTGGAAATAGATCTATTAGGTTTGACAAACCTCACTTGGTAGATGGGATCTACGCAGGTGTTTGACTGACCAAACACACATTACTATTGTTTGTGCTAGACAATAGTGGCAAGGCAAAACATGCGATAGCATGCACTAGTCAGCTTCGGTGTCGACCACTTATGTAAATAGTATATATGACTAGCTATCATGACTATGCAATGTGTGATTATGTTATCTGCAAACTTTATATTCAAACTGTGGTTTCAACATTTGTGAATGCTTAAACCTGTGTTATGCACCAACCTTTGTGTTGACTTGATTTACATGTTTTCTCAGGACGCTAAGGTACATCAGAAAGCAGGCATGGATGTCACACCCCGAGCCGGCGGGATAGGATCGGTTGTCCCGTCGTGCGGAAGGTTCCTGGGGCGCGATATCGTGAGTGATAATCGTGATGATCAGATTGTTTACATTGCACATGATACAAATGAGAAATGCTAAATATAATAGAATTACAAAGTTAAATTACATCAGTATTGTTTATAATTTAACAATGTAAATCTACCATCATCATCATAAATTTCTATCTTGTATTTACACAAGATATACAAAATAAATTTATATAATGATGTCTTCAAAAGTATGCCGGTCCAAAATGCTAAGCCTTCTATCTGAAGTCCTAGTCCAAAAGGAATAACTCCTTAGTTGACCTGTTCGTCATCTGAGAAGTCATGCAAAAATTAAGTCAACACATGGTTGGTGAGTTCATATAGTTTAGTAAATGAAAATGATTTGAAAACCTCTTTCGGTAAAGACCCTAACCTCATTATCATCAGCTGTATCATCCAGATCGGTATGCTTATATATAGGGCATACCCCTGGGTCAAGGCTACAACCCCGCCCAGACGACGTCCCACCACATACTAATCCGCATAGGACATTGATGTTAATGATAATTAAGCATTTTTTTACCTAGCACACCTCTGATTTAGATTATGATTTCCCAAAACTTAATTTACCTTTGATTCCCTTGATTTTGAACATAGATACATGATTTTCCCAAAAATCAGTGATAGTGAATAAAATGTAATTATTTAATGAAATAAATAAATAAACATTTAAATACAACTAAGACATGGTGATTGGGTAAAATTTTACTCAATCAATTAGACTTAGTTGTTGGTGGTTGTCCAAGTTGTAACCTCTCACACGTGACCCATACCAGGCATAACTCACAAGGAGTATACCTGGGCGTGACGGGATTTTAATGATGCCCATACAACCTGACCCAAAGGTCTTCTGTATATGCGGGGACTTTAATGTTTTTGCCCTTACAGCTTGACCCAAAGGTCTTCTGTACATGCAGGGACTTTAAGGATATCCTTTGATTCTTGATCTCTTTACTTTCTTAGACTTTGATATTGATTTCAATGATTGTTCACGTTGTTGCCCGTATAGCCTGACTACAAGAGTCTTCTATACCTGAAGGGACTTTATATGTGTGTTACACGTGGTCTTGATTCCATATACAACTGACATCCACCTTGACTTGAGTATTAATGATTTCATTAGATTGTAATGATTTCATTATTTCAATGATTCACACACATTTATGATTTCTGATTCCTTGAGCCTCTTGATCTTGATCTTTAGAATTTCCATGATTCACAATGATGTTTGATTCTTGATTATGATTCTTTGTTCTCAGATCCCACACTGAGTTATGATTCCTTTGAATATGATCTTTTGATTTTGTTCAAATGATTTCACTTTGAATTTAGATTCTTGAATTTTGAGCTTGATGGACTAAGGGTTGATTTAGAGTTTAAATTTAAGGTATTACTCATGAGAGTACTTAAATTTATTTGATAACTTGATCTGTTTAATAATTTCCTAGACAGGAGTCTAGAAGTATCAATCAACATATATATGTAAAACATATAATAAATAAAAGCATTTAAATAAACAGTTTATATAAAACAGTTTACGCATGCTTTTCAGCCCCGCGTTTTAAAACAAAATGTTAGAAAAGGGGCAATGAACTCACCTGTGTTGCTTTGTATAGAATTACCACAAAATGCGCGCTCGTAGTTGTAGCCTATATATCTTCGGTTCCTGATTTGTTTTAAAAGAATTCGCATACGATAAGTATATATAAGAGACGATTGGTATAGGGTTTGGTCTCGGTGCAACTAAGTGTCCTAGATTACTAATGTGTTTCTAGGATTCTATCCAACTTAGACTAACTTATTACCCAGTAGTAACCTTAATCCCACATTAATCGTTTAAAGACTTAAAGTAAACCTTTTCAATTTAATTTATTTTAGTTAAACATTTATTTAGGAAAGTCATTTAATTTAATAAGGTTTATAATTTAATTTCTTTTACGAAAATCATAATTAATTTACGAAAATTGAAATCAACCATGATGGGCTTGTATTAAACCCATTGGGCCACCCTTGGCCCATTACTCGACTTTGATCATAAAAATGATTTCTTGTAAATTCTTTGATTTACTAAGCCTTGATGGTTTAAATAAATCATCTAGGTTAGTCATATATCGTTATCTTATAAAAATGAATTTGTATTACCAATCATCCCACCCATGCATGGAATTTACGTGAGTGTTCCCATGCACACACACATATACACTTGATCATATCCCATGCACTCCTCTCCATTAATCATCCTCCTGCTTAAACCATGTGGTCCTAACCCAAGTTCTTAGCAGAAGGGGTTTCTGGCCGAATCAAATAGGGCAAAGGACCATGAGCCGAATAAGGGTTCGGTCGAATGGCTTTAAGTCGAATGAAGGGTGATTGCCGAATGGAGGCTTGATCGAGGGAGTTCATTCGCAACATGTTGAGTCGAATGGGGTAGGTCGAATGAACCCTGGTTCGGCGAATAGGCCTAGGCCGAAGGAAGTGGGTCGAATGGATGTTTGATCGAATGAGTCCTTGATTCGGCCGAATGTGACACATGTCGAATGAATGCCCACGAATGAGACTCCAGCGAATGACCACGATCGAATGAGAATGGGACATGGTCGAATGAGGGCTTTGGCCATTCGGCGAATGGAAGAGCTGTGGTCATTCGACCACCTGTTGATAGGCCATTCGGCCGCACGAACACAACCACCATAGCACTCCTATTTTGACTCTAAACAAACTAGATTCGAAATACCACTTGTTCCTACATTGTTCTAAGGTGTTGTGATGTGGTTCCTATGGCTCAACATGGTGTAGAACCGGTTTAGAAGGTGGGTCCGTGATTAGGGTTTTCAAACCCTTAAATCGAACGAAAACTTAGATTTTTACCTCAAATCTGTTGGATACAACCTTAGATCCGTTGTACTTTCGTGTTCTACTAGTGATGGTGGTGATTTAGACACCAAGAACACAAAATTTGGTGAAGAAACAACCAAGAAATCTTAGTGAGAAGGTGGAATCTCTTGTGAAGGTTTAGAGAGAGAAAGAGGTGAACGAGGTTGGGGGTTGGGGCTAGTGGTTGTGGGTTGTTGTGGCATTAAAGACCACAATTAATGTGGGGAAAATACCGGGGTTCGTTCGGGTTCATTCGGTTTCGCGTGGTTTCGCGTAGAAACGTCGGTTTCACGTCGTTTTCGTTACGAAACGACCCAGTTTTAAAATAGACAACTTAAAATTATTTTAGGTTGTGATTCCTAATAAATTAACTAAATATCTTTTAATTATACAAATTTCAAAAATATTTATTTAACGTTTAAATCGAATCGCGCGGTCATCGCGCGTATTTGTTCGAATCGTCACCCGATCAAACACGACGATAACTACACTTTTCAATATTGTTTTCTAATTACTGGACATCATTCAGAACGTTAAACTTTCAGATTTATTCGTACCGATCGTCACCTGTACGAATAATCTGTCGGTTTAGCATTCACATAACGATATCCGTGTTGTTTTGTTCTGTAAAGCCTCGCATACGTTTATACATAATAAAATCCTAACAAGTAATCACATGATGGTTCTGTGTTGCCAGATAATTATCTGACTCAAGAACCATTGTTCTAAACTGATTTCTCTGAAATGAATGTGAATTTCACTGTTTTGATAACATGAAATGATACTGAAACTTGACATGAATATGAAATACACTGAATTTCATAAAGTTTGTACCTGATTACTGTTCACGTACTGTTTACGATCACTGTTCCGGTGACGGTTCCGGCACTGTTGTTACAATGGACTAGGAGATTGAGTCGCATGCATGTCTTCACATTTCATTTCTTTGAATTTGAACATTTGATAACTTTGCATTGTAATTTATATTTTACAATTATTATGGTTTTAAAACGCTTCTGCAAACTTTAAAAGCTTTGATGTTACAGTTTTAGACCAAAGTGTGTTTTGAAATTCATATAGAGGTCTTCGTTATGTCTAATGATCTGAGATCCTGGTTTGTCACGTTCCCAAACGGTATGATTCCGTTAGTTGAGAATTGGGAGGTGTGACAGATTGGTATCAGAGCCATTGGTTATAGCGAACTAGGTTTGCATTTGTAGACTTAGACTATGACCGTTAGACATTAGACACGTATGCTTACACATATTACATAGAAATTACATATGGCATTATGTAATAGACTTGCTTACACATTCCATGGCACTGCACTTACATATGGTATTATGTAACAGGCATGGCATCTTCATCATCAGCACCATACATCTACATTGATGATTCTGAGGATGAGGAGCCGATAGTTCCAGCACCACCATCATCACCAGCACCACCTATTCCATCTCCTCCACCATCTGAGAGAGATGATTCAGACCCAGAGGAGGATCCAGATGAGGACCCGGAGGAGGATCCGGAGGAGGACCCGGATGAGGACCCGAAGGAGGATCCGGAGGAGGACCCGGATGAGGATCCGGAGGAGGAGCCAGCGGAGGCTACTCAGGAGATTCCTGCTGAGGGACCTTCTACCCATCCACCACCTACATTGGATGTTCCGGAGCCTAAGAGGCAACGGACTGATGCTGAGGAGATTGCCAAACTGCGTGAGGACTTGTACTGGGCGAATGATAGGATCGAGTATAATGTTCGGGAACTCTGGGATGCAAACGAAAAACAGGATAACCTTGCCCATCTGGTTAATGACATGCGAGATGAGATCATCCATTTGATTGGTCGTCTTGAAGCTTCTGAGAACCGAGCTGAGATTTTGGAAGGCAGACTTGAAGCCTTGGAAGATTTGGTGGTCTCGGATAATGAAGAGGAGGATGAAGAGAATGAAGAGGAGGAAGGGGAAGAACCAGCACCAGCTGTTGATTCTGATCCTGAATCCACTGTTGAGGATGATTGATTTTCTTTATTTTGTTTAAACTTATTAGGGGCGGGTTGTGTCCCTACATTAGATGTTTGGAAAATTTATGTTTTGATTTCAAAAGTATTGTACTCAATCAGATTTCTATCTATTGAAAATTTCTACTTATTGCCAACAGTTGTGTTAATTTATACATTACATGTGTGTTTGTTGTATTATTACACATGTCACACTGGATTTTGATAACACTCTAACGCTTCTTTTAACTAGGAAGATAATGGCTGAGGAGAACATTCACATGACAGTTGCTGAGCTCAATGAGCTGATTAATAACAGGGTCGCGGAGGCAATCGCGAACTATGTTCAGACTCACACTACAGGGCCACAGGGTCCGACAGGGGGACTGGTTAACCCACAGGCATGCACGTTCAAGATGTTCTTGGACTGTAAGCCACACAACTTCAAAGGATCGGAAGGAGCCATTGGACTCCTACGATGGATTGAGAAGGCCGAATCTGTGTTTGAGATGTGTAACTGTCCCGATGAGAGCAAGGTAAAGTATGCTACGGGTACGTTGGAGGGTCCAGCATTGACCTGGTGGAACTCCAATGTCCAAACTTTGGGATTGGGTGAGGCCAATGCCTTAACCTGGAATGGGTTCAAGACCTTGCTGCAGGAGGAGTACTGTCCTCGCAGTGAGATGCAGAAATTAGAGGAGGAATATTGGCACCTCAAGATGGAGGGATCCAACATCGAGGCGTACACGACTCGATCTCATGAACTAGCCAGACTTCTACCTCACATGGCTACTCCCGCAAGAAAGTGGATAGAGAGGTACATCGGGGGATTGGTGCCTCAGATCCAGGGATTGGTCACTTCTGCAAATCCCACAACAATCCAACAAGCTGTGCGACTGGCGCACCAATTGACTGATCAGGCAGTGTTACAGGGAACTCTGCCTAAACGAACATCAGCTACTAAAGTAGGTGACCACAAGAGGAAGTGGGAAAGCAACTGTCACACCCCGGGCCGGCGGGGTTGGATCGGAGTCCCCGTCTGGCGGAAGGTTCCCGGGGCGCGATATCGGGTGTGATAATCGGGTTGATCAGATTGTAACATAGCATCAATGTTAAGAATCACTAAGCACAATTAAGCATATGAATAGGATTACAAAGTTAAATTACAATGTCAATGTTTAATAATTTAACTTGGTAAACCTAACAAAAGAATTAATGTATTGTATCTTGTAAACTGTACAAGATATCCAAGAATGATTCGTATGATCAACAAAATATGTGCTTCCCAAAATCACTAGGTCCTCTATCTAGGCCGCCTAGCATGCAATCCAAAAGCATATGTTTAAACCTGTGCATCACCTGAGAAAGCATGTAAGAAAACAAAGTCAACACAATGGTTGGTGAGTTCATGTAGTTTGTAAGTTTAAATAGTTTTAGCAAGCGCCTGTAGGCAAAACCTTAACCTCATTAACTCCACATGTAATATCCAAATCGGTATGCTTATATATAGAGAATCCTGAAAGGGTCAAGCCCAGACGCTATCCCACCACATACTAATAAGCATATGACACTGTTATTAATGATAATTAAGCCTTTTACCTACCCATCCGTATAGTTTTCCCATCATAGTTTAAACACCTGTGTTTATAAGTTTACCCCAAATCACCAATAGTATACTCGAGTTTAGTCTGATAGATACCGGTATGGATAACCAGATGCCCGAAGGAATCCTATGTCAATCCAAACCGGCCCCAGGTATGATTAGCAACTCAGGGGGAGATAGAGGGTTTCCAGGTCGACACAGAGTCAACTATGGATCACCATATCGTGCTAGTTACTGATAACCCAGGTAAATAGATATGGGAAACACTGCATGGCAAGCACTGAGAGGCCATCAGTCAATTTCCTCGATAAGACTGTGAAGAACACATGAAGGCAAGCACTGAGAGACCAACTATTGTTCTTCAAGTCCCGGCTAGGAAGAACACCTGAAGGCAAGCACTGAGAGACCAACTATTGTTCTTCCATAGCCTATAGTTTTAGCATACAAAGAGTCCAGCATTTACGTAACTTGTGCACAAGAACTAGCTTTACAACCGGTAAGGCAAGCACTGAGAGGCCAAACTGTTGTTTGAGCATGGCAATCACATAGCATTCAAGAGTTTATAGTATCCATAGATTCAAGTATCCAATGTATATGTATGTATGTATGCATTTAGTATCCCCGTAGCCTTATAGTACACTTAGCATTTAGAGTTTACATTAGTCTTTAGCATTTAAAACCCATAGCATTAACCCGTAGTATTAGCATTTAGTTTAACCCGTAACCTTAGTATTAGCATAACTCATAGTATAAGCTTGAACATGATTTCATAGAATTAGCATCCACAATAGCATCATCAAATAGTAAATACCTTTAGCACTTGGTATTATCACTTAGCTTTAGTATTATCAAGTAGCTTATGCCTTTAGCACTTGGCATAATCAAATAGCATTGAGTTTAAATAGAGTCTTATGCCTTTAGCACTTGGCATAATCAAATAGCATTGAGTTTAAATAGAGTCTTATGCCTTTAGCACTTGGCATAATCAAATAGCATTGAGTTTAAATAGAGTCTTATGCCTTTAGCACTTGGCATAATCAAATAGCATTGAGTTTAAATAGAGTCTTATGCCTTTAGCACTTGGCATAATCAAATAGCATTGAGTTTAAATAGAGTCTTATGCCTTTAGCACTTGGCATAATCAAATAGCATTGAGTTTAAATAGAGTCTTATGCCTTTAGCACTTGGCATAATCAAATAGCATTGAGTTTAAATAGAGTCTTATGCCTTTAGCACTTGGCATAATCAAATAGCATTGAGTTTAAATAGAATCTTATGCCTTTAGCACTTGGCATAATCAATAGTATAAAAGCATTTTGTTAAATTTAAAACATTTGTTTTAAAATGTATAACATGCTTCTCAGTCCCGAGTTAAAAACCAAAATAGTTTGAAAAGGGACAATGAACTCACCTTGTGGTTGTGGTAGTTGACTTTGTCTCAAACAAGAATGCACGCGCTCTTTGTTGGAATTGATGTTGTTTTCACAATCCTGTATTGATTTCACGTTGTTTAAATTTTGTAAGTATGAGTTTATAAATGATTTGTGTGTTTGTAAGTGTTAGCCATGACTTTGGCTAACACTCATAAGGCTCGGTCTTGATTCGGCCCGGGTACATTTGTCATGGATTGTTACCACCCTTAGTTCAATTAGGTTAGGTTTAGCATATTACTTTAGTTGTTATAAATAGCTCATTCCTTATCACTTTAGTTTACCTTGTAATCATTATGTGCCCATTGATTTATGTTCATGATTATGTTGTGGGTCCAATGACTTGTATCAATTATCACATGAGCCGAATCAAAATGATATTGTGAAGGTGTTGGGCCTAAGGAAAACCTTAGGGCTTTATAAGCATTTGTTGCCCAAACAATCATGTTGATCTAAGTTAGTCACATAACTCCATAAATTTGACCAAATTAGTATATGGGCCAAATAAGTGGCTTATGTGAATGGCCTTGGGCTGAATTGCTCTTGGGCCACAATAGGTTAAATGGGCCGCATGTCTAAGCCAACAGAGGACTATTGGGCTAAAGGAATTCCCCTTTGGGCCTAGTTAACGATCCCATGTAAACTAGTGGCCTGTTTGATTTATTTGCTATCACATTAAGGTTGTCATGGACCAGATAATCGTTATTGGGCTTAGTAGAGGTTCTTGGGCCGAATAATTCAGTTGGGCCTAGATTAGGCTGTTGGGCTAAGAAATTTCTATTGGGCCTGTTTGATGTGATTGGGCCTAGTCTGTGTGTTGTGACTCAACGAATAGGTGAACTAAATTGTTTCTCTCAATTGAATAGAAGTTGGTGAACAAAGGTGGTGGTCGACTGGAAACTCACACCGATGGATACACCATATAGGTTCTTGGCCGAATAAGGAGCTGAGTCGAAAGTAGATAGGCAAATGAAGGTTTTGGGCGAATGGGGGTGTGGTCCAGCGAATGAAGAGGCTGGCCGGCGAAGGGAGGGCTGGCGAATGGGGTGGAGTATGAGCTTTCGGCCGAATGTGACTCCCCGAGTGACAAGAGTCGAATGAAGGTGACAGCTGCCGAATGGGGTCTGTCGAATGGTTGCTGTCGAATGAGGGTGTGGCGGCCGAAGGTGGTCGAATGAGCCCATGCTCGAATGAAGGTAACACCGGCAAAAGGGAGCTCCCCAGTCGACGAATGAAGCCTCATTCTAACCCAGGCCAGGTCATTCGCCACCCTGGGTTCTTCATTCGGCCGCAGCCGGAGTGGCTTAGAACCATCTCCAATCTGGATTCTTCAGGGTGGTTTCGAGAAGGGTGTAGGTTAGAGGTGTCCATCGTGGTCTTTAGGGTTCGACATGGATGTTATTTGGCCGACTAGGCTGATGGGCGACCAAGGGTAGAGAAAACCCTAATATTTCGCTACTTTGACCAGATTTTTACCTTCGATTCGAGGGTTTTCACTCCAGATCCGTTGTACTTTCGTGTAAAGGAGGCTAAGAGCTTCACGTGGGTTCAAGGACCACTCGATTTCGTGAAGAAATGAGGAAGTTATGAGGTTTTGAAGCTTCAAAAATGGAGGATGAGAGTGAAATCCGGGATTTAGGGTTTAGAGAGAGAAGAAGGAGGAGAAAAATGAATATTTTGAACTCATTCAAGGTATTTATACCTCGGGTGAGTTCGGGTTCGTTTTCGTTACTCGGTTCGCGGTTTCGTTACGTTTCCGGAGATTACGCGCGTTTTTCGTGAGTTTTAAATAAACTAATTATTCTTGATCTTTAAGTTGTAAAATGTATTTTAAAATATCACAGTATTTATTTGTTTACCTCAAAATTAATTTAGATAACGTTTATATAATTTATTTGACGAATTTCGTTTTATTACGCGTTAATTACATTTATTCGCGATTTTCTTAAAATAATGTAATTTAATTTATTTAAATGATGAGTTTCAAAATTGTAAAATAAGAATTATCTTATTTCTTTGAATTTATGATCGTTCGTGTCTTTTATCGTTTTCGTTTTCGTTTCGTCAGAACTCGTCACCATCGCGCGTATTCGTTCGAATCGTCATTCGAACGAACACAACGATGGTTTTGCTTTCCGACCTTTGTTTTCTACTTTTCAGTTATTATTTCAGAACGTTAAACTATCAGAATCATTCGTACAGATCGTCACCTATACGAATAACCCATCGGTTTAGCATTCCGCAACAATAACTGTTATTTTTTTGTTTGGTTTAACCTCGCATACGTTTACACATAATAGCACATCAATAAGTATCAATTTCACTGTTCACCGTTGTCTGATGTGTTTCTGACTGTTAAACCGTAAAGTTTAATCAGATTTCAGAAACAATAGCATAATAGTTTACTGTTTAGCATTACGCAGTCGACAGTACATCAATAGTTTGCATAGTTTGTACCTGAGTTACTGTGCCGTTACTGTTCCGTTCATCGTTCCGGCGACGTTTCCGGCACAGTTGTTACAGTCTCCCCTTGTTAGAGAAATTTCGTCCCGAAATTTAAGCATTGTTATCGGGTACGGCTTCCTCTGTGAACAGTTGGGGATATTTGTTTCTCATGTGGTCTTCGCGTTCCCAAGTAAACTCGGGTCCGCGCCTTGAGTTCCAACGCACTTTGACAATAGGAATACGGCTTCGTCTTAGTTGTTTAACCTTGCGATCCATGATTTCCAATGGTTCCTCAACAAAACGTAAGTGTTCATCCAACTGAATTTCTTCAATCGGTATGATAAGAGTTTCATCAGCAAGGCATTTCTTCAAGTTTGAGACGTGAAACACATCGTGTACACCACTAAGTTCATCCGGTAAGCTTAATCTATATGCTACAGGACCAATACGTTCGATGATTTCTAACGGTCCCACATATCGTGGTGTTAGTTTGCCTTTCTTTGCGAATCGAACTACGCCCTTCCATGGAGAAACCTTCAACATGACTCGGTCTCCCACTTGGAATTCCAACGGCTTACGCCGTTTATCAGCATAGCTCTTTTGTCTACTTCGTGTCGCTTGCAACCTTTGTTGTATCTGAGCAATCTTGTCTGTAGTTTCTTGTATCAGTTCCGGCCCTGTAATTCGATTATCTCCCACTTCGGACCAACAGATCGGCGATCGACACTTTCGGCCATAAAGAGCCTCAAATGGGGCACAACCGATGCTGCTGTGATAACTGTCGTTATAGGAGAATTCGATTAGTGGCAAGTGAGAATCCCAACTACCACCGAAGTCTAGAACACAAGTTCTCAGCATATCCTCCAGGATCTGAATAGTACGCTCGCTTTGACCATCCGTTTGTGGATGATAAGCTGTACTCAAGTTCAATTGCGTCCCCAGAGATTTCTGTAACGTTTGCCAGAACCTTGATGTAAATCTGCTATCACGATCTGAGATGATGGACAATGGCACCCCGTGGAGTACCACTATCTCATCGATGTAAAGCTTAGCTAGTTTATCCATCGTGTACGTTTCTCGCATCGGCAAGAAATGAGCAGACTTAGTTAATCGATCAACGATAACCCAAATGGTGTCATGTCCACTGGAGGTGCGGGGTAGCTTGGTAACAAAGTCCATAGCTATTTGTTCCCACTTCCATAGTGGAATTTCGGGTTGCTCCAGTAAACCAGAAGGTTTCTGGTGTTCCGCCTTTACTTTAGCACACGTAAGACATCGACCAACATACTCGGCTATGTCTTTCTTCATTCCCGGCCACCAATAAAATGCACGTAAGTCTTGATACATTTTATCAGCACCAGGATGCATAGAGTACTTGGTCTTGTGTGCTTCATCGAAAATAAGCTTCCTTAACTCGTCTACCACAGGAATCCATACGCGATCCTGGAAGTAGATGAGTCCATCGGATTTCGTTTCCAAATGTTTCTCCGCTCCACAATCGAGTTCTTTCTTCAGGTTTTCACGTTCAACGACTTCCTGTTGTGCTTGCATAATTCTGTCGTGTAAGCTTGTCTGCACAGTCATTCCCATTGCTCTAACGCACAAGGGTTTGACTCGTTCCTTCCGGCTCAAGGCATCAGCAACAACGTTTGCCTTGCCCGGATGGTACTTGATTACACAGTCGTAGTCATTCAGAAGCTCAACCCAACGTCGTTGTCGCATGTGGAGTTCCTTCTGATCAAATATGTGTTGCGGACTTTCGTGGTCTATCCTCTAAGTTCCATCATGTTTAGTCCTATGTTCTTTACACCATCTGATCCCACGTATAATGAGTCTTTTCTGTTGACTTCTTCTTCATGAGTCAGATATATCTGGTTCTCGTCTTCCGGTGTCATTTCCTTACGTATGAGTCGCCAAGTATTGCCTCAGAGTTTTGCTAGTTTTATTGCTCATGGTTGTCTTATTGTTATGGCTTGCTTATTCTCTGTATGACTCTAACACCCTATTGTTCAACTAACTGATGCTATGGGCATCAATTGTTACACAACCTTAGTGTTAGCTATGGTTTCCTACGTGTGTTATGTGCATTAACCAAGGATCCTTTCCTTAACATCCTAGAACTGAAGTTCTCCAAATTAAGTAACTCGAGTGCTATAAGGTCTAGATGAAAAGTGACAGCTTACACACTAGTTTTTAGCATTTTGACTTCCTACAGCTTTTAGTGTTCTAAATAGATAAAGTCCACCTTCTGGTTACAGTAGTTAAACTATAATCAAGAAACTTCCCGATCTTTTACTTAGTCGTTTAATGCTTATTTGACTTAAGAATTTCTTAGGTTACTATTCCGATTATCTTATCGGCACTGAGTTTGTTTACAGTTACCTGAGATTTATTGTTTCTAAAATCACAACAGTTCATGCATTTCTGGTTGATACATCATTAAATAATTCATTGTAACTTAATGAAGTTTGCATACCTATGGAGTCATCGGACTCCGTGTGATCTCCAGGAGTTGGTAAAGCAAGTAATTCCTCTGTGATTACTGGGTCAACTGGAGGCATCCTCCTAGGGCAGTCCCTCGCGAAATGTCCAAGCATTCCGCACGTGTAGCAGTTGTGGTTATGTTGAGAGGGAGTAGAGGTACTTGCTCTTTGTTCTTGTTTCCTGGTGGAAATAAACCGACACTGTTGGATCCAGTGTCCGTATTTCCCACAGTTCAGGCAGTGTTTGCAAAGTTTCTCTTTACTATGGTGGTATCCACATTCGTCACATTCAGGGTGCTTCCCAGCATATTGAGGGGGATTGTAGGCTACAGACGACCTACATTGTTGCACCCAGTGACCCGTCTTCCCACAGCGTGTGCATTGCACACATGGGAGTTCAGCTCGATGATAATTACGACAAACTGGGCAGTGAGGGGTTTTTCCCTCGTATTGCACACTCACTCTTGTAGTCAGAAAAGGTAGGATTTGCCTGATGGGTGTAGCGTCAGTGTAGTTCACAGTCATCTTTCGTCTTTTTGCAGCACGACGTTTAGGTTTGTTGCTGGTTTCTCCTGCCTCTGGTTCATTCTTCTTTTCAGAAGGTAGTGGGAAGCTCCGAGTAAACTCCTCACTGTTCCTGATCCGGTTGATGATTCCAGGAAGAACCGACATCAATTCTTCAGTAATCAGAGTTGCGAGTGCATCGAATGTTGGATCCGTATCCAGTGTAGGTGAAGGCGGTGATGGTTGTCTTCTTGATGACATTCTGCTTATACTCGAAAGAATATCAGTTAACGTAATGATCAAATATATAAGACTCAATGCAAGCTTAAATCCTATGTTCTCTATATGAAGGTCCCTAAGTTATAGTCTAGGTCAAACCGTTTAAGTAGATGACCTAATATTTTCTATAACCTTGAGCTCTGATACCAATCTGTCACACCCCGGCCCGGCGGGGTTGGATCGGAGTCCCCGTCGGGCGGAAGGTTCCCGGGGCGCGATATCGGGTGTGATAATCGGGTTGATCAGATTGTAACATAGCATCAATGTTAAGAATCACTAAGCACAATTAAGCATATGAATAGGATTACAAAGTTAAATTACAATGTCAATGTTTAATAATTTAACTTGGTAAACCTAACAAAAGAATTAATGTATTCTATCTTGTAAACTGTACAAGATATCCAAGAATGATTCGTATGATCAACAAAATATGTGCTTCCCAAAATCACTAGGTCCTCTATCTAGGCCGCCTAGCATGCAATCCAAAAGCATATGTTTAAACCTGTGCATCACCTGAGAAAGCATGTAAGAAAACAAAGTCAACACAATGGTTGGTGAGTTCATGTAGTTTGTAAGTTTAAATAGTTTTAGCAAGCGCCTGTAGGCAAAACCTTAACCTCATTAACTCCACATGTAATATCCAAATCGGTATGCTTATATATAGGGAATCCTGAAAGGGTCAAGCCCAGACGCTATCCCACCACATACTAATAAGCATATGACACTGTTATTAATGATAATTAAGCCTTTTACCTACCCATCCGTATAGTTTTCCCATCATAGTTTAAACACCTGTGTTTATAAGTTTACCCCAAATCACCAATAGTATACTCGAGTTTAGTCTGATAGATACCGGTATGGATAACCAGATGCCCGAAGGAATCCTATGTCAATCCAAACCGGCCCCAGGTATGATTAGCAACTCAGGGGGAGATAGAGGGTTTCCAGGTCGACACAGAGTCAACTATGGATCACCATATCGTCCTAGTTACTGATAACCCAGGTAAATAGATATGGGAAACACTGCATGGCAAGCACTGAGAGGCCATCAGTCAATTTCCTCGATAAGACTGTGAAGAACACATGAAGGCAAGCACTGAGAGACCAACTATTGTTCTTCAAGTCCCGGCTAGGAAGAACACCTGAAGGCAAGCACTGAGAGACCAACTATTGTTCTTCCATAGCCTATAGTTTTAGCATACAAAGAGTCCAGCATTTACGTAACTTGTGCACAAGAACTAGCTTTACAACCGGTAAGGCAAGCACTGAGAGGCCAAACCGTTGTTTGAGCATGGCAATCACATAGCATTCAAGAGTTTATAGTATCCATAGATTCAAGTATCCAATGTATATGTATGTATGTATGCATTTAGTATCCCCGTAGCCTTATAGTACACTTAGCATTTAGAGTTTACATTAGTCTTTAGCATTTAAAACCCATAGCATTAACCCGTAGTATTAGCATTTAGTTTAACCCGTAACCTTAGTATTAGCATAACTCATAGTATAAGCTTGAACATGATTTCATAGAATTAGCATCCACAATAGCATCATCAAATAGTAAATACCTTTAGCACTTGGTATTATCACTTAGCTTTAGTATTATCAAGTAGCTTATGCCTTTAGCACTTGGCATAATCAAATAGCATTGAGTTTAAATAGAGTCTTATGCCTTTAGCACTTGGCATAATCAAATAGCATTGAGTTTAAATAGAGTCTTATGCCTTTAGCACTTGGCATAATCAAATAGCATTGAGTTTAAATAGAGTCTTATGCCTTTAGCACTTGGCATAATCAAATAGCATTGAGTTTAAATAGAGTCTTATGCCTTTAGCACTTGGCATAATCAAATAGCATTGAGTTTAAATAGAGTCTTATGCCTTTAGCACTTGGCATAATCAAATAGCATTGAGTTTAAATAGAGTCTTATGCCTTTAGCACTTGGCATAATCAAATAGCATTGAGTTTAAATAGAGTCTTATGCCTTTAGCACTTGGCATAATCAAATAGCATTGAGTTTAAATAGAATCTTATGCCTTTAGCACTTGGCATAATCAATAGTATAAAAGCATTTTGTTAAATTTAAAACATTTGTTTTAAAATGTATAACATGCTTCTCAGTCCCGAGTTAAAAACCAAAATAGTTTGAAAAGGGACAATGAACTCACCTTGTGGTTGTGGTAGTTGACTTAGTCTCAAACAAGAATGCACGCGCTCTTTGTTGGAATTGATGTTGTTTTCACAATCCTGTATTGATTTCACGTTGTTTAAATTTTGTAAGTATGAGTTTATAAATGATTTGTGTGTTTGTAAGTGTTAGCCATGACTTTGGCTAACACTCATAAGGCTCGGTCTTGATTCGGCCCGGGTACATTTGTCATGGATTGTTACCACCCTTAGTTCAATTAGGTTAGGTTTAGCATATTACTTTAGTTGTATAAATAGCTCATTCCTTATCACTTTAGTTTACCTTGTAATCATTATGTGCCCATTGATTTATGTTCATGATTATGTTGTGGGTCCAATGACTTGTATCAATTATCACATGAGCCGAATCAAAATGATATTGTGAAGGTGTTGGGCCTAAGGAAAACCTTAGGGCTTTATAAGCATTTGTTGCCCAAACAATCATGTTGATCTAAGTTAGTCACATAACTCCATAAATTTGACCAAATTAGTATATGGGCCAAATAAGTGGCTTATGTGAATGGCCTTGGGCTGAATTGCTCTTGGGCCACAATAGGTTAAATGGGCCGCATGTCTAAGCCAACAGAGGACTATTGGGCTAAAGGAATTCCCCTTTGGGCCTAGTTAACGATCCCATGTAAACTAGTGGCCTGTTTGATTTATTTGCTATCACATTAAGGTTGTCATGGACCAGATAATCGTTATTGGGCTTAGTAGAGGTTCTTGGGCCGAATAATTCAGTTGGGCCTAGATTAGGCTGTTGGGCTAAGAAATTTCTATTGGGCCTGTTTGATGTGATTGGGCCTAGTCTGTGTGTTGTGACTCAACGAATAGGTGAACTAAATTGTTTCTCTCAATTGAATAGAAGTTGGTGAACAAAGGTGGTGGTCGACTGGAAACTCACACCGATGGATACACCATATAGGTTCTTGGCCGAATGAGGAGCTGAGTCGAAAGTAGATAGGCAAATGAAGGTTTTGGGCGAATGGGGGTGTGGTCCAGCGAATGAAGAGGCTGGCCGGCGAAGGGAGGGCTGGCGAATGGGGTGGAGTATGAGCTTTCGGCCGAATGTGACTCCCCGAGTGACAAGAGTCGAATGAAGGTGACAGCTGCCGAATGGGGTCTGTCGAATGGTTGCTGTCGAATGAGGGTGTGGCGGCCGAAGGTGGTCGAATGAGCCCATGCTCGAATGAAGGTAACACCGGCGAAAGGGAGCTCCCCAGTCGACGAATGAAGCCTCATTCTAACCCAGGCCAGGTCATTCGCCACCCTGGGTTCTTCATTCGGCCGCAGCCGGAGTGGCTTAGAACCATCTCCAATCTGGATTCTTCAGGGTGGTTTCGAGAAGGGTGTAGGTTAGAGGTGTCCATCGTGGTCTTTAGGGTTCGACATGGATGTTATTTGGCCGACTAGGCTAATGGGCGACCAAGGGTAGAGAAAACCCTAATATTTCGCTACTTTGACCAGATTTTTACCTTCGATTCGAGGGTTTTCACTCCAGATCCGTTGTACTTTCGTGTAAAGGAGGCTAAGAGCTTCACGTGGGTTCAAGGACCACTCGATTTCGTGAAGAAATGAGGAAGTTATGAGGTTTTGAAGCTTCAAAAATGGAGGATGAGAGTGAAATCCGGGATTTAGGGTTTAGAGAGAGAAGAAGGAGGAGAAAAATGAATATTTTGAACTCATTCAAGGTATTTATACCTCGGGTGAGTTCGGGTTCGTTTTCGTTACTCGGTTCGCGGTTTCGTTACGTTTCCGGAGATTACGCGCGTTTTTCGTGAGTTTTAAATAAACTAATTATTCTTGATCTTTAAGTTGTAAAATGTATTTTAAAATATCACAGTATTTATTTGTTTACCTCAAAATTAATTTAGATAACGTTTATATAATTTATTTGACGAATTTCGTTTTATTACGCGTTAATTACATTTATTCGCGATTTTCTTAAAATAATGTAATTTAATTTATTTAAATGATGAGTTTCAAAATTGTAAAATAAGAATTATCTTATTTCTTTGAATTTATGATCGTTCGTGTCTTTTATCGTTTTCGTTTTCGTTTCGTCAGAACGCGTCACCATCGCGCGTATTCGTTCGAATCGTCATTCGAACGAACACAACGATGGTTTTGCTTTCCGACCTTTGTTTTCTACTTTTCAGTTATTATTTCAGAATGTTAAACTATCAGAATCATTCGTACAGATCGTCACCTATACGAATAACCCATCGGTTTAGCATTCCGCAACAATAACTGTTATTGTTTTGTTTGGTTTAACCTCGCATACGTTTACACATAATAGCACATCAATAAGTATCAATTTCACTGTTCACCGTTGTCTGATGTGTTTCTGACTGTTAAACCGTAAAGTTTAATCAGATTTCAGAAACAATAGCATAATAGTTTACTGTTTAGCATTACGCAGTCGACAGTACATCAATAGTTTGCATAGTTTGTACCTGAGTTACTGTGCCGTTACTGTTCCGTTCATCGTTCCGGCGACGTTTCCGGCACAGTTGTTACAGTCTCCCCTTGTTAGAGAAATTTCGTCCCGAAATTTAAGCATTGTTATCGGGTACGGCTTCCTCTGTGAACAGTTGGGGATATTTGTTTCTCATGTGGTCTTCGCGTTCCCAAGTAAACTCGGGTCCACGCCTTGAGTTCCAACGCACTTTGACAATAGGAATATGGCTTCGTCTTAGTTGTTTAACCTTGCGATCCATGATTTCCAATGGTTCCTCAACAAAACGTAAGTGTTCATCCAACTGAATTTCTTCAATCGGTATGATAAGAGTTTCATCAGCAAGGCATTTCTTCAAGTTTGAGACGTGAAACACATCGTGTACACCACTAAGTTCATCCGGTAAGCTTAATCTATATGCTACAGGACCAATACGTTCGATGATTTCGAACGGTCCCACATATCGTGGTGTTAGTTTGCCTTTCTTTGCGAATCGAACTACGCCCTTCTATGGAGAAACCTTCAACATGACTCGGTCTCCCACTTGGAATTCCAACGGCTTACGCCGTTTATCAGCATAGCTCTTTTGTCTACTTCGTGTCGCTTGCAACCTTTGTTGTATCTGAGCAATCTTGTCTGTAGTTTCTTGTATCAGTTCCGGCCCTGTACTTCGATTATCTCCCACTTCGGACCAACAGATCGGCGATCGACACTTTCGGCCATAAAGAGCCTCAAATGGGGCACAACCGATGCTGCTGTGATAACTGTCGTTATAGGAGAATTCGATTAGTGGCAAGTGAGAATCCCAACTACCACCGAAGTCTAGAACACAAGTTCTCAGCATATCCTCCAGGATCTGAATAGTACGCTCGCTTTGACCATCCGTTTGTGGATGATAAGCTGTACTCAAGTTCAATTGCGTCCCCAGAGATTTCTGTAACGTTTGCCAGAACCTTGATGTAAATCTGCTATCACGATCTGAGATGATGGACAATGGCACCCCGTGGAGTACCACTATCTCATCGATGTAAAGCTTAGCTAGTTTATCCATCGTGTACGTTTCTCGCATCGGCAAGAAATGAGCAGACTTAGTTAATCGATCAACGATAACCCAAATGGTGTCATGTCCACTGGAGGTGCGGGGTAGCTTGGTAACAAAGTCCATAGCTATTTGTTCCCACTTCCATAGTGGAATTTCGGGTTGCTCCAGTAAACCAGAAGGTTTCTGGTGTTCCGCCTTTACTTTAGCACACGTAAGACATCGACCAACATACTCGGCTATGTCTTTCTTCATTCCCGGCCACCAATAAAATGCACGTAAGTCTTGATACATTTTATCAGCACCAGGATGCACAGAGTACTTGGTCTTGTGTGCTTCATCGAAAATAAGCTTCCTTAACTCGTCTACCACAGGAATCCATACGCGATCCTGGAAGTAGATGAGTCCATCGGATTTCGTTTCCAAATGTTTCTCCGCTCCACAATCGAGTTCTTTCTTCAGGTTTTCACGTTCAACGACTTCCTGTTGTGCTTGCATAATTCTGTCGTGTAAGCTTGTCTGCACAGTCATTCCCATTGCTCTAACGCACAAGGGTTTGACTCGTTCCTTCCGGCTCAAGGCATCAGCAACAACGTTTGCCTTGCCCGGATGGTACTTGATTACACAGTCGTAGTCATTCAGAAGCTCAACCCAACGTCGTTGTCGCATGTGGAGTTCCTTCTGATCAAATATGTGTTGCGGACTTTCGTGGTCTATCCTCTAAGTTCCATCATGTTTAGTCCTATGTTCTTTACACCATCTGATCCCACGTATAATGAGTCTTTTCTGTTGACTTCTTCTTCATGAGTCAGATATATCTGGTTCTCGTCTTCCGGTGTCATTTCCTTACGTATGAGTCGCCAAGTATTGCCTCAGAGTTTTGCTAGTTTTATTGCTCATGGTTGTCTTATTGTTATGGCTTGCTTATTCTCTGTATGACTCTAACACCCTATTGTTCAACTAACTGATGCTATGGGCATCAATTGTTACACAACCTTAGTGTTAGCTATGGTTTCCTACGTGTGTTATGTGCATTAACCAAGGATCCTTTCCTTAACATCCTAGAACTGAAGTTCTCCA
This sequence comes from Mikania micrantha, assembly GCA_009363875.1. Lineage (NCBI taxonomy): Eukaryota > Viridiplantae > Streptophyta > Magnoliopsida > Asterales > Asteraceae > Mikania > Mikania micrantha. Next base: position 33,688,757 of record CM018681.1, read on the forward strand.
AATTAAGTAACTCGAGTGCTATAAGGTCTAGATGAAAAGTGACAGCTTACACACTAGTTTTTAGCATTTTGACTTCCTACAGCTTTTAGTGTTCTAAATAGATAAAGTCCACCTTCTGGTTACAGTAGTTAAACTATAATCAAGAAACTTCCCGATCTTTTACTTAGTCGTTTAATGCTTATTTGACTTAAGAATTTCTTAGGTTACTATTCCGATTATCTTATCGGCACTGAGTTTGTTTACAGTTACCTGAGATTTATTGTTTCTAAAATCACAACAGTTCATGCATTTCTGGTTGATACATCATTAAATAATTCATTGTAACTTAATGAAGTTTGCATACCTATGGAGTCATCGGACTCCGTGTGATCTCCAGGAGTTGGTAAAGCAAGTAATTCCTCTGTGATTACTGGGTCAACTGGAGGCATCCTCCTAGGGCAGTCCCTCGCGAAATGTCCAAGCATTCCGCACGTGTAGCAGTTGTGGTTATGTTGAGAGGGAGTAGAGGTACTTGCTCTTTGTTCTTGTTTCCTGGTGGAAATAAACCGACACTGTTGGATCCAGTGTCCGTATTTCCCACAGTTCAGGCAGTGTTTGCAAAGTTTCTCTTTACTATGGTGGTATCCACATTCGTCACATTCAGGGTGCTTCCCAGCATATTGAGGGGGATTGTAGGCTACAGACGACCTACATTGTTGCACCCAGTGACCCGTCTTCCCACAGCGTGTGCATTGCACACATGGGAGTTCAGCTCGATGATAATTACGACAAACTGGGCAGTGAGGGGTTTTTCCCTCGTATTGCACACTCACTCTTGTAGTCAGAAAAGGTAGGATTTGCCTGATGGGTGTAGCGTCAGTGTAGTTCACAGTCATCTTTCGTCTTTTTGCAGCACGACGTTTAGGTTTGTTGCTGGTTTCTCCTGCCTCTGGTTCATTCTTCTTTTCAGAAGGTAGTGGGAAGCTCCGAGTAAACTCCTCACTGTTCCTGATCCGGTTGATGATTCCAGGAAGAACCGACATCAATTCTTCAGTAATCAGAGTTGCGAGTGCATCGAATGTTGGATCCGTATCCAGTGTAGGTGAAGGCGGTGATGGTTGTCTTCTTGATGACATTCTGCTTATACTCGAAAGAATATCAGTTAACGTAATGATCAAATATATAAGACTCAATGCAAGCTTAAATCCTATGTTCTCTATATGAAGGTCCCTAAGTTATAGTCTAGGTCAAACCGTTTAAGTAGATGACCTAATATTCTCTATAACCTTGAGCTCTGATACCAATCTGTCACACCCCGGCCCGGCGGGGTTGGATCGGAGTCCCCGTCGGGCGGAAGGTTCCCGGGGCGCGATATCGGGTGTGATAATCGGGTTGATCAGATTGTAACATAGCATCAATGTTAAGAATCACTAAGCACAATTAAGCATATGAATAGGATTACAAAGTTAAATTACAATGTCAATGTTTAATAATTTAACTTGGTAAACCTAACAAAAGAATTAATGTATTCTATCTTGTAAACTGTACAAGATATCCAAGAATGATTCGTATGATCAACAAAATATGTGCTTCCCAAAATCACTAGGTCCTCTATCTAGGCCGCCTAGCATGCAATCCAAAAGCATATGTTTAAACCTGTGCATCACCTGAGAAAGCATGTAAGAAAACAAAGTCAACACAATGGTTGGTGAGTTCATGTAGTTTGTAAGTTTAAATAGTTTTAGCAAGCGCCTGTAGGCAAAACCTTAACCTCATTAACTCCACATGTAATATCCAAATCGGTATGCTTATATATAGGGAATCCTGAAAGGGTCAAGCCCAGACGCTATCCCACCACATACTAATAAGCATATGACACTGTTATTAATGATAATTAAGCCTTTTACCTACCCATCCGTATAGTTTTCCCATCATAGTTTAAACACCTGTGTTTATAAGTTTACCCCAAATCACCAATAGTATACTCGAGTTTAGTCTGATAGATACCGGTATGGATAACCAGATGCCCGAAGGAATCCTATGTCAATCCAAACCGGCCCCAGGTATGATTAGCAACTTAGGGGGAGATAGAGGGTTTCCAGGTCGACACAGAGTCAACTATGGATCACCATATCGTCCTAGTTACTGATAACCCAGGTAAATAGATATGGGAAACACTGCATGGCAAGCACTGAGAGGCCATCAGTCAATTTCCTCGATAAGACTGTGAAGAACACATGAAGGCAAGCACTGAGAGACCAACTATTGTTCTTCAAGTCCCGGCTAGGAAGAACACCTGAAGGCAAGCACTGAGAGACCAACTATTGTTCTTCCATAGCCTATAGTTTTAGCATACAAAGAGTCCAGCATTTACGTAACTTGTGCACAAGAACTAGCTTTACAACCGGTAAGGCAAGCACTGAGAGGCCAAACCGTTGTTTGACCATGGCAATCACATAGCATTCAAGAGTTTATAGTATCCATAGATTCAAGTATCCAATGTATATGTATGTATGTATGCATTTAGTATCCCCGTAGCCTTATAGTACACTTAGCATTTAGAGTTTACATTAGTCTTTAGCATTTAAAACCCATAGCATTAACCCGTAGTATTAGCATTTAGTTTAACCCGTAACCTTAGTATTAGCATAACTCATAGTATAAGCTTGAACATGATTTCATAGAATTAGCATCCACAATAGCATCATCAAATAGTAAATACCTTTAGCACTTGGTATTATCACTTAGCTTTAGTATTATCAAGTAGCTTATGCCTTTAGCACTTGGCATAATCAAATAGCATTGAGTTTAAATAGAGTCTTATGCCTTTAGCACTTGGCATAATCAAATAGCATTGAGTTTAAATAGAGTCTTATGCCTTTAGCACTTGGCATAATCAAATAGCATTGAGTTTAAATAGAGTCTTATGCCTTTAGCACTTGGCATAATCAAATAGCATTGAGTTTAAATAGAGTCTTATGCCTTTAGCACTTGGCATAATCAAATAGCATTGAGTTTAAATAGAGTCTTATGCCTTTAGCACTTGGCATAATCAAATAGCATTGAGTTTAAATAGAATCTTATGCCTTTAGCACTTGGCATAATCAATAGTATAAAAGCATTTTGTTAAATTTAAAACATTTGTTTTAAAATGTATAACATGCTTCTCAGTCCCGAGTTAAAAACCAAAATAGTTTGAAAAGGGACAATGAACTCACCTTGTGGTTGTGGTAGTTGACTTAGTCTCAAACAAGAATGCACGCGCTCTTTGTTGGAATTGATGTTGTTTTCACAATCCTGTATTGATTTCACGTTGTTTAAATTTTGTAAGTATGAGTTTATAAATGATTTGTGTGTTTGTAAGTGTTAGCCATGACTTTGGCTAACACTCATAAGGCTCGGTCTTGATTCGGCCCGGGTACATTTGTCATGGATTGTTACCACCCTTAGTTCAATTAGGTTAGGTTTAGCATATTACTTTAGTTGTGATAAATAGCTCATTCCTTATCACTTTAGTTTACCTTGTAATCATTATGTGCCCATTGATTTATGTTCATGATTATGTTGTGGGTCCAATGACTTGTATCAATTATCACATGAGCCGAATCAAAATGATATTGTGAAGGTGTTGGGCCTAAGGAAAACCTTAGGGCTTTATAAGCATTTGTTGCCCAAACAATCATGTTGATCTAAGTTAGTCACATAACTCCATAAATTTGACCAAATTAGTATATGGGCCAAATAAGTGGCTTATGTGAATGGCCTTGGGCTGAATTGCTCTTGGGCCACAATAGGTTAAATGGGCCGCATGTCTAAGCCAACAGAGGACTATTGGGCTAAAGGAATTCCCCTTTGGGCCTAGTTAACGATCCCATGTAAACTAGTGGCCTGTTTGATTTATTTGCTATCACATTAAGGTTGTCATGGACCAGATAATCGTTATTGGGCTTAGTAGAGGTTCTTGGGCCGAATAATTCAGTTGGGCCTAGATTAGGCTGTTGGGCTAAGAAATTTCTATTGGGCCTGTTTGATGTGATTGGGCCTAGTCTGTGTGTTGTGACTCAACGAATAGGTGAACTAAATTGTTTCTCTCAATTGAATAGAAGTTGGTGAACAAAGGTGGTGGTCGACTGGAAACTCACACCGATGGATACACCATATAGGTTCTTGGCCGAATAAGGAGCTGAGTCGAAAGTAGATAGGCAAATGAAGGTTTTGGGCGAATGGGGGTGTGGTCCAGCGAATGAAGAGGCTGGCCGGCGAAGGGAGGGCTGGCGAATGGGGTGGAGTATGAGCTTTCGGCCGAATGTGACTCCCCGAGTGACAAGAGTCGAATGAAGGTGACAGCTGCCGAATGGGGTCTGTCGAATGGTTGCTGTCGAATGAGGGTGTGGCGGCCGAAGGTGGTCGAATGAGCCCATGCTCGAATGAAGGTAACACCGGCGAAAGGGAGCTCCCCAGTCGACGAATGAAGCCTCATTCTAACCCAGGCCAGGTCATTCGCCACCCTGGGTTCTTCATTCGGCCGCAGCCGGAGTGGCTTAGAACCATCTCCAATCTAGATTCTTCAGGGTGGTTTCGAGAAGGGTGTAGGTTAGAGGTGTCCATCGTGGTCTTTAGGGTTCGACATGGATGTTATTTGGCCGACTAGGCTGATGGGCGACCAAGGGTAGAGAAAACCCTAATATTTCGCTACTTTGACCAGATTTTTACCTTCGATTCGAGGGTTTTCACTCCAGATCCGTTGTACTTTCGTGTAAAGGAGGCTAAGAGCTTCACGTGGGTTCAAGGACCACTCGATTTCGTGAAGAAATGAGGAAGTTATGAGGTTTTGAAGCTTCAAAAATGGAGGATGAGAGTGAAATCCGGGATTTAGGGTTTAGAGAGAGAAGAAGGAGGAGAAAAATGAATATTTTGAACTCATTCAAGGTATTTATACCTCGGGTGAGTTCGGGTTCGTTTTCGTTACTCGGTTCGCGGTTTCGTTACGTTTCCGGAGATTACGCGCGTTTTTCGTGAGTTTTAAATAAACTAATTATTCTTGATCTTTAAGTTGTAAAATGTATTTTAAAATATCACAGTATTTATTTGTTTACCTCAAAATTAATTTAGATAACGTTTATATAATTTATTTGACGAATTTCGTTTTATTACGCGTTAATTACATTTATTCGCAATTTTCTTAAAATAATGTAATTTAATTTATTTAAATGATGAGTTTCAAAATTGTAAAATAAGAATTATCTTATTTCTTTGAATTTATGATCGTTCGTGTCTTTTATCGTTTTCGTTTTCGTTTCGTCAGAACGCGTCACCATCGCGCGTATTCGTTCGAATCGTCATTCGAACGAACACAACGATGGTTTTGCTTTCCGACCTTTGTTTTCTACTTTTCAGTTATTATTTCAGAACGTTAAACTATCAGAATCATTCGTACAGATCGTCACCTATACGAATAACCCATCGGTTTAGCATTCCGCAACAATAACTGTTATTGTTTTGTTTGGTTTAACCTCGCATACGTTTACACATAATAGCACATCAATAAGTATCAATTTCACTGTTCACCGTTGTCTGATGTGTTTCTGACTGTTAAACCGTAAAGTTTAATCAGATTTCAGAAACAATAGCATAATAGTTTACTGTTTAGCATTACGCAGTCGACAGTACATCAATAGTTTGCATAGTTTGTACCTGAGTTACTGTGCCGTTACTGTTCCGTTCATCGTTCCGGCGACGTTTCCGGCACAGTTGTTACAGTCTCCCCTTGTTAGAGAAATTTCGTCCCGAAATTTAAGCATTGTTATCGGGTACGGCTTCCTCTGTTAACAGTTGGGGATATGTCACACCCCCAAATTTCCCACTTGTGGCGTATGTCCACGTGGATGTGACGTGTCCAGAATCACAGCTCAAGGTCATATAGAATACCCCTATATGCGTTTACAAATCCATTGTTTGACACATACACATAATAAGATAGTTTGCAGCGGAATAAAAGTTGTCTTATCATAATGCCGCGGAAAATCAAGTGTTCGACAAAAATGCAGCGGAAATGTAAATAGTTTAACATAACATTGGTTTATCATAATGAAAGTAAATTGTTTTCAAATGACAAGACAGAATGCATGTAAGTTCCTAATTGCTCGTTCCTTAAAGTGTGCATTCCTGTCCTCCTGCTAGCCACGCTAGTTACCTGAGAATACAAGTTAGAAAAGTGTCAACACAATGGTTGGTGAGTTCACAGGTTTTGATATACATATAGTAATAAAAGTGTGTCATGCTGTTTATCATATGTTAGTACCGAGCCCTTGGCCCAAAGTTTCAGTGCGTCACTACCGAACTAGACTTGTTAGTCTTTGCCTCCGCCATGTCTCGTAATAACATGGCAAAATAGGTCAAGTTTTCACGTGTTATGACATCCAGTCAATATTTCGCCACGCGGGGTTCGTCACACCCCAAACGGATCCATTCAAACTCGCCTCGTTGTTTGTACATTAACGGTAAGACTTTGTGAGGACTTCTTACGATTACAACACTTAATGTTTGTCAAATAAACCAGCATACACCAAAATGTTTGTACAGTAATAGATGTTTGACTCGAGGCAACAAGTATCCTCCCCCTATTTAAAAGCGTTTTGAAAAAGAGTAAAGAGGGGCCGTAAACTCACCTTAGTGAAACGAATGTATGTAAGCGTAAGCTCCCGAGTTGTCGTGTAGCACGTCGGTCACCGGCAACCTATATCGTAGATCGTACGTGAGTTCGTGTAAGTGACCGTGCTACTGTTAGTGCTCGTGTTTGTGTCCAACAACCCTTGGTTGTTCATGTTTGTCCGTGTCGGTCCACAATGACCGTGTTTGCTCGTGTTGGTCCACATTGACCGTGTTTGACCATGTTTGACCGAAATTGACCGTGTTTGACCAAAGTTGACCGTGTTCGACCAAAGTTGACCGTGTCAAGTCAACGACCCGTTGGTGAACCGTGTGACGGTTTTGTGACTCGTGTAGCAATCGTGTAAGTGTTTGTCGTGTGCAAGACGCGTAGGTTGCGTTTATGGACAACTTACTATTTATAGTAAGTTTTCATTTACGGAAAGTTCATAAAGCATATCGGTGTTCGAGTTCTAGCATGCTCAATGGTCCTACGGGGTCATGTTAACACATAGCACATTATCATACAAGTTCATATATGCCGTTTATAACATGTTAGTGCACAAAAGTTTCCTAAAATGGAAAGTTTCCATTTTTAGCATACGTGACATCGGAAACCATCTAACTTAGCATCTAAACATCATGTTATAACATATTAAGTCATTTAGCATGCTCAAATAATACAACACGTTGACAAATCGGTTTTTGTAAAAATAAAGTTACTAAAAATAGTAACTTTGTGGTTTTTGCATAAAATGACCATTTAACATTTCTAAACCTATTTTCATATCATGAATCATCTTAATACATCATCTAGCATCACTTAATTATACCAATATGGTCCAAATCATCATTTATCAATATTTCATTCACAAAAGTTTCTATATTTAGTAATATTGCTAGAAATGACCATACTCATCATCGAAACCACATTCCACATATCCTATTCATCATAATATCATCTAAGTTACCATTTCATATACATGCATGTGTACCATTTCATCCATAGCACCATTTTGTCAAAATAAAGTTCCTATTTATAGAAAGTTCATCAAATCCCACCATTTTAACCATCTAAATCAAATCTAATCATGAGTAATCCTTCTAATATCATCAATAAACATACTAACATACTCAAGATCATTCCTACCATCATGGATCATGCATGCATGGACATATAACATCATCTATTATCATTTTAAGCAACAAGACTTACACCCAACCTCTTGGATCGTCCTAAAACATCATATAACCATCATGGATCATCAAGGAATACATCCAAATCATCAAACCCAGAAAATAGATTCATGCATGTGCATTCAAAGTGTTTGCATGTGTGATTTTTCACTTGCATGTGAGTGTGTGAGTGTCTAGAGAGTGTTTGGACTAAGAGACTACCTTCCAACACTTCTTTGATTGCTAAGATGGTGCTTGAGCAGCTTCCAAGACTCCTGGATTGCTGGTTTCGTCAAGCTTGAGCAAGAAAAGATGAAGCTCAAGCTTGGAAGGTCTTCTCCTTTGAGTTCTCTAAGCTTCCCAAGCTCCAAATAAGGTCTTCAATGGCTTACAGAGGTGTTGCAGGTGTTTAGAGGAAGAAGATGGTCGAGGTGTTGAGTGTGAAGCCGGAGAAATGATGAAATGGGATAGCATAGGCATGATTGTCTTGGTTTTATAAAGATTCTGCGAACTGGGTCTCCTCGCGTAGCGCGACGAGTTCAAGGATCACCCTCGCGTAACGCGACGAAGTTCCGCGTTCAAATTTCCCCCGCCCATTGTCGCGTAGCGCGACAGTGTCCTTCTGGATCGTCGCGTAGCGCGACAGATCCCCTGGTGAGCCCAATAGGCCCAGTTTAGTGGGTTTGATCCGTTCGTCGCCGTTTTCACGTCTACGAACTATCGTTTGGCCTTGTTTGAACTTCCAAGTTCAATGTGTGAGTGTTTCGTGAGGTTTCGAGTGCTGTGTTTCACAATGTGTTAGACGTTCACCAACGTTCGTGTGTTTTGACACGTGTGTGCTGTTTGCCGATAATTCCACGAATTATCTTGTCATGTGTCAGTGTTCGTACTGTCGTGCCACGTGTCACGCTAAATTAATCAAATTCTAGTGCCACGTGTACATAATGCATTTTAATAAACATTTAAATAAAATCAAAGCTGACCTGGAAATTACGGGGTGTCACATCCTCCCCATGTTAGAAAGAATTTCGTCCCGAAATTCGACTTGTGTTGCCAGTGTTTGTCTGTTCCGCGAACAGGTGTGGGTACTTTTGTTTCATCTGGTCTTCACGTTCCCACGTGAATTCCGGTCCTCGTCGCGAATTCCATCGCACTTTCACTATTGGAATCTTGCTGAGTTTGAGCTTTTTGGTTTCCCGGTCTATAATCTCCACCGGTTCCTCAACAAAGTTCAATTGTTCGTCGATTTGTATTTCCTCGAGAGGAATAACAAGTGTTTCATCTGATAGGCACTTCTTGAGATTCGAGATGTGGAATACGTTGTGTACGCTGCTCAGTTCAACTGGCAGGTTTAGTTCGTAGGCTACAGGGCCTATTCGCTTTGTAATCTCGAAAGGTCCAATGTAACGAGGGTTCAACTTTCCTCGTTTGCCAAACCGAATGACACCTTTCCAGGGCGAGACCTTGAGTAACACTCTGTCCTCCACCTGGAATTCTTAACGGTTTGCGTCGCTTGTCGGCATAGCTTTTCTGTCTGTCCCGAGCTGCTGCCATTCGTTTGCGTATTTGCACGATCTTTTCAGTTGTCTCGTGCACCAGTTCTGGACCAGTCAGTTGGCTGTCTCCAACTTCCGCCCAGCAGATGGGTGGTCGACACTTACGTCCGTAAAGTGCCTCGAATGGTGCAGCTTGAATGCTAGTGTGGTAACTATTGTTCTAGGAGAACTCAACTAATGGTAGATGAGATTCCCAGCTACTACCAAAGTCAATGACACATGCCCGGAGCATGTCCTCCAGTGTTTGTATGGTCCGCTCACTCTGTCCGTCTGTCTGCGGGTGATAAGCGGTACTCATGTCCAATCTCGTGCCCAAGGTCTTATGCAAGGACTTCCAGAAATGCGACGTGAATCGACTGTCGCGATCAGATATGATTGAGATTGGCACTCCATGTCGAGTGACCACTTCCTTTAAGTAAATCCGGGTGAGTTTGTCTAGCTTGTCAGTCTCCTTAATGGGTAGGAAATGTGCAGACTTTGTCAGTCGGTCTACGATAACCCAGATGGTATCGCAACCACTTGACGTCTTTGGCAGTTTAGTGATGAAATCCATGGAAATCTGCTCCCATTTCCACATTGGTAATTCCGGTTGTTGAAGTAACCCTGATGGCTTCTGGTACTCAACCTTGACTTTTGAGCACGTTAGACACTTACCCACGTAAGTTGCTATTTCAGCTTTCATGTTTGGCCACCAATAGGTTGTCTTCAAATCGTGGTACATCTTGTCAGAGCCCGGGTGTACGGAATACCGGCTCTTGTGAGCTTCGTCCATCACTACTTCTCTCAATCCTCCGTGGCGTGGAATCCAGATTCGATCCGTTAAATAGTAAGCTCCGTCGTCTTTTGCCTTTATTTGCTTATCCATGCCACGCATGGCTTCAAGAGTGAGGTTTTCAGTTTTCAGAGCTTCCTGTTGTGCTATCCGAATTTGATTCGGCAGTTCAGAATGGATCGTAAGTTGTAGTGCGCGCACGCGTTTTGTTGTTTCTTTTCGGCTCAACGCGTCGGCCACTACGTTGGCTTTACCGGGATGATACTTGATGGCGCAATCATAATCACCTATGAGTTCAACCCATCTTCGTTGCCTCATGTTCAACTCTTTCTGGTCGAAGATGTGTTGTAGGCTCTTATGATCGGTAAAGATTGTACATTTCGTGCCGTACAAGTAGTGTCGCCAGATCTTCAAGGCAAACACCACGTCTCCCAACTCAAGGTCATGAGTCGTGTAGTTCTTCTCATGCACCTTCAGTTGACGTGAAGCGTATGCTATCACTTTCTCGCGTTGCATCAGCACGCAACCGAGTCCTTGTTTCGAATCGTCGCAATACACCACGAAGTCATCACATCCTTCCGGTAGGGATAGGATGGGTGCAGTGCATAGTTTCTGTTTCAACAGTTTGAAAGCAGCTTCTTGTTTGTCTCCCCAATCGAAATTTTTGTCTTTATGGGTCAGGGATGTCAATGATTGGGCAATCTTCGAGAATCCTTCAATGAATCTCCGGTAGTACCCGGCCAGTCCAAGGAATTGTCGCACCTCCGTCGGAGTCTTGGGTGCTTCCCAGTTCTTAATGGCCTCGATCTTAGCTGGGTCTACGTGAATTCCCTGCTCATTAACCACGTGTCCAAGGAATTGGACTTTGCGTATCCAAAAGTCGCATTTTGAAAACTTCGCGTACAATTGCTCTTTCTTCAGTAATTCCAAAACTAGCCTCAGATGTTCAGCATGTTCCTCCTGATTCTTTGAATAAATCAGGATATCGTCAATGAACACTATTACGAATTTATCGAGGTAGGGTTTGCACACTCTATTCATGAGGTCCATGAATACAGCTGGTGCGTTGGTCAGTCCAAAGGGCATAACCAAAAATTCGTAGTGTCCGTATCGGGTTCTAAAGGCAGTCTTAGGAATATCACTCTCCTGTATCCTCAATTGATGATAACCCGATCTTAAATCGATCTTTGAATAGTAACTTGACCCTTGCAACTGGTCAAACAAGTCATCTATTTGTGGCATCGGGTATCGGTTCTTGATCGTTACTTTGTTCAACTCTCTATTGTCGATACACATACGGAATGATCCGTCTTTCTTCTTTACAAACAGGACCAGTGCTCCCCAAGGCGAGAAGCTCGGTCTGATTAATCCCTTGTCTAACAGTTCCTGTAACTGGTTGGAAAGTTCCTGCATCTTAGTCGGTGCTGGTCGGTAAGGAGCTTTGGCAATCGGTGCTGTTCCAGGTATGAGATCTGGAACTCGTCTTGCCGTTGTGGTGGTAGTTCGGGTAGATCTTCAGAAAATATTTTGGGAAGTTCGTAAACTACGACGATGTCCTCAATCTTCCTTTCTTTCTTCAGTTGTTCCGTGATGAGGGCTAATACCGCAGTATACCCCCCCTTTTTTTTTTGTATGTACTTGTTCGCCTTCATGCTAGACATAATGTTCCGAGGTACTCCCCGTCGTTTCCCCTGAATCGTGATGTGTCCTCCGTTCTGTAATGTTACCCGTACGAGCTTCTCATTGCCTTCGGTCTCTGCCTGGTTTGCGGATAACCAGTCCGTTCCGACTACCTCATCGAAGCTCTCGAGAGTTACCGGCATCAGATCAATTTCGAGCTCGCGATCCGCCAATACCATGACGCATCCTCGAAAGATGTGTTGTGTCTCAACCAGCTTACCGTCGGCTAACTCTACGGTATACTCATAACCTAATGGTGTGGAGGTAATATCTAGTAATTTGCTAAACTTGATGGATATAAAGTTCCTATCGGCACCGGTAATATACTAGTATAAACAAGAAAAGAACGTACCGGTCACGATGTTTGAGTCATCCTCGGCTTCTCCTGAGCCACTCACAAATACACCATCCTTTGTTGTGCCTTCTTCTGCCTTCTTCAGTTGTGGACAGTCCCTCCGCATGTGTCCCGGCTTTCCACACTCATAGCACCCCTTGAGAGTGTGTTGGTTATTGGTATTCTGTTTGGTGTTGGGGTTAGGGTTTGTTCGGCATTCCTTGGTTACATGCCCATCTTTGCCGCAGTTCGTGCATTTGACCCTTTTGCACGAGCCAAAGTGATGGTAGTTACAGTTGTTGCATTTTGGGCTTTTGCCCTGATATCCTCCTTTGCTCCGAGCGGCAGTGAAGACCTTAGCAAGGGTTGGGCGAGGCTGGGTTTGTTGTTGAGGTGTGAGGGATTGGTTGTTGTTGGGTTCCCACTTCCTCTTGAGTTCCTGGGGTTTCGTATGCTCACTCCTCTTGGGTAGCTCTCCCTGTGCCACCGCTTGGTCGATTAGTTTGTGAGCCAAGCAAATAGTAGATTGAATGAGAGTGGGATCTGTCGTGGTGATTAGGCTTCGGATTTGTTCAGGTAATCCCCTAACGTATGGCTCGATCTTTCTGTATTCTGGGGTCACCATTTCTGGGTACTGTTTACACCATTCGTGAAATCGAGTGGTGTATTGTTCAATTTCAGCTCCTTCCATTTTGTGATTCCAACACTCCTCCGATTCCTTGATTTCGTTCTGGGGATGGTATTCTTCCTTCAACATCTTAATGAAATTTTTCCATGGTATGGAATTAGCAGTCGCCAAACTCAGTGTTTGGACCTGTGAATTCCACCAAATGAGGGCCTGTCCCTCTAGAGTTCCGGTGGCGAATTTCACTTTGTTCTCCTCAGAGCACTCGCATATGCAGAAGATTGTCTCAGTATTCTTGATCCATCGGAGCAGTCCCTCTGCTCCTTCCGACCCCTTGAATGTTAGAGGATGATAACTAAGGAAGGTCTTGAATAAGCATCCTCTTAAGTTGTTGCGAGTCTCATTGTTTGTTTCATTGTTTACGCGTATAGTCTCGTAATCCGCTATAGCTTTGTTAACCCGTTGTTCTATCATGGCTTCGATAGCAGCAGCATTGGTTGATTGATCGTTAGTACGCACGAACGTTCCTTGTCCAGCCATTGGTAAGTATGTATCTACAATAGGTTTTGGATTACTTACAGTTAGAGATTGCTGTGTGTGATATAGAGATAGTATATCCTCTTCCTTCATGTGTACAATTATAAGCTTTAGAAGGTTACTATTACCAATGTGATGTATATGAGCACAACTCGCTCAATTAGATTCTAACAGTACTAAATACAATAAGGGAATAAACTACTTGGTGAAAATAGTGGAGTTCCAATCTCCACTAGCAGCAGTGTTCTACATAGTTCTCCTCGTGGGTGTAGCGTGTCATTTGAATTTGCTAGAATTCGTGTGTACCTATAAATTCACGATTACGTTGGCCACCATAATCGTTAATTTATCTTACACAGTCATTCTAGTTCATTCAATTTCAAACTACTAAACATCCTAGGGTTTGACGTTTGCTCCCTGAGTGTCAATACTATGGTCACAGTCTACAAACATGTGTCTTTTGACTGGGTTTACACTCAAGAAAGAGGTTGGAGGAGGCGCTCGATTCGAGTTAGATCGTGCTAGAGGAGTCTTCTTCAGAGCATAGAAGAGTTCCCTTTAGTCTTGTGTTCGTCCTTTCACTAATCTCATCTCGCAGTTCTCAAGCATAGTCATATGTGTATACCCGCGAAGGGTTCCAATGGTATGCTCGTAAATATCCGATAAAATCACAAAGCATATTGCTAAACTATGCATATAATTAGTTGTGCGAAACTAGTGTAGTGTCTAAAGTTGAGCAATGGCTATAGTCTAAGTTTACTACATGCAAACCTAGTTCTCTATAACCAAGGCTCTGATACCAGTCTGTCACACCCCCAAATTTCCCACTTGTGGCGTATGTCCACGTGGATGTGACGTGTCCAGAATCACAGCTCAAGGTCATATAGAATACCCCTATATGCGTTTACAAATCCATTGTTTGACACATACACATAATAAGATAGTTTGCAGCGGAATAAAAGTTGTCTTATCATAATGCCGCGGAAAATCAAGTGTTCGACAAAAATGCAGCGGAAATGTAAATAGTTTAACATAACATTGGTTTATCATAATGAAAGTAAATTGTTTTCAAATGACAAGACAGAATGCATGTAAGTTCCTAATTGCTCGTTCCTTAAAGTGTGCATTCCTGTCCTCCTGCTAGCCACGCTAGTTACCTGAGAATACAAGTTAGAAAAGTGTCAACACAATGGTTGGTGAGTTCACAGGTTTTGATATACATATAGTAATAAAAGTGTGTCATGCTGTTTATCATATGTTAGTACCGAGCCCTTGGCCCAAAGTGTCAGTGCGTCACTACCGAACTAGACTTGTTAGTCTTTGCCTCCGCCATGTCTCGTAATAACATGGCAAAATAGGTCAAGTTTTCACGTGTTATGACATCCAGTCAATATTTCGCCACGCGGGGTTCGTCACACCCCAAACGGATCCATTCAAACTCGCCTCGTTGTTTGTACATTAACGGTAAGACTTTGTGAGGACTTCTTACGATTACAACACTTAATGTTTGTCAAATAAACCAGCATACACCAAAATGTTTGTACAGTAATAGATGTTTGACTCGAGGCAACAAGTATCCTCCCCCTATTTAAAAGCGTTTTGAAAAAGAGTAAAGAGGGGCCGTAAACTCACCTTAGTGAAACGAATGTATGTAAGCGTAAGCTCCCGAGTTGTCGTGTAGCACGTCGGTCACCGGCAACCTATATCGTAGATCGTACGTGAGTTCGTGTAAGTGACCGTGCTACTGTTAGTGCTCGTGTTTGTGTCCAACAACCCTTGGTTGTTCATGTTTGTCCGTGTCGGTCCACAATGACCGTGTTTGCTCGTGTTGGTCCACATTGACCGTGTTTGACCATGTTTGACCGAAATTGACCGTGTTTGACCAAAGTTGACCGTGTTCGACCAAAGTTGACCGTGTCAAGTCAACGACCCGTTGGTGAACCGTGTGACGGTTTTGTGACTCGTGTAGCAATCGTGTAAGTGTTTGTCGTGTGCAAGACGCGTAGGTTGCGTTTATGGACAACTTACTATTTATAGTAAGTTTTCATTTACGGAAAGTTCATAAAGCATATCGGTGTTCGAGTTCTAGCATGCTCAATGGTCCTACGGGGTCATGTTAACACATAGCACATTATCATACAAGTTCATATATGCCGTTTATAACATGTTAGTGCACAAAAGTTTCCTAAAATGGAAAGTTTCCATTTTTAGCATACGTGACATCGGAAACCATCTAACTTAGCATCTAAACATCATGTTATAACATATTAAGTCATTTAGCATGCTCAAATAATACAACACGTTGACAAATCGGTTTTTGTAAAAATAAAGTTACTAAAAATAGTAACTTTGTGGTTTTTGCATAAAATGACCATTTAACATTTCTAAACCTATTTTCATATCATGAATCATCTTAATACATCATCTAGCATCACTTAATTATACCAATATGGTCCAAATCATCATTTATCAATATTTCATTCACAAAAGTTTCTATATTTAGTAATATTGCTAGAAATGACCATACTCATCATCGAAACCACATTCCACATATCCTATTCATCATAATATCATCTAAGTTACCATTTCATATACATGCATGTGTACCATTTCATCCATAGCACCATTTTGTCAAAATAAAGTTCCTATTTATAGAAAGTTCATCAAATCCCACCATTTTAACCATCTAAATCAAATCTAATCATGAGTAATCCTTCTAATATCATCAATAAACATACTAACATACTCAAGATCATTCCTACCATCATGGATCATGCATGCATGGACATATAACATCATCTATTATCATTTTAAGCAACAAGACTTACACCCAACCTCTTGGATCGTCCTAAAACATCATATAACCATCATGGATCATCAAGGAATACATCCAAATCATCAAACCCAGAAAATAGATTCATGCATGTGCATTTGCATGTGTGATTTTTCACTTGCATGTGAGTGTGTGAGTGTCTAGAGAGTGTTTGGACTAAGAGACTACCTTCCAACACTTCTTTGATTGCTAAGATGGTGCTTGAGCAGCTTCCAAGACTCCTGGATTGCTGGTTTCGTCAAGCTTGAGCAAGAAAAGATGAAGCTCAAGCTTGGAAGGTCTTCTCCTTTGAGTTCTCTAAGCTTCCCAAGCTCCAAATAAGGTCTTCAATGGCTTACAGAGGTGTTGCAGGTGTTTAGAGGAAGAAGATGGTCGAGGTGTTGAGTGTGAAGCCGGAGAAATGATGAAATGGGATAGCATAGGCATGATTGTCTTGGTTTTATAAAGATTCTGCGAACTGGGTCTCCTCGCGTAGCGCGACGAGTTCAAGGATCACCCTCGCGTAACGCGACGAAGTTCCGCGTTCAAATTTCCCCCACCCATTGTCGCGTAGCGCGACAGTGTCCTTCTGGATCGTCGCGTAGCGCGACAGATCCCCTGGTGAGCCCAATAGGCCCAGTTTAGTGGGTTTGATCCGTTCGTCGCCGTTTTCACGTCTACGAACTATCGTTTGGCCTTGTTTGAACTTCCAAGTTCAATGTGTGAGTGTTTCGTGAGGTTTCGAGTGCTGTGTTTCACAATGTGTTAGACGTTCACCAACGTTCGTGTGTTTTGACACGTGTGTGCTGTTTGCCGATAATTCCACGAATTATCTTGTCATGTGTCAGTGTTCGTACTGTCGTGCCACGTGTCACGCTAAATTAATCAAATTCTAGTGCCACGTGTACATAATGCATTTTAATAAACATTTAAATAAAATCAAAGCTGACCTGGAAATTACGGGGTGTCACAGGATATTTGTCTCTCATGTGGTCTTCGCGTTCCCAAGTAAACTCGGGTCCGCGCCTTGAGTTCCAACGCACTTTGACAATAGGAATACGGCTTCGTCTTAGTTGTTTAACCTTGCGATCCATGATTTCCAATGGTTCCTCAACAAAACGTAAGTGTTCATCCAACTGAATTTCTTCAATCGGTATGATAAGAGTTTCATCAGCAAGGCATTTCTTCAAGTTTGAGACGTGAAACACATCGTGTACACCACTAAGTTCATCCGGTAAGCTTAATCTATATGCTACAGGACCAATACGTTCGATGATTTCGAACGGTCCCACATATCGTGGTGTTAGTTTGCCTTTCTTTGCGAATCGAACTACGCCCTTCCATGGAGAAACCTTCAACATGACTCGGTCTCCCACTTGGAATTCCAACGGCTTACGCCGTTTATCAGCATAGCTCTTTTGTCTACTTCGTGTCGCTTGCAACCTTTGTTGTATCTGAGCAATCTTGTCTGTAGTTTCTTGTATCAGTTCCGGCCCTGTAATTCGATTATCTCCCACTTCGGACCAACAGATCGGCGATCGACACTTTCGGCCATAAAGAGCCTCAAATGGGGCACAACCGATGCTGCTGTGATAACTGTCGTTATAGGAGAATTCGATTAGTGGCAAGTGAGAATCCCAACTACCACTGAAGTCTAGAACACAAGTTCTCAGCATATCCTCCAGGATCTGAATAGTACGCTCGCTTTGACCATCCGTTTGTGGATGATAAGCTATACTCAAGTTCAATTGCGTCCCCAGAGATTTCTGTAACGTTTGCCAGAACCTTGATGTAAATCTGCTATCACGATCTGAGATGATGGACAATGGCACCCCGTGGAGTACCACTATCTCATCGATGTAAAGCTTAGCTAGTTTATCCATCGTGTACGTTTCTCGCATCGGCAAGAAATGAGCAGACTTAGTTAATCGATCAACGATAACCCAAATGGTGTCATGTCCACTGGAGGTGCGGGGTAGCTTGGTAACAAAGTCCATAGCTATTTGTTCCCACTTCCATAGTGGAATTTCGGGTTGCTCCAGTAAACCAGAAGGTTTCTGGTGTTCCGCCTTTACTTTAGCACACGTAAGACATCGACCAACATACTCGGCTATGTCTTTCTTCATTCCCGGCCACCAATAAAATGCACGTAAGTCTTGATACATTTTATCAGCACCAGGATGCACAGAGTACTTGGTCTTGTGTGCTTCATCGAAAATAAGCTTCCTTAACTCGTCTACCACAGGAATCCATACGCGATCCTGGAAGTAGATGAGTCCATCGGATTTCGTTTCCAAATGTTTCTCCGCTCCACAATCGAGTTCTTTCTTCAGGTTTTCACGTTCAACGACTTCCTGTTGTGCTTGCATAATTCTGTCGTGTAAGCTTGTCTGCACAGTCATTCCCATTGCTCTAACGCACAAGGGTTTGACTCGTTCCTTCCGGCTCAAGGCATCAGCAACAACGTTTGCCTTGCCCGGATGGTACTTGATTACACAGTCGTAGTCATTCAGAAGCTCAACCCAACGTCGTTGTCGCATGTGGAGTTCCTTCTGATCAAATATGTGTTGCGGACTTTCGTGGTCTATCCTCTAAGTTCCATCATGTTTAGTCCTATGTTCTTTACACCATCTGATCCCACGTATAATGAGTCTTTTCTGTTGACTTCTTCTGCATGAGTCAGATATATCTGGTTCTCGTCTTCCGGTGTCATTTCCTTACGTATGAGTCGCCAAGTATTGCCTCAGAGTTTTGCTAGTTTTATTGCTCATGGTTGTCTTATTGTTATGGCTTGCTTATTCTCTGTATGACTCTAACACCCTATTGTTCAACTAACTGATGCTATGGGCATCAATTGTTACACAACCTTAGTGTTAGCTATGGTTTCCTACGTGTGTTATGTGCATTAACCAAGGATCCTTTCCTTAACATCCTAGAACTGAAGTTCTCCAAATTAAGTAACTCGAGTGCTATAAGGTCTAGATGAAAAGTGACAGCTTACACACTAGTTTTTAGCATTTTGACTTCCTACAGCTTTTAGTGTTCTAAATAGATAAAGTCCACCTTCTGGTTACAGTAGTTAAACTATAATCAAGAAACTTCCCGATCTTTTACTTAGTCGTTTAATGCTTATTTGACTTAAGAATTTCTTAGGTTACTATTCCGATTATCTTATCGGCACTGAGTTTGTTTACAGTTACCTGAGATTTATTGTTTCTAAAATCACAACAGTTCATGCATTTCTGGTTGATACATCATTAAATAATTCATTGTAACTTAATGAAGTTTGCATACCTATGGAGTCATCGGACTCCGTGTGATCTCCAGGAGTTGGTAAAGCAAGTAATTCCTCTGTGATTACTGGGTCAACTGGAGGCATCCTCCTAGGGCAGTCCCTCGCGAAATGTCCAAGCATTCCGCACGTGTAGCAGTTGTGGTTATGTTGAGAGGGAGTAGAGGTACTTGCTCTTTGTTCTTGTTTCCTGGTGGAAATAAACCGACACTGTTGGATCCAGTGTCCGTATTTCCCACAGTTCAGGCAGTGTTTGCAAAGTTTCTCTTTACTATGGTGGTATCCACATTCGTCACATTCAGGGTGCTTACCAGCATATTGAGGGGGATTGTAGGCTACAGACGACCTACATTGTTGCACCCAGTGACCCGTCTTCCCACAGCGTGTGCATTGCACACATGGGAGTTCAGCTCGATGATAATTACGACAAACTGGGCAGTGAGGGGTTTTTCCCTCGTATTGCACACTCACTCTTGTAGTCAGAAAAGGTAGGATTTGCCTGATGGGTGTAGCGTCAGTGTAGTTCACAGTCATCTTTCGTCTTTTTGCAGCACGACGTTTAGGTTTGTTGCTGGTTTCTCCTGCCTCTGGTTCATTCTTCTTTTCAGAAGGTAGTGGGAAGCTCCGAGTAAACTCCTCACTGTTCCTGATCCGGTTGATGATTCCAGGAAGAACCGACATCAATTCTTCAGTAATCAGAGTTGCGAGTGCATCGAATGTTGGATCCGTATCCAGTGTAGGTGAAGGCGGTGATGGTTGTCTTCTTGATGACATTCTGCTTATACTCGAAAGAATATCAGTTAACGTAATGATCAAATATATAAGACTCAATGCAAGCTTAAATCCTATGTTCTCTATATGAAGGTCCCTAAGTTATAGTCTAGGTCAAACCGTTTAAGTAGATGACCTAATATTCTCTATAACCTTGAGCTCTGATACCAATCTGTCACACCCCGGCCCGGCGGGGTTGGATCGGAGTCCCCGTCGGGCGGAAGGTTCCCGGGGCGCGATATCGGGTGTGATAATCGGGTTGATCAGATTGTAACATAGCATCAATGTTAAGAATCACTAAGCACAATTAAGCATATGAATAGGATTACAAAGTTAAATTACAATGTCAATGTTTAATAATTTAACTTGGTAAACCTAACAAAAGAATTAATGTATTCTATCTTGTAAACTGTACAAGATATCCAAGAATGATTCGTATGATCAACAAAATATGTGCTTCCCAAAATCACTAGGTCCTCTATCTAGGCCGCCTAGCATGCAATCCAAAAGCATATGTTTAAACCTG
Organism: Mikania micrantha; assembly: GCA_009363875.1. Taxonomy (NCBI): domain Eukaryota; kingdom Viridiplantae; phylum Streptophyta; class Magnoliopsida; order Asterales; family Asteraceae; genus Mikania; species Mikania micrantha. The sequence continues at coordinate 33,709,465 of CM018681.1, forward strand.
TGCATCACCTGAGAAAGCATGTAAGAAAACAAAGTCAACACAATGGTTGGTGAGTTCATGTAGTTTGTAAGTTTAAATAGTTTTAGCAAGCGCCTGTAGGCAAAACCTTAACCTCATTAACTCCACATGTAATATCCAAATCGGTATGCTTATATATAGGGAATCCTGAAAGGGTCAAGCCCAGACGCTATCCCACCACATACTAATAAGCATATGACACTGTTATTAATGATAATTAAGCCTTTTACCTACCCATCCGTATAGTTTTCCCATCATAGTTTAAACACCTGTGTTTATAAGTTTACCCCAAATCACCAATAGTATACTCGAGTTTAGTCTGATAGATACCGGTATGGATAACCAGATGCCCGAAGGAATCCTATGTCAATCCAAACCGGCCCCAGGTATGATTAGCAACTCAGGGGGAGATAGAGGGTTTCCAGGTCGACACAGAGTCAACTATGGATCACCATATCGTCCTAGTTACTGATAACCCAGGTAAATAGATATGGGAAACACTGCATGGCAAGCACTGAGAGGCCATCAGTCAATTTCCTCGATAAGACTGTGAAGAACACATGAAGGCAAGCACTGAGAGACCAACTATTGTTCTTCAAGTCCCGGCTAGGAAGAACACCTGAAGGCAAGCACTGAGAGACCAACTATTGTTCTTCCATAGCCTATAGTTTTAGCATACAAAGAGTCCAGCATTTACGTAACTTGTGCACAAGAACTAGCTTTACAACCGGTAAGGCAAGCACTGAGAGGCCAAATCGTTGTTTGACCATGGCAATCACATAGCATTCAAGAGTTTATAGTATCCATAGATTCAAGTATCCAATGTATATGTATGTATGTATGCATTTAGTATCCCCGTAGCCTTATAGTACACTTAGCATTTAGAGTTTACATTAGTCTTTAGCATTTAAAACCCATAGCATTAACCCGTAGTATTAGCATTTAGTTTAACCCGTAACCTTAGTATTAGCATAACTCATAGTATAAGCTTGAACATGATTTCATAGAATTAGCATCCACAATAGCATCATCAAATAGTAAATACCTTTAGCACTTGGTATTATCATTAGCTTTAGTATTATCCAGTAGCTTATGGCTTTAGCACTTGGCATAATCAAATAGCATTGAGTTTAAATAGAGTCTTATGCCTTTAGCACTTGGCATAATCAAATAGCATTGAGTTTAAATAGAGTCTTATGCCTTTAGCAGTTGGCATAATCAAATAGCATTGAGTTTAAATAGAGTCTTATGCCTTTAGCACTTGGCATAATCAAATAGCATTGAGTTTAAATAGAGTCTTATGCCTTTAGCACTTGGCATAATCAAATAGCATTGAGTTTAAATAGAGTCTTATGCCTTTAGCACTTGGCATAATCGAATAGCATTGAGTTTAAATAGAGTCTTATGCCTTTAGCACTTGGCATAATCAAATAGCATTGAGTTTAAATAGAATCTTATGCCTTTAGCACTTGGCATAATCAATAGTATAAAAGCATTTTGTTAAATTTAAAACATTTGTTTTAAAATGTTATAACATGCTTCGCAGTCCCGAGTTAAAAACCAAAAATGTTTGAAAGGGACAATGAACTCACCTTGGGTTGTGGTTAGTTGACTTAGTCTCAACAAGAATGCACGCAGATTTTTACCTTCGATTCGAGGGTTTTCACTCCAGATCCGTTGTACTTTCGTGTAAAGGAGGCTAAGAGCTTCACGTGGGTTCAAGGACCACTCGATTTCGTGAAGAAATGAGGAAGTTATGAGGTTTTGAAGCTTCAAAAATGGAGGATGAGAGTGAAATCCGGGATTTAGGGTTTAGAGAGAGAAGAAGGAGGAGAAAAATGAATATTTTGAACTCATTCAAGGTATTTATACCTCGGGTGAGTTCGGGTTCGTTTTCGTTACTCGGTTCGCGGTTTCGTTACGTTTCCGGAGATTACGCGCGTTTTTCGTGAGTTTTAAATAAACTAATTATTCTTGATCTTTAAGTTGTAAAATGTATTTTAAAATATCACAGTATTTATTTGTTTACCTCAAAATTAATTTAGATAACGTTTATATAATTTATTTGACGAATTTCGTTTTATTACGCGTTAATTACATTTATTCGCAATTTTCTTAAAATAATGTAATTTAATTTATTTAAATGATGAGTTTCAAAATTGTAAAATAAGAATTATCTTATTTCTTTGAATTTATGATCGTTCGTGTCTTTTATCGTTTTCGTTTTCGTTTCGTCAGAACGCGTCACCATCGCGCGTATTCGTTCGAATCGTCATTCGAACGAACACAACGATGGTTTTGCTTTCCGACCTTTGTTTTCTACTTTTCAGTTATTATTTCAGAACGTTAAACTATCAGAATCATTCGTACAGATCGTCACCTATACGAATAACCCATCGGTTTAGCATTCCGCAACAATAACTGTTATTGTTTTGTTTGGTTTAACCTCGCATACGTTTACACATAATAGCACATCAATAAGTATCAATTTCACTGTTCACCGTTGTCTGATGTGTTTCTGACTGTTAAACCGTAAAGTTTAATCAGATTTCAGAAACAATAGCATAATAGTTTACTGTTTAGCATTACGCAGTCGACAGTACATCAATAGTTTGCATAGTTTGTACCTGAGTTACTGTGCCGTTACTGTTCCGTTCATCGTTCCGGCGACGTTTCCGGCACAGTTGTTACAGCAACTCCAGGAACTTCAACCAACAGCCGTTTCAGCAGAAGCGGAAACAAGACTCAAACAAGTCTTATCACAACTCAAATAGTGGTCAGCAATCATCATCGTCAGGGGGTTATATCGGTAAACATCCAAAGTGCAACAGATGTGGATTTCATCATGCAGGAAACCAGTGTGATAAATTTAAGTGCCAACGGTGTGGTAAGGTTGGGCATGCAGCTAAGGATTGTCGCGGAGAGCTGCAAAACAATCAAAACAATCAGAATAACAACCAGAACAACACACAGAAGGGTTGTTTTGAGTGTGGCAAAATGGGGCACTTTAAAAAGGATTGCCCACAACTCAAGAAAGGCGGGGATAACAATGCCAATGGCAACGGCAACGGTAACAGCAATGACACCAATAACAACAACAACAATAACAATGGTGCTAGGGGCAGGGCGTTTGTGATTGGAGGACGTCAAGCACGGGAGGATCCCAACATTGTTACGGGTACGTTCCTCTTAAATAATCACTATGCCTCTATGTTATTTGACACTGGTGCCGATCAGAGTTTTGTATCTAGTTCACTTGCTAAGTTGCTAAATGTTATTCCCACTGCCTTAGATAGTCCATACACTGTAGAATTAGCTGATGGTAAGTTAATAGTAGTTGAACAAATCTTTAAGGGATGTATGCTTGATTTGATGGGTCAAACATTGGAAATTGATCTTATGCCTATCACTTTAGGTAGTTTTGATGTAGTCATTGGCATGGACTGGTTGTCCAAACACCAGGCTGAAATAGTATGCCATGAAAAGATCGTTCGTATACCTCTTCCGCATGGAGAGACATTGTATGTACAAGGCGAGAAGAGCAGTACGCCACTGCGCCTCATATCTTGTATGAAAGCACATAAATGTCTGCGTAAAGGTCATACGGCAGTTATAGCACTTATAACTGAAAAGCCGGTAGCAGAGAAGAAGATTGAAGATATTCCAGTAGTTTGTGAATTTCCGGAGGTATTTCCAGAGGACTTGCCGGGATTACCGCCTATCAGACAGGTGGAATTCCGAATCGACCTTACACCAGATGCAGCACCGATAGCCAGGGCGCCTTATCGACTTGCACCGTCAGAGATGCAAGAATTATCTACACAATTGCAAGAGTTGTTGGATAAGGGTTTTATACGACCTAGTTTTTCACCGTGGGGAGCTCCAGTTTTGTTTGTTAAGAAAAAGGACGGGACTTTCCGTATGTGTATCGATTACCGGGAACTTAACAAGGTTACTATCAAAAACCAGTATCCGTTACCCAGAATTGACGATCTGTTCGATCAGTTGCAAGGTTCGAGTTACTACTCGAAGATTGATCTCAGATTGGGTTATCATCAACTAAGAGTTCAAGAAGAAGATATTCCGAAGACAGCATTCAGGACGCGCTTTGGCCATTATGAGTTCTTGGTCATGCCATTTGGGTTGACAAACGCTCCAGCCGTATTCATGGATCTCATGAATCGTGTTTGTAAACCTTATGTTGATAAGTTTGTCATTGTTTTCATTGATGACATTCTCATATATTCTCAAACCGAGGAGGAGCATGCTGAACATCTTCGATTACTGTTGGAATTACTGAAACAGGAACAATTGTACGCTAAGTTCTCGAAATGTGATTTCTGGATGCGAGAAGTACAACTCTTGGGTCATATAGTGAATGAAAAGGGTATACACGTTGATCCAGCAAAGATTGAAGCGATTAAGAATTGGGAAGCACCAAAGACCCCTACCGAGGTACGACAATTCCTTGGTTTGGCGGGTTATTACCGACGATTCATTGAGGGATTCTCAAAGATCGCTCAACCACTTACAGCTCTTACACACAAGGGAACGAAGTATAACTGGACGGATAAACAGGAAATTGCATTCCAGTTATTAAAACAGAAACTCTGCAGTGCACCGATTCTGTCCTTACCGGAAGGGACAGAAGACTTTGTGGTGTATTGTGATGCATCTGCACAGGGTTTGGGATGTGTGTTGATGCAACGTGATAAAGTGATTGCTTACGCTTCAAGGCAGCTACGACCACACGAAAAGAATTATACTACTCATGACTTGGAGTTAGGAGCAGTGGTTTTTGCTTTGAAAATTTGGAGGCATTATTTGTATGGAACTAAGTTTACCATTTACACTGATCATAAGAGTTTACAACATATCTTTGATCAGAAGGAGCTGAATATGAGACAGCGACGATGGGTTGAGTTGTTGAACGACTACGAATGCGCGATCAAGTATCACCCGGGAAAAGCTAATGTGGTAGCTGATGCTTTAAGCAGAAAAGACACATCAACAAGACGGGTTCGCGCGCTTATGATGACGATACATACTGACTTACCTGACAAGGTACGCAGTGCTCAGCTCGAGGCCTTGAAAAAGGAAAACTTGGTGCAGGAATCCTTGCGAGGAATGGAAACACAGTTGGATGTCAAGTCTGATGGAATTCGTTATTTCATAGATCGACTGTGGATACCTTTGTACAGAGGTTTAAGGGAACTCGTGATGGATGAAGCACACAAGTCCAGATATTCAGTCCATCCGGGGTCAGACAAGATGTATCATGATTTGAAGGCACTGTATTGGTGGCCTCACATGAAAGCTGATATTGCTAGATATGTTAGCAAATGTTTGACTTGTTCTAAAGTCAAAGTTGAATATCAGAAACCATCTGGTTTACTGCAACAACCAGAGATACCGATGTGGAAATGGGAACAGATTTCGATGGACTTCATTACTAAGTTACCCCGTACACCGAGTGGTTGTGATACGATATGGGTAATTGTTGATCGATTAACGAAATCTGCACATTTCTTAGCAATCAAGGAAACCGATAAGATGGAGAAACTGACTCGCATTTACATCAAGGAAGTGGTAGCACGGCATGGCGTGCCAATCTCTATCATATCAGATCGGGATGCCCGATTTACTTCCAACTTTTGGAAATCACTTCATAAGTCATTGGGAACTCGTTTGGATATGAGTACCGCATATCATCCACAGACCGACGGTCAAAGTGAACGTACGATTCAAACGCTCGAGGATATGTTACGAGCTTGTGTAATTGACTTTGGGGATAGCTGGGAAAATCACTTACCGTTAGTGGAATTCTCTTACAACAATAGTTATCATACAAGTATTCAAGCAGCACCGTTTGAAGCTTTGTATGGTCGCAAATGTCGTTCACCAGTTTGTTGGGCTGAAATTGGTGACAGTCAGATTACAGGTCCTGAACTAGTGCACGAGACGACAGAGAAGATAGTACAAATCCGGAACCGTATGGCAGCGGCCCGGGATCGACAGAAGAGTTATGCTGACAAACGTCGTAAGCCGTTGGAATTTCAAGTAGGAGACCGAGTTCTTCTAAAAGTATCACCTTGGAAAGGTGTGATACGATTCGGTAAGCGCGGGAAGCTTAGCCCACGTTACGTAGGACCTTTTGAGATCTTGAAAAGGATTGGTCCGGTTGCGTATCAACTACAATTACCGGATGAACTCAGTGGAGTTCATGATGTCTTTCATGTTTCAAACTTAAATAAATGTCTTTCTGATGAGACATTGATTGTACCGTTGGAAGAAATACAAGTAGATGAACACTTACGATTCATCGAAGAACCAGCAGAAATCATGGACCGAGAGGTCAAACAACTTAAGCAAAGCAAGATTCCGATAGTCAAAGTTCGGTGGAATTCAAGACGTGGTCCTGAATTCACATGGGAACGGGAAGACCAAATGATGAAGAAGTATCCTCATCTGTTCAAAACAACAACTACAAACACTGAAAGCGCACGTTAAATTTCGGGACGAAATTTCCTTCAACAAGGGGATGACGTGATGCTTCACACATCAACACTGCAAAATTCAAACTGTAAGCACAAACACTTTATTCAATTGGCTTTGTTACAAACATTCGTGCTACATTACATTTTATACATTTTATACATTTTATGTGCTACATTTCATATGTTACATGTTATGGTAGTACATGCATGATTAGTTACACATTAGTTACACACATTTTGCTATGTGCGGGGTTGCATAGTACAAACAGTTACAGACACTCACTATGTGTGAGGTTACACAGCACAGTATGATCAAACACAAACAGTCACAGTTAGGTGAACTAACTAGTGTACACACAAACAGTCACATTGAACAATCACAATTAGTTGTGATGTTGCAAGTATTAGATTTTGTGTGTGAGTACACACAAGCACACGGAATGATCAAACCACATTAACACGTACGATTTAAACTCGTAAGTAGTTTCCTAACTACTCCTAACATTTACTAATTTTCGGGACGAAAATTCCTTCAACAAGGGGATGATGTGACAATCTGACTTTTCGAATTAACCTCGTTAACTGAAAATAACGGAATCACAAACCCAATGAGGGCAAGATAGGCCCAATAAGGCCAAAGAAGGCCCAATAAGGCCAAAGAAGGCCCAATAAGGCCAAAGAAGGCCCAATAAGGCCAAAGAAGGCCCAATAAGGTCAAGGTAGGCCCAATGAGGCCAAGGTAGGCCCAATGAGGCCCAAGGTAGGCCCAATTGTATTTATTAGGCCCAAAAGGATTAACCTAGCCAACAATGTTCCAAGTGGGCCAATTAGTGACAATCCGGTATTTTGGATTAACCCCGTTAGTCTGAAAACATCAGAATTTTGGCAAAAATCGAGTACAATCAAATCTAAGGGATTAGAATCAAGTAAAATAAGGTCTAGAATACTTAAATTATAAGGTTTTAACTTGTAAAGGAGTAGAAGTATCAATTTTGACTTTTATGAGTCAAAATTTGGACTTGAGTGGCAATTGAATTCGAATTGAGCATTAAAATCAAGTAATAGCTGAAATTAATCAGTTATAATCATCAAGTTGATGATTTGTAACAGTTAACACACGTTCTTGATACATTAATTGGTCGCATTAAACCTTTAGAGAACTTAAGAGTCGAAACCGTCACTTGCATCAATACCATTCGCATAATTAGAGCAAAACACTCCCAATTGAACCCACAGAATCATCATTTGGCACCTTTAGGATCCTCTGTATACATCAATTTGTTCTCAGAAGTGCGGGATCGAAGAATCGAATTAGAGGTGGTCGAAATTGAAGCCATAAGTTGAACATCATCAATTCTATATCAAAGCAGGTTAGTAATCAATCCTACATATCCTAAAATGACCGATTAAGAATATCCCCATGTGAATTTTGGCTTTCAACATCGAATTGTATGAATTCGATCAATTAGGGTTTATACAAAAACGATTTGGGGGTTTTAATCCTAAGGAGTTTAAAAATAAAATTAATATGAATGGATAGTTTCAGAAGCTGCCGATCATGCTAACTGATATATCAATTTCATATCACAACTTCGATTTAACCGATTTCGAATTCTAGGGTTCTTGCTTATGAACGAATTAGGGGTTTTGATAAGAATGGATTTGATAATCGAATTAGTTGTCATACTCAGTTTCAGAGAAACCCGATTGAGATTAAGCCCCTGTTAATTTTATCATATTATAACGAATTGAGTGATTTTACATTCTAGGGCTAATTAGTTAACAAGATTTGGGGGTTTCGACCCAAATGAACCTGGAACTGGAATTAATCACCACAGAAAGATTTGAATTATGTGTTTGACTAAAAACCCTAAGATTAGTCGGTCTAACATCGACGAATTTAACCAATTTGAATAATGGATTTTTAATAACCATATGCGAATCCTTGTACATGTGGTTTTTGATGGTTTGGGCATATGATTATCAAATTAAAAGGATGAGTAAGCTCGTATGGATAAACCGAACCATAGCCCTATGGGTTCAAACCTAATGGTGACCGGATTTGGTGTTAATTGAACCATATGTTTCGGGTTAGGAAGAAAAAGAGGACCAGTCAATGCTTGATTAAAACAATTTGCATGGGAGTTTTGTTAACAAAATTTGAAGCAGCGCAGTGGTAGTATGTGTGCATGTGGGTTGAGGGGTCAAGGGTTCGACCCTTTCCCTTGACAGTTTTTAGAATTTAAACCATTTTTAGGGTTTTAATCATAGATTTCTCGTTTTAACTCCGATTTGAACCGTTCGAATTGCGTTAGAACCAGAATTTCATCCCGAACACATTTGAATAATAAAATTTACATTTTAGATCGAAAGCGTAATCGCGTATAATTACGTTTATTTAAATAAAATTGTATACGGATTATATGATTTATTTAAACGATCTTAAAGTCACGCATATTCACTTGTGCACGTTTCTAACACTCTAACATACGTGTGTTGACACGTATGTGATTTCAAGCACAAAACGACATTTCGGATAACACTAGGTTATTGTTAAAACCCAGGTTCTTCGTAGGAGGACTTTCTACACAAGTTTAAGTGTGTTTGACCATTCTGCAACAATCAAAGGTGCGTACACGGCCCCTTTCTTATTTTAAACTGTTTTGGGGGAGAAAACATGTGCAACAAACATTTTAGATACATATCACTTGCATGAGTTAGCTGTTTACATTATGTGACAACATAGCATTTAAAAGTCCTTACACTTCGAACCGTTTAGTTTGCCGTAGCGCAAAGCGTGGTAGTTGGAAATAGATCTATTAGGTTTGACAAACCTCACTTGGTAGATGGGATCTACGCAGGTGTTTGACTGACCAAACACACATTACTATTGTTTGTGCTAGACAATAGTGGCAAGGCAAAACATGCGATAGCATGCACTAGTCAGCTTCGGTGTCGACCACTTATGTAAATAGTATATATGACTAGCTATCATGACTATGCAATGTGTGATTATGTTATCTGCAAACTTTATATTCAAACTGTGGTTTCAACATTTGTGAATGCTTAAACCTGTGTTATGCACCAACCTTTGTGTTGACTTGATTTACATGTTTTCTCAGGACGCTAAGGTACATCAGAAAGCAGGCATGGACTAGGAAATTGAGTCGCATGCATGTCTTCACATTTCATTTCTTTGAATTTGAACATTTGACAACTTTGCATTGTAATTTATATTTTACAATTATTATGGTTTTAAAACGCTTCCGCAAACTTTAAAAGCTTTGATGTTACAGTTTTAGACCAAAGTGTGTTTTGAAATTCATATAGAAGTCTTCGTTATGTCTAATGATCTGAGATCCTGGTTTGTCACGTTCCCAAACGGTATGATTCCGTTAGTTGAGAATTGGGGGTGTGACATCATTCTTGACCGTATTAGTACGTTCTCATGAGTCGATATAACTTATGATTATTTTTTTACGCTAACAAATAAACGTATTGGGGAAAAGTTAGATTACATATACTACAACAGAGAAATTAAAAACTTTATACACTCAACAGGTTCAATAGCATTACATTGATATTTTTCCACATGAGTGGAACGAGAAATAAAGCCAAAAAGAAAAGAGAAAAAATAAGGAGAAAAAATTACAAGAATATGCAACCGTAGAGTGAAACATAGGGCTACCAATAACACCATAAACATATACATACTTATACACACACGCATAATGGATAATTTGTGTAACATTTATGAAATTTCGAAAACCTTGTAAAAATCTAAAAGTGTTATCATAAAAGTCGTATCGTTTTAAGAGTGTTTAATCATGTATGTATGTATGTATAGGTAGACAGATAGGTAGGTACGTACCAGAATCTAAATTATAAGCTTTAAAGTTAAATTAAATATTTAAATAAAAAAATTATAAAATAAAACAACACTGTGACTGTTTTATACCAAAAACTTACAATGATGTTACATCTTAAACGGTGATGAATTTTCGCAAACTCATAAAAAACGAAAGTGTTGTAGATGTGTTACAATGATGTTAAAAAAAATACAAGATTTGGCTTCATCTTGACAAAGTTATTTGGGATAATGCTTTAAGAGTGGATTATTATTTGTTCTCAATCCTATGTGTGTGTGTGTATATAAATTATTATTCATAAGTGTAAGGATATACCGACATTTGAAATTATATATATACAACCTATATACCAAAATTAATTGTTAACCATAACTATATATGTATCTACGCAAAGTACTTCAACATTTTTTCACAAAATTATCAGTTTTTGCTATGAGAGGAAGAAGAATCACATGAAGCTGATGTAGCCGAGTCACTCTCAGTAGACGCAAAATCAGGAGGAGGCGATCCAATAGCTTTAGGCTTCAAACTGGGAGCACCAAGACCAGGCTTACGAGCAACAATTTTCTTTCGACAAGAGCGAGACAGACCACCCAAATTGCCAAACACTACATCACCCTTCCGTTTCCCTGGGGTAACTAATACCGTATCATTAGGAGCCACATTATAACCAACAGTTTCCTCCAATATAGGTATCTTGTCTCCCGAAACAGCCTCTGTTGTCTCGACTATATCATCCCCTGAAGACAACTTCATAAGGTCAAACAAACCCATTGTTGCAGAAGAAAACGTCAAAGGCGCTAAATAAGCAAAATGCATAACCGAAAATAATAAAAGAACGAAAACAAACAATATTCAAACTTACGTTTCCCATGATACACCATGATAGGTCTCATGTTAGGTTCTACCCAATTGTGACCAATACCAGGAATCACTAAAAAGTGCATAGAAAATGAACGCGGAGCACTCGGTCCAGCCTTAAGAACATCAAAAGAGGATGCGTTGAACCCCCCTTCTTGGGCAAAGGGTCTTTCAACTTCTCCTCAGGACCTAGCCAATGCATTTGAAAGGGGATGATACGAGACGAAATAAAAAAGAAGTGGTCCTTCCAATGCTTCAAAATAGCAACGTCGGGGAGATATGGCTCGGGTGAGGAGATTTCCTTTTTTCAAAATTTAACCCATCACCCACACGTGAAAGCTTATAAAAACACCTAAAGAAGTTTATCTCAGGTTCTAGAAACAAAACACGACATGAAATTTCAAATTGCTAAACTTTTACCAAACCTAGAGGAACAATTTGTGTCAAGTGAACATTATAATATCAAAGGATCCCGCATAAGAAGTGGCTCACAGGAATCTCAAAGTGTGAGAAACTAAAAAAGGCAGTGTAAATGGCCACCATGCCCGCAGGAACATCTCGAACGGAGGACGAGGGAGGTGATCCATCACTACGTCTCAAAAGATATGATATAACCTCTCTTTGTTTTATGTTACCCATGATATGATTCAATAAGGTAGTAACATTAAACCTAAGATTTGTGATGGTGATGCATCACTAAATCTAAAAGGTTATGGTTTTATTTCTATTTGATTTATTATGTATATTTTGCGATTCAAGAAAACTAGCAATACTATACTTAAGATTTATTGATGGTGATTCATCACTAAATCTTAAAGGTTATATACTATCAAATACCTATGTAATCTACAACATTCGGTTATCCAAAAATCGATCATCTACCAATTCATACATTACAAACATGAGAGTCCATTGCAAAATTGCAATGTTTAGGAACTCTATACTATACAATTCTTAAAAGATAGTCAAAGTCTTCCACACCTATTCAAGATTATCTAAAGTTTTTATTTTCCTTGGTATGCGTTTGGTATGCTATCAAAATATTAGTAGTGTGATGGTTGGCTGCGGTATACCCTATATATAAGCACTAATAGTACATTGATAGTAGGACCAAAAGCTTGATCAAGGGCTAGAGTAGTAAATTCAATCTAGAGTTTCGAGTAAACTATGCTAGTCAAACCAATTGTCATTCAATTACTAATACAAGGTGTGTATTCTTACACCAGGTCAAATCAAATCGATAATCACATGAATCATGTTAATGATTCTTAAAGGAATTATTCTAGATTCGTGTGTTCAAACAACGACTCTAAGATAAGGTTAATGATAATTAGTTATCACAACTATATAATATTACATACTAGTGTATTCTATATCATTTGTATATTAAAAATCGATCATTTATCAACTCATACAACTATGAGATTCTATTTCAAGATTGCAATTGTTAGTATCTTTAAACTCATACGATTCCTAAAGTTAGTCAGAGTATTCAAACTTCTATTCAAATGTATTTAAGGTTAGGTTAGTGTTGGTAGGTAATTGGAATACTATCAAAGTATTAGTGATGTGGTGGGTTGGCTGTGGTATACCCTATATATAAACACCAATAATACATTGATAGTAGCACCGAAAGCTTGACCAAGTGTTGTATTCGTCAATTCAATCAACAATTTCGAGTAAATTACTCTTTAGACTAGAATATTAGGCAAATCAATTGTCATTCATATCCTAATTTCAGGTGTGTATTCTTACACTAAGTTTAATAAAAAATATTGTTAATTATTATTATCATGATTTAGGTAAACTAACGTTAATTTAAAAACCTCTTAACAAAGTACGCAAGTGTATACAAATTCTAAACAAGAGTACATTACCTATAAATGTTTTAATCCAAGTTAATTACACTTCTAAAAACCCTAAAACAAAAAAAAGTTTTAAACCCTTCTAATCATTGGATGGTTCCCACGAATTCGGACACTAATCTATAACCCTTATAAAAATATATATAAATCCTAATACAATATATCGATAATGTAAGTTTAAAAGGAAAACAAAACAAGTGAGAAGGAAAAATTAAGAAAACAAACAGCACTCATGGTAACAAGACTTAGTAAATAAATTTCGAGACGAAATTCCCTAAAGTAGGGGAGACTGTAATCCCTAGGGTTTACAGTATCAAAAATCGAGAATTGTAATCGTGATCATTTCGTAATAAAATAAAGTCTTTGACGTCCTAGGGGTGTTCAGTTTTCGAATATGACTCGAAATAATCGAAATTCGATTCGATTTCAATTCGAAAAACAGCAAGTCGAAATTCGATTCGAATTTTCATATTCGAATTCGATTCGATTCGTAGTATAATATCGACTTTCGAATCGAATTTCGAATTTCATATTTTTAATTTGATTCGATTCGAAATTCGAATTTAAATTATTTATATATTTTTATTTTATATATACAAGTAGTTACTATATTTAAAAATTAGGCTTTTTAGTTGAGTGGTTTAGCTTATAAAAACTGAAAGCATATTTTACATAAATGTCAATTTAATTATAAAATACCCATAATTTTAACACTTTTAAATACACTAAACCTAAACATTCACAACAAAAACATCAATTGTAAAACTCGAAAAATTGATCATTTTGGTTGTTAATTTCTAATATTTTGATTATTTGTTACTTTATGTTTTTTATATGTTATCATTGGCATTATATATTGAATTTTTATCATTTTATTAGTTTAAATGATATTTCTAATATTACAACTTAGATGTTGGTTATTTGATATTTGAATATTTAAGGTTTTAATTATTTGATAATTATTTAATTATTCGATTCGATGAACACCCCTATGACGTCCCTGAAATATTTGTCTTCATAAATTTGTGGATTATTGTAAATACTTTTACATTAATGTAATACTAACAATAATCTTAAATAAAATTTAAGCTATTATAAAGTGTAATTTTATAAAAATAGTTCCTTTAAAGCTTAAAAGTTATAAGTTTGAATACAAAAGTATATACAAAATTATACGGGTTATAATTAAACTTAAAATGGTTTTTATAAAACTTTTAGTTATTTTAACATGAAATAATAGAAATAATATAAAGGTTAAATTATTAATAATTATAAAACATAAATTATAAAATTTATAAAAGGTTTTATAAAATTTTAATGTCTTGACAAATTATTTAAACTTATAAAAACATAATTGATATAATAAATAATATGTTAAGGGCTGAAAGGGAACATTTTATAAACTTGAATTGTGAGAAGAAAAAGTTAAACTTTAACTAAAAAGAAACAAAAACGTGAGGGGTTAAAAGGGTCAAAACCTAAACTCCCATTCTCCTTTACCCGTCTACCTCACTACATCACCCAAAGACCCGAATCGTGACCCGGTTTACAATCCCCTTAATTCCAGTAGATTACAGCTCATTCTTGAGCCAATTAGGAATGGATTTGCACGCGTATTCTGTTGCAATCAACCATCAATTCAAATCAAATCAAATCACGCGTAAAATAGTTACCAAAATTACAAAATACGATCAAGAATTCAAATCCAAGGAAAATGCGTATAAAAACCCAATCAAACCATTCAATTTGGTTCCTTTGACAAATGTGAGCTTGTCGAGCAAGAAAAGAGTATTCAAAACATTCGTAGATCACAATTAGGACCTGAGTATGGCCGAGCACGGACCTGCACGCGATCTCACCTAAATCAAGTACCAAACAAGGTGATTCCTATATCATTTTAGTCGTCATTTCATGGGGAACCAAAGTCCAATCAATACATGTCACACCCCGGGTTCTCGGCGGCCGGGGTGCTGCGACTCGATTGGTTTCATGAATAATTACAGTCTCGGTCAGAGTTTATTATTCTTTTTCGTATGTTTTAGCGGAAGCGTTGTTTTATGAATTTCAAATTATTTTACAAATGATTCACATGCATAGATGTGAAAACTGATTTTCATCATTTATAAATGGTTCATACTCATGGGTATGAAAAACCACATTTCGCTATTTGTGAATAACTTTTCAAAAATAACTTTTCAGGATTTCATAAAATTTCATACACATAGGTATGAATACCATCATTTCATATTATTGTAAACCGGATTTTCACAACTCATAATTTCAAATTATTTGATAATATCCGTTTATACATGACTTGGAGGCATAGCTCCAATACCTCCATGGTCTCACCACAAGATCATATTCAAGGCATCATAGGCCAAAAATCTCTAATCTTGCTTCTCTTTTACAATTCATTATTACCTAAATTTTTTTTGAAAATAAAACGTCAACATAATGTTGGTGAATACAAATAACAGACTCGATATGTAAGCATAGCATGTTCGATCCTTTAACCATAATTAATAATGGCAATACTACACATTTAGCAGGTTATTTCACTGATCGATGCAACCACTGCATACTCTGGCTTGTACTGTCACTAGTTAGGAACAACAGCGGACTGCGTCTTACAATTGTTCCCTCCAGCCCACAGCCCGTCACTGGTTAGGTTGCATGCGGAGTGCATCTTACGTATAACCTTCCAGCCCACGTTACCAGCCACGTATGAGAATTTCACCCAAAGCGGATACAATTTGCAAATCGTACGTATACTAATGGCCTAAATGCTGGTCTAATAGTATCCCTTTATGTGTCAAAGTTTAAACATACCATGCTAAAAAAATCATTTATAAATTTAAAAAGAAGTTAAATGTATTCACTTGAATTTTTTTGGTTGACTGAGTGACAGCTTAAACTTCTCGATGTAAATTTTGGGCAGCGTTTCTGCTTAATCTATCCTTATAACTATCTTGAAAAATTGTTTCCTGACGGTTAACAATTTATTTTTATGCTCCTAAAATAGATGAAAATAAACAGAATATTGGTATATACATATAGGACCGGATCTAATCCCTAACCCTATACTAGTAATATTAGAAATCTTTAACTTTTTAAATTTTTAAATATTCAAATACGTACCTAACTGTTGACAAAATTCTCAATATAAAGGATATAGAGAGGAGTACAGTCGCATCTTCTTCCTATGTATTTTCTTTCTTAATTTTTTTTAAAAATTATCTTCATATTTATGCTTCAAGTACGTCGGTTAAAAAAAAATCCTACAATGGGTGAGATTACTTCCTTAGCCAACATGTGGCCACCTAATTTGCCTATTCCACAATTCACATCACACGTGCACTTTTCTATAATTTTTTTATAATAATAAATATTATTATATTATTATGATTAATTAATTTAAATTTTGTTTTTCTCTTATAACTTTTAAAATATCATGTTTTATAAAATTCTAAATATACGGTTAGGACATGTTTATTTTTATCTACATTTTTACCTAAGTTTGTTTAAAACTGATCAAGATCAAATATAATATATTTTAATATTATTTTTATTATTTAACCAACTTTTAACTAAAGTTAACGTTTGTTTAGACACCGATTATTTCTAACAATCGTTTTATCATCATACTCATTTAAACGAATGTTAAAAATTTTAAACGCTCATTTTTACTCTTATATTCTCGAATAATCATATTTTATAAATAAACTATTTTATTTATTAGACAAGATCTTATGATTCAATTGACCGTTTCTATTATTATATTTTTGATTATAAAATCCATAGTTATCGTTTCAAATTTCCAGACAGGTAATTCTATTTGTTGCAACATACCAGAAGGTTTTTCATGTTCCGCTTTAACTTGGGAACAAGTTAAACATTTTGCAACATATACACATATATATTTTTTTCTTCATGCTAATACACCAATAGTTATCTTTGAGAATTTTTTTTTACATTTTATAACTTTCTGGGTACATCATATATTTGGATTTATGAGCTTATTCTAATATTCTTTTTCTTAATCCGCAAGCACCCAGATTATTGTTTTCATTCGGAGAGTTTATCATCTCCTTTGACTAATTGTTCAGTCATGCCTTCATTCCTTCAATCTTTGTTTTCATCTTTTTGGGCTTGATTTTCTGCTTCTTTAATCTTATTTATTAAATTAAGTTGTATAGTTTAAGCCTTAGACACATACTCTTTTTGGTTTCTTTGCCTCCTTTCGGCTTAAAGCATCTACTACCATATTCGTATTTCTTTTGTGATAGAGAATTTCATATTTATAGTCGTTTCATGTCTCCATCTTACTTTGTTGTCGCATATTTAATTATTTTAGGATTTGGATTCAAAATTTGTTATGATTGTGTCCATTGTCTCTTACAGCAGAATTCACATGTACTGCAAATTATCGTTCCGTGTGCACCCGCAACGGTAATTTACCTTGCATGATTACCCTACTTCATGAACTTGGCACACAAATGAGTTAATTTAGAACTTTATGTGATGAGAACTTGTCTTATCAAAGTTTTTGTGGTTTGCAATATATTTGGTTTAACTAACGTTAATTAATTAGATTAAAGAATTTCATCTCTTGATTAAAAACCATAAACTTTAATTCGTTTTACATTTGCAATAAAGTGGGTTAGTTTTCGTATTCATATAATGTTTAAAGTGGCAAGCTTTAACCTACTATGTTATTACAAGTTCGTCACATCCTTCTGACCAAAGATATAATTTAAACTCTTAGGGTCAATATAAACTGTGAAATGAACTCCATAAAGGTTATGTCTTCACAGCTTCAACGCAAAGATAATGACGCCTAATTTCAAATCAAGAGTATCATAATTCTTCTCATGGTTTTTTTTACTAACGTGATGCATAGGCAATCACTTTGTTTTGTTGCCTAAGTACACATCCTAATCCTGTATAAGAAGCATCACAATAGATAGCAAATTCTACAACACCTTTATGTAAGAATAGGATCAGAGCGTGAGTCAACTTATCTTTAAGGATTTTAAAATTTTCACTTTGTTTGGGATCCCATTCAAATTCGACAGATTTTCGAGTCAATAAGTTGATAGGAACGACTATTCATGAGAATTTCTGAATAAATCGGCGATAATAACCCGCCAAGCCTAAGGGCCTGTTTGTGATTGCTTATTTAACTTTAAAAGGACTTTTTGTCAAAAGTGCTTATTAACTTATGACTTTTTGAAATGGAGTTTTTAAAAAAGTGTTTGGATTAACTTATGGCTTTCTGTCAAAAAGTTAAGAGCTATTTCCAAAAGCTAGATTTTTTAGCTTCTTGAAAACAACTTTTCAAGACTAATCAAAAAGTTAAAATGAAAAGTGCTTTTGAGATTAACAAACACTATTTTAACTTATTAACTTTCTCAAAAAGTCAATAAGTTAATAAGTTGGTTTTAAATGGAATCCCAAACAAGGCCTAAGAAACTACACACCTCTGTTGGTGACTTGTGGTTCTCCCATTTGGTAATAGCCTCTATCTTATATGGATCTACTTGAATATCATAAGCATTAATAATATGCCCTAAACTTGTACTTTAGGGAGCCAAAAGCCACATTTAGAGAACTTCGAATACAATTTCTCATGTTGTCGTAATTCAAGTAGGGTTCTAAGATTTCATGAAAATATACCTAAGACAGGAGAAGAGATGCTGGAGAGAGCTAAAGCATTCGTACGAGGGAAGAAAGTCTACGAGCTACTAAGAGATCGAAAACCCAAAAAAGCAAGCTTCATCTGGATGGAACCCATCCAGGAGACAAGGCGAAATAAGATGGGAAAAACCTTGTTTCCATCCTCATTTTACACCAAGAAATGGTGCATTTCAACCATGTTTAATGTTCCTAGAAAACCTGCCACCGAACTGGAAGTTAAGCTTCCACCCTTGACTAAAGCCCCTAGCGACATCCTAGCAACAAAGAATGTCAAGTTTGTTAAATTTGTCCCTCTGAGACCAGATCCACGAAAAAACATGGAGAAGTTCTGTGATTTTCACAAAGAAAATGGTCATGCCACGGACGATTTCTTCTCTTTAAGAAGGCAGATAGAGTCTGCCATCAAAACGGGGAAGCTCGCCCACCTTTTGACAGAATTACAGAAAGCCCCACAGGCCAGAGCGAAGAGAAAGGATATCTTCATGCTACAACAACTACGACCCACCGTTTCCGTAAAGAAACCTCGCAACACCGGAGGTGTCAAACGTAATACAGACCACCTAGATATGTAAATGGAGTAGGAGATGTCTTTCCCACCCACACGAGGGGGAAACTTTGCAAGCAGCCTATTCACAGTCTCTGCCATCATCGCCGAGCACCATGTGCACCGAATATACATTGACACCTGAAACGTGTGAGAGATAATATATGAACACTGCTTCTTGCAGCTCGACGAAGCGATTCAAAGATCTTTGGTTAGATGTACACATGGACTGACGGGTTTTGCCGGTGAAGTCGTGTAGCCGGTCAGACAGATACAACTTCCAGTAGTAATGGGATATGAAACAGGACAAAGGGAGGTCACCATGACTTTTCTATTTATCAAAGCACAGTCATCTTACAATGTTATCTTGGGGAGACCCGGTTTATGCCTGCTGGGGGCTATAATATCAACAGTTCATTATGCGATCAAGTTTCCTACTCCAAGAAGAGTAGTAACTTTAAGTCAAACAAAGAGTGTAAGGCCGTGGAGACATTGTTAGAGGCTAGGAACAATGGGTAGGGGGGATCCATCCAAGTAACCCAAGAAAAATGGGTCTTACACCCCTTGTTCCCAGAACAGAAAATCACTATAGGCAGTCAACTTGATGATGAAACAAAAAGTAAACTTCGAGGTTTGTTATTGAATAATCTCGATATATTTTCATGGAAACCAACTGACAAGACAGATGTACCATGAAGTGAGGCACAACACCATTTAAACACTTACAGGTCAAAAGAACCAGTAGCCCCGGGATAGAAAGGATCCAAGCAGTGATAGCTGAAGTCAAGAAACTAGTAGAAGCTAGGATAGTCAAGGAGGTGAAATACGAGACTTGGGTTGCCAACCCGGTGATGGTAAAAAAGGGGGATGGAACGTGGAGAATTTGCATCGATTACAAAGATTTAAACAAAGCATACCCTAAGGATTGCTACCCACTAACTGAGATCGATTCGAAGGTAGACTCATTAGCTAGTTTCCTACTAAAGTGTTTCCTTGATGCCTTCGAAGGATACCACCAGGTGAAGAAGGCACCATAATATGAAGACAAAACAACATTTTACACCGATGTGGGTATATTCTGCTTCACCAAAATGCCATTTGGGCTAAAGAATGCGGGTGCTACGCACCAGCGCCTGATGGGCCACACCTTCCAGAGGCAAATAGGAAGAAATATGGAGGTTTACATTGATGACATAGTGGTCAAGAGTAGAAACGATGAAGGGCTGCTAGAAGACATAAACGAGACGGTCAATACCCTAAGAAGCATGAATATGAAGCTAAATCCAAAAAAGTGTTCTTTCGGAGTGGATGAAGGAAGGTTTTTGGGGGTCATAATTACGAAAAACGGCAACAGGCTAACCCAGAGATAGTTAAAGCAGTTTTTAAGATGTCGTCGCCAAGATCAGTCTAGGAAATGCAAACCCTTAACGGAATGTTAGTGGCTTTAAACAGGTTTTTAACAAAACACGCGGAGCGGTCACTGCTGTTTATTCCCACATTAAAATATTTCCTCGGGAAGAAGAGTTTTGAATGGACGACAGAAGCAGAAGGTGCCTTCCAAGAAATGAAGAAGTACCTGGGCAACCTCCCTACCTTGGCGGCTCCCCTCGTAGGAGAAAAGCTAACCATGTATCTCTCAGCATGAGATAGAGCAATCAGTGCGGTCATAATGACAGACAAAGAAGGGGCTCAAATGCATATATATTTTATCAGTCGTCCCCTAAAGGACCCCGAGGCCTGGTATTCACCCATGGAAAAGCTGGCTCTATCACTCGTACATGCTTCCAGACGCCTCAGGAGATACTTTCAAGCCCATGTAATAGAAGTTCAAACAGAACACCTGACACAACAAGTGCTCAAGCGCCTAGAGATTTCAGGAAGGCTAGC
Organism: Mikania micrantha; assembly: GCA_009363875.1. Taxonomy (NCBI): domain Eukaryota; kingdom Viridiplantae; phylum Streptophyta; class Magnoliopsida; order Asterales; family Asteraceae; genus Mikania; species Mikania micrantha. Next base: position 33,730,703 of record CM018681.1, read on the forward strand.
AAAATGGGCCATCGAGTTGGGGGCGTTTGATATAAAGTATAAACCAAGGCCGGCCGTTAAAGGGCAGGTTATAGTTAGTTTTATTACTGAAATTCCATGTGATACAGGTAAGTTGGAAGAAAGAGCCCAAGAAGAGATTTGGAACTTACACATCGATAGGGCATCTAATGATGAAGGATCAGAAGCAGGTTTGATCTGTTGGGACCTAACCAGCTGGAAGTAACTTATGCTCTAAGGCTGGACTTCAAAAGTTCCAACAACGAGGCGGAATATGAAGAAGTACTCGGGCAACCTCCCTACCTTGGCGGCTCCCCTCGTAGGAGAAAAGCTAACCATGTATCTCTCAGCATGAGATAGAGCAATCAGTGCGGTGTTAATGACAGACAAAGAAGGGGCTCAAATGCATATATATTTTATCAGTCGTCCCCTAAAGGACCCTGAGGCCTGGTATTCACCCATGGAAAAGCTGGCTCTATCACTCGTACATGCTTCCAGACGCATCAGGAGATACTTTCAAGCCCATGTAATAGAAGTTCAAACAGAACACCCGATACTGGAAGTGCTCAAGCGCCTAGAGATTTCAGGAAGGCTAGCAAAATGGGCCATCGAGTTGGGGGCGTTTGATATAAAGTATAAACCAAGGCCGGCCGTTAAAGGGCAGGTTATAGTTAGTTTTATTACTGAAATTCCATGTGATACAGGTAAGTTGGAAGAAAGAGCCCAAGAAGAGATTTGGAACTTACACATCGATAGGGCATCTAATGATGAAGGCTCAGAAGCAGGTTTGATCTGGTGGGACCTAACCAGCTGGAAGTAATTTATGCTCTAACGCTGGACTTCAAAAGTTCCAACAACGAGGCAGAATATGAAGAAGTACTTGGGCAACCTCCCTACCTTGGCGGCTCCCCTAGTAGGAGAAAAGCTAACCATGTATCTCTCAGCATGAGATAGAGCAATCAGTGCGGTGTTAATGACAGACAAAGAAGGGGCTCAAATGCATATATATTTTATCAGTCGTCCCCTAAAGGACCCTGAGGCCTGGTATTCACCCATGGAAAAGCTGGCTCTATCACTCGTACATGCTTCCAGACGCATCAGGAGATACTTTCAAGCCCATGTAATAGAAGTTCAAACAGAACACCCGATACTGGAAGTGCTCAAGCGCCTAGAGATTTCAGGAAGGCTAGCAAAATGGGCCATCGAGTTGGGGGCGTTTGATATAAAGTATAAACCAAGGCCGGCCGTTAAAGGGCAGGTTATAGTTAGTTTTATCACTGAAATTCCATGTGATACAGGTAAGTTGGAAGAAAGAGCCCAAGAAGAGATTTGGAACTTACACATCGATAGGGCATCTAATGATGAAGGCTCAGAAGCAGGTTTGATCTGGTGGGACCTAACCAGCTGGAAGTAATTTATGCTCTAACGCTGGACTTCAAAAGTTCCAACAACGAGGCAGAATATGAAGAAGTACTTGGGCAACCTCCCTACCTTGGCGGCTCCCCTAGTAGGAGAAAAGCTAACCATGTATCTCTCAGCATGAGATAGAGCAATCAGTGTTGTGTTAATGACAGACAAAGAAGGGGCTCAAATTCATATATATTTTATCAGTCGTCCCCTAAAGGACCCTGAGGCCTGGTATTCACCCATGGAAAAGCTGGCTCTATCACTCGTACATGCTTCCAGACGCATCAGGAGATACTTTCAAGCCCATGTAATAGAAGTTCAAACAGAACACCCGATACTGGAAGTGCTCAAGCGCCTAGAGATTTCAGGAAGGCTAGCAAAATGGGCCATCGAGTTGGGGGCGTTTGATATAAAGTATAAACCAAGGCCGGCCGTTAAAGGGCAGGTTATAGTTATTTTTATTACTGAAATTCCATGTGATACAGGTAAGTTGGAAGAAAGAGCCCAAGAAGAGATTTGGAACTTACACATCGGTAGGGCAACTAATGATGAAGGCTCAGAAGCAGATTAGATCTGGTGGGACCTAACCAGCTGGAAGTAACTTATGCTCTAAGGCTGAACTTCAAAAGTTCCAACAACGAGGCGGAATATGAATCTTTGCTCGCAGGATTAAAACTCACCAACGGGATGAAGGTCCACAAGCTCCAAGCACACGTTCATTCAATGTTGGTGGCCAATCAAGTCAACGGTACGCCAAAGAACCAGCCCTGAAACTGTACCTAGAAGAAGCAAGCAATCTGTTCTTAGGATTTGAAGAATGTGATGTACTTCATGATCCACGAAACAAAAATAAGAAATCAGGCGCTCTGAGTAAACTAGCATCCACCACCATCGGACACCATACAAATCAAGTCCGGGTGGAAGCGCTAGAGGCGCCATCAATATCTCAGAAAGAAGTGTGTGTCACTGAAGATGTGTCGGAACCAAATTGGATGACGAATATAGTCCAATTTCTCACAGATGGGTCCCTCCCAGATGATAAGGCGGAAACACAGAAAACACAGTCACAAGCATTGCAATACGAGTTGAAGAAAGAAGTCCTCTACCGAAGGTCATACTTCGGCCTTCTGCTAAGGTGCCTCAAGCCCGGGGAAGCTAATTATGTAATCTGAGAAATACACATGGGTATCTGTGGGATCCATGCGGGACCATGAATGGTAGTAGCAAAAGCAAGAGAGGCATGTTACTACTTTCCCGGCATGCATCAAGCTTCCACAAAAGAAATCCAAAAATGTGACAGTTTCAAAAAACATGCGCCTTTGTCACATAGAGCAAAATATGACGTGATTCCCGTTACCTTCGCCAAGCCATTTCAAAAGTGGGCAATGGATATTATAGGCCCTTTCTCGGAGGGACCAGGGAAGGTCAAATTCATTCTGGTGGCTATAGATTTGTAGCACCCAAACTTTTCACACGATTATACGTGTCAAATTTTAGGTCCCAGATTAAACTTTATCGTAAAATTATGTTCGGAAGCGTGAAAGTACCATTTCATGAGTTAAACACACTTAATTTCATAAAATTTACATTTATGATTAATAAGACTAGTGTGTTTAAGTTTAATACCACCAAAGATTTTACATAACGTTTGGTTCACCTTCAAAACATGCCCGATCTGATCGCCCGATGAATATCTATCTTTGACCTGTAATATCACATATAAGGTCACAATTAGTTCATACAAACTAAGTAAGTAAACCCCAATGGTTTCGCACAACAAAATGTAAAAAAACATTTTTCACAATCAAAATTCAAACTGAGTCATTTCTATTCGAATTGACTCTCACAATGTAATAATATCATATTACCAATCATCAACTATTGCTCACAATAGTTTAATCAAAATTACACTATGGTGTTCACATTCCCGTGCTTCCACCATAGCTATTTGTCAGCACCTCTGACTATTCACACATTTGTGATATCATAATTAATTTAAGTCTTGAGATGTTCACCCACCGGTACTTCTATCTAAGACAATTGCCAGCACCTCTGGCTATCCACCATTGTGGAGTCATAAATAATTCAAGTCTTAAGATGTTCACCCACCGGTACTTCCATCTAAGACAATTGACAGCACCTCTGGCTATCCACCATTGTGGAGTCATCAATAATTCAAGTCTTAAGATGTTCACCCACCGGTACTTCCATCTAAGACAATTGCCAGCATCTCTGGCTATCCACCATTGTGGAGTCATAAATAATTCAAGTCTTAAGATGTTCACCCACCGGTACTTCCATCTAAGATAATTGCCAGCACCTCTGGCTATCCACCATTGTGGAGTCATAAATAATTCAAGTCTTAAGATGTTCACCCACCGGAACTTCCATCTGAGACAATTGCCAGCACCTCTGGCTATCCACCATTGTGGAGTCATAAATATTAAGTCTTAAGATGTTTACCCACCGGCACTTCCATCTAAGACAATTGCTAGAACCTCTAGCTATCCACCATTATGAAGTCATAATTTCAATCAAATTACTATGATGTTCACCCACCGGTACTTCCATCATAGAGTTCCCACACTTTCATATACCAAGGTATTGGATTTATCATAGGTTGTTGAACTTTTATTATTCAACTCTCCCTATCACCAATGCCATATTTATCATACAATTTATTCAACAACAAATTCAATGTTCATTATGTGAGGTCATAGTTGTAGGATTACTTACTTAAAACACCGGCTCATCCGGCTATTCTTATGCAATCTATGTTGCATATTCAATTCAATCGTGACATAAACACATTGGTACTTAACATATATACATTAGAGTCTATTAACTCAATTATTTCCAATTTAGTTATGCACATTCATTCAAATCAATCAATTAATCACTCTTTAATGACTAAATATTCAACAATTTACCAATTCATACAATGATGCTTTCACTCAAGTTCTTTCATTATAGATCTACTACTAAATATATAGATTGACTAAATAAGTCAAACTGCTCAATCAATACATATACGTCACAATCAAGTAGACTCTTTCTAGTGCTTATATGTAATGTAACACTAAGTTGGGTAACTTACCTGGTTCATACGGTTGTTCACTTCCTACAACCTCGTTTCCACTTCTGTGGCTTATCCCTTGACTTTCACCGTCAATACCTAGTTGTAATTCACATATATATAACTACATTCAATACATATAACACATACAATCAAGTTCAACACACTTGACTGGTTTGACTTTCTCAAAGTCAATTTATCACATAATTGACTCTATCTTACTATATTTAGTAAGTTTTAGTCAATTACTGCAATTAATCATATTACATGCCTCCTTAGGCAATTCATCAAATAATTAATCTTCATTATATTAGTTACGATCTTTAATCACTTATTTTATTCAAATTCATTTATGATCATAACTGTTAATAATTTTAACATCAATTTATCACATATTAATATTTAACATATGGAACATAATCCATATTTCATTTAAAACCAGTATCTACCCATTCTACTAGTTATCACACCATGATATGGGTTTCATAATAATCGGACATTATACCGGCTTTAAAACGAAGATTTACTCGTTAAAACATCGTGTTCTTCGTTTATAATCAATCCTAGCCATCATCTAGGAAATAATCAACAACCCTAACTATATCACTACGTTCAAAATCAAGATCTAATCAATCATTATGAAGCTAGAAGGTTAAAACGAACCGTTACCTAATCTGACGGATTTCTGCACGTAGAACAATGATCTAGGCTTGTAGATACGATCCCTAGGATGATCTGAACGTTTAGAAGCCTTCAAGATGAAGTTCAAGAGCTAAAAATTGAGTTTTTTTTGCCTGTAGGTCGAACAACTTCGAGAGGAGAAGGATTTTGCCTTTCCCCAAGCAATCTGATCTTTAAACAGTTTTTGCCGACTCACTGCGTGCCAGGCGTACCGCTCCAACCTGGATTTTGGTCCGGGGCGTACTGCCCCAGGTATATTTCGTCCAATTTTTGATTTTTGCTTCGTTTCGTGATTCCGGACAATCCGTAACTCCGTTTCGCGCACGGTTTTTTCCCACATTCATAATTTCTCACATATTTTCAAATTACATCAATCACAATTGTTCAATTAATGTTTATTTCAAATACATTTCATTATTAAAACTGATTGTTACAAATCTCCCTTCGTTACAAAGGTTTCGTCCCCGAAACCGATTAAACATCAAAAAGGAAAGGATAATACTTTCTCATTTCATTTTCTAACTCCCACGTGGCTTCAGAACCTTTTCTGTTTTTCCACTGAACCTTCACTTGGCTCAATGATTTATTCCTAAGGTGTTTGACTTTCCTGTCAAGTATTACCACCGGCTTTTTCGCATAGTTCAACTTGTTATCAATTTCCAAGTCCTCTAGTGGTACATAAGCCGATTCATTAGACAGACATTTTCTCACACATGACACATGAAAAGTGTCATGTATGCCATTCAATTCCTCCGGTAGCTCAAGACGATAAGCAACACTACCTATCCGAGCTATAATTCTGAATGGTCTGATAAAATGTAGACTTAATTTCCCTTGCTTCCTGAAACGTATAACACCTTTTCAAGAAGAGACCTTTAACAAGATAAAATCTCCTACCTGGAACTCAATAGACCTCATATGCTTATCAGCATAGGCTTTCTGACGATCTTGTACCGCCTTCAAATGAACTAGAATCTGATCTATATGTTCATTTGTTACCTTAACTACCTTTTTATTTGCCAGTTCTCATTGCCCAACTTCTCCTCAAGACACAGGAGTACGACATTTCCTCCCATACAACATTTCATATGGAGACATCCCAATACTGGAATGATAATTATTATTATATGAGAATTCAGCTAAAGGTAGATAATTATCCCAGCTACCCTCAAAATCTATTATACACGCTCGTAACATATCCTCCAACGTTTGAATGGTCCTTTCACTTTGACCATCAGTCTGAGGATGATACGCCGTGCTTATCAACAATCCCAATTCTTCCGGAAAATTTCTCCAGAAACGAGAAGTAAATTAAGTGTCTCAATCAGAAATAATCGTCACTGGAACACCATGCTTAGACACCACTTCTCTTACATACATTTTAAGCATAATTGAACGTTTACCCTTAAATAAACGTGATTATTATACATGATTCCACATAATCAATCTACAATTTATTATTTGGTTTGACTTTCTTCATCCAAACCAAATCATATCCAAACCAAATCATATACTCAAGTGTATTTCTACATACATCTTACCTCTCTTTTGAATAATCACATAAATATTCATCCCATTATATGTATGAATACAATTTATACCTAGTATAATTATCCTATTTCTTTACAAATAGGCATAACTTTGACCTTTAAAAGTCAAACATCATATATAATGTATTTAACACACAACAACAACCGAATGACTTATCATTCGCGTTATTCATTTATTCCATAACTGAATGACTTCACTTTCGCGTTATTTGTTATCTCATAAGAGCTGTTAATTACACACAATGAGAGTTCCTACATCATTTACATAGATAGGCATTTTTATCTACCATTCATGTTCAACCATTATCATTTAACACAACATATATATACGCACACAAAACTCCATTTGTGCATCATATTTCCCAAAAGTCAAAGTTAAACAATTTGACTCTTGAATTTTGAATGTCTACATCCTTGTAGGTCATCTTTTGTTCACACACCTTGTGAATCTATCTCATTGGAATTGCAAGTCTTATGTTCACACACCTTGTGAATCAAAGCATGCACGTTACCAATTTAATGTCTACACAGTTGTAGATCACCTTTTTGTTCACACACCTTGTGAATCAATTACATTGGAATTGCATGTCTTATGTTCACACACCTTGTGAATCAGCATGCACATTACCAATCCACCATTTGTTCACACACCTTGTGAATCAATTACATTAGAATTGCATGTCTTATGTTCACACACCTTGTGAATCAGCATGCACATTACCAATCCACGATTTGCTCACACTCCTTGTGAATCAATTACATTGGAATTGCATTTCTTATGTTCACACACCTTGTGAATCAGCATGCACATTACCAATCCACCATTTGTTCACACACCTTGTGAATCAAATTACATTGGAATTGTATGTCTTATGTTTACACACCTTGTGAATCAGCATGCACATTACCAATCCACCATTTCAATCAACTCAACTAATCAAGTATATGTGCTAAATGCACAAACACTTGTAGTGTGGACTCACCCCGTCCTACAACTACAAGCTCAATCAAATAGGTAACTTATTATCATGTACATGGTTTACCCCCAATGCCACAAAAATGTGGACTTACATGACAAACACCAACGCCATTTCATTATGGACTTACATGACAAATATCAATGCCATTTCATTATGGACTTACATGACAATATTCATGCCACGCACCAGTGGTCTTACATTAGTTTCACACGAATGTGAATCGTCTCCTATTATCAGTGTCAGTTATTTTAAACATATAATGACACTTTTATTAGTTATGCAATTTATTATAACATTAATCAATTTCAACAATCCGAATACCACCCCATGTGGTTGCATATTCATATACTTCCACACAATGTTGATTATCATCAATTTATAGTGTCAACTATAATTTATCGTTTAATAACACTTTTCAACTTATGCAATTAGCACATAACACTCATCCAATACTACAAGACATCTATCAAGTAGTTAAATACCACCACCAGGTGGTTTCATATTCATATTTTTAATATTTCATGAAACATATGGTCAATTTACCATTCAATTTATCACAGTTACTACAAGTCAATTACAAGTAGTTTCAACAAACATACTCACTAATATGTCTTATGGTTGCATATTAGTAAGTAAGTAACTCACCTATTCACATTAACCATAACTTTGACTTTTTAAAAGTCAACATCGTTCAACACATACTCACATATTGACCAATCCACACGCATGTGAATTCTCCCAATACCTCTCTAAGGAGGAGTTACATGACAACTCAATGTCATTCTAAGATGATTTTTACACGTCAAACACAACGTCACTCCTTAGTGGTCTTACAAACAAATTCAACGCCACTCACAAGTGGTCTTATATGATAAATCCAATGCCATACACCAATGGTCTTACATGTTAAATCCAATGCCACTCACTAGTGGTCTTACATGTTAAATCCAATGCCACTCACCCGTGGTCTTACATGTTAATACACGCAAAATGCCATACGTCATGGTCTTAAATTTGCTTTAACACTATTATGAATAGTTTCCAATTCAATGTGTCTATTACTATCAACATATAATGACACTATCACTAGTTATGAAACCATATCATAACATTCACCATACGTATACAAATTGTATACTTACAATTCTATATATCCCGCATATAGATTATATGCACATTATATGAATTATTCACATGTTTAAATCATTACATTTCAAACTTAAACATGTATAAACACATAAACACAATTGTGTGTCTTTTTCCTATTTTACCCTCAACGGGTCAAATTTCACATTTTTGATTCATGTCTACATCTCAAGTGTTATTACCTACACTCAAGTAGGTCTTTTCACATTAATCTTCCAATTCATTTCTCTTGAATTGGTAACACTATTACACACTGGTAATAGATACATTAAACTCATAACACCTTACCTAATTTCAATAGCCTAAGTATAAAATAATTCCCATAAAGAACTTGTTCATATCATGTTTGTACTAGTAAGTTGGCCACACATACTAATCCACTCATTATATGCCCAATTCCTTACTTCCTTCATTTCATACTCAAGACATTGATTTTGGTTTCAAACAATCACATAATCACACTTCATATATAATATTCCATACTCCATTTATCAGATAATACAGGAAATAGATATGCTGACCTCATACATTCGGCATGATGATCGGGTCTTCGAATCAAACGTTATGTTTTCATATCAAGAGCACCAGAGTTTGAGATCAAGACGCTCTTGATTCACTCAAACCATTTCTCTGATACCAACTTTGTAACACCCAAACTTTTCACACGATAATACGTGTCAAATTTTAGGTCCCAGATTAAACTTTATCTTAAAATTATGTTCGGAAGCGTGAAATTACCATTTCATGAGTTAAACACACTTAATTTCATAACATTTACATTTATGATTAATAAGACTAGTGTGTTTAAGTTTAATACCACCAAAGATTTTACATAATGTTTGGTTCAGCTTCAAAACATGCCCGATCTGATCGCCTGATGAATATCTATCTTTGACCTGTAACATCACATATAAGGTCACAATTAGTTCATACAAACTAAGTAAGTAAACCCCAATGGTTTCGCACAAAAAAAATGTAAAAATACATTTTTCACAATCAAAATTCCTAAGTCATTTCTATTCGAATTGACTCTCACAATGTAATAATATCATATTACCAATCATCAACTACTGCTCACAATAGTTTAATCAAAATTACACTATGGTGTTCACATTCCTGTGCTTCCACCATAGCTATTTGTCAGCACCTCTGACTATTCACACATTTGTGATATCATAATTAATTTAAGTCTTGAGATGTTCACCCACCGGTACTTCCATCTAAGAAAATTGCCAGCACCTCTGGCTATCCACCATTGTGAAGTCATAAATAATTCAAGTCTTAAGATTTCACCCACCGGTACTTCCATCTAAGACAATTGCCAGCACCTCTGGCTATCCACCATTGTGGAGTCATAAATAATTCAAGTCTTAAGATGTTCACCCACCGGTACTTCCATCTAAGACAATTGCCAGCACCTCTGGCTATCCACCATTGTGGAGTCATAAATATTAAGTCTTAAGATGTTTACCCACGGGCACTTCCATCTATGACAATTGCTAGAACCTCTAGCTATCCACCATTGTGAAGTCATAATTTCAATCAAATTACTATGATGTTCACCCACCGGTACTTCCATCATAGAGTTCCCACACTTTCATATACCAAGGTATTGGATTTATCATAGGTTGTTGAACTTTTATTATTCAACTCTCCCTATCACCAATGCCATATTTATCATACAATTTATTCAACAACAAATTCAATGTTCATTATGTGAGGTCATAGTTGTAGGATTACTTACTTAAAACACCGGCTCATCCGGCTATTCTTATGCAATCTATGTTGCATATTCAATTCAATCGTGACATAAACACATTGGTACTTAACATATATACATTAGAGTCTATTAACTCAATTATTTCCAATTTAGTTATGCACATTCATTCAAATCAATCAATTAATCACTCTTTAATGACTAAATATTCAACAATTTACCAATTCATACAATGATGCTTTCACTCAAGTTCTTTCATTATAGATCTACTACTAAATATATAGATTGACTAAATAAGTCAAACTGCTCAATCAATACATATACGTCACAATCAAGTAGACTCTTTCTAGTGCTTATATGTAATGTAACACTAAGTTGGGTAACTTACCTGGTTCATACGGTTGTTCACTTCCTACAACCTCGTTTCCACTTCTGTGGCTTATCCCTTGACTTTCACCGTCAATACCTAGTTGTAATTCACATATATATAACTACATTCAATACATATAACACATACAATCAAGTTCAACGCACTTGACTGGTTTGACTTTCTCAAAGTCAATTTATCACATAATTGACTCTATCTTACTATATTTAGTAAGTTTTAGTTAATTACTGCAATTAATCATATTACTTGCCTCCTTAGGCTTTAAACACTTATTTTATTCAAATTCATTTATGATCATAACTGTTAATAATTTGAACATCAATTTATCACATATTAATATTTAATCCATGGATCATAATCCATATTTCATTTAAAACCATAATATACCCATTCTACTAGTTATCACACCATGATATGGGTTTCATAATAACCGGACATTATACCGGCTTCAAAACGAAGATTTACCCGTTAAAACATCGTCTTCTTCGTTTATAATCAATCCTAGCCATCATCTAGGCAATAATCAACAACCCTAACTATATCATTACGTTCAAAATCAAGATCTAATCAATCATTATGAAACTAGAAGGTTAAAACGAACCGTTACCTAATCTGACGGATTTCTGCGCGTAGAACAACGATCTAGGCTTGTAGATACGATCCCTAGGATGATCTGAATGTTTAGAAGCCTTCAAGATGAAGTTCAAGAGCTAAAAATTGAGTTTTTGTCGCCTGGAGGTCGAACAAGTTCGAGAGGAGAAGGATTTTGCCTTTCCCCATGCAATCTGATCTTTAAACAATTTTTGCCGACTCACAGCGCGCCGAGCGTACCGCCCCAACCCGGAGTTTGGTCCGGGGCGTACCGCCCCAGGTCTATTTCGTCCAATTTTTGATTTTTGCTTCGTTTCGCGATTCCGGACAATTCGTAACTCCGTTTCACGCACGGTTTTCTCCCACATTCATAATTTCTCATATATTTTCAAATTACATCAATCACAATTGTTCAATTAACGTTTATTTCAAATATGTTTCATTATTAAAACTGATTGTTACAAGATTATTTCACAAAATAGGTAGAGGCCAAGCCATTGGCATCAATCATTGGGCAACAAATAAAGAAATCCGTATGGGAAAACCTCATATGTTGCTTTGGGCTACCATTGTTTGTATCGTGATAGATAATGGAAAACATTTTGCTGATAACACGTTGGGCAAGTGGTATAAGGAATTACAGATCGAACAAATTTTCACCTCAGTGTCACACCCACAAGGAAATGGGCAGGTAGAACAGGTAAACCGAAGCATCATAGAGGGGATTAAAACACTCCTGACTGTGGAAGGTGGAAACTGGATAGAAGCATTCCCATACGTCATGTGGGCCCACGGGACGATGCCTAAAACAAGCACCGGCAAAACCTCGTTCAGCCTTACCTTTGGAACCGAAGCGTTAATACCAGCCGAAGAAGGGATCCCCACAAGAAGAGTCTGCCAGATGCAAGAAGTTGACAATGATGCAGAATTAAGCTATCACACCCCGAGCCGGCGGGACAAATTGACTTCCCCGCCGAGCAGAAGGTTCTCGGGGCGCGATATCGTGAGTGATAATCGTGATGATCAGATTGTTTACATAGAATCAACATTGAGAATAACTAAAACACAAATAACAGTTAACTAGGATTACAAAGTTAAATTACAACTGTTAATGCTTGATAATTTAACTAAGTAAACCTATCAAAAGAATCAAATGTTTTCTATCTTGTGTCAATACAAGATATTAAATAGCTTCACAACGTTCATCAAAACATGAACTTTTCAAAATCTACTAGGTCCTCTAACTGGGCATCCTTGTATGCATTCCTTAGTCTTAGCTTATTCATGTACGTCACCTGAGAAAGCATGTAAGAAAACAAAGTCAACACAACAGTTGGTGAGTTCATATAGTTTAGTATTTGAAAAATAGCTTTTGCAAACCTTTTTCGGTAACAACCTTAACCTCATTAACATCACGTGTAATATCCAGATCGGTATGCTTATATGTAGGGCATACGAAAGGGTCGAGCCTACAACTCGCCCAGATGCCATCCCACCACAAACTAATCCACATATGGCACTGTTGTTAATGATAATTAAGCGTTTTAGCTACCATCCAATTCCATCATAGTTTCAAGCCTCCTGTTTAGAAGTTTAAGATATCTACCCAATAGCATTCACAAACCCTTTTCGGTACAACCTTAATCTCATTAACATCACCGGTAATATCCAATTCGGTATGCTTATATATAGGGCATATGTAGGCTCGAACTTACCGCCCGCCTAGCCAACATCTATCCTACCACATACTAAATCACATATGACATTTTTGTTAATGATAATTAAGCGTCTTACCTACCACCCAACCCCATCATAGTTTTGAGTATCCTGATTTATGAGTTTCAACACGCACAGAGTAGCATTTGAGTATCAAGTTTTGAGAGTTACCATTATGGACAACTGAACACCCTAAGGAATTTCAGCATCCATCCATAACGGAACTAAATAGGACTCGCGACATCGGTGTTTTGATAGAGGAGTCTTCAAGATAACACAAAGTCAACTAGTAGAGACCAAAATCATCCTAGTCACTCGTCACAACCATGGGTGAATCAAGAAGAACACTGAATGACTAGTAGGGCTTGACCAATGTCAAGACGCAGTGGCCAATCAGTCTGTCTTACATGATTTTAACGACAAAGAGCACTGATGACTAGTAGGGCTTGACTAATGTCAAGACGCGGCGAACAATCAGTCTGTCTTACGATGTCCGATAGCTTAAGCATACAAGTTTATAGCATTCACATAGTCTTACTGATGACTAGTAGGGGTTGACACGTAGGTCAACACGCGGCGGTCAATCAGCCTGTAGTCTTAGCATCCCAAGCATATTAAGCATTTAAGTGTTTTAAGCATTAAAAGCATATCAAGTGTACAAGTGTTTATAGCATTTCAAGCATATAAGTCTTTATAGCCTTTTGAGCATGTGAGTCTTTCTGAGTTTAAGTTTTCAAGCTTTCATAAGTATGGTTTTCAAAAGCATTCCTAGTTTTAGTATTGTCTTTCTTATGCATTTAAAAGCTTTGAGAGTTTTAAGTAAATAAGTATAAGTGTAAACAGCATTAGCATTAAGGTTAAGAGTACAAAATATTAACTTTTACAATAAGTCTATGAAGTATTAGCAATTAGAGTAAGTGTATACAGTATTAGCCTTTAGAACGAGTGTATCAAGTATTAGCATTTAGCGTTAGTGTTCAGAGCCTTAGCAATTAGAATAAGTGTTCAAAGCATTAGCATTTAGACTTTGCATGTAGCATTAGTATATAGTATTAGCATGTAGCCTGAGCGTATAGTACTAGAATATAGTATTAGCATATAGACTTATCATGTAGCATTCCCATGTAGCATTTAGATTAGGAGTATAAAGTATTAGAATAAAGCATTAGCACTGTAGTATGAATGTGTTAGCATTATGAATAAGTTTAAGAGCATTTAAGAAACATTTAAACATTTATTTAAAATGTGTAAACATGCTTCTCAGTCCCGAAGTAAAAACAAAATAGTTTGAAAAGGGACAAATGAACTCACCTTGTGTTTGAAGTGGTTGACTTAGCTTAAACTAGACTGCACGCGCTCGTTGTAGTATTTGTTGTTATGTTCACGACCCTGTATTGATTTCATGTTGTTGTAACTTATAAGCATGAGCTGTAAAGATTTGTGTCTGTGTTTATGTGTTAGCCATAAAGTTGGCTAACACCCCTCAGTCTTGGTCATTATTCGGCCCTTATTTCAAGTGTCCTAGATTGTTATTACTATGTGACTTTATGTTGTGTGTTTAGACTTGATTCCCACTTGAAAATATATAAACCTTGACATTAGTGTTAGTCATTTGTTTTGATATGAGGCTTAGTAATTAAACCCAAAGATAGACTTAGGTAATAACCCTTGTAAAAGCTTAATGTTTCGAGATTGTCAAGTTCCTTAGATCAAAACCATGACCACCTTTGTAGTAATTTACCCGACCTTCATAATTCCATGTATGTTATCACTAAATATGTTTATTACTTCTTTAGTTATTTGGGCCGAACTAGATCATGGGTCCATTGTATATGCTTGGGCCGGATCCATTGATATTGGGCCTAACAATTATGGGTCGATTGGAATATAAGAAATGGGCCTAACTATTGGGCCGAATCTGTTTCTCATTGGCCAACTATGGAACTGGGTTTCGGCCGAATGTAGGTTGGCCTTGGTTAAAGTGGGGGTGTTGGGCCACTGTTGGGCCGAATGTAAGTGGGCCGACAAGGTGGGGAATGCAACTGAGACTTTCTTGATCAACTGGAGAGTGGCCGAATGGTGTTAAACTGATCTGTGGGAAGGGTATCTCCATTCCAGCGAACCTCTGGGTTCGTTTGGTTTAGGTTCGGTCCCTGCTATAGGTCAGGTTCGGCCATGGACAATAGGTTCGCAAGAAGTCTAGTTCGTAGGCCCTTTGTAGGTTCGGTGCTGGGTGGTTGTCTGCTCAAGGGTTCGGCTATCCACTGGCTTAGGTTCGTGGCAGTCACACACAGAGGTTCGCATGCATGCAAGTTCGTGACTTCATGATTCGAGGAGGGTTCGTCTAGATGTAGGGTTCGGCTGATGGTGGTAGGTTCGTCTGATGATGAGAAGGTTCGGCTTTGACCAAGAGGTTCGCCTAGCAGGATATGGGTTCGCTTGGGTGGGCTTCGGCTGATCGAAGGTTCGGCTAGCCAGCTTCCACACAAACCTGCACCTGCACCTTCACCCTCATCTTCATCGCGTGTCACCTGTCCTAAGCTGTTTACACACTTGTATTTGGTGACAATGGATTCTTGAGGGTGCAGAGGTCATAGGAGGTGGGTCTAGGACCGGTTAGGGTTTGTGTAACAAAACCCAAAGTGAAAAACCCTAAGTGTTCGAACTTTCAAAGCTCATTACCTCAATTTGTAGTGGCTAACTTCCCCGATCTGCTGTACTTTCTTGTAGAGGAGATCAATACCTTCGTTTAGGCTCAAGAACCACTCAATTTCGTTGAGAAATGAGTGAGTTATGGGATTTTGAAGTTCAAGATTTTAGAGAGAGAGTGATGGCCGGATTTTGTAGTTTAGAGAGACAGAGGAGTTGGAAGAAATGAGGAAAAAAGCCTCATTTAGGGCTTTTATACTACGGGTGGGTTCGAGTTTGTTTTTGTTGCTCGGTTCGTGTTTTCGTTGTGTTTCCGGAACGTAACACGTAAATTTTATGTATTTTAAACAAAAGATTTTCTTTAATTACTTTTTGATGAGTTTCAAAATTGTAAAACGTAAAATATTATATTTTCTTATATTATTATCGTTCGAGTCGTTTTTCGTTTTTGTTTCGTCAGAACGTGTCACCATCGTGCGTATTCGTTCGAATCGTCACTCGAACGAACACAACTTTGATTTCACTTTCTGATTTTTGTTTTCTACTTTTCAGTCATCATTTCAGAACGTTAAACTTTCAGAGTTATTCGTACAGATCGTCACCTATACGAATAATTCGTCGATTTAGCATTCTGTAACAACAACCATTATGGTTTTGTTCTGTTTAACCTCGCATACGTTTATACATAATAGTATCAAATCAAGCATCTGTGTGTCGGTTCAGTGTTGTCTGATATGTTTTTGACTGTTAAACCGTGAGATTTAATCAGGTTTCAAAAACAGTTGCATAATAGTTTAGTGTCAAGCATCACAATGTTAATACCACCTAAATAATTCACACAGTTTGCACCTGAGTTACTGTGCAAGTTACTGTACAGATCAATGTTCCGGTAACGTTTCCGGCACTGATGTTACATAAGCCTTAAGTTGGACCTCTTAGAAGAGCGACGGATGGCGGCTGCTATTCGGGAGGCAAGACACAAAAAAAAGGTTGAATGATACTACAACTCTAGGGTCAAAAAACAGATTTTTAAAGAGGGGGAATATGTCTTGAGAGACAAAGAAGCCAACAGAGCCGAGAATCAAGGAAAGTTAGGCCCTCGATGGGCGGTACCATACCAAGTCAGTGAAGTCAGGAAAAATGGAGCATACAAGCTGGCTCGTTTGGACGGAACCGGTGTTCCACGCACCTGGAATGGAGCCTAGCTCCGCAAATGTTATATGTAATTGAAACTTCACCCCGACCGATGGCGGAAACATCGGGGCGGCATGAAGTGTAGATTGCTCATAGCATAATGTATATAGTTTTAAATAATTCAAAAGTTGAATTCAATTCATCATTTAATTCAAACATTAAATACATTGTTTAACAATTCAAAACACTAACTATTACATTAATTGAATTCAAAACATTAAAAATAACTAAGCTCAAATCCAAGCTCAATAATATAGCTAATTGGCATTCCCACCTAAAACATGTTTTAAAATAAAGTGTCAACTACAAAGAGTTGGTGAGTTATCATAAGTGTGTTCATATTACAAAATAGTTTAATGATAGATAAGTTAACACATGTGATTACAAAGCAAAATGCACATAGATTGTAAATGAACAAACATTATATCAGATAGTTAAATTTGACCAGTAGGGAAACAATTACCGCGAGATTTCCCCCACAGGGAAAACCCATCCTGGGTGGGTGGTCAATCCAATGGAATCCATTATTGCTACCGATAGATAAATTGTGATCAATGCAAGTTCAATAGATAAGTTCAATAGATAAGTTCAAAACAACTAAGGCCATTTAAGCTAAGTTCACATGGTTTAAAGTTGAGATAAGTTCAAAAATAACATGTTTCACCCCAAAAGTTCAAAACAAGTAAAAGAGGGGCTATGAAGACTCACCTTAGTGTATGAGGTAGTCTTTGCAATAGTTGTCTATAATTCAAATAATGTCCAGCACAAATTCAATGTTCACCTAAATAGTTTAATAGGCATATGTTAACATAGCCATATCTTTCTTATGGATTTATATAAGTTCTAAATGAATCAACGGTTTCGATTTGTTTTGAATAATCAAGGCCTTAAATGCAATGTAAGTTATTTGTTAAATGAGAATAATGATGCGGTTTATATGTTTAAATTGCTCATGTTGTCATAAAATATAAGTTTCATGTTTTGGAGTTTAACTAATTTATGTTTAACGAAAAAAATACTCGTATTATAGTTTACTTGCAAAACAAATATTTTAAAGATTTTATCAATCCATTTATCATAGCATATTTTAATTATAAATGTGAAATAAAAGTAAGTTGTAAAATCTTTATAACGAATAGATTTTATAAAAAAGGCATTAGAATGTTTAAAAAATCTAATATTTTGGTTTATCAAAATCTTTGAACAAAAATTTTTTGTAGAAATTAGTAAATTTTTATGTATATAAAATTTACAAATTTTAATTAAAACTATTAAGTTATTTTATTATTATTATTATAAAAAATGAGATAATAAGTAATATAAAATTTTATTTTAACAGAATATATACATACATACATACATACATACATACATACATACATACATACATACATACATACATACATACATACATACATACATACATACATACATACATACATACATACATATTTTATCAAATAATTTCTGTGATTTTAGAATTTAAAAATAATTTTTAAATAAAAAGAAATCCAAAAAAATGGTCCAGACTGGTTCTAACCGGCCCGGAGAGATTCAAAACTGTGACCTCAATGTGGAAACAAAGTGTGTTAACCAGTTGATCTGGAGCGTACTCCGTGAAAACCAACCGTTTCAATAGGTTATAATATAGTCCTGACTTGTTTCCCTAAATTAGTTTCAAAATAAACGAACCCTAACCAGTTCTTTGATCAAATTCGATTTCCAGGGAATTCGATAGCACCTGTATTTATGGGGCTATCATCAATAATTGAAAGACGAGTAGAATGGTGCAAGAAACACCTACCTATTTTCCCGATTTGATCGAACTCGACTATAGAATATTAGGCGCACGAACCATAAGCTTTTGGGGTCTTGATTTGAGATTTAACATCACTGTATTTCAGGTCGTCCGTACATATGTACGATTGTACTGTTACGACCAGATTATAATTATTAATGATAATTAATTATTGGATGATATTATTAATGATTGGTATATATATTGAGAACATATTATCATACGCGTAAACCATGGGAAGTTTAGTTGTAACCCAACTAAACAGAACCAGTGAGTTTATCGCTGTTGCATTCATGGATATTGGATTACTGGTTTGGAATGGAAAGGAATTAGGAGTCGGTTTTTGTTTGGTTGCTAAACATAGTCAAGGACACATGGTCATGGTTTATCGAAATAGCGGTGGGACGGTGGCAGGGGCGGTTGCGACTGACCCCTACATATGCCCTATACATATGCATATTTCGGTCTATCACGGATGTGTCAGTGACTTGGTTTACTGGGTTTTGGGATTTGGATTTATAATATTAAAGTTAATGAAATAATGAAAGGGTTATCGGAAATTATACGCGATGGTGAGGTTACGAATATAAATTAAGCGCAAATATTAATTCAGAAATATTAACTTAATAATGTATTCACATGAGTGACGATTCACACGAATATAATTATTGAGAATAATGTTCTGAAACAATATTCCATTAATCCTAAATCGACTCGAAATACGGTACGAGCGTCAGATTCGCAAAGGTGACGATCTTTACGAATACGTACGTAAGTAACGCGTTACGACGAGATAATTAAATAATATTTAACGATATTAAAATAAGAATAACAAATAAATAGCGTTTATTAGAAATCACAACCTAAAATGGATTTCAAATAAATTGTTTATTAAATAAACAATTTAACCGAATCGTTTACAAAACGACCATATCTAAACAAAAATCATTTGTATTAAAAACAAAACATATTTAATTGAAATAATTATACGCGATGGTGAGGTTACGAATATAAATTAAGCGCAAATATTAATTCAGAAATATTAACTTAATAATGTATTCACATGAGTGACGATTCACACGAATATAATTATTGAGAATAATGTTCTGAAACGATATTCCATTAATCCTAAATCGACTCGAAATACGGTACGAGCGTCAGATTCGCAAAGGTGACGATCTTTACGAATACGTACGTAAGTAACGCGTTACGACGAGATAATTAAATAATATTTAACGATATTAAAATAAGAATAACAAATAAATAGCGTTTATTAGAAATCACAACCTAAAATGGATTTCAAATAAATTGTTTATTAAATAAACAATTTAACCGAATCGTTTACAAAACGACCATATCTAAACAAAAATCATTTGTATTAAAAACAAAACATATTTAATTGAAATAATTTATGTCTAATAATGAAACGATTTAAATAAAATCATTTTATAAAAATGAAACATAATTATTCTAGATGTTCCGTATTTTAAAACACGTTTACGAGTAAGAACCGGGCATTTCATTATTTTCACTCGATAAAAACGTAAGTAACGCGTTGCGACGAGATAATTAAATAATATTTAACGATATTAAAATAAGAATAACAAATAAATAGTGTTTATTAGAAATCACAACCTAAAATGGATTTCAAATAAATTGTTTATTAAATAAACAATTTAACCGAATCGTTTACAAAACGACCATATCTAAATAAAAATCATTTGTATTAAAAACGAAACATATTTAATTGAAATAATTTATGTCTAATTACGAAACGATTTAAATAAAATCATTTTATAAAAATGAAACATAATTATTCTAGATGTTCCGTATTTTAAAACACGTTTACGAGTAAGAATCGAGCATTTCATTATTTTCACGCGATAAAAACGAGACCGAGCACGCGTGGAATGATACGCGATATAAGCGCGAATATTAATTCAAAAATATTAACTTAATAATGTATTCGCATGAGTGACGATGCACACGAATATAATTATTGAGAATAATGTTCTGAAACGATATTCCATTAATCCTAAATCGACTCGAAATACGGTACGAGAGTCGGATTCGCAAAGGTGACGATCTTTACGAATACGTACGTAAGTAACGCGTTACGACGAGATAATTAAATGATATTTAACGATATTAAAATAAGAATAACAAATAAATAGTGTTTATTAGAAATCACAACCTAAAATGGATTTCAAATAAATTGTTTATTAAATAAACAATAACCGAATCGTTTACAAAACGACCATATCTAAATAAAAATCATTTGTATTAAAAACGAAACATATTTAATTGAAATAATTTATGTCTAATTACGAAACGATTTAAATAAAATCATTTTATAAAAATGAAACATAATTATTCTAGATGTTCCGTATTTTAAAACACGATTACGAGTAAGAACCGAGCATTTCATTATTTTCACGCGATAAAAACGTAAGTAACGCTTTGCGACGAGATAATTAAATAATATTTAACGATATTAAAATAAGAATAACTAATAAATAGCGTTTATTAGAAATCACAACCTAAAATGGATTTCAAATAAATTGTTTATTAAATAAACAATTCAACCAAATCGTTTACAAAACGACCATATCTAAATAAAAATCATTTGTATTAAAAACGAAACATATTTAATTGAAATAATTTATGTCTAATTACGAAACGATTTAAATAAAATCATTTTATAAAAATGAAACATAATTATTCTAGATGTTCCGTATTTTAAAACACGTTTACGAGTAAGAACCGAGCATTTCATTATTTTCATTCGATAAAAACGAGACCGAGCACGCGTGGAATGATACGTGATATAAGCACGAATATTAATTCAGAAATATTAACTTAATAATGTATTCGCATGAGTGACGATTCACACGAATATAATTATTGAGAATAATGTTCTGAAACGATATTCCATTAATCCTAAATCGACTCGAAATACGGTACGAGCGTCGGATTCGCAAAGGTGACGATCTTTACGAATACGTACGTAAGTAACGCGTTACGACGAGATAATTAAATAATATTTAACGATATTAAAATAAGAATAACAAATAAATAGCGTTTATTAGAAATCACAACCTAAAATGGATTTCAAATAAATTGTTTATTAAATAAACAATTTAACCGAATCGTTTACAAAACGACCATATCTAAATAAAAATCATTTGTATTAAAAACAAAACATATTTAATTGAAATAATTTATGTCGAATTACGAAACGATTAAAATAAAATCATTTTATAAAAATGAAACATAATTATTCTAGATGTTCCGTATTTTAAAACACGTTTACGAGTAAGACCCGAGCATTTCATTATTTTCACGCGATAAAAACAAGACCGAGCACGCGGGGAATGATACGCGATATAAAGGGGAAACACCCTCCTTCTCCTTCATTTTTTTCATCTCTTCCTTCTCTCTCTAGCTCCACCAAGAGCACCAAATTCGTCACCAACATTTCCCCCAACTTCTCCCTAGATTTTCTCCCTCGTTACCCGACGGATTCGCAAGATCTTGGCGCCTACGCGTTCGTGGGATCGAGAGGAACAAGAAGATACAAAGAAAACTAGCTTGGGGATCACCATTTCGAGGTAAATCTGAGGATTTAGTTTCGGTCTTATTATAAATCACAAACCCTTTAGTTTACTGGTGTTATAACGAATTTTAGAACTTGTAAAACATTAAAAAGAGTTAACATGAGGGAGTAGGATTGCTTGGATCAAACCTGTAACAGAAAACGTTTAGAAATCGATGAGGATGATGATGAGGGGTACGAGTTACAAGGTTCGTGGAGGTGCTGTGGCCGAACCCGACCACAGACGAACCTCTTCTGTGCAATAACATAGGGGCCGAACCTATTTTCTGTTGCCAAACCTTGCCCTGCAACGAACCTGTGATAGCCCTATAACGAACCTGTGATAGCCTGCAACGAACCCTGGCCATGCCGAAGGTTATCCCAGCCAAACCCTGGATCAGCTTGTGCCGAACCCTGCTTCTCACATTAGCTAAACCTTTTCCCCTTGAACACACGCAGCTGGTGGCCGAACCCTAAAGGGGGAGCCGAACCTAGGCCTAGTTATCACCACCAAACCTGCTAACCCTAAACTCGCGAACCTGCTTGGAAGTGGGGCGAAGCTTGGGTTGCAGCGAACCTCCTCATGCCATCGGCCGAACCCTTTGGTCAGCATGCATTAGCAGCCCACGAGCCGAACCTTAACTCCATGTTTGGCCGAACCATGTCCATTGTGGGAGCCGAACCTATGGGGGAAACAAAATTGGTTCGCTGGTTTTAGGAGGGGTTACCGGACCTGAACACCAAACGGGAACAACGAGCTAGCCGAGCTTAAGGACTAAGGACAACCATTGCATACATAAAGATTATCAAGTCACCACCTTTTCTCTCTCTAAAATTCGATTGTTATAATTAAGATAAAAGTAAATTGAGGATAATTCTAATTTAAGTGTCAAAGTTTTAAACACAAAGTTTGATTTTAAATAAATGAAATACAAGGTGGTCAAGATAATCGAATTGGCATGCATATATAAGTGTGTTTACGATTAAAGATATCATCCTTATCATATATATCTACAAATTGTACATAGGGCCTCAAGACTCGATTATCTTCGTTTAATAGATAAAGGCTAACAAGAGGGAACTACATTGGATAAACGATTAAGTACAAAACCTTGAGTATCTTACTTTAACTTAAGTGTTACAATTTAAGCTAAGTTGAATACATTAAGTTAATGAAGCACTTAACGAATAAAGTTAAACACTTTGGAGTATTCGATTTAAGTGAAACACATATACTTATGAACAAGAACATATGCTAAATTCAGGTCATTGAAGTGTTTTGTATTGCATATACGTGAGCGCGCATTCTACGCAAACACTAAATCGAAGGACTCAGGTGAGTTCTCATAACCACCCTTTTAAACTGTTTTGTTTTAAACTCGGAGGTGAAACATGTATACCAATTTAAATATTATTTTGATAACACATGGGTGACACCTGGATTATCAATATGATATTCATATTAATTGATTACTATTGATTATTGATTGAGAAGGATCATTACTTATCCATGAGTCATTGTTGATTGAGTTGACTTCGGTCCTCCACAATGATGGAATTGCCGTTGATTGAGTTGACTAAGGTCCTCCGCTGTGATTCCACTATTGGTTGAGTTGACTGCGGTCCTCCGCAGTGCACGTATTGACATTATACTATTGAGGAATATCGTTGGTTGAGTTGACTGCGGTCCTCCGCGATGATTTTGCCGTTGATTGAGTTGACTGAGGTCCTCCGCGGTAACTTACATTGAGATAATATTGATGAATGATTATTATGGACTTGTTATGTGTATGAATGAGTTTGGTTATAATTGGTTGATTATACTTTGATGATTATTTGAGATTACTTGAATTATGTGATTGTTGTGTTTGTGTATATTGGTTTGGAATTGTTGGATTATTTCGCAGGTGCGCATGTGGATTTTCTCGGGAAATTATAAATTTTTGTAAACCATTTATAAACTTTCTTAAACATCTTTATAAACATTTTTGAGACACAAAACTTATGATTTCTCACCAACTACTTCGTAGTTGACACTTGATTTTCTATGTGTTTCAGGAAATGAAGACAAGTAGGTAGGGCAGGATAGCTCCACACTCTTTTGGGACATCATCACGTAGGATCTTGGACTTAGCTAAATAACTGAAATTCTG
The DNA here is from genome assembly GCA_009363875.1 of Mikania micrantha. NCBI lineage: Eukaryota > Viridiplantae > Streptophyta > Magnoliopsida > Asterales > Asteraceae > Mikania > Mikania micrantha. The sequence continues at coordinate 33,755,341 of CM018681.1, forward strand.
GCGATTAGAATTTAGTTATATAGCTAAATCTCTTTTGTATTTGATGTAATTAATTCATGATGAACATGATTTTTGTGTAATTAATTTGGTTGATTAAATGATATGTGATGATTTAAATTAGATGCCCACGAGCTTATGAACGAGCTACACATCCCTCGTGGCATCCCGACGTTTTCGCCATCCGTTGGGGTGTTACAGATTGGTATCAGAGCCTGGGTTATAGGGAATTAGGTTACTAGAAATGGTTGACCTAGTCTATAACCGTAGGATACCCTAGTATGAATTATTTCATACACTAGTTAGTATATTCAGGATTTCATGCTTATGTGTTTATTACATATTAACTAAACTCCTGTTATACATCTGATTACATATGTTACTTATTGATTTCTTGCTTACGTGTGCCCTAATGATTCAATAAGGACATGCACGTGGTGTATCGTAAAGGTGGTGGGATGTTGGCTGGGGAAGTTGCGACTGACCCCTACATATGCCCTATATATACCATTGACGGTACATTAGGTGGATGTCAGTATTGAAGAATGTGGGAACTACCCGTCTGAGAAATTATCTGCTTAGGAAATTAACTGCTTAGGAATTTATCTGCTTTAGGAATTATTTGTTTGATTATTGATCACTGGACAAGGACACACTTGTGGTATACTACAAAGGTGGTGGGACGGTGGCTAGGGCAGTTGCGACTGACCCCTACATATACCCTATACATATACCATTTGTAGTATATCGGGGGTCTGTCAGTGTCAGGAACTTAGGATATTACTAGGAAATATTGTAAGGATGATGTTGATGGTATATTGGTTAAGGTTGGTTTGGATGGACAGTTTGGATAATCATATTTGATGAACCCTTATATAATCACTTATGAAACACACTTATTGGACACGTGGGGTGTATAGGATCAACGAACGGTACGAACACTCAGTGATAGACTGACGATTCGGATGATGATATAGACACTTGGTGAACATATGAACGCATAGTGATGATACTAACACTTAGTGATGGTATGAACACTTGATGAGAATAAATTATAGGGAGAATATGAACACTTAGTGACAATAAGAGCACTCAGTGATGATATGAACCCTCATTAATGATTATGGACAATGGAATTTAGGATGGATTTTAGTGAACTTAGACATTAGGGGAACTTTAATGTCAGGTGAACTTAGACATTAGGTGAACTTAGAAATAGGCAAACCTACATGTCAGGTGAACTTAGACATTAGGCGAACCTAATTGTCCAAGGGAACTAGAGACCACTTCACTCAAAATTATCCTACCTAGGATAAGGTTTGTGAAGTGAGACAATGATAAGAGACATAATACACCCTAAATTCTAACAAGGGCATAATCGTGGTGCAATGCAACGGTGGTGGGACGGTGTTGGAGAGGTTGCGATCTACCCCTGCATATGCCCTATATATAAGGTGGTTGCATTGCATTGGGAAGTTGTTAGTGTTAGTCTAGGGTGGGGAATGTTTGGTACTTAGGAAAAATTAGTTAATATTAGATATGACCAACTAGGATGCGTTAGTATAATATTAGGGAATTAATACTTTGATATGAGTTTAAAGACAGATAGGAGAAAAATATAGTTCCTATATGTAATCCTAACTGTTGAAATGAACTCATTTGACCCTTGTTTGTATGACTTACGTTGTAAACGGTAGTAACATGTTTCTAATCTCTTCAGAAACATGTCGCCACGCCGTCACAATGGGGAGGATACGAACTCTGAAGATGCTAACGGTAATGCCAACTCCGGCATACAAGAGTTAGCAAACCTCATTACTGGATTGGTGAACCAATTAACTCAAGCCAATCAATCTCTCACTCAGAACAGAGGTGGTGCAAACCCACCAACTTGCACATTCAAGCACTTCAACTCTTGTAATCCACTGAAGTTTACGGGTTCGGAAACAGCCACTGGTCTGCTACAGTGGTTTGAGAGCATGGAGAATACTTTCATCAACAGTGATTGCCCCGAGAACCTGAAAGTTCGTTATGCCACTAGTGTTTTCCAAAAGAGAGCACTAACATGGTGGAATGGGGAGAAACAAACTAGGGGAGTTGATGCTGCCTTAGCACTGACATGGACGGAAGTCAAGAATCTAATGACCACGGAATTTTGTCCCCGTAGCGAGATGAGGAAGCTTGAGACTGAGTTCTGGGAACTAAAGCAAGACAGCGGAGAGAACGTGATCTACAATACTCGTTTCCACGAGTATAGACTGCTGGTGCCTCATCTGGTGACACCATTGGAGAGAGCCATTGAGAAATACATCGGCGGTCTGCCTATGTAGATCCAGGCCACTGTCTACGGAAGCAACCCCAAAACACTGGAGGCTGCAATCCATCTATCTGCAACTCTTACTGATAATCATGTGAAAGCTGGAACACTCACGAGGAAAGGAACCAAGACTGACACCAAAATAGCTACAAAAGAGGCTTCAACTGAAGTCAAGACTGAACAAGGAAGCTCATCTAAAAGCAACAATCGGAAGAGAAAGGCCAGAAATTTTGTTGTAACTGCTCCTGCAGCTAAGTCTGCTCAACAATCAACAAATAGCTCAACTGCCAGAAATTATGATGGGGCTGTACCTCAATGTAATACTTGCCGATATCACCACGCGCCTAACTTGCCTTGTCGCGTCTGCAACAACTGTGGCAAGTATGGCCATTTTACAAACGTCTGTTGGAGTGCACCGCAAGCACAAAGGATGCAACCTGCACCGCTTGCACAGCCAGCTCCACAAGCTCAACCTATTCCTGCTGTACCAGTTCTCCAGGTACCTGTACAGGCAAGAGCCTGTTACGAGTGTGGCAAAGTGGGTCATTTCAGGAATCAATGCCCGAGATTGATGGGAAATAATCAAAGGGTGGCGAGAGGCAGAGCTTTCCAACTGAATGCTCCTACGGCTCGAGCCAACCAGGACGTGGTCAATGGTACATTTCTGATCAACAACTCTTATGCATCTGTCTTATTTGATTCGGGTGCCGATAGGAGTTTCGTTTCATATGATTTTGAATGCATGCTTGGAAGAACACGGTATTTAGATAAATCGTTTAACGTGGACGTGGCTGGCGGAAACACTATTGATATTGACACTGTTATTATTGGATGTACTGTGAACTTAAGTGATCACGTTTTCCCAATTGATCTTATACCTATGCATCTTGGTAGCTTTGAGGTTATCATAGGCATGGATTGGTTAGCCACCCGCAAAGCGGAGATTGTTTGTCATGAAAAATACATTCGTATTCCTTTGCCTTCGGGTGAAACTTTAAGAGTTTTAGGGGAAACTTCTAGTAAGGTCTTAAGCTAATGTCCTGCACTAAAGCACACAAGTAGCTTAGGAAGAAGAGTATAGCATTCTTAGCACACATTGTGGAGAAGAAAGAGAAAGAGAAGAGCATTAAAGACGTTCCTGTAATTAGAGATTTTCCTGAAGTATTTCCAGACAACTTCCCGGGTCTTCCACCAGAACGTCAATGTAACATCAGTGCTGGACGTTGCCGGAACAGTGATCGCTACAGTAACTTGTACAGTAACTCAGGTACACATTACGTGAAACTATGTTTATGCTATTGATACATAATGCTTGACACGAAACTATTATGCGATTGTCAGAAATCTGATTAAAACCTTAGGGTTTAACAGTCAGAAACAAATAGAACTGACACACGAATGCTTGATTTGATGCTATTATGTATAAACGTATGTGAGGTTAAACAAAACAAAACCATAACGGTTGTTGTTCCAGAATGCTAAACCGACGAATTATTCGTATAGGTGACGATCTGTACGAATAAATCTGAAAGTTTAAAGTTCTGAAATGATGACTGGAAAGTAGAAAACAAGAACCAGAAAGCCAAACCATCGTCGTGTTCGTTCGAATGACGATTCGAACGAATACGCACGATGGCGACGCGTTCTGACGAAACGAAAAAGAAAAACGATATGAGCGATCATAAAATTAAGGAAATATAATGTTTCCTATTTTACAATTTTGAAACTCATCAGAAATAATTTTAAAAAGAAATCATTTTAATTAAATTACGTAAAATGCGCGAAATAAAACAACGACACGCGTGAAATAATAATTTACAATAAATAATCCATGAAAACATTATTTAAAACATTTATTAGAAATAATCATCTTCTAAACATTCCAAAATAAAGATTTATTTAAATTACGAGAAACACGCGTAACGTGCCGGAAACGCGACAAAAACAGGAACCGAGCAACCGAAACGAACCCGAATACCCTTGAGGTATTTAGACACCAATAGATGGCATTTAATTCATTTTACACAAACCCTCTCTCTCTCTATCTCTCAAACCCGTAACCTCTCTCTCTCTAAGTTTCCACCTTCCAATATCAAGATCTTGGTCATTTCTTGGTGAAATCACGCATTCTTGGTGTCCACGCGAAGATCTCGAGCTCCTCTACCAAGAAGTACAACAGATCTGACGATTTACCCAGCCAGAAATGAGGTATGAAGCCTCAAAGCTTGTAAGAAATAGGGTTTTCTAGCTTGTTCAACACACATACCCTCAATCGGTCATTAGGGTTAACTTTCGAACCTATATCATCCCGAGGGCTTGTATACATGAAACAGCAGCTTAGGGATGGCTAAACCACTGGTTCGAAGATGAATGATGGTGATGCACACTTACAGGTTCGTGGGAACCAACCAGGCTGAACCTGCCTTCTCTTCGCGACCCTGCATGCCTCGCTCCTGTTCACGAACCCTTGCGAGGTCCCGAACCTACATACATCATGAATCACGAACCATCTTGAGGAAGCTGCGAACCCTTGGCCACATGAGAAGAACCTATGAGCTGTCTCACCATTGCCGAACCTTTTCTTGTGGTCACGAACCAGGATAGAGACGAACCTTATTCTAGCCGAACCATCATCACCACCCAAACCCTCACCACCGAACCTCTTGGATGCGAACCTTCCAGTGGGCACAAACCATCCTCACGAACCCATGTGATGTCACCGAACCTTCCATGCGGAAACCATAGCCGAACCCATTCCATGCAACAACTCGCCGAACCTTATGCCTCCATTGCCGAACCTTGGTCCAGAATGGGAGACGAACCCTAGCCAAGGTTCGCTGACATGTGTGACTACACACCATACCGAGGGGGGAAATGAATATCTTGATTTTTCGGCCCACGCTTTCTGTCCGTTGTTACAGCTTTGGCCCACAAGTTTTTAGCAGCCCAAATAGCTTGGCCCATGTGATTTTCCATTCGGCCCAATAGCATATCGTAGGTCTATACACGTTTTAATTGGCCCACAGCCATTCGATCCAACTAGAGGCCCACTCCCGGCCCAATAACATTACCGAACTATCTTAATTACATTGGCCCAAATTGTTGATCCAACCTAAGACTCAATTACATCTAAACAGGTCTAAGCTATTATTCGGCCCAATGGAGATAAGAGGTTAATGAGCACATGAACAAACGATAAAAACAAAGGATAAAATCATTCATGGATTATCACTTTATTTGTTACAAGGCAATGACAAATTTTAAGCAAACTACACAAAGGCTTAAAAACCCTATTTAAAGATTATAACTTGTAATCAACAGGCAAGTATGAAATTTTAAACAATGAGGAAGATCCAACATTTCATTACATAAAGTAGTGAATTATGGGTCGGATAATGCACTAGACTTGTGAGTGTTAGTCAAATCAAGACTAACCCAAACACGCACACAAACACATGCGCAAATACTTAAACTTATGAACTATATACAACATGAAATCAATACAGGAACGTGAACATCACCACAAGTACAAACAACGAGAGCGCATATTCTTGTTATACTTAGTCAACTACTACAAACACAAAGTGAGTTCATTTGTCCCTTTTCAAACTTATTTGTTTTACTTTGGGACTGAGAAGCATGTTAAACATTTTAAGAAATTATTGAAATGTTATTTAATGCTCTTAAACATAATCATGATGCTTACAATAAAGCTTGTGCTTGGAAACTATTATTTTTGAGAAGCTATATATACTTGATGCTTAAACTTGATGCTTATGCTATAAACTAGAAGCTTGAAACTATATGCTGAGTGCTTATGCTACAAACTAGAAGCTTGAAACTTGATGCTTGATGCTTATGCTACAAACTAGATGCTTAAACTTGATGCTTGATGCTTATGCTACAAACTAGAAGCTTAAAACTATATACTTGATGCTTATGCTATGAAACTCATGCCCAACCAAATGCTAATGCTTGAAACTATATGCTTGGAAACTATGATTGTGTGCGAAATGCTAAGCTTGTATCTAATCATGGGCTACGTGACTGCTAAACGACTGCTAGAGTAGAGCTTGTACCCATGCATTGAGATACGTGAAAGCTAAACTATGACGATGCTAAGCTGTTATCTATATAAAAGACACGTAATTGCTAAACTTCTGCTAAAGCAGGGCTTCTGTCTGCTTATATGAGAAATGTAAATGCTAAACTACTTGGCTTGTGTCTATGTATGAGATTTGTAATGGCTAAACTTCTGCTAGAGCAGGGCTTGTATCTTGTACAGTAGACACGTAATTGCTAGACTATTAGGATACTAAACTTAACTAAATCATGAGATACGTAATGGCTAAACTTCTGCTAGAGCAGGGCTTGTATCTAGCCGTGGGCTACGTGATTGCTAAACGACTGCTAGAGCAGGGCTTGTACCCACGCATGAGATTGGTGAAGCTAAACTATGATGTGTGAAACTATGATGCTTGTTAAACTTATATTAAAGCTAATACCCGTGAATGCTATAAACTTGTGAACTTTGAAACAGTAAACTAAAGATATGATGAAGATTGGATTGAATGATAGGTAAAATGCTTAATTGTTATTAACAACAGTGTCATATGCGAATTAGTATGTGGTGGGACGGCGTCTGGGCGGGTTGTAGGCTCGACTCAGGGGTATGCCCTATATATAAGCATACCGATTTGGATATTACATGTGGAGTTAATGAGGTTAAGGTTTTACCGAAAGAGGTTTGCTAAAGCTATTTTTAAACTTATAAACTATATGAACTCACCAACCATTGTGTTGACTTTGTTTTCTTACATGCTGTCTCAGGTGATGGACAGGTTTAAGCTAAGGCTTTAGGATTTGCATACTAGGCTGCCCAGATAGAGGACCTAGTAGACTTTTGGAAAGCACAGCTTTTGTTATTAATACAAGACACTTTTGATATCTTGTACAGATACAAGATAGAAACATTGATTATTTTGATAGGTTTACTTGGTTAAATTACTGAACATTGATATTGTAATTTAACTTTGTAATCCTAGTTTAATGCCTGATTGTGCTTTAGTTATTCTTAACATTCATGCTATGTAAACAATCTGATCATCACGATTATCACTCACGATATCGCGCCCTGAAAACCTTCCGCTCGACGGGGACTTCGATCCAACCCCGCCGGCTCGGGGTGTGACAGTCAAGTAGAATTTCGAATTGACTTAGTACCTGGTACGAACCCTGTCGCCAAAGCTCCTTACAGACTTGCGCCTTCGGAGTTACAAGAATTGGCGAGCCAGCTACAAGAACTGACCGATAAAGGATTCATTCACCCGAGCCATTCGCCATAGGGTGCACCGGTCCTGTTTGTCAAGAAGAAGGACGGGTCATTCCGAATGTGCATCGACTACCGCGAGTTGAATAAGTTGACAATTAAGAATCGATATCCACTACCGCTCATCGATGATCTCTTCGATCAACTTCAAGGCTCGGCATGGTTTTCAAAGATCGATCTTAGGTCTGGGTATCATCAGCTTCGCGTACATGATGATGATATTCCCAAGACGGCTTTCAGAACAAGATATGGCCATTATGAATTTCTGGTAATGCCTTTCGGCCTTACCAATGCACCAGCGATTTTCATGGATCTCATGAACCGTGTGTGCAGGCCATACTTGGACAAGTTTGTGATTGTATTCATTGATGCTATTTTGATACATTCAAAGACCAAGGAAGAACACGAGAAACACCTTAAGTTGGTTTTGGAGATCCTAAGAGAAGAGAAACTGTATGCCAAAATCTCTAAATGTGAATTTTGGCTTAAGGAAGTTCAATTCTTGGGGCACATAGCCAATGAAAATGGAGTTCATGTGGATCCTGCGAAGATTGATGCGGTGAAGAACTGGAGTACACCGAAGACACCGACGGAGATTCGATCGTTTCTTGGACTTGCCGGTTACTATCGGCGGTTTATTTCGAATTTCTCCAGGATTGTTGTCCCTCTTACTTCTTTAACTCAGAAGAATAAACCTTATGAGTGGGCACCAAAGCAAGAAGAGGCGTTTCAGACTTTGAAGCAGAAACTTTGTGATGCTCCTGTTTTGACACTGCCTGACGGAAATGATGATTTTGTAGTTTATTGTGATGCATCCAACCTAGGTCTCGGTTGTGTTCTCATGCAGCGAGGAAAGGTTGTGGCATATGCATCAAGACAGCTGAAAATTCATGAGAAGAACTACACTACACATGACTTGGAACTTGGCGCAGTCGTGTTTGCTTTGAAGATATGGAGGCATTATCTTTATGGCACAAAGTGTATAGTCTTTACTGATCATAAGAGTTTGCAACATATTCTCAATCAGAAAGAGCTTAATATGAGACAACGGAGATGGGTTGAACTGTTGAACGATTATGACTGTGAAATTCGCTACCATCCTGGTAAAGCGAATGTAGTAGCAGATGCGCTTAGTCGCAAAAGTCAAGTTCAGATCCATAGTGTCCGAGTGCACACTAATCTCCATAATGATGTTCTCACAGCCCAACAACACTCATTGGCTCAGGATAACTTGAAAAATGAGATGTCTTGCGGGTTTGAGATATTATTGGAAATTAAGGATGATGGTTTGATGTATTACTTGAATCGGTTGTGGATACCGAACCGGGATGATCTTAGGATGATGATTTTGGATGAAGCTCATAAGTCACGTTACTCAATCCATCCGGGTGCTGATAAGATGTATCAAGACCTTAGGGCCTCATACTGGTGGCTGGGAATGAAGAAGGATATTGCTGAGTATGTGTCCAAGTGCCTTAACTGTGCTAAAGTCAAGGAAGAACATCAGCGACCTTCTGGATTGCTGATACAACCAGAAATACCCATGTGGAAGTGGGAGAACATCTCCATGGATTTCATTACTAAACTCCCACGAACTGCAAACGGTAAGGATAGTATTTGGGTGAATATTGATAGATTAACCAAGTCGGCTCATTTCTTACCGATACGCGAGACGTACCCGGTGCGGAAATTAGCTCGTATCTACGTTGATGAGATCGTTAGCCGACATGGAATTCCCTTGAGCATAATATCGGATCGTGATGCTCGTTTCACGGCACGATTTTGGGAATCACTTCATGAAGCGTTTGGAACAAGATTGGATCTTAGCACCGCTTATCATCCTCAAACGGATGGACAGACGGAGCGAATGATTCAGACATTGGAAGATATGTTGAGAGCATGCGTCATCGACTTCGGTGGCAATTGGGATAGCCATTTACCATTGGTTGAGTTCTCTATAACAACAGTTATCACGCGAGCATTGGTATGGCGCCGTTTGAAGCTCTATATGGCAGAAAATGTCGGTCACCTATTTGTTGGACCGAGGTAGGCGAATCGCAGATCACTGGTCCCGAGATTATTCAGGAGACGACTGACAAGATCCGCCAAATCCGTGACAACCTGTTAGCTGCACGTAGCCGACAGAAAAGCTACGCGGATAAACGAAGGAAACCTTTAGATTTTGAAGTTGATGATATGCTATTACTTAAAGTATCGCCCTGGAAAGGAGTGGTACGATTCGGAAAGAAGGGTAAGCTTGCTCCACGATATGTTGGCCCTTTTAAGATCCTTGAACGGATCGAGAAGGTTGCCTACAAGTTGGAACTTCCTCCTGAACTTAGTAACGTGCACCCGACGTTTCACGTGTCCAATTTAAGAAAGTGCTTAGCTGATCAAGATCTTCAGGTACCACTCGATTACATTCGCGTCGATGATACCATGCACTTTGTTGAAAAACCAGTGGAGATAATGGATCGTGAGGTTAAAAAGCTCAAACGCAGTAGAATTCCAATTGTCAAAGTACGTTGGGAGTTGAAGCGGGGTCCAGAATTCACCTGGGAACGGAAAGATCAGATGAAACTTAAGTACCCACATTTATTCACTACGGTCACTCCAAGTTGAATTTCGGGACGAAATTCCCTTAACTAGGGGAGACTGTAACATCACTGTATTTCAGGTCTTCCGTACGTATGTACGATTGTACTGTTACGACCAGATTATAATTATTAATGATAATTAATTATTGGATGATATTATTAATGATTGGTATATATATTGAGAACATATTATCATACGCGTAAACCATGGGAAGTTTAGTTGTAACCCAACTAAACAGAACCAGAGACTTTATCGCCGTTGCATTCATGGATATTGGATTACTGGTTTGGAATGGAAAGGAATTAGGAGTTGGTTGTTGTTTGGTTGCTAAACATAGTCAAGGACACATGGTCATTGTTTATCGAAATAGCGGTGGGACGGTGGCTGGGGCGGTTGCGACTGACCCCTACATATGCCCAATACATATCAGTGACTTGGTTTAGTTGGTTTTGGAATTTGGATTTATAATATTAAATTTAATGAAATAATGAAAGGGTTATCGGAAATTATACGCGATGATGAGGTTACGAATATAAATTAAGCGCGAATATTAATTCAGAAATATTAACTTAATAATGTATTCGCATGAGTGACGATTCACACGAATATAATTATTGAGAATAATGTTCTGAAACGATATTCCATTAATCCTAAATCGACTCGAAATACGGTACGAGCGTCGGATTCGCGAAGGTGACGATCTTTACGAATACGTACGTAAGTAACGCGTTACGACGAGATAATTAAATAATATTTAACGATATTAAAATAAGAATAACAAATAAATAGCGTTTATTAGAAATCACAACCTAAAATGGATTTCAAATAAATTGTTTATTAAATAAACAATTTAACCGAATCGTTTACAAAACGACCATATCTAAATAAAAATCATTTGTATTAAAAACGAAACATATTTAATTGAAATAATTTATGTCTAATTATGAAACGATTTAAATAAAATCATTTTACAAAAATGAAACATAATCATTCTAGATGTTCCGTATTTTAAAACACGTTTACGAGTAAGAACCGAGCATTTCATTATTTTCACGCGATAAAAATGTAAGTAAGAACCAAATTCGTCACGAACATTTCCCCCAACTTCTCTCTAGATTTTCTCCCTCGTTACCCGACGGATTCACGAGATCTTGGCGCCTACACGTTCGTGGGATCGAGAGGAAAAAGAAAATACAAAGAAAACTAGCTTGGGGATCGCCATTTCGAGGTAAATCTGAGGATTTAGTTTCGGTCTTATTATAAATCACAAACCCTTTAGTTTACTGGTGTTATAACGAATTTTAGAACTTGTAAAACATTAAAAAGAGTTAACATGAGGGAGTAGGATTGCTTGGATCAAACATGTAACAGAAAACGTTTAGAAATCGATGAGGGTGATGGTGAGGGGTACGAGTTACAGGGTTCGTGGAGGTGCTGTGGCCGAACCCGACCACAGACGAACCTCTTCTGAGCAAAAACATAGGGGCCGAACCTATTTACTATTGCCGAACCTTGCCCTGCAACGAACCTGTGATAGCCCTACAACGAACCTGTGATAGCCTGCAATGAACCGTGGCCATGCCGAAGGTTATCCCTGCCGAACCCTGGATCAGCTTGTGCCGAACCCTGCTTCTCACATTAGCCGAACATTTTCCCCTTGAACACACGCAGCTGGTGGCCGAACCCTAAAGGGAGAGCCGAACCTAGGCCTAGTTATCACCACCGAACCTACTAACCCAAAACTCGTGAACCTGCTTGGAAGTGGGGCGAACCTTGGGTTGCGGCGTACCTCCTCATGCCATCAGCCGAACCCTTTGGTCCGCATGCATTAGCAGCCCACGAGCCGAACCTTAACTCCATGTTTGGCCGAACCATGTCCATTGTGGGAGCCGAACCTATGGGGGGAACCAAATAGGTTCGCTGGTTTTAGGAGGGGTTACCGGACCTGAACACCAAACGGGAACAACGAGCTAGCCGAGCTTAAGGACTAAGGACAACCATTGCATACATAAAGATTATCAAGTCACCACCTTTTCTCTCTCTAAAATACGATTGTTATAATTAAGATAAAAGTAAATTGAGGATAATTCTAATTTAAGTGTCAAAGTTTTAAACACAAAGTTTGATTTTAAATAAATGAAATACAAGGTGGTCAAGATAATCGAATTGGCATGCATATATAAGTGTGTATGATTAAAGATATCATCCTTATCATATATATCTACAAATTGTACATAGGGCCTCATGACTCGATTATCTTCGTTTAATAGATAAAGGCTAACAAGAGGGAACTACATTGGATAAACGATTAAGTACAAAACCGAGAGTATCTTACTTTAACTTAAGTGTTACAATTTAAGCTAAGTTGAAACACTTAACGAATAAAGGTAATCACTTAGGAGTATTCGATTTAAGTGAAACACATATACTTATGAACAAGAACATATTCTAAATTCAGGTCGTTGAAGTGTTTTGTATTGCATATATGTGAGTGCGCATTCTACGCAAACACTAAATCGAAGGACTCAGGTGAGTTCTCATAACCTCTCTTTTAAACTGTTTTGTTTTAAACTCGGAGGTGAAACATGTATACCAATTTAAATATTATTTTGATAACACATGGGTGACACCTGGATTATCAATATGATATTCATATTAATGGATTATTATTGATTATTCATTGAGACGGATCATTACTTATCCGTGAGTCATTGTTGATTGAGTTGACTTCGTTCCTCCGCAATGATTGAATTGCCGTTGATTGAGTTGACTAAGGTCCTCCGCTGTGATTCCACAGTTGGTTGAGTTGACTACGGTCCTCCGCAGTGCACGCATTGACATTATACTATTGAGGAATATCGTTGGTTGAGTTGACTGCGGTCCTTCGCGATGATTCCGCCGTTGATTGAGTTGACTAAGGTCCTCCGCGGTAACTTACATTGAGATAATATTGATGAATGATGATTATGGACTTGTTATGTGTATGAATGAGTTTGGTTATAATTGGTTGATTATACTTTGATGATTATTTGAGATTAATTGAATTATGTGATTGTTGTGTTTGTGTATATTGGTTTGGAATTGTTTGTCTATTTCGCAGGTGCGCATGTGGATTTTCTCGGGAAATTATAAATTTTTATAAACCATTTATAAACTTTCTTAAGCATCTTTATAAACATTTTTGAAACATAAAACTTATGATTTCTCACCAACTACTTCGTAGTTGACACTTGATTTTCTACATGTTTCAGGAAATGAAGACAAGTAGGTAGGGCAGGATAGCTCTACACTCTTTTGGGACATCATCACGTAGGATCTTGGACTTAGCTAAATAATTGAAATTCTGGCGATTAGAATTTAGTTAGATAGCTAAATCTCTTTTGTATTTGATGTAATTAATTCTTGATGAACATGATTTTTGTGTAATTAATTTGGTTGATTAAATGATATGTGATGATTTAAATTAGATGCCCACGAGCTTATGAACAATCTACTCATCCCTCGTGGCATCCTGACGTTTCCGCCATCAGTTGGGGTGTTACAGATATTAAATCGAGATGTGAGTTCGTTCCAAGTGTACGGAAAGTTTCGATGTGTTTACAGGAATAATTTGGTCTAATTGATTTAGCTTTTATACTCGTTTTCCGCTGAGTTTGAATAACGCATTTTTGAAGTATTTTTGGTTAAGGATTTCTAGTTAATTGTTCATTAATTCGTTCAATTGATGATTTAAGGTGATTGATGCGTTCGTATACATTCCAAAAATACGTTTGGTTAACTGGCATGGAGCTGGAATAGATCGGGAAAGAAAACGGGTCATAGTTGGGTTGATGGGTCGATCCGGATGGAATGTGGGTGAGGGAGATAACAAGTTTGGGCATATGGCAGAAACAGTCCCTCCTTGTTTTTCTTTTAATAGCAGTTTCAAAAATCTACACTTTTTACCCTTTAACTTTTATTAACCCATTTTAATTTTATAAAAATTTAATTAAAAAGTTTAAATTTTATAACCTTAACATAAGTAAAATATTTATATTGTTATGAATTTTTACCATTATATTTTATAGAATTGAAATAAAATAACTTGCATAATTAATTAAAGTTTATAAAAAAATTATTTATGATTAAAGGTAATATTTTATAAACATTTTATTTATTTACAAATAAGTTCAAAATCTTATAAAAATTATAAATAACTTTAAAATATGTTTTTGTTTTGAGATCTTTATTTTATGTAAATATAAATAATTACATACATATTTAATCATATATATACATACATACATACATACATACATACATACATACATACATATATTAAAAATGTTTAAAGTTGTTTTCCCATATATATCTATATATATATATATATATATATATATATATATATATATATATATATATATAGGGAAGTGTTCAAATAATAACACACTCTTAAAGCAATAACCCAGATAACTTTGCCAAGATGAATTCGAATCTTGAATTTTTTTTTTTTTGAACATCATTGTAACACAATTAGAACACTATGTTCTTTTATGAGTTTGTGAAAATTCATCACCGTTTAAAAGATATCATCGTTGTAAGTTTTTGATTTACAGCACTGTAACTGTTTTAGGCCCAAAACTTACAACGATGTAAACTCTCAAACGGTGATGAATTTTCGCTAACTCGTAAAAGAACATAGTGTTCTAATTGTGTTACAATGATGTTCAAAAAAAATTCAAGATTCGGCTTCATCTTGGCAAAATTATCTGGGTTATTGCTTTAAGAGTGGGTTATTATTTGATCACATTCATATATATATATATATATATATATATATACATACACACACACGCGCACACACACACATATATATATACTAGATAAAAGAAAAATCCAAATGACGTCATATATTCTTTAATAAATATAATTGCTTATTATAAATTACAGGAAGGTTAGAAAACTGAATAGCTTGTAATTAAATTTTCTTAAAAAAAAGGTGCAAATGAGCACCATATGATTACATGCAAACAAAGTGTTAGTAAAATTCTCACCTAGCCGCGACTTGGGTAACAATCACACAATCTGACCAAGTTCGGATCTCAATGAAACTATCCCCTAGACGTGACTGGGGAAAAATCACATGATCTGACCAAGTTCGGATCTCAAATGGTTAAATACCGAAACTAACACCCATCCGCGTCTTGGATAACAATCACACGATCTGACCAAGTTCGGATCTCAAATGAAACCATCCCCCAGCCGCGAGTGGGGTAAACATCACATGATCTGACCAAGTTCAGATCTCAAACGGTTAAGTACCACTAGGCAAAAATCACATGATCTGACCAAGTTCGGATCTTAAACGGTTAAGTACCGAAACTAACACCCAGCCGCGACTGGGCAAAAATCACATGATCTGACCAAGTTCAGATCTCAAATGGTTAAGTACCGAAACTAACACCCCACCGCGACTGGGCAAAAATCACGTGATTTAACCAAGTTCGGGTCTCAAACGGTTAAGTACCGAAACTAACACCCAGCTGCGACTGGGTAAAAATCGCATGATCGGACCAAGTTCGGATCTCAACCAACCGATACCAAAAACATACCATGTAGGAAAGACCAATAATGAAAGAACAAAAACAAGAGGGAATAATCGAAAACATAGTGGATTGACAAATACACTCATCAAGATAAGGAAGTCTCGCATTACTGTTTTCAAATATTTCACTACAAAGAACAATCCAAAGCGATAGCTCGACATAAGGCAACAACCAAACGAAACCAGTCCAAACAAAATTCACCTAAAAATCCATACAAACCAAAAGCAAATAAAAGCACAAGGATCACAAAAGACAGTACTACTAAAGCAAAATCAAGAATCAGGACGAGTCGGTTCCTTTTAGGAATTCGTGAATCTCTGACAAGCAGGCACCATGCATAGAGAATATTGCAGCCATCATAGGAAAAGTGGTATCATCAAATTCATTCGACAACTCCTTAAGTCTGGATAAAGCGAACGGGTCATATTTCGGATCATCCCCATGACCTTTCCCCAACATTCCTAAACGAACACCCTCCTTCAAACCAGCGTTAAACCCAATCGCATCAGCCAAAGAGTTGATACCTGCAAACAAAAAGGCACATAAAACACGCATGTATATAACACACAAGTAGATAAGGTATTAACATACCTGCAAGCATGCCAAGAAACTCGTCACTATTGTTCACTTTTCTTAAAGGAATTTCGCATCCCTGTTGCAATAAGCCAATGCCTCTCATCTTGGAGGCGAGCTACATTTTCTCTAGAGCCGATATCCACACCTGATCAGACTCACGATATTTAGTCATGCTTTTGATCACAGTGGCCTTTTTGTTCAAATCATCTTGCATAACGGCTCGCGCTTGACGGTTCTTAATCTCTATATCCTTAATAAGTCGAGCCCACTACTCCTTATCAGATTGAAGGGACGCCACGCTATACTCTAGTGTCGTGTACTTTCCTTTCAACTCAGCTAATTGCTTTTTTAAATCTTGGTTCTCCAATACACCTTCCGCATATCTCTGGTGAATCTCAATAAATGAAAGAAAAGGCATTAATAGCAGTTGTACATCCCTCATTAGACAGAAGACGATGGGAAAGAGATGCATCTTGCGACGCCTTTGCCGGAGGACGAACACCCATCATGAATTCCCTACAAAAATTTGGAATCTCAAGCACGGTATCCTTAGTCAGTTTCCAATCAGGAACAAAAAGATCAGAAGGTTCATGAGAGGAGCCGCGGCTCGGGGATTTTGATACACCACGGCTCACTCCAGATCCATCCTTAGTTTTGTTATGAGAGGAAGAAGAATCATTTGAAGCTAATGTAGCTGACTCACTCTCGGTAGACGCAAAAACTCTCCCAGCCGTGGCTGGAGTAGGCGATCCAATAGCTTTAGGCTTCAAACCGGGAGCACCAAGACCAGGCTTACGAGCAACAATTTTCTTTCGACGAAAAGGAGAAAGACCACCCAAATTGGTAGACACTACATCACCCTTCCGTTTCCCTAGGGTAACTAATACCGTATCGCTAGGGGCCACAGTATAACCAACAGTTTCCTCCAATATAGGTTTCTTGTCTCCCAAAACAGCCTCTGTTGTCTCAACTATATCATCCCCGCAAACAACTTCATATGGTCAAACAAACCCATTGCTACATAAGAAAGTGTCAAAGCCACTAAATAAGCAAAATGCATAACCAAAAATAATAAAAGAACGACAAAAAACAATGCTCAAACCTACTCTTCCCATGATACACTATGATAGGTCTCATGTTGGGTTCAACCCAATTGCCACTAATACCAGCCATTACTAAAAAATGCTCAGAAAATGAAAGCGGAGAAGTCGGTTCAGCCTTAAGATTATCAAAAGAGGAGGGGTTTGCTTATTGATTATTTAAATATTTATTTGTCACACCCCGAGCCGGCGGGACGGATCGTGTTCCCCGCCGAGTGGAAGGTTCTCGGGGCGCGATATCGTGAGTGATAATCATGATGATCAGATTGTTTACATAGCATCAATGTTAATAATAATCAAAGCACAATAAAGCATTAACTAGGATTACAAAGTTAAATTACAATATCACTGTTTGATAATTTAACCCAGTAAACCTATCCAAAAGAATCAATTGTTTTCTATCTTGTATCTGTACAAGACATCAAAAGTGATTCGCATCAATAACAAAAGATGTGCTTTTCAAAAGTCAACTAGGTCCTCTATCTGAGCAGCCTAGTATGCAATCCAAAAGCCTTAGCCTATTCCTGTGCGTCACCTGAGAAAGCATGTAAGAAAACAAAGTCAACACAATGGTTGGTGAGTTCATGTAGTTTAATAGTTTGAAAATAGCTTTAGCAAACCTCTTTCGGTAACAACCTTAATCTCATTAACATCACCTGTAATATCCAATTCGGTATGCTTATATATAGGGCATATGTAGGGTCGAACTTACCGTCCGCCCAGCCAACATATCACCACATACTAAATCACATATGACATTGTTGTTAATGAAAATTAAGCGTTTTACCTACCATTCAATCCAGTCTTCATCATAGCTTTAGTATACTGTTTCAAAGTTTACAAGTTTATAGCTTTCATGTGTATTAGCTTTTAGAGTAAGTTAAACAAACACCATTGTTCACACATCATAGTTTAGCTTTCACCAATCTCATGCGTGGGTACAAACTCTGCTCTAGCAGTGTTTAGCAATTACGTAGTCCACGGCTAGATACAAGATCTGCTCTAGCAGTGTTTAGCCATTACGTATCTCATGAATTGATTTAAGCTTAGCTTCCGAATAGTCTAGCAATTACGTGTCACATATATGCAGATACAAGCCTTGCTCTAGCAATGTTTGGCAATTACATATCTCATATATAGACACAAGCCGTGCATACACAAATAGTTTAGCATTTACATATCTCATATAAGCAGACACAAGCCTTGCTCTAGCAATGTTTGGCAATTACATGTCTCTTATATAGATAACAGCTTAGCATCCTCATAGTTTAGCTTCCACGTATCTCAATGCATGGGTACAAGCTCTGCTCTAGCAGTGTTTAGCAATTACATAGCCCATGAATAGATACAAGCTTAGCATTTTGCTCACAATCATATCTTTGAGCATATAGTTTCAAGCATTAGCATATAGTTTGAGCACATAATTCATAACATTCGCATCATGTGTATAGTTTAAGCATAGAGTTTATAGCATAAGTATTGAGTATATAGTCTGAGCGTTGAGTTTATAGCATAATAATCAAGCATATAGTTTAAGTCTTAGTCTTTAGCTTCCCAAACAAGAGTTTCAAGCATAAGCATTAGTATAAGCATCATGAGTATGTTTGAAAGCATTAAGTAAACATTTCAATATTTTCTTAAAATGTATAACATGCTTCTCAGTCCCGAAGTAAAAACAAATATGTTTGAAAAGGGACAAATGAACTCACCTTGTGTTTGGAGTGGTTGACTAAGTTTAAACAAGAATTGCACGCGCTTTTTGTTGTACTTGAGTTTGTTTTCACGATCCTGTATTGATTTCACGTTGTTGTAATTTTATAAGTATAAGTCGTAGGAATTCATGTGCATGTACGTGTCATCCTTAACTTGGTTATCACCCCTTGATCTTGGTCACCATTCGGCCCGATTCAATTTCAGTAAAATTTATTACCACTTAATAAGTTTAGTTTGAGTTTAGTGTATGATTGTTTTAATCCAATAACCAACACCTTTGAAATAAATCATGATTACCAATCCCATTTCCCATAAATGTCATTCCTATCACTTTAATTCAAATGCTAAATTTCATTTCAACCCGTTCGGCTTTTTATAAGAATCTTGGGTCGAGTGTTAGATATGTGAGCCCAAATATACAAAGTGGTCTGAATAAGTTTATTGGGCCGAAAAGGGGTGTGGGCCAAATCCAAGGTTTGAGCCAATCTAATTAGGCCTCGGGTTGGATTAAATGGCTATGTCCCAATTATAGTAGTTATGGGCCGTCAACATGCTATCGGGCCGGATAATTATGTCCAAATTAAGTGGGCCGAATGTATACTATCTGCCCAAGGAATTTAACTGGTATATTAGATACATGGCTGAACAAGGTTTGAAGTTTGGGCTCTAACAAGGGAGGTGGGCCAACTGACTCAAGATGTGGGCTGCTTGTATCTCGGTTCTGCCCAGCGAACCTTAGGGTTCGTGGGGTTGCATGGTGTGGCCGAGGTTCGTGGCTTTGCATGGTTCGGCCATGATGGTTCGTTAGTTTCCTAGGTTCGGCGATTGTAGGGAGTACATGTTAGGAAAGGTTCACTGCCAAGATGGTTCGGTGATGCTAGGTTCGTGGCTAGACAGCTTTGGCTAGGTTTCCTATCACTGGTTCGCGACCAACCAGAAGGTTCGTGACTCATGTAACAACAGTTGTAGGTTCGGCCATGATACGAGCATCAAGGTTCGGCTGACTTAGCTGCGCATGGAAGGTTCGTTGGTAGAGGGAAGGTTCGTGGCTGCTAGAGCTGCATGTAGGTTCGTCGGTGGTTAAGAGGGTTCGGTAATGGTGAAGGTTCGGTGGTGCAGGGGTTCGGCCGAGGTTTGGCCATCTGCACACCCCACGAACCCTGAGATTTCGGTTGAGCTCCATCACTATCACCATCGAACATTAGCCTCTCCCGGTTGCTTCCAAGGTGGTGGTATCCTCTCATGGACTCTCGAAGGTGTGCAACTCGATTAGGTTATTTCATGACCGGCCAAAGTAAATGGGTTGAACTAAGGGTTGTAAAACCCTAGTTTTCATGCTATTCAAGCTCGATTACCTCAGAAATGGCTGGATATCTTTGTAGATCTGTTGTACTTCCAAGTATAGGGCATCAAGAGCTTCAAGTGGACACCAAGAACACGCGATTTCATCAACGATTGAAGAAGTTATGGTGATTTGAAGGTTGGATCTTGTAGAGAGCGAGAGAAAACGGTTTGGTGGTTTTAGAGAGAGAAGGAAAGTGAAATAAATGAAGAATTTGACTCATTTAGGGTTTATATACCCCGTGAGTGTTCGGGTTCGTTTCGGTTGCTCGGTTCTCATTTTCGTCGTGTTTCCGGCACGTTACGCGCGTGTTTAGTAACTTAAATAAAAAGACTTATTTTAAATGTTTGGAAAGTGGTTATTTCTATTAAATCTTTTAATTTATTTTCCTTTGAATTATTTATCGAAATTTGTTATTTTAAGCGTTTCGTTAATTCGTTCGTGTATTAATTAAAATAGTTTCTTTAAATTTATTTCTGATGAGTTTCAAAATTGTAAAACAGGAAATATCATATTTCCTTAAATTTATTGTCGTTCGTATCGTTTTCGTTTTCATTTCGTCAGAACGCGTCACCATCGCGAGTATTCGTTCGAATCGTCATTTGAACGAACACGACGATGGTTTGGCTTTCTGATTCTTGTTTTCTACTTTCCAGTCATCATTTTAGAACTTTAAACTTTCAGATTTATTCGTACAGATATTCACCTATACGAATAACTCGTCGGTTTAGCATTCTGTAACAGCAACTGTTATGGTTTCGTTCTGTTTAACCTCGCATACGTTTATATATAATAGCATCAAATCAAGCATCTGTGTGTCAGTTCTGTGTAGTCTGATGTGTTTCTGACTGTTAAACCATGAGGTTTAAAGCAGGTTTCAGACCAATAGCATAATAGTTTAGTGTTAAGCCTCAAGTGTCAATAGCATAAACATAGTTTCACGTAATGTGTACCTGAGTTATTGTGCAAGTACTGTAGCGATCACTGTTCTGGCAATGCTTCCGGCACTGATGTTACATTATTTAAATTCTATTTGTACACGTGGCACTAGAATTAGTTTAATTTAGTGTGACACGTGGCACGACAGTACGAACCCTGACACACAACCAGATAATTCAAGGAATTATCGAGAAACCACACACACGTGTCAAAACACACGAACGTTGGTGAACGTTTAACACATCGTGTAACACAACACTCGAAGCATCACGAAACACTCGAACATTAAACTTGGAAGTTCAAACGAGGCCAAACGATAGTTCGTAAACATGAAAACGATGACAAACGGATCAAACCATAAAAATTGGGCTTATTGGGCTCTTCAGGGGCCCATCGCGGTACGTGATGGCCCATAAGAGTCCCTATAGCGGTATGCGACGAGATTCGGGAGGATTTCAATCCCGAATTCCTTTGCGGTACGTGAAGCATCTTTTTGCATCTCTTCGCGGTACGCGACGAGGTCAACATGCAAAAATCTTATAAAACCAAGACACCATCTTTGCTAGCCACCCTATACCACCATTTTTCGAGTTCTGGCTACCTCTACTCGACATTATCACTTCCCACAGCCATCATCAACCTCTGGAACCTCCATTAACTGCCATTGAAGCTCAAGTTTGAACCTTGGAAGCTCAAGACTTGGAGATTTGGAGTCCATCACTCACAAGGAAGATTGGAACCACCACCATCTCTCTCTTTCTATCGAACCCAACAAATCCAGAAGGTTTAGGGGTTGTCTTTGTCATCATCTCTACGATCTAGAAGCTTTGGAAGGTAGTACTTCAACCCTTGTAGCTTAAAACCACTATACTTCACACATGCAAGGGTTAAAACCCACATGCAAGCTCACTAGACCCACATGAACGAATTTCTTGTGTTTTAAATCTGGGTTTATTGTTAAAACAACTGTTATTGATGATCTAGAATGTTACAATGTCAAATCTTGACGATCTATGAGGTTGCGTATGTTGAGATATCATGATTTGGTCATAAACTAGTGAAAAAACCACATGCATGTATGATCCATGGCATGTGGGATGATTTTGTTTACTCAAATATGTTTCTTGATGATATTGTAAGTATGTAGCATGATTAGATCTTGTTGAAATAGTTAAAGATATGGTTTTTGACAAACTTTCTATTAATAGTAACTTTTTATTCACAAAATGGTGATATGAATGATATGGTGAACATGCATGGATATGAATATGTTGTTTGAATGATAATAGGATGATGATGCTTAGAATATGATTTGGATATTGATTATGGTCATTTTTAGCAAGGTTACTATATATAGTAACTTTTATGGACCAAAGATTGTTAAATGGTGAATTTGGATATTTGAGCATGTCTAGATGATGTTACATGTCTTATTATGATGATTAGAATACTTAGAATGTGATTTTTATGTTGATTATGATCATTTTAGCAAACTTACTATTTATAGTAACTTTTACAAGCTAAATGTTGATAAATGGTGATATTGGTCAAATGTGTATGATTTAAATTATGTTAAATGGATTATTATGATGATTTATGAAGTAAAAATGATCTAGAAGTGTTTAGGATAATCATTGGTATGTAAATTGATAAAGTTACTATTTTTAGTAACTTTATTATTAGAAAAACCGACTTATGAATATTTTGTATGATTTGAGCATGCTTAGTGGTTTATTATGTTTTAATATGATGAATGAATGCTAAGTTAGATGGTTTCCGATATCGCATATGATCACGTAGGACTAACGAGCATGCTAGAACTCTAAAATCGTTAGGCTTTGTGAAACTTTCCATAAATGGAAACTTACTATAAATAGTAAGTTGTCCATAGACGCGACTTGCACGTTTTGAACACAACGAGCACCTACACGAATGTTACGCGATTCACAACCGTCATGTCACACCCCAGGCCGGCGGGAACGGATCGTGTTTTCCCGTCGGGCGGAAGGTTCCCGAGGCGCGATATCATGAGTGATAATCAATTGATCAGATTGTTTACATAGCACATGATAAATAAATGAGAAATGCTAACACATCCATGACATAGAATTACAAGATTAAATTACAATGTATTGTTCATAATTTAATCTAGTAAATCTACCAAAAAGAATCAATGTAACTATATCTTGTATATGTACAAGATATACAAAAGATGATTCATGTTCTTGTTATCCCAAAAGTATGTAATCACAAAAGTAGCTAGGTCTTCTAAAAGTTCACTAGCTATGTCCATGCATATTAGTAGCTACACCTGTTCATCACCTAAGAAAACATGTATTTAAACAAAGTCAACACTAGGTTGGTGAGTTCATAAGTAAGTTAATGTAAAAACCTGGATTCATTCGATTCATTCACATGCACATTCACAATGGTCAATACGTTACTTGTATGATTGTCTGTTTCACTTGTTCACACAATGGAATCTCAATAGTTATATTTACAAGTGTTATATCATCCTAGTAGTGGTGCTTATATATAGGGCATATGTAAGGAAACTAAGCCCTAGCCAACATCCCACCACATCACCACTAGAACTCCACACTACTTGCAATACAACTATTGATTTCCATTCTCATTTCTCATGTTTGTCCCACTGATTCACCTGTGTTCTCATGAATAGAATAATATGATGATAGCGTTGTAGTTATCAAACCGAAGTATTGATAACCATTTTGTGTAATAAGGATATTAGATTTAATTAATCTGTTCCTTGTATTATTCTATTTTCTGCGCGTTAACTGTTGTTACACTTTTAAATTATTAAAAGTGTTAGTTAACTGTATGTAATGTATTCTCAAATGCAACGTATAGAACCCAAAAGGAGTCCATTGTGATCCTCACATAATCAGATTACAATGCACCCGATTCACCTCTATCCCACCGTGTGAATCCCAATGACTTCATCGAAACTGTTACTAATAATATGACATGAGAGAAAATAAATTCCTCAGTCTACTAGTCAACAGGTAACGATGGATGATGTACATCTGTATTGTTACTGATCTCAATGTGATTAACAAAGTTGAATAAGAACTTGTCTTATTACGTTATGTAAATCACGATACGAATGATATTGTCATCATGAAGTTACGTTATCATGACATCATTCGTATGAACCCATATGCTCACCATAACATCCTTAAACCGTATTAAGAACAAGTCTTAATACTTTTAAGTCATGCATGGTGGTTAAAGAATCAATGCATTCATACTATCACATAGTATGTTTTTAAGGTATAGATTAAGTGTTATAAGAAATTGACTTATCACACTTGATCCATTATGATGTTGAATGATATTAAGAAGATATTTTATCTTCTAATCATTCATGTGCTGTGAAATGTCAACATGTTTAACTGTAGTAGTTCTCATTTTTTGTTTGTGTATGAATTGTCTCAATGTTTACTCCTGTAGGAATAACCAAGTGTTATAAGATATAATCTTACAACTATGTTATTCAAATGTGTTGACGATTATGAAGCTACATTATCATAATCATCTGAGTTTCCCTGTAATCTCATGATCATACAAGCATGCATACAATGATAAGCGATAATAAACAGTTTAATATTGTCTAAATCAATGTATAAATAACATGTTAAGAAAAACGTTTAAATAAATAAAAGTAAACATGTTTCTCAGGCCCGAGAGTTTAAAATCAGTAAAGATTAAAGTAAAGGGGCATATGAACTCACCTTGTAGTTGTAGGGTTGACTTAGCTTAAAAGAAAGAAAACACGCGCTCTTTGTTGTTCTTGTAATAGTTCTCACGTTCCTGTATTGATTTCACATTGCGTGTAGCTTATAAGTATAAGTTGTAAAGTTTTGTGTGCGTGTATGTGTTAGCCCTATACAAACACTGTTCACAATCGTATATGTACACATAGTTACTGTTTATAGTACACGTACCGTACGGACTTGCCGGCCGGTCAGGTACTAGTTGTCACAGTCTCCCCTTGTTAAAGAAATTTCGTCCCGAAATTTAAGCATAAAGGTCGGGCTTTACTTCTGGAACAGATGGGGATACTTTGTTTTCATGTTGTCCTCACGCTCCCAAGTAAATTCTGGTCCACGCTTGGAGTTCCATTGAACCTTTACAATTGGGATACGGCTACGCTTCAGTTTCTTAACTTCACGTTCCATGATCTCTACAGGTTCTTCAATGAAGTGTAGTTGCTCATCAATATGTATGTCCTCCAATGGTATGATCAGTGTCTCGTCTGCTAAGCACCTCTTGAGATTTGATACATGAAACACATCGTGTACTCCACTGAGCTCATCAGGGAGTTTGAGTCTGTATGCCACAGGACCTATGCGTTGAGTAATCTCAAACGGTCCGACATACCTAGGTGCTAGCTTGCCTTTAGCCCCAAACCAAACTACGCCTTTCCATGGGGACACTTTCAACATGACTCGGTCACCCACATCGAATTCCAAAGGCTTGCGCCGTTTGTCTGCGTAACTCTTTTGGCGGCTACGTGTTGCTTGTAATCGTTGTTGTATCTGGGTTATCTTATCAGTAGTTTCCTGAATAAGCTCAGGCCCAGTGATTCTGTTATCTCCCACTTCGGTCCAACAAATTGGAGACTGACCTTTTCTACCATAAAGTGATTCAAAAGGAGCACATCCGATGCTGCTGTGGTAGCTATTGTTGTAGGAGAACTCAATGAGTGGTAAGTGTGTGTCCCAACTTCCACCGAAGTCTAGGATGCATGTTCTCAACATATCCTCTAGGGTTTGCATGGTGCGCTCACTTTGTCCATCCGTTTGTGGATGATAAGCAGTGCTCAAGTTAACACTTGTCCCTAAGGATTGTTGTAATGATCGCCAGAACCGCGAAGTAAATCGACTGTCCCGATCTGAAATAATAGACAATGGCACCCCGTGCCTTACTACTATTTCATCAATGTATAGTCTTGCTAGTTTCTCCATCCTGTATGCCTCTCTGATTGGCAAGAAATGTGCGGACTTGGTCAATCTATCAATGATGACCCAAATAGAGTCGTATCCGCTGGAAGTGCGGGTAGCTTGGTAATGAAATCCATAGCTATTTTCTCCCACTTCCATTGTGGTATCTCCGGTGGTTCCAGCAAACCCGAAGGTTTCTGGTGTTCTGCTTTGACCTTGGCACATGTGATACATTTGCCAACATAAGTGGCAATGTCTTTCATCATACCCGGCCACCAATAAAATGACCTAAGATCTTGGTACATCTTATCGGCACCAGGATGAACTGAATAACGTGTCTTGTGTGCCTCGTCAAGTATGAGTGTTCGAAGTTCATCTACTGCTGGAATCCAAACACGATCCAAATAGTAGATAACTCCATCTTGTTTTGTTTTGAATTGCTTCTCGGCTCCACAATCGACCTCGCGTTTCAGATTGTCTTTTGCTACTGCTTCTCGTTGTGCTTGTAAAATGTGATCTCTCAAACTTGTTTGCACAGTCATTCCCATTGCGCGAACGCGTAAGGGTTTGACTCTTTCCTTCTGGCTCAAAGCATCTGCAACAACATTTGCTTTGCCCGGATGGTATTTGATCACACAATCGTAATCGTTCAGGAGCTCAACCCAACGTCTCTGTCTCATGTTAAGCTCCTTCTGATCAAATATGTGCTGTAAACTCTTGTGGTCTGTGAAGATAGTGCATTTGGTACCATAAAGGTAATGTCTCCAAATATTTAAAGCAAATACAACAGCTCCCAGTTCGAGATCGTGTGTCGTGTAATTCTTCTCATGTATTTTCAGCTGTCATGAGGCATAAGCAATGACTTTGTCTCGTTGCATCAAAACACATCCGAGTCCCTGATGGGAAGCATCACAATAAACTACAAAGTCATCATTGCCTTCTGGGAGTGTTAAGATTGGAGCATTGCACAATCTTTGTTTCAGTGTCTGGAATGCCTCCTCTTGTTTATGAGTCCACACAAAAGGTTCAGACTTCTGTGTGAGCTTGGTGAGAGGCAAAGCTATCTTAGAAAAATTCGAGATGAATCTCCTGTAATAACCCGCCAATCCCAAGAATGATCGGATCTCTGTTGGTGTTGTAGGCACATCCCAGTTCTTGATTGTTCCATCTTGGCAGGATCCACGTGAATACCATTACTGTTAATCACGTGACCCAAGAACTGAACTTCTCTCAACCAAAATTCACACTTGGAGAATTTGGCATAGAGTTGTTCCTCTCTCAGGAGTTCCAAGACTGTCTTGAGATGTTGCTCATGCTCCTTCTCGTTCTTTGAATAAATCAGTATGTCATCAATAAAAACGATAACAAACTGATCTAAGTACGGCTTGCACACCCGGTTCATCAAATCCATGAACACAGCCGGTGCGTTCGTCAGTCCGAATGGCATCACCATGAATTCATCGTGACCATATCGGGTATGAAAGGCCGTCTTTGGTATGTCTTCCTCTTGAATCCGGAGCTGATGATAGCCTGATCTCAGGTCTATCTTTGAAAAGTACTGTGCTCCCTGTAACTGATCAAACAAATCATCAATCCTCGGTAACGGGTACCGATTCTTGATGGTGAGTTTGTTGAGCTCTCTGTAATCAATGCACATCCTGAAGGTTCCATCCTTCTTTTTCACAAAAAGAACCGGAGCTCCCCACGGGGAAAAGCTCGGTCTGATGAATCCTTTATCGAGTAGCTCTTGTAATTGATTGGACAACTCCTGCATCTCAGATGGTGCAAGTCTATAAGGAGACTTAGCTACAGGAGTCGCTCCCGGAATCAAATCGATTCGGAACTGCACTGATCTCTCAGGTGGCAGTCCCGGTAAGTCATCCGGAAACACGTCCGCATAGTCTCTCACAACTGGTACATCTTGAATCTTGATTGCCTTCTTGTCTTTCTCAATCACGTGAGCTAGAAATGCAACGCATTGTTTTTGCAGATACTTGCGAGCCTTCATGAACGATATTATCTTGACACTGCGTTTCGCTTGGTCTCCACGAATCTCCAAAATCTCATTGTTCTTCACTGGAATGCGTAGTAGTTTATCGGAACAGATGAACTCAACTCGGTTAAGAGATAGCCAATCCATTCCGATAATGATGTCGAAACTGCCCAGCTCCATCGGTATCAAATCGATGGAAAATGTGTGATCGCCAAGTGTTAGTGGGCAATTCCTAAATATTGTGTCTACTGTGATCTGTTTGCCGTTTGCTATCTCAATAGTGTAAGGGGAGTCTAACAATTCCTTATCATAATTAAGATGGCATGCAAAGTCGGATGAGATGAAACTCTGATCCGCACCAGTGTCAAATAAAATGGATGCATAGAAGTCAGATAAGAGAAATGTACCCATGATTACATTCTGGTCCTGTCGTGCATCAGCAGCTCCTATCTGAAAAGCTCGTCCCCTTGCTGCTTGAGCCCTTGGTTGAGCTTTCTTGGGACAATCCCTAGAATAGTGTCCCGGTTCACCACAAGTGAAGCAGGACCTATTAACAGCAGAGGCAGCAGTAGCTGCATTGTTGTTTCTGTTATGAACCCTCGGGCTCCTGCAGTAGTTTACTGTGTGACCAAATCTTCCACAGTTAGTGCAGTGTCTGCACGAAACATTTGGCAAGTGATGAAACTGGCATGAGTTGCACAGAGGTGCAGTGCCAGTGTATGGCTTCCTGATCTCCAATGGTTGTGGTTGGTTGCGCATTGGAGCTTGAGTAGTGGCAGCAAAGTTTCTAGCCACCTTTTGTTTCTTAGCCGGACGTTTATCCGACTTCTTGGAAGTTCCAGCCTTGGCTGAGTCATCCTCCTTCTTGAATGCCCCAGAGGCAACCATCATATCTGTCAGGGATGCTGACAGTGTAACAGCTAACTCCATGGTAGTAGGGTGGGCAGAAATAACATGACCTCGGATACTGGGCGGTAATCCACCAACATACCGCTCAATTCTCTTCTCAAGTGTTGGCACCACGTCAGTTGCCAGAGTGGCTAACTCATGAAATCGTGTGGTGTAGGCTAGATGCCCAACACCAATCATCTCCAGATTGAGCAGTTCAGTCTCAACCTTTTTCAGTTCATTTCTTGGGCAAAACTCTGCCTGCAGCATGGCCTTGAATTCACTCCACGACATAGCCTGGGCCTCATCCCGGCCTCTGATTGAAACCTGAGCGTTCCACCAAGTTAACGCTCGCTTATTAAATGATCCCGCAGCATACTTGACTCTGTTCTGTTCAGGACAGCCACTGATGTCGAGGGTAGCCTCCATCTTCTCGATCCATTGGATCAATCCGACTACACCCTCACTGCCACTGAAACTGGGTAGCTTGCAACCTACAAAGTTCTTGTAGGCATAGTCCTGATTTTGCCTGGTGTTACCGCTGCCTTCTCCAGATGAGTTAGCAACGTTGTTGCTGTTGTTGTTCATACGGTTCATCATCTCGGGAATCACATCCCTCAGTTGGCTAGTCAGAAGAGTGGCCAATGCCACCATAGCAGGATCCAACTGATAAGCTGGTGGTGGCGGAGGAGGAGGTGGAGGCGGTGGTAAGTGTGGAGGAGAGTCAGGTGGTGTCGGTGTCGATGAGTGAGGAGCAGAGTCTTGTGTCAATGGTAATAGAGGTGGTTGTCTTCTTGGCGGCATTCTGATCATACCCGAAGGAAATCGGTTAGTGCAGTGATCAGAAGTAGAAGACATATGCAGATAGAATCCTAAGTCACATGATCTCTATACGAGGGTCCCTAGGTTATAGTCTAGGCCAAACCGTTTAAGTAATATGACCTATATTTTTCTATAACCATGGCTCTGATACCAATTTGTCACACCCCAGGCCGGCGGGAACGGATCGTATTTTCCCGTCGGGCGGAAGGTTCCCGGGGCGCAATATCATGAGTGATAATCAATTGATCAGATTGTTTACATAGCACATGATAAATAAATGAGAAATGCTAACACATCCATGGAATAGAATTACAAGATTAAATTACAATGTATTGTTCATAATTTAATCTAGTAAATCTACCAAAAAGAATCAATGTAACTATATCTTGTATATGTACAAGATATACAAAAGATGATTCATGTTATTGTTATCCCAAAAGTATGTAATCACAAAAGTAGCTAGGTCTTCTAAAAGTCCACCAGCTATGTCCATGCATATTAGTAGCTACACCTGTTCATCACCTGAGAAAACATGTATTTAAACAAAGTCAACACTAGGTTGGTGAGTTCATAAGTAAGTTAATGTAAAAACCTGGATTCATTCACATGCACATTCACAATGGTCAATACGTTACTTGTATGATTGTCTGTTTCACTTGTTCACACAATGGAATCTCAATAGTTATATTTACAAGTGTTATATCATCCTAGTAGTGGTGCTTATATATAGGGCATATGTAAGGGAACTAAGCCCTAGCCAACATCCCACCACGTCACCACTAGAACTCCACACTACTTGCAATACAACTATTGATTTCCATTCTCATTTCTCATGTTTGTCCCACTGATTCACCTGTGTTCTCATGAATAGAATAATATGATGATAGCGTTGTAGTTATCAAACCGAAGTATTGATAACCATTTTGTGTAATAAGGATATTAGATTTAATTAATCTGTTCCTTGTATTATTCTATTTTCTGCGCGTTAACTGTTGTTACACTTTTAAATTATTAAAAGTGTTAGTTAACTGTATGTAATGTATTCTCAAATGCAACGTATAGAGCCCAAAAGGAGTCCATTGTGATCCTCACATAATCAGATTACAATGCACCCGATTCACCTCTATCCCACCGTGTGAATCCCAATGACTTCATCGAAACTGTTACTAATAATATGACATGAGAGAAAATAAATTCCTCAGTCTACTAGTCAACAGGTAACGATGGATGATGTACATCTGTATTGTTACTGATCTCAATGTGATTAACAAAGTTGAATAAGAACTTGTCTTATTACGTTATGTAAATCACGATACGAATGATATTGTCATCATGAAGTTACGTTATCATGACATCATTCGTATGAACCCATATGCTCACCATAACATCCTTAAACCGTATTAAGAACAAGTCTTAATACTTTTAAGTCATGCATGGTGGTTAAAGAATCAATGCGTTCATACTATCACATAGTATGTTTTTAAGGTATAGATTAAGTGTTATAAGAAATTGACTTATCACACTTGATCCATTATGATGTTGAATGATATTAAGAAGATATTTTATCTTCTAATCATTCATGTGCTGTGAAGTGTCAACATGTTTAACTGTAGTAGTTCTCATTGTTTGTTTGTGTATGAATTGTCTCAATGTTTACTCATGTAGGAATAACCAAGTGTTATAAGATATAATCTTACAACTATGTTATTCAAATGTATTGACGATTATGAAACTACATTATCATAATCATCTGAGTTTCCCTGTAATCTCATGATCATACAAGCATGCATACAATGATAAGCGATAATAAACAGTTTAATATTGTCTAAATCAATGTATAAATAACATGTTAAGAAAAACGTTTAAATAAATAAAAGTAAACATGTTTCTCAGGCCCGAGAGTTTAAAATCAGTAAAGATTAAAGTAAAGGGGCATATGAACTCACCTTGTAGTTGTAGGGTTGACTTAGCTTAAAAGAAAGAAAACACGCGCTCTTTGTTGTTCTTGTAATAGTTCTCACGTTCCTGTATTGATTTCACATTGCGTGTAGCTTATAAGTATAAGTTGTAAAGTTTTGTGCGCGTGTATGTGTTAGCCCTATAGTCGGTTAACACTTGTGAGTCTCGGTCTTTATCTTCATTCGGCCCTTGTCTAAGCGTCATGGTTTTCACAACACTTATTTAATATATTTAGGACTTTACTTTTCATGTTACATTGTTCTTATTATAATAATTTCTTGTTTCTTAGGTTTAGGAAATTTCATAGAAAGCACTTTAAGTCCTTCATAAATCTTGTTTTATCACTTACGTATTAGACACGTTTGTTTTCATTGTACTTATGTAAATCAAATCCATTTTATTTGGGCCGAATGTTATGTATCAAGTAACTGTTGTTGGGCCGAGAGTAACAATGGGTCCATTCGTTTGTATGGTTGATAGTTGGACCAAACCCAAGTCATTGGGCCGAAAGGGATGGTGTGGGCCTTGTTAATTTTTAGTGGCCCGAAACTATCCCACTGGGCCGTAGCAAGAGAATTTGGGCGGAGGTATGCTACATGGGCCGATAGGGTGTGTGTGGTCATATATTGGGCCGCTCAAGATATTGGGCCACATTAAAATGTTCGGCCGAATGTGTAAGACACAAATCAATGGATCGAAATAATTTATGTATAAGTTGTTGGGCTTTTGCTTGAGCCTATTGGGCCAGAATGAAGGAGTTGGGTCAATTGTTGTGTCACGAAATCTGCTGGGCCAGGTAATATGTGTGGGCCGCTATATGTGCTGGGCCAAAGTGAGGAATTCGACTAACATAGTTGCGCCTGGGTTCGCAGAACATGAAGCAAGGTTCGATTGAATGAATTTGTAATTGGTTCTGTGTTGATCTAAGAAGGCTCGCCGCATATGGTTCGGGTGTTATAGCATGTTTTCACGATAGCAGGTTCGGTGAGGTGGATGGTCGTCAGCATGTATAGGCTCGTGTCTGGAAAGGGTTTGGCCGAGAGTTGAAGGCTCGGTGACATTCCGAAGGTTTGGTGATGAAGCTGGTGAACCCTAATGACAGGTTCGCGGCATGGGTTCGTGAGGAAGCCAGGGTTCGTGAGGAAAATGGTTCGTTGTATGCATGCGAAGGTTCGTTCAATGATGAAAGGTTCGCTACCCTTAGAAGGGTTCGGCTGACCAACCCCTGGTTCGTGCAAGATTCGTGAGTAGGCAAAGATGTTCGACCCACCGGCACGCAAGGTCCAAGGAAAGAGGCTTCAGTCGCTAAGTTTGTTGATGGAGGGTTCGACGAGGACCATTCGTAATTAGCTAAGGTGAAGGCTTGAACAAATAAACATGAAAACCCTAATCTTCACGATTTTCATGGAATCATACCTCAATTCTCAGTGGATAAACCTTCAGATCTGCTGTACTTTCATGTAGAGGGCTTCGAGAGCTACGCGTGGGTTCAAGAATCACTCAAATTGGTCAAGGAATGAAAAAGTTATGGAGGATTGAAGGTGGATAATGGTGGTGAGGAGTGTTAGCCGGAAAAGTGAGCTAGAGAGAGAGTGTGGGTTGTGAAAATGAGAGGAAAGCTCTCACTTAGGGTTTTTATACCACGTGTAGTGTCCGGGTTCATTTCGGTTGCTCGGTTCGTAATTTCGTCGCGTATCCGGAAAATTACGCGTAATTTAATTGTGATAAATAAAAGAATGATATTTAAATTATTTTGATGAGTTTCAAAATTGTAAAATGTTAAACATTTTATTTTATTAAATTATTTCCGTTCGTGTCGTGTTTTTCGTTTTTTTTTCGTTTCGTCGAATCGCGTCACCATCGCGCGTATTCGTTCGAATCGTCATTCGAACGAACACGATGATAGTTTTGCTTTCCGAATTTTGTTTTTTACTTTCCAGTCGTCATTTCAGAATGCTAACCTCACAGATATGTTTGTGTGAATCGTCACCAACGCAAACACACTGTCAGTTCGTTATTCTGAAACGACACTGCGATATTGTTTGAATTGTGTTTCCTCACTGTCGAACTCAACTAAACACCCTGATATCACATTGTTTTCACATTGAATTGTCGGCCATCTGATTCCTGTCATCTATGGATATCAGATCGCAACCGATTTGTTTATGTTATTCACTTGAACACTGTTGTTTCTCATGAACTGTTGTGTTAACTGTACTTAAGTTTTCACTTAAATACACACAACTAAAGTTTCAAATGTACATTGCACTTACTGTATTTAAGTTTACACGAAAATACGTACAACGATTTCTTGTATTTAGATTTCTGATAATACAAACACTGTTCACAATCGTATATGTACACATAGTTACTGTTTATAGTACACGTACCGTACGGACTTGCCGGCCGGTCAGGTACAAGTTGTCACACGTCACACGGTTCACCAACAGGTCGTTGACTTGACACAGTCAACTTTGGTCAAACATGGTCAACCACGGTCAAACACGGTCAATATGGACCAACACGAGCAAACACGGTCATTGTGGACCGACACGGACAAACATGAACAACCGAGGGTTGTTGAGCACAAACACGAGCACTAACATGAGCACGAGCACGGTCACTTACACAAACTCACATATGGTATACGATATAGGTAGCCGGAACCGACTACGCAGTGACGCGGGAGCTAACGCTTACATTTGTTCACTATCACTAAGGTGAGTTTACGGCCCCTCTTTACTCTTTTCAAACGTTTTAAATAGGGGGAGAATACTAGTTGAATCGAGTCAAACAATTATGCTATTACAAACATTTTACTGTGTATGCTGGTTTATTAGACAAACATTAAGTGTTGAACTCGTAACAAGCCCTCACAAAGTCTTACCGTTAATGTACGAACAACGTGGTAGGTTTGAATGGATCCGTTTGGGTGTGACTAACCCCACGGGGCACAATTTTGACTGGAGGTCATAACCCGTGAAACTCTAACCTAACTTGCTATGTATACAAGACATAGCGGAGGCAAGGACAAACAAGTATAGTTCGGTAGTGACGCACTGACACTTGGAGCCTAGGGCTCGGTACTAACATTATGATAAACAGCATGACACATGTTTTCTATTACTATGTATATATCAAAACCTGTGAACTCACCAACCATTGTGTTGACACTTTTTCTAAACTTGTATTCTCAGGTAACTAACAGGGTCTTGGATATTAGGAATGCACGTTAAGGGATGAGCTCTAGGAAACCCCATGCATTTCTGTTTATCTTTGAAAACAATTTCATTCGGTTTATGTATTAAACAATGTTTTGTCTGACAATTTAGTTTCCACTGTTTAAACAAATATTTTTCCGCTGCATGTATCAAATTTATTACTTTTCCGCTGCTATGATTTATTATTCCGCTGCAAACTATTTTGCTAAGTGTATGTCAAACATTGTATTTGCAACGCATATAGAGTTGTTCTATATGACCATGAGATGTGATTCTGGCCACGTCACACCCACGTGGACTGACACCACGAGTGGGAATTTGGGGGTATGACAGCGTTGAACTCCCCTTTCTTAGGCAAAGGGTCCTTCAACTTCTCCTCAGGACCTAGCCAATTCATCTGAAAGGGGACAATACGAGACGAAATAAAAAAAAAAAAAAAAGAAGTGGTCCTTCCAATAAGCTTCAAACTAGAGAACATCCGGGAGATATGGCTTGGGTAAGGAGATTTGCTTTTTTCAAAAGTTAACCGATCACTCACACGTGAATGCTTATAAAAACACCTAAAGAGGTTTATCTCAGGTTCCAGAAACAAAGCACGACATGAAATCTCAAATTGATAAACTTTTAGCAAACCTAGAGGAACAATTTGTGTCAAGTGAACATTATAATATCGAAGGATCCCGCATAAGAAACGGCTCACGGGAATCTGAAATGTTTGAAAAACTAAAAAAGGCAGTGTAAATGGTTACCTTGCACGCATGTACATCCTGAACGGAGGACGAGGGAGGCGGAACGACGGGGCCAGTTCCGAGGGTATCTTGTACCGCACGACAAAGGTGTCCAATGAAGTCTGGGTCACGGACGACCTTTGATTATCCATGTCGCTTCGACACTCCATAACCTATGACAAAGGAAAGAACCGAGGAAAGGAGACTAACCGATCGAAGATGGAGACTCAAAGTAGGTGACGACTAGGGGGAACCCAAAACCCTAGAAATTGTAACATCCTTGGCAATCCCACATCGGCCGTGAACAGAAGAGATTCATGTCACATAAGTAACGATCCGCCTCTTACATCACCAACGCGTTTTCGGCTTAGCTGGTTGTAAAGCACATGAAAACTCTACAGTTAAACGTGCACGGGCTGCACCAATCCAGGGATGGGTGACCTCTCTGGGAAGTTTTCACCCGGGCAACCGAAGGCAAAACCGTGAGCTCCGAGTGGGCAAAGCGCATAATATTGGTGGTAAACGGGGTCGGATGTTACAGAAATGAGATGCAAATAGAAAAATACAGATAAAGAGGGTATTTATAAGAGAGAAGGCACAAAAAGATAAAATAGGGGAAAACTCCAATGAGCCAACCTACTTGTGATAGACTCCCACCAACCATCTTATCAAGCCGTCAAAAAAATAAATAATCTGATGCTATGACAAAATGATAACATCGGACTGGGGGCTTGATGGGGATACAAACCAAACCACAACTCATAACCGCATTCCCTCTTCTGGTTTAATCTTGAGCTGCGGCAATAGCTTGGATGAGCTACGACATCAAACCATGGCTCATTGCCGCATTCCCTCTTATGGTTACTCTTGAGTCGTGGCAACAGCTCGGGTGAGCTGTGGCTGCCACCCTTCCAACTGG
The DNA here is from genome assembly GCA_009363875.1 of Mikania micrantha. Taxonomy (NCBI): domain Eukaryota; kingdom Viridiplantae; phylum Streptophyta; class Magnoliopsida; order Asterales; family Asteraceae; genus Mikania; species Mikania micrantha. The sequence continues at coordinate 33,792,334 of CM018681.1, forward strand.
TAACCTTCCACGATACAGAAAATAACAGGAGGAGGAATAGGAAACAAAAAACACGATGGTAAGGCTAAGTAAAACCATAGCTAGACAAAGGAGTATCCAAAACACCCGGAACATTCGGATATGAGCTGCGGCTGAGAGGAGACAGAAGGACCTTTGCATTGTGATCTATACTTAGCTTATTTTTAACGGTCTAAACCAATAAATGGACAAAGGAGTTGCTTATCTCACGACCCAGAAGAAAAAGACAAAAAAAAAGTGTCAGATAGCAAAGGCCAACTATAAAGACAAGCTCTTACGCATAAAAAGGAAAGGATGAAAAAAATTAGAGAAAGTACATGGCTGACATGCAACAAACTACCCGAAAAGAAAGGAGCATCACCTGAGTTCTTGATGGAGCCCATTATAAATACCATATAATTAAATGAGAAGAAGGCAAGTGCAATCAAATAACAACACTCCACTCTCAACACACACTAATTCTCATCTTACTCTAACTTGTGGTGGATCTTGCACTGCTCACGAGCTGTAACACACGTTATGTTAAGTTTTGTAGCAACAATTATATATAACAATATTATCCTAGCATTAGCGAGTTAAAAAAATAATGATGTGTATTAAGTAAATTGTTATTCAAAATGTTTGAATTATATATAAAGCCTATAACGATTATTCATTTTTTGCTATTTTTGTCATAACCAAAACCAAGTTATTTAAGAAATCAACACCATCTTACCGGCTTATCGTACTCGTTGACTCAATTAATGTATAACGACTCCACAATCTCTCATTTTATGTTCACTTTCCAATTGAACTATTTTTTTCTCTCTCTCTATCTCTCCTCTCCTACTACACATATACGCACATACATGGGAAGAGTTCTTAAATTGAATAAGCAAACATCCGATGTTAACTTAACGTCGATTTTTTAATTTTCAAAACATAATGTTGAATCTTTTTTGGCTTGTTGACATCATTTTGAAGAATCACATCTAATAATGAAATAACTGGCATGTTTATATTGAAATTGAAACATTTTTAGAATTATATTTGTCAATCACATATTATTAAAATAATTGAAAGACAAACTTATTGAATCACTAAAATTTCCATAGTCTCGTGAACCATGATGTCGAAATTCCAAATGCCACACTCGACTGGTAATTTATGCTTGATCACTGGCGTGATTATTTTTTACAATGATGCAATATTTAGTCAAGTGACTTCTCAAAATTTAGTTAGATTTGAAAAAGCACTGCACCCTTTGCATTGAGCTTTTTCAAAACTGTTCAAAATTTCACATAATCGAAATCTTGGTTATAAAAAGCCCAAGGCGCTAAGAAGAGCTGAGTTCTGAAAAGCTAAGGCACGAGGCGAGAGCTTCACGTACGTGAGGTAATCAATATTTAGAAAATGCTAAAAAATATATTTAAGCACAAAAGATACTTATAAAGCATACTTTTAACACTCAAATTATAGTTAAAACATAAAAACATATTTGAAATTCTTTAAAATACAAAAACTATTGATTTATCATTTAAACATTTAAACTACACAATCAATCTTACCTGATTAGCTGCACATTATGATTAAATAATATGATTAGATTAAACACTTAAAATACACTTTTTGAATATTTAATTAAACCAAAATACATCTGAATGTTTAACGTCTATCATCAATCAAAAACCAGAAAATATAAACTAAAAACATGATTAAATTTTTGAACCATATGATAATCTGATTAAAATAGTAAACTATAAAAACATGATTAGAAAACATATTCGGTCATTCATAAACTAGAAAAACATACACGATTAGAATCTGAATTAAAAAGTGGAAACCTTAAAGAACTTTGAATAATTTTTGAACTTTGAATAACTTTTGAACTTTGAAAGTTGATGATGAGTGAAAAGTGAACCACTAAACTATAAACGATTGATTTTGTTGTTGTTTGATATGCCACTGATGTTTCTTCTTTGATTTTTAATTCGGTGGTTGGGTATAAATATTAAGGATATATGGTAGCTTGTTGAGGGGAATTATGTGAATAGTTGGTGACTTTTGAGTGATAATATGGTATAATATTGAAAAGATAAAACAATATGTTTAAAAAGTCACCGATAAAAAGAAGATATAGGAGCTAATATTGATATTTATAATTGTTAATTATCACATCTACAACTTCCAAGAAAGACCATTTTGATATTTGTAATTATTTATTATTGTTTCCACTTCTAGGAATGACTAGTCCTTATTAAATTTAATTTATCATTCAATGAAAATAAGAAAGCGCCGCTCCCACCGCCTCAAGCCTCACACCGTGTCGCGCCGCTTCAGATCGCCTTTTTCAAACGCTACGCTTCAGCCACCATGAGGCGTTTTGCCCACCGCCTGTAGCGCCTCACGCCTGAGGCGAGATATCTTTGTTACTCATTGTAGCTTTGATCCTCACAAAAATGGTTCGTTTGAGCAATAGGTTCAACATCAACTGAAATTTGGCTAATTTTTAAGCTTGCAGTTGTGGTTTCTTAATAACCTTCGAACATTATTTATCATTTTTAGTGGGTTAAAGAAAGCTTGATCGGTTAACCAGCTAACTGGGTTTTCAATGCCTAGTTATCCCTCCAACGATCACTAACAACTAGTTTTTCAAACAAAAACTGGTAATCAATTTTGAAATTGGTCAAAAAAAGTTGATTCCTATTTAACTGTTTCGAAACCAATTTGACACCAAAAACATTAAACTGGTTAAAAACCTCTTGTTTTTCAAAAACCTGTAGTAATCCAAAAAATTAGTTTAAAGATCGCTCTCGAACCGGTACGAGTTTTGGATAACACGTTTTTTTGTTAGTAGTGTTTTTTTGTTCTCACAAAGAAACCAAATTATAGTTCATTTGAAAGACCATTGTAAACCAACTCTTCTATCAGTTCAAATCAATCTAAAATTATATATTCACTCTAAAACATTACATTTGATTAGCGAACAAACCACATACCCTTTGTTAAAGGAATCAGGCTCATAAATGAACATATATAAGGCTCAAATTTTGTATCAAGGGACCATTTATCAAGAATCAACTTTATCTTTTTGGCAACCTGAACAAGAACATATGTTGGTGACAAATGACAATAAAATGGTAATAGGTTTATATGAGGCATATATGTTACATACAAGACGTATATGAGACCAATCGTCAGAGAACCATAAACCTCATATATATTATCGGGGGATGTTAAGTTAAAAAAAGGGTGTGTAAATAGCCAGTTCTTATTAAAAAAATATATATATTTATTTATAAAATTATTAAAAAATATATATATTTATTTATAAAATTATCTAGTCTCTCGTCTAAGCGAGTCCACTAATGACCAAAGCGAAAGACTCGAAGAATCCGCCAACGTGGCCGATTCTCTCCAACCAAATATTCTATATTTCCAATCCAAAACAACTAATAATCAATACCTCTCGTGTCATTTCATCTCCACACACTAATCCACTGAAACACGATGGGTGCCACGACGGAGATCGGCGGGGGAGTGGTGGTTGTCAACCCCAAGCCTAACAAAGGCTTTGCTTCTAAAGCGGTTGATTGGCTGGAGAAGCTTATGGTGAAGCTCATGTATGATTCATCGCAGCCTCATCACTGGCTCTTCGGTAATTTTGCTCCCGTTGATGAGACTCCTCCTTGCACAGATCTCGACGTAATCGGTTATCTACCGGTGAGTTTTATGTATGTTCCGATGCTGATATTGGTTATCAGTTTGAGTTATTGTGGATTTGTGTTTGTTATTGAAGTTTTGTTGTTGATTTTTTGTTCAAACGTAGCATAAGTTGTTGTTAAATGAGTAAATGATTTTGAAGCGTCCTTGAATTTTAACTATACATCTCATATATGTTGTTATGGAGTTGATGCAGTTTGTTGCTAAATGTTTCTAGGATGAGATCCGTAATCATATAGCATCTGATGATCTGAATGTTTAATTCATGCTTGAATGTCGTAATTGATGGTGTTTGTTGCTACTTTCTGCTAGAAATGGTTTCATTATGTTTCTAGTTTATACTGAAATATCAGTTATCCTATATTTCATACTTGAATTCCGTAGTTTATAGTTTCTATCTGTATGTTTCTATGGTGATATCTGTAATCATGTACTATTTGAATGTTTGATACATGCTTGGATTCCGTAGTTGATGGTAAATATTAGACAATATATGAATTATAATAGTATATTAGAGGGTTTAGAGTGTAATTATATTTCTTATCTATATCCCCTGTAATCTCTCGTTATACGCATAATACAATGCAACACATAACCAAGTGTATCTATGAACAAGTTGCTGTCTGGAAATGGTTTCGTTATGTTTTTCAGGTGATATCCATAATTATGTAATATCTTAATATTTAATTCATGCTTGAATTTCTTAATCGATTAGTTTCTGTCAGGAAATGGCTTCATTATGTTTCCAATGTGATATTCGTTATCATATAATATCTGAATATATAATATATGCTTGAATTTCGTAATTAATAGACTTTGTTGCTAATTTCTGTCAGAAATGGTTTCATCACGTTTCATTAGGAACTTTAATGAAAATTATGGTGTTAATTGTAACATTCTGTCATTTAATGTCCTTGTCGTTTGGTGTTAATTAACATTACAAAACTTTTTAAACGCAGGAGTGCCTGAATGGTGAGTTTGTTAGAGTAGGTCCTAATCCAAAGTTTGCTCCTGTGGCTGGATATCATTGGTACAAAACATCTACAGCTAGAACTAAAGTTCTCGTTTGTTAAAACTTATAATTTTTTATATGTGATCCTTTAATTTACATTTGCTCCATTGTTTGTGTGCAGGTTTGATGGAGATGGGTACGTGTTGATTCCTTCGTCTCTATATCTACAATTCTTGTGCAAAACTACTGGACTATGATGGATATTAATATTTATGATTTCTTTTTCCTGTAGGAACTTCTGCTTTTGATAATTTGGTACTTTGAAAATAAATCTAATATTTGAACTACTTTATCCACAGCATGATCCATGGATTGAGGATCAAAGATGGAAAAGCAACTTATCTCTCACGTTATGTTAAAACATCTCGCTTGGAACAAGAGGAATATTTTGGAGGAGCCAAGTTTATGAAGGTATTCCTCTAAAATTGTATACAAACAACTTTAATCTTTTTCTAAATTTCTCAGTCACATATTATGCTCTAATCTTTTATGTTATCTGGATGCTAATGATTTTAGTTGGGCCATCTGTTATGTATATTTTTTTCATTTTGTCAACTTTAAGGATGCCAAGGTAGCAATACAAGTTGAAAAATTCCTTCCTAAATAAAGGCAAAAAGAAATATTTGAAAAATATGGAAATAATCATAGTTCTTGCATATATTTACATTATCGAACTAGTTACATTTTAGTTATCATATTTGCAGATTGGAGATCTTAAGGGGTTTTTTGGGTTAGTGATGGTTCAGATGCAGATGCTTAGATCAAAGCTGAAAATTTTAGATCTTTCATATGGCCAAGGGACAGGTTGGTTGATTAATTTCTTTCAACACCCTTTTAGTTTTCAGAACTTCATACAGCCTGCACATGGTCCCAGTTATAAATATGACATTCGTATTATTTTCTTGTAGGAAACACGGCTCTCATATATCACCATGGAAAGCTCTTGGCCCTATCAGAAGGAGATAAACCATGTAAGTTGTGCAATCACTTACTGATATATATATATATATATATATATATATATACTACATTAACATCTATGTATTCGTTTATAACATCTACAATAACACACACATGTATGTGTGTAGGTGTGCTTCCAATATATAATCAGTTTTATGTACAGATGTTATAGGTTTGTATATTTTCATGTATGTAGTAGTTTATAGCATTTATAATAACACACGCAGGTGTGCTTTCAGTATATAACCACTATGCACTTGTATGTAGGGCTATCTAGATATAACGAGAGAGAGAAAGAGAGACTGTCATGCGTAGCATACTTGCCTTATGTATCACAGTTTAATCGATATGACATGTACATGCATTTCACCTAATTCTCTACTTAAGATTGGTTTTGTATTGCATGAACTTATATATATGTATTAGTTTATATGTGTGTGTATGCATACTTACTATAAGAAAAGTATAATATACACCTTAATGTAATCCTTAAGGTTAGTCAATCACATAAGTGCATTTTTACAATTTTTATAAATTTTAGATGCCATTAAAGTATTGGAGGATGGTGACCTGCAAACTCTTGGCTTGATGGATTATGATAAGAGGCTTTCTCACACATTCACTGCTCACCCGAAGATTGATCCAGTCACTGGTAAACACTTTCTCTATTACTCGGATTATTAATTTTATTATTATATTATTTCACAAAATAGCATTTCTCGAACGCGGAAAAGGATCCTATCATTTCGAAAGAATTGAACGAGGAGCCGTATGAGGTGAAAATATCATGTACGGTTCTGTAGAGTGACAGTAAGGGTAACTTATCTGTCAACATTTCCACTATCACCCCAAAAAAACCAAACTCTGCCTTACGTAAAGTTGTCAGAGTACGATTAACCTCTGGATTTGAAATCACTGCTTATATACCCGGTATTGGCCATAATTCTTTCAGGTGAGATGTTTGCATTTGGATATTCACAAGCACCACCATATGTCACGTACCGTGTAATTTCAAAGGATGGTGTTATGAACGATCCTGTGCCAATAACAATACCAGAGTCAGTAATGATGCATGACTTTGCAATCACTGAGAATTATGCTATCTTCATGGATCTGCCTTTGTACTTTAGACCAAAAGTAAGCGAATCTAAAACTATCGTCACTCTTTTAGTTATATTTTATGGCTTTATTTTAAGCTCATTAAAATTTTCTATTAAAGTTTTCCTTGGATTATATGTTGAACTTGTATCTTTTTTGCTCGATTGCTACTCTTAGGACATGGTCAAGGATAAAAAGTTGATATTTACATTTGATGAAACAAAGAAAGCTCGATTTGGTATCCTTCCACGGTATGCTAAGAATGAGCTCCTGATTAAATGGTTTGAGCTTCCAAATTGCTTCATCTTTCACAACGGTGAGGGCTTTATTGTTTGTATTTCCCATTTTACCCTTCTTCGAAGTATTTGGAGCTTCTACACTGATGATTAGTCAAAACCTCAAAATAATTAAAAGTATCTAGAAATTCTGATGCTTTGAATCCTCTCCATATACCAGCAAATGCATGGGAGGAAGGAGATGAAGTTGTTTTGATTACATGCCGCCTTCAAAATCCAAATTTGGATATGGTTGGTGGAGGTGTTAAAGAGAAGCTTGAAAATTTCTCTAATGAGTTGTAAGATTCTGGTCCTTTATCAGTGTTTTGAGATGTTAAAGAGCATTTTAGTAATGTTTTCTGTTTGAAATTCTGTTTTGTAGGTTTGAGATGAGATTCAACATGGAAACTGGTCTTGCTTCTCAGAAAAAGCTGTCAGAGTCTGCTGTTGATTTTCCTAGGGTAAACGAGTGCTACACTGGCAGGTAAATAGCAATAATATTAATGGAAAACCACAAGAATACCGATTTTGATAGATTTCTGTACTTGTGTGTTATACTTACACCCAACTCTCCCACCTATACGCCTCTTATAGGCGAGACGTATAGGGGGTCAATCATTTTATGTTAGAATTTTCAACGTTAAAAATTGGCCTCATATAGGCTTATACGAGGCCTATAGGTCTTGTACGAGGCATATACAAGCAGGGGCGGCTTCATGTGAAAAAACTTAGGCTCATGTCTAGGGCCTCCTAAAACTTGGGGCCTCAAATTCGAACAACATGTTTTGTAGCTTTCACTTCTAACTTGTAATTTTCCACCTTGAAATTTGATTTGGTTCAAACTTTTTTTTACTGGTTAGGTGCTAATTTAGTAAACTTGTTAAGTGCTAACATGTATCATACTTGTTTAATTATTATATATTATCTAAGGTGAGACTTATTTATAAAGACATGTGACAAAGGTCCGTCCGGGTTTATTTTCTGCCTAGAGCCTCCAATATGATTGCGCCGCCCGTGTATACGAGACTAATAATGTTAGTGTTTGTCAGAGGGGGTTATAAGCATTGTATATGCATATACGAGCACGACCGTCTCAAGCCTTTTGGTGGCTCAAAGAGGATAAAAATCGGGGCCCTCTTCCAACTGTAAATATAAACTCTTTGCAAGTTCGAGACACAAAATGTATAAATTATCATGAAAAAAAAACTACAAAAAGTTTAAATCACAAACAAAATGGGTACATTAATTACTAGCTTGACAATCTTGACCTAAAGCAAGATAAATTGGTTGATTTAGGTGAACAATTACTTTATTTTGGATTGAAATGGTTAAAACCATAGCATAGAACGAGTTGAGAGGGGTAAGTGGGTAACACCTTAGCACAATATATGGCAAGATCATCATCATCATCATTATCATACTCAGTATATCCTACCATTAGCAAAGATAAGGTAGGATTTGAGGGGGGTAAGATGTAGACAACCTTACCTCTACCCCGTAGAAATAGAGAGGTTGCTTCCAATGAGACCCCCGGCTCATGATGCTTGATTAACCAACTAACGCAACGCTTTTAACGTTATTTTTACAAAAATTAAGTAAAATAACGTTAATATTAGTGTAATAATTATCAATAATATATTTGATAAGAAAAAATCACAAATTATTAAAATAGAATGAATTTTAAGTTGAAATAAATTTAAATTTTTTATAAATGACTCATTTATTCTGAGCCGGCCTTGTATACGAGACGTGTAGTGCCAGTGTAGTGTTAAATTAAAAAAAAAAAGTGTGTAGTTAATCTGTCTCTTTGATATAAGCGATCTGGCTAAGTGCATTTGAAATGGCCCCGTTTGAACTGGCAGGAGTGGGTGGTCGGACCGAAGTAAAAGTTTTTTTTTACCCTTAAAATTTCATTTACTAGTTTATTTACGGCTTCTGGCTTTGTGTGTGTGTGTGTATATATATAGGGGATTAATAAAATGAAAACCTTATTTTAGTGTGAAAACCTTGAAAACTTATGTAAAACAAATGTTTTTTTTTTTTGAAATTTTTTTACAGGTTTGTAACATTATTGGACACATTTTTATAAAAAAAAATTCAAAAAAGCGCCGTAGAAATATTTTAAAAAAGAATATTTTATAAAAATTTTTTACGTTGTAAAACATACGTAACATTGCGTTAGATCTGACGGAATTTTTTACGTTTATTACGTATGTTTTACATGGTTTTTTTTTACGTTTGTTACGTATGTTTTACATGAGGTTTTCTGGGTTTTCACAATATAAAGTGGTTTTCAAATTATCTATACCCTATATATATATATATATATATATATATATAAGGATTCATATTTTATTAAATTTGCAAATCCGCACCAAAAGATAAAGTTGCTTCTAATTTTGTTTTAAATTTACACACACACACATATATATATAGCTTAAGTTATAAATTATTTATGGTGTCATTTAGTTTTTGAAACAACTAAATCACATGTCTCAAAGCTTTAAACCTGAAAACACAATGGGAGAACTAAAAGATTCAAAGGAGAACCAAAGGTTTTGAAAATCCAATGCAAGTGAGCAAGTCCATTTGTGGATTTAATCAAATGTCCATTGAGGGTAATTTCTTTAAGGCAAACGGTCCTTTAGGTAATTTTTTGGGTCAAAAGGATTAATTATGTTAATTTTTTATTATTATTATTTGAACTTTTGCTGTTAAGTTAATATGCATTTGTTCCATCTTAATTAACTTTTATGTCCTTCAGGAAACAACGATATGTGTATGCAACTAGGCTTGACAGCATTGCAAAGGTCACGGGCATTGTCAAATTTGATTTGCATGCAGAACCTGAAGTTGGGAAAACAAAGCTTGAAGTTGGAGGAAATGTCCAAGGAATATACGACCTTGGGCCCGGTAGATTTGGTTCAGAGGCAATTTTTGTCCCTAAAATCCCGGGATTTGATTCTGAAGAAGATGATGGCTACTTGATCTTCTTTACCCATGATGAAAGCACCGGGTAAACAAACAACTCCAAACAACTTATTGAGTTATTGACATTTCATACACGAAACTAATCCACACACATTTTTAAAACTTCATTTTACAAAGTCACAAGTTAATAAGTACTTTTAACAAAAAGTTCTTTTAAACTTAATAAGCAATCCTAAACAAACCCTTAAACACTTGTAATCACATCTTCTCCTCTTAGCATCATTATGCTTCTCCACATTTTCCAAATTTGCTCGAGATTTCAACTAGTGTAGATCTATGTTTACGCAGACTTTATATTACTCTACTCACGTCAATTTGGGTGTCAGGGTGTGAATTCTTGAGAAGACATGAGCCTAACATGAACTTCACAAATTTGGGTATACTCTAAACGGGTTGGGGTTAGTTTCTGGTCTTGCTTGTGAACATGTCTAATTAAGCAGACCATGTTTCACGACTTGAACCGTTTGTTTTTAAATTAAGGTAAAAAAGCATTTTAGGTCAGAACTTAAACTAATTGGGTATTTTATGCTAAAATTTAATAGATAAAAGTGATTTAAAGAAAAAATAAGCATCCTGTTTTATAGTTTAAACATGATTAATTTGTATAAATTTCTATTTTTTTTTGTTGTATGTTTAAGTCCTAGGGTATTAAACTATTATATAAATTAAAACAAAATGAAATTTCGGATTAAACCAATTTAGTCCGTGCAAACATGTGAAAAGTCATGTGGTGTTTCAGTGTTTGAAGGTTTTCTTTGTAGGCCACCAATCCGGTTGCTTGTAGTCTCACTTTACCAGTTTCCTCTAGTCAGGTCTTAGTGGACCGAGGGTTTACCGCATAAGTGGTTTTCCGAGTTTGTGTCAGGTTAACCAAGAAAGCTACAATGGAATCCAGACCCAACATGTTTTGCCCGTGAAAATACGATCATAATTATCCTTGAGAGTTAAATTATCAAATATATAATCATAATATTTTGTTTTTGTTTTTGTTTTTTTATCTTTTGCAGGAAATCATCAGTAACAGTTATAGATGCGAAAACAATGTCACCTGATCCAGTCGCGGTTATTCCACTGCCCCATAGGGTTCCATACGGCTTCCATGCCTTCTTTGTGACAGAGGTTGGTTAATCTGAAACATGTCAATCTGAGCACATTTATTACAGTTCCAAATCTTTGTTACAGAGATTTTGAAAAGATTTTTGATTTGTAATTTCTGAACAGGAACAAATTCAGGAACAAGCAAGGTTGTGAGTATCAGTTATTAAGGAGGGCTATGTTAATAATAATAATAATAATAATAATAATAATAATAATAATAATAATAATAATAATAATAATAATAATAATAATAATAGCAGTATTATATATATATATATATAAAACACGCTTTTATAGTATTGTAATATAAATCCAATGTATGTTACACATGAATACTTCGTATGTGATATGCAGGGTAAAATTTGATGCTTATTTCTTATCTGATGCATAAATACGTGTATTGTATTAATGGGAGGATACATTTTGATATCTGTTTATTAGTTAAAACTATACAATCATACATGGCTGGTTAGAGGTATAAATGAGCTAAACTAGAAGGGGAAAAAGAACCCACTTGGGATCGGACTCGAATACCCGACAGAAACGAATCATACTCGAACGATAAGTACCGGTGGTTTTAGTTTCACATAGAAATCATTTGATTTGAAACAAGTATAGTTTAGTTGGTTTCAATTATCTATTGTTGGAAATTTGAATAGTTTCAAATTTAGTATGAATTAAAATCAAAGACTTTTCATATTATTCAATTAAATCAAGACTCTTCAAATTACATATAATTATTATATGTATTATGTCAAGACTCTTCAAATTACATATATTTATTATATGCATTATGTCAAGACTCTTGGTATTACATTCATGTAGTATAAATAGAAGACATATGTTGTCTTGTTAAGGGTTGAAAAGAATACTACATAACATCTCACACAAACTTTGAAGAATTTCCAACCTTCTCAACTCTTTAAGCTCTCGCTTAAGACATCTTTTTTAGGTGTTAGGTTAATCCCGGCAGTACACAAACTGTTTCGGTTGTTGTACCCTGGGAGACAGACGCGTTCGTCTTGAGAAGAGGCTTGAAATCTGTTTTAAGGGAAGCGTATTGAATACGTGCCTCAACCATAATCATCAACATGTTTATTCTATGTCAATGAAGAATAGGTGGAAGACATAAGCGTATTGAAGTATTTGTGACCTGCTCGTCAAGATGCTTGATTGGAGACTCGCTATTTGGAGTACCCAATGAAGACATGCATCAAAACATGTTTCGTATATAAATTAGTAATTTATATTCTTTTATTTTAGTCTTGTAACCGGTAATGTACTAAATTATTTCTTACGAATAACGAGTGTATCGTTATTATGTATATTTTATTATTGTTTTATAATAAAAACGTGAACCCAACTCCTACAATCTTAAAACAGACTTTCGTGAAAAACCTTATAAATAAGGATTTTGGGTTCATGAAAGTTAAATATAAATTAAGATTTTTGATAAAATCTAGTAAATATTTTAGAGAAATATTTAGTACAAGTTGGTCGGATTTTGTTATTGGAGTACAATATTTAATCCGAATACCGTATTACAAGACATATGTTTTGATTCATTTTTTGAGTTCATGGGTTCTGATTGTAAATTTAACCATGAGCAATTTTGGTTAGCTTCAAAATATGTTTTTGAGCATTCATTTTCTAATAATCTTATTAAAAAAAATGGTTTTGAAACTGATATAAAATGTTTGTAAACATTTTTTTTAACGTGCGTGTTAGAAGTTTATTATTATTATTTTTAAAAATAATACTGGTTACGAAACCTTTACATTTTCTAACAAGCATGTTAGATGTAATTATTGTTTTTGGTAAACAATATTGGTTTGAACAATTTAAGTTTTTTAAAATGACATGTTAGAATCGAGAGTGTTTGCGTAACACTTTATTTATTTTATAACAAGCATGTTATAAAAGATTATTTGCAAAGTAATAAGTTTCTAACGATTTTTGTAATCGTTTATTTTCTAACAAGTGTGTTAGAATTAGTTGATTTGGTATAAACATAATAAGCTTTATAACGATTTTGGTAATCGTTTATTTTTTAACAAGTGTGTTAGAAATAGTTTATTTGGTATAAACATAATGTGCTTTATAACGATTTTGGTAATCGTGTTTTTTCTAACAAATATGTTAGAATCAGTTTATTTTGTATAAACATACTAAGATTTATAACGATTTTGGTAATCGTTTATTATTATTATTTTTTAACAAAGTGTTAAAACCAGTTTATTTTATAACAAAAAAGGCTTTCTAACGGTTCGGGAAATCGTTTATTTCTAACAAGCGTGGTAGAACCGAATTATTTTATAATTTGAAAGGCTTTAGAAAATATTTGTGTAATCGTTTCGTTTCCAATAGAAGTGTTAGAACCGGTTTGTTATATAAACATAAAAACTTTGAAAATTTTGTTGTTTATTTTCAAACGAGCACAGTAGAAACTGGTTTATCATTAAAAAAATGTTAATTTTTAACCGGTTAGTTTTCAAGACAAGATAGAAGTATGATAAAAATGTTTAAGTAAACATTTTATTCATGTGCGTGTTAGTCACGTATTATGTTATAAGATTGCTTTATGTAAGCATTTTTTAATTCTCTAACGTGAACGTTAGATACGATTTTTATAATCAACTAAATTCTAATATGATTATTAGAAAATTGTTTTGTGTAAACAATTTAATTATCTTACATGAAAGTTAGATACGATTTGTGTAATCGTTTTATTTTGAACAGATTTGTGACTGTTTGATTTAAAGTTTCAAGATGAAACAACAAAATAATGGAGATATTATTGGGGACATTTTTGGTTTATCCCAAAGGACACGTGTCATTGCATATTGAGGATGGTTCCTCATGATAGGTGCAACCATGTATGCATCTTATGATCTAGATGACATTTAAATTTCAGATACCGAAAGTGTTCAAGATAGTAACATTATATGACTTGATGTTTAGAAGTCATCTATATGTCTTTTTAAAATATTTCAAATAAACATTTGTTTTGGTGCGTTGGTTGTGTTCAATATCTTAAGATAACACATGCATTTATGCACAATAATCACTATAACATATGAAAGAGATATATGTTATAGTTAACTATATAAATAAATTATGTGGGATTTATTATAAAGTGATGATGACATATAGATGCTTCTATTTCTTTCATTGTGTTTGAAATTTTGTGGATTATGTGTCTACTAATTAAAAAGAGCATCCTAACTAAATAGTATGAGATTATGTGTAACAAATGAACATTTGAATTTAATTTGTAATAATGGGTGTATGTGTTTTATTGAGGGAGGATCTCAAAACATACCATGTGACGAGGTCACTTACGATAATTTTGATAAATGATGACAGTGTTGAAGAAATAACACTTTGAGACTTGATGTGTATGTATCATACTTGTATCTGTTTAAAATATGTTATTTGTTATATTTTATTATGTTCAACTATGACTTGAGTTTATTTATTTCTAAAAATAAACAAGTTGATTTAAAGATAATAAAATGATATTTAAATGTTGAAGGATTTTAATTTTAAATAAAAATACATATTTTAACAGATGGTACAAGTAGTGATTTACATGAATACAACGAGGGAGTTGTGATCATTACTTATGTTGCAAGTCGCAAATTAAACATCAAATGTAATGTGGTGAGTGCATTAAGATGAAATACACAAAAACGAAAGATGTCGTCTAATGTTGAGAGCATCAACATAGAAATTCATAAGTGTGTTTTGATTACTATAACATATGAAAGAAATATATGTTAGTATTGTAAATGATCTTAATAAATTTTGCACATTTATTAAAGATATTTACAATAGTGATGGTCTTGTAAATTATGCTACGGCTATTAACGTTATTGAAACTATGTGGAGGATTTATCCTTCAATTTGGGAGAGTATCATAATACATGGTTTCATTGAAACAACAATATAAATGTATAAATCACTTTAGACAAATGGGATGTCATACTGTTGAGTATCAATCTTATTGATTATATCTCAAGAGTCTAGTGATTTTATACAAATAGCATTCATCATATGTTGATGAATGGGTTCACCAAAGTGACTTGAGTTAAGACATATGTTTAAGCTCTTAAGATTAAATGGTGAAGCCTTAGAGATTAAAGGCAAATGAATTATGATCCTAGATAATGGATGAAGTTAAATATAGTTATGAGTTTTTCTTAAACCAAGGGTTTAAAAATCTCATCATTCTTGTCTAAACTAAGATATGAATGTTTGTAGAGATAATGTGTTATCTCTAGGAGCTGTGATTGACCAGAATGATGCATCTTCTGTTCACGTGTGTGACAACTAGTACCTAACCGTACGGCAAGTCCGTACAGTGCGTGTACTTACACCACGTACTGTGTGTAAATACAGTACGTAAACAGTACGTGACAACAGAACTCAGAAAACAAATCACAGTTGTACGTGTTTAAGTGAAAACTTAAATACGGTAAATACAACAACTCAAGAGAAACAACAAAGTGCAAACGAATAACAATAACGAGTCGGTTGCGATCTGATATCCATTGATGACAGGAATCAGATGACCGATAATCCAATACGAAAACCAATTGATAACAGGATGTTCAGTTGAGTCCGACAGTGAGGAAACACAATCGAAAACAAAATTTCAGTGTCGTTTTAGAATAATTAAACTGACAGTGTGTTTGCGTGGGTGACGATTCACACAAACATATCTGTGAGTTTAACGTTCTGAACGATAACTGATAATTAGAAAACCAAATCAGAAAGTGAAACGTACGATCGTATTCGTACAGTTAGCGCTCTGTACGAAGACGCGCGTAAGTGACGCGATCTGACGAAACGGAAACGAAAACAGACACGAACGATAATAAAATTAATTAAATTAAATAATTAACATTTTACAATTTTGAAACTCATCAAAATAACAAAATTAAAGTCCTTTTTATTTAAAAGATATTAGTTACGCGTAATTTCCGGTTACGCGACGAAAATGCGAACCGAGCAACCGAAACGAACCCGGATACCACACGGGGTATAAAAACCCATAAATGAGTGTTTCTCTCATTTCTATCATCTCCCTCCTCTCTCCTACTCCCAAAACCCGTCCACCACCATTTTTAGGGTTTTCAAACCTTCAAACTCTTCTAACTCTCTCAATACTCAACGAAATCGAGCCCTCTTGGTACCAAATCGAAGCTCTTAACCTCCTCTACACGAAAGTACAAGGGATCTGCCCTAAAACCCCCTGGAACCGAGGTAAAATTTCAGTCAAAGTGTGCGATTTTTAGGGTTTTATCCTTGTGTTCGACCATGGCCTTTAACCGAGTCTAACCCTCATCCTTTTGAAGCTACATCACCTGAACCCGTAACACAAGCACTACCATCTAAAACCCTCGTGAATCTTGACCATGGAACAATCGAAATGGTGAAAACCAGTGGAGATACCACACGAGCGAATGGGGGAAAGCTGTAACCATTTAGCCGAATGGGATAGGGGTCGAATGGCCACATTCGACAAAGCTACATTCGCTGGGCTCCTCTCTTTCGGCCGACACTCTGCCATGGTTCATTCGACCTTCCTTATTCGGAGCATGTTCTCAGTCGGCCGAAGGTAGGACTTCATTCGGCCACCCACCTTTCAACCACCTCCATTCGCTGGTCCTTGGGTCGAATGACTCTCTTATTCGTGGAGACCTTCATTCGATGGAGCCTTATTCGTGGATGCTTACATGCGGTGTCTAAGCTTTCGTTCGGCCAAGCATCATCCTAACCCATTCGGTCTTAACCATCTTGTTTGATTGACCCAAGGAATTACTGTTGCAGCAAACAAATTTTATCAATTGAGTTGTTCGATCCAAATTACTACTGGATTCATTATACAGCCCACCTTTCATTCTACCCAATTCATAAAACTGTTAGCCCAAGTTCATGTTCTTGGCCCAAGTTCATCAATTCGATCCATGGGGCTATTTTGACCCATACAAGTGGTTGAAGCCCATGAGATGACCATATGATCACCTTGGCCCAATGTTATTGCTTAGGCCCATAAAGCCCATCAGACCTACAAGGTTCTCCACGGCCCAACAGCACATGTTTTAAGCCCAAATACACTCAAGGCACGATCAATCATTATATAGGCCTTAGGACTATTATGGCCAAAACAATCGGCCCAAATGTGGCCCTTGGTTCTCATGGGTCATGGTGTAACTTGATTTATATATAAAACAATAACCAAGTATAACATAAAATTAAATTAATCACTAAGGATAATTACTACAAAAGTGGCAAATTGAGAGTATGGATACATTTTGAGAAATAATAACACTTGATTTAAACTCAATAAATTAGAGATTTACAATCTTTCATGAGAAACCTAAGTAGTGTACTTAGAATTGTTAATAACATTGACACATTGGTTTAGAAGAGCCTAAAATCAACAACAAGGACACCGGGCCGAATAAAGACCGAGACGTACGGGTGTTAGCCAACTTTAGGGCTAACACCAACCCACACACGCGAACAATTACACTCAACACTTATAATTAAAATGCAATGTGAAACAAATACAGGATTGTGAACACGACAACAAGAACAGCAAAGAGCGCGTGCACTCTTTCCTTTAAGCTAAGTCAACCCCAACAACAACAAGGTGAGTTCATATGCCCCTTTTCTTAATCTTTACTGATTTCAAAGCTCGGGGCTGAGAAACATGCTTAACTTTTATTTATTTAAAAGTTTACATTAACATGTTGTTTAATTCATGATTTAGATAATAATTGCTTATCTTTATTATCGTTAATCACTACATGCGTGCTTGTTTGACTTTATCATACCTGAATTAACTAGGATGCTACATGCTAACCTAGAAACAGGGCACATTAACACATAGGATAATGTGAGTTGTTAAGAACATATCTTACAACCGTGCATATTATCCTTACACGATAGAACAACGGGGGAAAGCCATGGGATAACATGCCATTAACAACTATTAATGACACGAATGATTATCATGATAAGATAATTTCATGATAGCAAGATCATTCACACATCACTAACATTGTGCATAAGACATGTTCTTATGACACTTTGTTAAGACCGCTAGAACACGCAAACTTGGGAATAACAGTTGAAACATTCATTTGTGATATCGAGGAGGATATTACATACACACGCTTTTGGGATGGCATATTATAAATATACCATCATTACTTACTAAGACTCTATTTAGAGCACATTCCCTAACCGTCAGAGTGTGTCGGTTATACAATGGTTGATCAGTTGGGTAAATCATTAAAACTAGTAACCGGGACTTGGGGAAATTAAATGAAATCACACCATGCACGAGAGGTGCTATCAATTGCATAGATAACACTCATAAAAGTTAAGAAACATGTTCATTCCAATAGATATCGTGGGAGGATATCTTACACACCGGGCTGTTCAGAGATGACAGCTACTGAGACTAATATGTCTCTAACTAGAAATCATGAGTTGGACACTTTACACACCGGGCTGAACAGGGGGAAACAGCTACTGGAACTATTATGTTCCTATCTAGATATCGAGTATGATATCTTACACACCGGACTGGTTAGTACTGACAGTCACAGAAACTACTAAGTTTCGCTCTAGATATCGAGTATGATATCTTACATGCCGGGCTAATCCGTAGGGAGTGGCTAACAGAGACTAATATGTTTCTTTATTCAATGGTTGGGTATACTACATGCCGGACTAATCAATAATGATTAGTTACAGAAACCATTAGGTTTCGTTCTAGATATCGAGTATGATATCTTACATGCCGGGCTAATCCGTAAGGAATAGCTAACAGAAACGATTTCGTTTCTTGATTGTTCATTGGATTATTTTACATGCCGGACTAATCAGGAATGATTAGTTACAGAAACCGTTAGGTTTCGTTCTAGATATCGAGTATGATATCTTACATGCCGGGCTAATCCGTAAGGAATAGCTAACAGAAACAACTTTGTTTTCTTATTTGATCATTGGGCTATATTACATGCCGGGCTAATCCGTAAGGATTAGCTATCAGAGATTATATCTCTTTATTCACTTATTGGTTATTTTGACATACCGGTTAATTCGTAAGAATTAGTTAACAGGGATGATTTCATCTCTTACTTTTTTCACTGAGTTAATTTGCATGTCGGCTATTCCGTTAGGAATGGTCAATCGAGACGATTTCGTCTCTTTTCTATTTACTTAGTGGATAAACATACCGGGAAATCATGGGTGAAAGGAAATGAGTATCCATCGTTGTATTACAGGTAGTGTTGAGTGCAGTTAAGCATGTGGTGGGGTGGCGCCTGGGCTTGACCCTTTCGTATGCCCCTATATATATAAGCATGCTTGACTGGATGAGACATTTTCTGTACATCCAACCATGGAGAGGACATTGGGTGAAACATGAGATTCAATTATCAATACAACTTATGTGAAACGCTGTGAACATGATAGACTAAGTTCAATGGTTTTCAAATACTAAACTTATGAACTCACCAACCTAGTGTTGACTTGTTTTTAAACGCATGTTTTCTCAGGTGACGGACAGGTCTAGATAACAAGCATCATTGATTAAGCTAGAGGACTCTTAGAAGACCTAGCTTACTTTTGGATGCATACATTTTGATGACATTGTGAATCTATTTTGCATATCTTGTACAGTTACAAGATAGAAACTACACGATTCTTTTGGATAGATTTACTTAGTTAAATTATGAACGTAACATTGTAATTTAACTTTGTAATTCTACATCATATGTCATGTTAGCATTTCTCATTATTTATCATGTGCCATGTAAACAATCTGATCAATTTGATTATCATTCAAGATATCGCGCCCCGGGAACCTTCCGCCCGACGGGAAAACCCGATCCGTTCCCGCCGGCCCGGGGTGTGACAGATTGGTATCAGAGCCATGGTTATAGAGAAATATAGGTCATATTGTTTAAACGGTTTGGCCTAGACTATAACCTAGGGACCTCATGTAGTGAACATACAACATAGGATTCTATTTGCATATGTCTTCTGCTTCTGATCATTGCACTAACCGATTTTCTTTCGGTTATGATCAGAATGCCGCCGAGAAGACAGCCACCGCTACTACCATTGACGCAAGGTTCAGCTCCGCACTCATCGACACCGACACCGCCTGACTCTCCTACACAACCACCTCCACCTCCTCCTCCACACTCGCCACCACCAGGCTCAAGCAATGTCCAGATACTAGACCCTGCTACTATAGCACTGGCTACACTGCTGACAAGCCAACTGAGGGATGTAATTCCCGAGATGATGAACAAAATCAACAGCAACAACAGCAACAACGCTGTCAACTCAACTGGAGAAGGCAGTGGTAACACACGACAAGGTCAGGACTACTCCTACAAGAACTTTGTAGGATGCAAGCCACCAACATTCAGTGGCACTGAGGGAGCCGTCGGCTTGATCCAATGGATCGAGAAGATGGAAACAACTCTTGACATTAGCGGTTGTCCTGATCAACACCGCGTGAGATATGCTGCAGGATCGTTTGAGAAACGAGCACTAACCTGGTGGAATGCCCAGGTTCAAACCCGAGGAAGAGACGAGGCATTGGCAATGCCTTGGGAGGATTTCAAGACTTTACTGAGGGGCGAGTTTTGCCCGAGGAATGAACTCAAGAAGGTTGAGACTGAACTGCTCAACCATGTGATGATTGGTGCTGAACATTTGGCTTTCACCACCAGATTTCATGAACTGGCAACCCTGGCACCGGACATTGTGCCAACACTCGAGAAGAGGATTGAACGGTACGTCGGTGGACTACCGCCATGCATCCGGGGGCATGTGATTGCCGCCCACCCAACCACACTAGAGATGGCTGTTACACTGTCAGCTTCATTGACTGATGTAATGGTTGCCTCTGGTGCACTCAAGAAGGGATCTGGAACTACTGAAGATCCGGAACAACCCTCTAACAAGAAACGAAAGGTCGTCAAGAATTTCGCAACGACCACCAATACCAGACAAGCTATGCCCAACCAACCACCGCAAAATCGTGGATCTTATTCTGGCACGGCTCCATTCTGCAATAAGTGCAACTATCATCATCAACCTGGCACAGGATGCAGGCAATGCACCCATTGTGGAAAAATGGGACACTGGGCCAAATTCTGCAAGGGGCAGGCCACACAACACAGGGCAAACCAAGCAGTGACACAGACCGCTGCACATCTTGATCGCATTTCCTGTTACATCTGCGGAGAACCAGGACATTATGCGAAAGACTGTCCGAAGAGGGTGCTACCGAGAGGACAAGCACCAAGAGGACGTGCATATCAAATTGGGGCTGCTGCTACACGCCAAGACACTGACACCAACACCAACACCAACACTGGTACATATCTTATTTAAAATCTTTGCAGATGTATATTTATACTAGCTTAGATTATCATTGATCCCATAAGAGTTCGTTTATAACTTACTCACCATTGGGGTAACATTAGAACATTTCATGCACTACGTGACATGAATTTAGTGTTCACTTATTTTAGTGAATAAACACATGCCATGAGATTCAAAGTGATGGACACGAGTGGTGTCTATATCATCATTGGAACTGATGCTTTGTCCTGGGTAGTGACAGAGCCATCTAGTCCAATAAAACCCTTCATGTCACTACAATGAATGGCAGAGATACACTTACAAGTCTTATTATTAGATCCGTCAATGTTGTCTTATCTGACAATATACGAATCCATTTTAACAAGGGGAGAAACGAGAGGCTTTTCCTGACAGGAATAACACGCGAGCATGAGAATCATAGAGAACATTATAGATCATGGAACTATGTAACACTAAGAGGTACCATTAAGGGAGTGTATACAAACAGCTATGGAACATAATGCCAAGCTACCTTACACTTCCAGTAGACTTGAGGTTCTTGGATTAATAAGAACAATGAGATCAAGTCTGCTCATGTTATAACCACACACAAAATCCTAGACTCCTAGGGAGAACTAGGTCACTTACGAACAACGTTCTTGTAAGAACATAAACAATTCGGATCGTACGGTCGAGAGACTGAAAATGAATCCGTAGCCTATCGAACAGACTCGGGAGACTCTAAATTGCAACCCGCATAAACATGAGAACATGAGAAACACGTGATATCAAAACATCTCCACCTGAACAAAGAAAAAGTAGGGTCCGATTATGATGCTTAAATTTCGGGACGAAATTTCTTTAACAAGGGGAGACTGTGACAACTAGTACCTAACCGTACGGCAAGTCCGTACAGTGCGTGTACTTACACCACGTACTGTGTGTAAATACAGTACGTAAACAGTACGTGACAACAGAACTCAGAAAACAAATCACAGTTGTACGTGTTTAAGTGAAAACTTAAATACGGTAAATACAACAACTCAAGAGAAACAACAAAGTGCAAACGAATAACAATAACGAGTCGGTTGCGATCTGATATCCATTGATGACAGGAATCAGATGACCGATAATCCAATACGAAAACCAATTGATAACAGGATGTTCAGTTGAGTCCGACAGTGAGGAAACACAATCGAAAACAAAATTTCAGTGTCGTTTTAGAATAATTAAACTGACAGTGTGTTTGCGTGGGTGACGATTCACACAAACATATCTGTGAGTTTAACGTTCTGAACGATAACTGATAATTAGAAAACCAAATCAGAAAGTGAAACGTACGATCGTATTCGTACAGTTAGCGCTCTGTACGAAGACGCGCGTAAGTGACGCGATCTGACGAAACGGAAACGAAAACAGACACGAACGATAATAAAATTAATTAAATTAAATAATTAACATTTTACAATTTTGAAACTCATCAAAATAACAAAATTAAAGTCCTTTTTATTTAAAAGATATTAGTTACGCGTAATTTCCGGTTACGCGACGAAAATGCGAACCGAGCAACCGAAACGAACCCGGATACCACACGGGGTATAAAAACCCATAAATGAGTGTTTCTCTCATTTCTATCATCTCCCTCCTCTCTCCTACTCCCAAAACCCGTCCACCACCATTTTTAGGGTTTTCAAACCTTCAAACTCTTCTAACTCTCTCAATACTCAACGAAATCGAGCCCTCTTGGTACCAAATCGAAGCTCTTAACCTCCTCTACACGAAAGTACAAGGGATCTGCCCTAAAACCCCCTGGAACCGAGGTAAAATTTCAGTCAAAGTGTGCGATTTTTAGGGTTTTATCCTTGTGTTCGACCATGGCCTTTAACCGAGTCTAACCCTCATCCTTTTGAAGCTACATCACCTGAACCCGTAACACAAGCACTACCATCTAAAACCCTCGTGAATCTTGACCATGGAACAATCGAAATGGTGAAAACCAGTGGAGATACCACACGAGCGAATGGGGGAAAGCTGTAACCATTTAGCCGAATGGGATAGGGGTCGAATGGCCACATTCGACAAAGCTACATTCGCTGGGCTCCTCTCTTTCGGCCGACACTCTGCCATGGTTCATTCGACCTTCCTTATTCGGAGCATGTTCTCAGTCGGCCGAAGGTAGGACTTCATTCGGCCACCCACCTTTCAACCACCTCCATTCGCTGGTCCTTGGGTCGAATGACTCTCTTATTCGTGGAGACCTTCATTCGATGGAGCCTTATTCGTGGATGCTTACATGCGGTGTCTAAGCTTTCGTTCGGCCAAGCATCATCCTAACCCATTCGGTCTTAACCATCTTGTTTGATTGACCCAAGGAATTACTGTTGCAGCAAACAAATTTTATCAATTGAGTTGTTCGATCCAAATTACTACTGGATTCATTATACAGCCCACCTTTCATTCTACCCAATTCATAAAACTGTTAGCCCAAGTTCATGTTCTTGGCCCAAGTTCATCAATTCGATCCATGGGGCTATTTTGACCCATACAAGTGGTTGAAGCCCATGAGATGACCATATGATCACCTTGGCCCAATGTTATTGCTTAGGCCCATAAAGCCCATCAGACCTACAAGGTTCTCCACGGCCCAACAGCACATGTTTTAAGCCCAAATACACTCAAGGCACGATCAATCATTATATAGGCCTTAGGACTATTATGGCCAAAACAATCGGCCCAAATGTGGCCCTTGGTTCTCATGGGTCATGGTGTAACTTGATTTATATATAAAACAATAACCAAGTATAACATAAAATTAAATTAATCACTAAGGATAATTACTACAAAAGTGGCAAATTGAGAGTATGGATACATTTTGAGAAATAATAACACTTGATTTAAACTCAATAAATTAGAGATTTACAATCTTTCATGAGAAACCTAAGTAGTGTACTTAGAATTGTTAATAACATTGACACATTGGTTTAGAAGAGCCTAAAATCAACAACAAGGACACCGGGCCGAATAAAGACCGAGACGTACGGGTGTTAGCCAACTTTAGGGCTAACACCAACCCACACACGCGAACAATTACACTCAACACTTATAATTAAAATGCAATGTGAAACAAATACAGGATTGTGAACACGACAACAAGAACAGCAAAGAGCGCGTGCACTCTTTCCTTTAAGCTAAGTCAACCCCAACAACAACAAGGTGAGTTCATATGCCCCTTTTCTTAATCTTTACTGATTTCAAAGCTCGGGGCTGAGAAACATGCTTAACTTTTATTTATTTAAAAGTTTACATTAACATGTTGTTTAATTCATGATTTAGATAATAATTGCTTATCTTTATTATCGTTAATCACTACATGCGTGCTTGTTTGACTTTATCATACCTGAATTAACTAGGATGCTACATGCTAACCTAGAAACAGGGCACATTAACACATAGGATAATGTGAGTTGTTAAGAACATATCTTACAACCGTGCATATTATCCTTACACGATAGAACAACGGGGGAAAGCCATGGGATAACATGCCATTAACAACTATTAATGACACGAATGATTATCATGATAAGATAATTTCATGATAGCAAGATCATTCACACATCACTAACATTGTGCATAAGACATGTTCTTATGACACTTTGTTAAGACCGCTAGAACACGCAAACTTGGGAATAACAGTTGAAACATTCATTTGTGATATCGAGGAGGATATTACATACACACGCTTTTGGGATGGCATATTATAAATATACCATCATTACTTACTAAGACTCTATTTAGAGCACATTCCCTAACCGTCAGAGTGTGTCGGTTATACAATGGTTGATCAGTTGGGTAAATCATTAAAACTAGTAACCGGGACTTGGGGAAATTAAATGAAATCACACCATGCACGAGAGGTGCTATCAATCGCATAGATAACACTCATAAAAGTTAAGAAACGTGTTCATTCCAATAGATATCGTGGGAGGATATCTTACACACCGGGCTGTTCAGAGATGACAGCTACTGAGACTAATATGTCTCTAACTAGAAATCATGAGTTGGACACTTTACACACCGGGCTGAACAGGGGGAAACAGCTACTGGAACTATTATGTTCCTATCTAGATATCGAGTATGATATCTTACACACCGGACTGGTTAGTACTGACAGTCACAGAAACTACTAAGTTTCGCTCTAGATATCGAGTATGATATCTTACATGCCGGGCTAATCCGTAGGGAGTGGCTAACAGAGACTAATATGTTTCTTTATTCAATGGTTGGGTATACTACATGCCGGACTAATCAATAATGATTAGTTACAGAAACCATTAGGTTTCGTTCTAGATATCGAGTATGATATCTTACATGCCGGGCTAATCCGTAAGGAATAGCTAACAGAAACGATTTCGTTTCTTGATTGTTCATTGGATTATTTTACATGCCGGACTAATCAGGAATGATTAGTTACAGAAACCGTTAGGTTTCGTTCTAGATATCGAGTATGATATCTTACATGCCGGGCTAATCCGTAAGGAATAGCTAACAGAAACAACTTTGTTTTCTTATTTGATCATTGGGCTATATTACATGCCGGGCTAATCCGTAAGGATTAGCTATCAGAGATTATATCTCTTTATTCACTTATTGGTTATTTTGACATACCGGTTAATTCGTAAGAATTAGTTAACAGGGATGATTTCATCTCTTACTTTGTTCACTGAGTTAATTTGCATGTCGGCTATTCCGTTAGGAATGGTCAATCGAGACGATTTCGTCTCTTTTCTATTTACTTAGTGGATAAACATACCGGGAAATCATGGGTGAAAGGAAATGAGTATCCATCGTTGTATTACAGGTAGTGTTGAGTGCAGTTAAGCATGTGGTGGGGTGGCGCCTGGGCTTGACCCTTTCGTATGCCCCTATATATATAAGCATGCTTGACTGGATGAGACATTTTCTGTACATCCAACCATGGAGAGGACATTGGGTGAAACATGAGATTCAATTATCAATACAACTTATGTGAAACGCTGTGAACATGATAGACTAAGTTCAATGGTTTTCAAATACTAAACTTATGAACTCACCAACCTAGTGTTGACTTGTTTTTAAACGCATGTTTTCTCAGGTGACGGACAGGTCTAGATAACAAGCATCATTGATTAAGCTAGAGGACTCTTAGAAGACCTAGCTTACTTTTGGATGCATACATTTTGATGACATTGTGAATCTATTTTGCATATCTTGTACAGTTACAAGATAGAAACTACACGATTCTTTTGGATAGATTTACTTAGTTAAATTATGAACGTAACATTGTAATTTAACTTTGTAATTCTACATCATATGTCATGTTAGCATTTCTCATTATTTATCATGTGCCATGTAAACAATCTGATCAATTTGATTATCATTCAAGATATCGCGCCCCGGGAACCTTCCGCCCGACGGGAAAACCCGATCCGTTCCCGCCGGCCCGGGGTGTGACAACGTGCTAATATTTTAGTCTAAAGCATGCTAGACTAATACATGTTAATTTAGATGCTCTGCGGAGATTAAATTAACTTTAAACATTCAATATATGTGATGACATGAGAATGAGTTTCGGTTCATATGAGGAGAACTCATGGAGTAATATGTATGGATAAACTTAGTGACACAATGATGTATATATGTTTGATATTTTATCACATGTGTCAAAGTCATCAAAAGATAAATTGCTCAAACTTAATCAAAGTGCAAGCAATGTGGGGGAACGTGTCATTTACGAAACAACCCTCTAGAGTTTGTAAGAGATAGTATTTGAGAAGTTTCTCAATCTCTTGTGAAAAAGGAGACCTTTTCACAGCACGATTTTAATAATTGGAAAATGGTTATCTAATAAGACTCAAATGTGGGGGTTGCTTGCACTTAATACAAGTATGTGATAGATTTTGCAATAAGGATTTTAGTAATACAAATAAATATTGCAAATTCGTGGACAAGTGGGGGTACACGATGGTTATACAGAGTTAATTGGTAAAGTTCAAATTGTAGTTAGATATTTGGAAAAGCTTACAAAAGGCATGGTGAAACGTGTTTAGCCTTGAAATGAGTTTCAAATCATTCTAAAGACATGGTTATATAACTTGATCCAAGTTGAGATAACTGGTTATAGTCTTTTAAATTGACAAAAGGGCTAGTATGACTTGTGAGTCAAGAACACGTTAGAACAGCTTATCTCAGTTGCAAATTATCTTTATTGACTTGGTGAAGTCAAAGATAATATTTTGGATCCAATAGCATGAGAGATTAAGTTGAGGAATGTGACTAAAGCCCATGTAAAGAGATATTTGAAAGAAACCTAACCTTGTTGATTGGAGATCCCATGATCTAGGTTCAATAGGATAACTAATTCATATATCTAAGGTGGTCACTGTGGGGGCATAGTTGAACAATGAATGTATAAGCTAATATATATACATATGTTGATATATATCCTCCTAAAATATAAAAGGGTGTTTAAATACGTCCTCATCCATTCCCATAACAATCAGTGACATTGTTATGTGAGGCTAAGCATAATATAAGGTTAATGATCTGTGTAAATCATGATAACCAAAATGCTTTTAATGATTTGTGGACAAATCACCTATGTTAGAGAGAAGTGGGGTCGCTTTGAATGGAATTGTGGGCATAATTCCTAGAGCTCTCGCAGAACCAGGATAGTGTTCCATGACCATAACGGACATGACAATGAGGTGTTAACCAGACCAGGAAGAGTATTGTGTGAAGTGTAATAACGTCTACGTAAAAAGGGGTTTAGTTCAAGGACATCGTGTCTACTAACCGCTAGGAGACTAAGTATACTTCACAAAGGAAAGTTCAAAGGGAATACCTATTTCTCCCGCAATACTCAACCGCTGAAATTATGTCTTAACACTTGAGTGTATGAGTTGATTTTTATTCATGTGGGGGATTGTTGGAAATTTGAATAGTTTCAAATTTAATATGAATTAAAATCAAATACTTTTCATATTATTCAATAAATCAAGACTCTTCAAATTACATATAATTATTATATGTATTATGTCAAGACTCTTCAAATTACATATATTTATTATATGCATTATGTCAAGACTCTTGGTATTACATTCATGTAGTATAAATAGAAGACATATGTTGTCTTGTTAAGGGTTGAAAAGAATACTACATAACATCTCACACAAACTTTGAAGAATTTCCAACCTTCTCAACTCTTCAAGCTCTCGCTTAAGACATCTTTTTCAGGTGTTAGGTTAATCCCGGCAGTACACAAACTGTTTCGGTTGTTGTACCCTGGGAGACAGACGCGTTCGTCTTGAGAAGAGGCGCGAAATCTGTTTTAAGGGAAGCGTATTGAATACGTGCCTCAACCATAATCATCAACATGTTTATTCTATGTCAATGAAGAATAGGTGGAAGACATAAGCGTATTGAAGTATTTGTGACCTGCTCGTCAATATGCTTGATTGAAGACTCGCTATTTGGAGTACCCAATGAAGACATGCATCAAAACATGTTTCGTATATAAATTAGTAATTTATATCCTTTTATTTTAGTCTTGTAACCGGTAATGTACTAAATTATTAGCGTTGTAGAAGGCGCTAGTTTAATCGGAATTAATTAGCGCTAAGCGGATTATAATTTTTATATGTAATTTAACAAATATATATTATATACACACATCAATATCAATAATTTAATATAACTAAGTTTTTCACTGTCGTGCGTTGCGGCGGGTTACCACAATACACTTCCGAAAATGGGTATTATATATCATTTTCAAAAGTATAAGATACATAACAAAATCTAATATCTCATCACGAACTGTATACAATATAATATATATTTACTATATATTTTACTATGCAATACTACTTTACTTTGCATTGCTGTTAATACAAATATATATATATATTATATATATATATAGGGGATGTAATTTTTAATAACCCTTATCTTTTGTTACAACGCATTAACTATCATCCAATGGTTACTTTAAAAGGTAAGTGTATAGAATCGTGTCACGTGTCAATTTCCTTTTTTTTTAATATGAAGGGCATTTAGGACATTTGTCATTTATGTAAAGTTTACCCCCTTTTTTTAAACATTCATAACTTTTTTATACTATATTATTTTATTTACAAATTGCACCATTATACTCGTCTCATTTTTTTCTTTAATTTCTTTATAATCTTGACTGGCTTTTTTTTTTTATGTCATATATTTACATCGCTGTAACGAGCTTAAAGATAGCAAATTAATTAGAAATGTTTTCTAACAACGGTAAATTACACTAATGTAACACAAAATGAAGTAATTTACAATGACACAATTAATGGTGACGTAACACATTATTTACAGTGATGTAATTTTCTCTTTAATTCCCGTTATAATGTTGACTAGTTTTTTTAATTTTTTTTCTCATTGTCCATTATTTGCATCGATGTAACGAGCATAAATATAGCACATTATTTAGAATTTTTTTCTAACAATGATAAATTACAGTGATGTAATATAACACATTATTTTATTTTTTTCTCTAACAATGATAATTACAATGATAAAGTACAGTGATGTAATATAACACATTATTTTGATTTTTTTCTCTAACAATGATAATTATAGTGATGTAATTTATCATTGTTCGAAAAAAATTCAAACTAATTTGTTGTATTTAGGCTCGTTACAAATTAGGGATGAGCAAAAAGCCAAAAAAAACCGTACCGAAACCGAATTAACCGAAAAAACCGAACCGGAACCGAAACCGAATTTTACGTCAATGTAAATTACATCAAGGTAAATTATGTCAATGTAAATTACATCACTGCAATTTATCATTGTTAGAAAAAATTTTAAATAAATTTGTTATATTTAAGCTCGTTACAATGATGTAAATATAGGGCATCTAAAAAAGTAAAAACAATTAGTCGAGACTATAACGGAATTAAAGAGAAAAATGAGACGAATATAATGGTGCAATTTTTTAAAAATAATAATATATTACAAAAAGTTATTAATGTTTAAAAAAGAGGGGGAGAGAAACTTATAAAAGTAAAATGACTATGATGTCTTTTTAATATTTTAATGAAAAGCTTATGTGTAATTTGATTATTGGTTGAAATGAGTTATGTAGTTGTAGCAAAAAAGAGGGTTATCTTTTATACCATTCCCTATATATACATATAGGGAAGGGATCAAATAAGAACTGTAACATCAGTGCCGGAGCCATACCGGAACAGTGATCTTAAACAGTAACATGAACAGTAAACAGGTACGAACAATATACATTTCAGTGCATTTTCTATTCATGTCCATTGTCATTATCATTTTGTGTTATCAAACAAAAAGTTCAGAAACATTTAACAGAAACAAAGTTCAGAGCAATGGTTCTTGACTCAGATAATTATCTGGCAACACAGAACCATCATGTGATTTCTTGTTAGGATTTATTATGTATAAACGTATGTGAGGCTATACAGAACAAAACAGAATGGGTGTTGTTATGTGAATGCTAAATTGACGGGTTATTCGTATAGGTGACGATCTGTACGAATATATCTGAAGGTTTAACGTTCTGAATAATATCCAATAATTAGAAAACAATATTGAAAAGTATAGTTATCGCCGTGTTCGTACGGGTGACGATTCGAACGAATACGCGCGACGACCGTACGATTTAATTTGAACAGTTAATTAAATAATTCTGAAAATTTTAAAATAAATAAAAGATATTAGTTAATTTATTAGGAATCACAACTTAAAATAAAATTTAGAAATCTTATTTTATAATCCGTGTCGTTTCGTGACGAAAACCACGCGAACCGGCATTTTACGCGAAACCGAACTAGACCGAACTACCGGGTGTTTGGGACATTTAATGTGGCAATTAAATGCCACAACCACCACCATCTAACCCTCTCTCTCTCTTTAATTCGTTTTCCACTCTCTCTCTAATTCTCCCTTAAGAAAACCAACTTCTCTCCAAGATTTGGAGCTCATTTCTTGATGAATTCAAGCAAGCTAGGTGTCAAGACGACCATCTCGTTGTGTAGAACACGGAAGTACAAGAAATTAGAGCATTCATCCATCGATTTAGAGGTAAATATTCGTTTTAATTTCGGATTCAAAGAGTAGTAAGGACCCTTATAGTTAGGGTTGTTTAAGTGATATGCTCACTTATAAAACACATAGATACACGCATAGATATAACAAGAATACATAGAAAACTGATTTGTAATAGATGGAGCTCGATAACAGATGGTGATGATACAAGTTCGGGGTTATTTCATTCGACCGAACCTTTTTGGCCGATAAAGGTGAGGGCCGAACCTAGCATCTTCTTAGACGAACCCTGTAGATGAGAGTACCCTGAACTGCAAACCTGCATCATCCCTGCAACGAACATGTCGAGTCTGAGTCGAACCTGTGCCACCACCTACACCGAACCTTGAGAAGACGATCCTGCATGGCCGAACCATGGCCATGCGAACCTATTTCAACCCTAGCCGAACCTCCTAGGTCTAGGCGAACCCTTTGCCGAACCCTAGTTGAAGTTGAAGAGATCATGAACCTTGCATGGCCGAACCTTGGCCATGCGAACCCTAATAGGCACAAACCTGTTGGAACAGACCTGCATGCACATCTAGCCGAACCCTGTAAATAAGCCGAACCATCCCTCAGCCGAATCTCTAGACCCACGAACCTTCGGCCTACACATCATTGATGGCCGAACCCTAAAGGTTGTGGGAGTGGGTAACAACAGCGAACTTTCCATCTTGTAGCCGAACCCTTGTGTCTAACTACGAACCTTTACATGGAACCGAACCTAACCCTTTCTGTACATAGGTTCGCTGCTCACTTGAAACAGGGAACTTGAATTTGGTTAAACATAGTGATTTAAAGTGGTCTAATGCGTAGGAGTTCAAGGATACACATATGCATGAAATATGTTAAGTGTGTGTGTGTGCATGGGCCAATAGGTAGGATTATTTCATAAATTTATTGTCTAAATCAAGAGTGGGTTAACTACATCTTCAACATTAGCCCATGGGGAAGGTCCTCAACATGGATAAATAACCTATGTATAAGTAATGGGCTATGTCAAATAATACAAGGAATTTGAATGGTGATCGATAATGAAACAAAGACCCTCAATATGTCTAATTGGGCCCAATAGGGCTTAATTAGGGCCCATCATCGTTTAAATGTGTTTTAAATTCAAGTAATGATATTTGATAAAAAGGAATGTTAGGAAAATGATTGTTTTTAATTTAAATGTTTTCTTTTGTGAACTTATAAATGTTTAGTAAAGGTTACTATGATTATCTTGTTTGGAAATTTGTTGAAAATAGACAATATTATTGTCTGGATTTGAACAGAAAACAAAGGGAACTCTGCCCAATTTTTGTAAAAATTTAAAAGTAAGTTGTTACAATAAACATGGGATTTGGGGTCATAATAGGGAAACTAAGTTAAATTAGATCATAGAATCACTTAGTAAAGTAGGACACTTAGTTACACACACCGACCAAACCTTAGACGCGCCGACTAATTCGTATACTTATAGTATTCGAATTTCTTTAAAACAACTCAGGAACTGAAGATACTTAGCCTACAAACAAGAGTGCGCATTCTGTGATAGAACATTAGACATCAACACAGGTGAGTTCATTGCCCCTTTTCTAACATTTTGTTTTAAAACGCAGGGCTGAGAAGCATGAGTAAACCGTTTATTTAAATTGTTTACTTAAATGCTTTTAAATTTTATTTGTTTTACATGTATGATTTATATCCTAGATCATGTCTAGGTAAATTTTATGCAGGTTTACTAGAATTATCTACTTATACTTAAAGTGGATAATTGGGTCAAACTAAACATTTCAACGAATCAAATGAAACTATTTTGACGAATCAAGTGTGTCATTTCAACAAATCAAACGAAACTATTTTGACGAATCAAGTGTGTCATTTCAACGAATCAAACGAAACTATTTTGACGAAACAAGTGTGTGGGTTCAACGAATCAAACGAATCAAACGAATCAACGAATCATTTTCAAGGGAAAGTCTAGGAAATATCAAAGATAACATATGCCAACGAAACAATACGAAACAAGACGAATCAAGTACGAAACAAGAAATTCTACATTTCAAGAAGTCCTAGCTAGACCGTTTGATTTGTAGGTCATATGTTTGCTGATATTTACAGAATTCCCTAACTACTAAGTACATTGATTGACAGACTAGTTTACTCGAGTTTACCAAGGCCCAATCATTAGGACTTAGATTTTATTAAATGTTTATTTATTTATTTAATTAAGCATTTATTACAGTTCCAACAATTACTATGTGTCACACCCCCTGCGCCGCGTGCGGAATCCACGGCGCGGTGACGATATGGTTGAATCATGCACAAGTATTGAATAAGAACAACCACAATGCATTACTAGGTTTCAAAATGTTTAGACCATTGTTTAGTTACAGACATTCTATCTATCTATCAAAAGAATAACAACTACAGACCCAAAATATAGTTTACAAAATAAAACTTCAAACAAGACAATTAAACAATCAGGATTTAGTGTGTTTCTAATCCATCCTAGCTTGTTTCTTCATCTTGTTCTATCTTAAAACGGTCTCCTTAGTTGTCCCTTAGAATGTCTTAAACCTGATTACCTGAAACACGTGAAAAGTAACTGTCAACTACAAAAGTAGTTGGTGAGAACAATAGGTTTAACATTTGTAAGTATGAATCTGCAATGTAAGGCATGTGTATGAAACATTGAATGAAAATACATGGATGGTTGCAACCCAAACTAACATCAAGTATGTATAATGTGTCCAAACAGTCATCAGACTGTTTGCTAGAAACCAACAAATAATCAAGTCCCAAACTACGTTTGGAGTCAGAAAATTAGTCAGCAAGAGGCATCAACACGAGCTGTAGTAACGAGTTTACTCAGAAGACAACTCCGTGTTGACGTAACCCGGTCAATATGTTGTATGCTGGTAAACTTAATTAGCAGCAATTCCATATTACCGTAAATAAATAATACATACTTGTTCCTATTTAGTTAAGATCCTATCACACACAAACACTATCATGAACATATGAATCACATTGACTGATTGGACATAAATACACATTGTTCTAACACTGTTTACGACTACCATGACTAAATGTACAGATGTTACAGTCTCCCCTAGTTAAGGGAATTTCGTTCCGAAATTAACTAGCCGAAGGTACTGTAAAAAGATGAGGGTACTTAAGCTTCATCTGGTCTTCACGTTCCCGGGTGAACTCAGCACCACGTTTGCCCTCCCATCGTACTTTTACGATCGGAATACGGATACGTTTAAGTTTCTTGACTCCATGATCCATGATTCAACCAGACGTTCTATGAATTGTATGTTGTTTTGAATTTGAATGTTTTCCAGTGGAATTTGAATATCGTGATCCGCCAAGCATTTCTTAAGATTTGATACATGAAACGTATCATGAACATTGCTTAGCTCCACCGGAAGGTTGAGTTTGTAGGCTACGGGACCAATCCTTTCCAAGATTTCAAAAGGTCCAACGTACCTTGGTGCAAGTTTCCCTTTCTTCCCAAATCGGACAACGCCTTTCCAGGGAGAAACTTTGAGTAAAACTCGGTCACCGACTTGAAACTCAAGCGGTTTCCGACGTCGATCGGTATAACTCTTTTGTCGATCCCTTGCGGCCTTAAGCCTTGATTGAATGATTTTGATCTTGTCTGCTGTTTCTTGAATGAGTTCAGGTCCTACAACCTGTGAGTTACCAACCTCGGTCCAACAGACCGGTGATCGGCACTTCTTACCATATAAAGCTTCGAACGGTGCACATTGAATGCTTGTATGGTAGCTGTTGTTGTACGAAAACTCGATGAGTGGAAGATGAGTATCCCAACTCCTACCGAAGTCAATCACACAAGA
Organism: Mikania micrantha; assembly: GCA_009363875.1. Taxonomy (NCBI): domain Eukaryota; kingdom Viridiplantae; phylum Streptophyta; class Magnoliopsida; order Asterales; family Asteraceae; genus Mikania; species Mikania micrantha. Next base: position 33,827,871 of record CM018681.1, read on the forward strand.
ATGAAGCATGTCCTCGAGTGTTTGGATAGTCCTTTCACTTTGACCGTCGGTTTGGGGATGATACGCCGTGCTAAGATTAACACGAGTTCCCAAAGCCTTTTGCAATGATTGCCAAAAGCGAGAAGTGAAACGACTATCACGATCAGATATGATTGACGTTGGAGTACCATGACGTGCAATGATCTCGTTGATGTACAAAGTGGATAACTTCTCCATTTTGTAATCCTCTCGGATTGGAAGAATGTGAGCGGATTTGGTGAGTCGATCGACGATCACCCAAATCAAATCTTAACCTCGCGGAGTTCTCGGCAACTTGGTTATGAAATCCATGGAAATTTGTTCCCATTTCCATTATGGAATTTCAGGTTGCTGCAGAAGTCCCGATGGCTTTTGATGTTCTGCTTTGACTTTGGAACATGTTAGACATTTCCCCACATATGGTGCTATGTCTTTCTTCATTCCCGGCCACCAGTAAGATGTTTTCAAGTCTTGATACATCTTATCGGCTCCTGGATGAACTGAGTATCGCGACTTATGAGCCTCATTACAGATGAGTGTGCGCAATTCTTCTGACTTTGGAATCCACATGCGACCGTTGAAGTATAGAACCCCATCAGCTCGAGGTTCTAGTTTACCCTCAATTCCGCAGTCTAAGTCTGCCTTAAGTTGATTGTCTATTACTACTTGTTGTTGTGCAATATGAATCAGGTCCTTCAAGTTTGGTTGTGTGTTGATCTCCATGGCTCTTACACGAATTGGTTTGACTGGTTCCTTACAACTAAGAGCATCCTCCACCACATTGGCTTTACCCGGATGGTAACGAATCTCACAGTCGTAATCAGTTAGAAGCTCAACCCAACGTCGTTGTCTCATGTTGAGTTCTTTCTGATTGAGAATGTGTTGTAGGCTCTTGTGGTCTGTGTAGATGACACATTTTGTACTATAAAGGTAGTGCCTCCAAATCTTTAATGCAAAAACCACAGCCCCTAACTCAAGGTCATGAGTAGTATAATTCTTCTCGTGAACCTTAAGCTGTCTTGAAGCATATGCGATCACCTTGTCCCGTTGCATAAGTACACAACCGAGTCCAAGGTTTGAAGCATCATAGTAGACAATAAAATCATCACTGCCTTCTGGAAGACTAAGGATAGGGGAGTTGCATAACTTTGGTTTAAAAAGTTGGAATGCATCTTCTTGTTTCTGTCCCCATATAAAAGCTTGGCTTTTCTGAGTCAGTGTGGTAAGTGGCAAGGCGATCTTTGAAAAGTTCACGATGAATCTCCTGTAATAGCCTGCCAGACCCAGAAATGAACGAATCTCTGTTGGAGTAGATGGGGTAGTCCAGTTCTTAATTGCCTCAATATTAGCTGGATCTACATGTATCCCATCCCTGTTAATGACATGCCCTAAGAAGTGAACCTCTTTTAGCCAAAATTCACACTTTGAGAATTTAGCATAAAGTTGTTCAGCTCTTAGTAGCTCTAAGACTTTCCTCAAATGATCCTCATGTTCTTGCTCAGTCTTTGAATAAATCAATATATCATCAATGAACACGATAACGAACTGATCTAAGTACGGCCTGCAGACTTGATTCATCAAGTCCATGAACACTGCCGGTGCATTGTTCAGTCCAAATGGCATAATCACGAACTCGTAGTGTCCATATCGAGTCCTAAACGCAGTCTTTGGTATATCCTCATCATTTACTCGTAACTAATGATACCCGGATCGTAGATCAATTTTATAAAAGCAAGTCGCTCCCTGTAATTGATCAAACAGATCATCGATCCTAGGTAGAGGATATCTGTTCTTGATTGTCAACTTGTTTAGTTCACGATAATCGATGCACATACGAAATGAACCATCTTTCTTCTTGACAAAGAGAACCAGAGCTCCCCAAGGAGAGAAACTCGGTCTTATGAAACCTTTGTCTAGAAGTTCTTGGAGTTGACTAGACAGTTCTTGCATCTCAGACGGTGCTAATCGATATGGTGACTTCGCCACTGGGTTTGCTCCAGGGACAAGATCGATTCTAAATTCCACTTGCCTGATTGGTGGTAGTCCAGGCAAATCTTCTGGGAATACGTCCGGATAATCTCTGATGACCGGGACGTCTCCAACTGCTTTCTTCTCAGGTTTCTTCTCTACCACATGAGCCAGGAACACAAAGTATTTCTTCTTCAGGTACTTCCTAGCCTTGATACACGACACAATCTTCAATCCGCGACAGGGTTTCTCGCCGTAAACTTGCATCACTTCGCCGGACGGTAGGGGAATTCGAATAAGTTTCTCCGAGCATACCATCTCGGCGTGGTTTTTGGATAACCAATTAAGCTTCCGAGTGTCATAGGAATGAGATCAATAAGGAAAAAATGATCGTTCAATCTCAATTCACAATCGCGAATTATTGAATTCACTAATATGGTCTTACCATTCGCTACTTCTATGGTGTAAGGAGCATCAAGTATAGATGGTTGTTTATTAAATAGGGGAGCAGTATTAGCAGAGACAACTTTTATCAGCACCAGTGTCAAATATGATAGAAACGTAATGATCATTAATGAGAAATGTACCCGTGATGACTGCCGGGTCCTCGCGTGCTTCGGATGTTCCGATAACAAAGGCACGAGCAGTAGCAGTTGTAGCGGCTGGGTTGAGTTTTGGGCACTGGTTTCTGAAGTGTCCTTCTACTCCACAGTTGTAACAAGCCCTTCCATCAGTAGTAGCAGGATTAGCGGTGGTAATTGTAGCAGCAGATATATGAGCAGATCGACATGTTGCAGCCAAGTGTCCCATCCATCCACACTTGAGACATTTTCTGCATGGAATAGTGGGTAGGTGATGGTATTGGCATTTGGTGCAAAGTGGGAACATACCAGTATAAGGCTTTCTGGCCGTTGCAGGTTGTGGAATAGCAGTAATGGGAGTGGCTTGAGTAGGTGCAGCTACAGTCATGGCTGCAAAATTCTTGATTGTCTTTTGTTTCTGCTTTTTCTTTTTGGGTTGGTGCTGTTCAGGCTTCTTGCCTTCTTCAACCTGTGCTCTCTTATACCCCTTTCGAGTGAGCACACCCGCTTTGACATATTCCTCAGTAAGGGTAGCACCAAGATGAATTGCTGCTTCCAGTGTAGTGGGGTTACTCCCCATAACAGTTCCCCTGATGACTAGGGGTAATCCTTCAATGTACTTCTCTATCCTGCGGGATAGAGGAGTAACCAGATGTGGCACTAGAATGCACAACTCATGGAAACGAGTTGTATATTTGGCGCTTTCGCCACTGTCTTGGACTAAGTTCCACATTTCCACCTCAAGTTTCTTCAGTTCATGACGTGGACAAAACTGTTCCACCAATACCTTCTTGAAATCTTCCCATGGTAGGGCCAAAGCAACTTCTCGTCTCCTAGTGTTCTTCTCAGAATTCCACCAGGTGAGTGCTCCTTTGTGAAAATCACTTGAAGCCATCTTGACCTTCAGATTTTCTGGGCATCCTGTGAAGTCAAGGATATCCTCAATGCTTTCCAGCCATTGCAGTAGGCTGGTAGCTCCTTCAGTCCCAGCATACTTAGGAGGCTTAGCATCATTAAACTGCTTGAAAGTGAAAGTAGCAGTTCCGGCGTTGTTGGCATTTGAATTGTGTGCTGAATCACTGGTACTTCCCCGAAGGTTCTGGGTGATATCAGTGACCATACTCGGAATAACATCCTTCATATGTACAGCGATGGCCCGGGCAATTTTGTTAATCTTATCATTGTTGCCACTTGTTGAACCCCCTCTGTTGGGATCACGTCAAGGAGGCATTCTACGAATAGAAGCCACAAGTGGTTCAGTAATGAGATAGAATACAATTGAATTTACATGATAAAGTTAGTAATATCTCCATACTACTAATATTATCATTCAATTGTAATATGAGCAAATACACGTATAAGCAATTGACTTATTAGCATACTTCTCATGTAAATATGTACGATGTCTCATGATTTCACTCCACCAAACCTACACACTGACACTTTCCCAGTATACCGAAGATAGCTTATATAGGGCATACAAAAGGGTCAAGCAAACTGCCAGCCCAGTCGCCTGCCCACCACCGCTTCGATATACCACGATCATGCCCTTGCTAGCATTTGGCAATACGATTGTATTGATTTACAAGTATGTTCTATTGATTAAGAATCCCATGATCTTGTTCAGTTGAACTGTGATTGAATCTATGGTTGAATTACGATTGAATCATGTGTGCACCTACTAATAATTGTTAACATGTAGAACTAAATCATATGCGTGCTTTACATTTTTCTTGTTAACCTATGTTAGTAAGTACTAAACATGTAATCACTTAAGAATTTCACTTAAGGTTTACATTTAAAGAATGTTCACAACTTGATTGATTCACACAATGGTTGTATCTCAAATGGTTGTATCTCATATGTTTGATTAACGTTCAATGATTCCAGTTGCTCCCGAATCTTCACTTCAAATACAAATGTCGAATTCCCCCTGTCATACTGAAGATAGCTTATATATAGGGCTTACGTAGGGTCAAGCAAACTGCCTGCCCAGCCGACATCCCACCACCACTTTAGTATGCCAGAGCTTGGCCGCCATTTGTATTTGAAGCTAGGACTCCAACTATTGATTGATTATGATTGATTCATGATTGTCTCTTGAACTATGAATATGATTATGATTGTCAAAACCGAGGTTCTTGATTTACTAGAAATCGGGACCTTAGGTTTTAATATATGTGTCCTAGGTTAATTAACCTAGGTTCTCAATACTTACAGTATTGAGTATGATGATCTCCTTGTGTGAACTTCAACTAGAGAATGCTGTTACACAGATTCTAAGTTATGAAGTCCTAATGATGATGAATACATGATAATGATATCATGATGAGAATTTCAGATCAAAGATACTAAGAATACATATCTTTGCCTCTAAAATTCTGTGATGAACTCTGATTGAGAATTTCAGATCAAGGATACTAAGAATACAGATCCTTGCCTCTAAAATTCTTTAATGAACTCTGATTGAGAATTTCAGATCAAGGATACTAAGAATACAGATCCTTGCCTCTAAAATCCTTTAATGACTATGTGTTGAGAAATTTAATTCGGTTTCTAAATTTATAGAATCCCGGCCCAAATTTCTTGACTCAATACTTAATCTTAGAAGTGTATCCCTAAGATCTTTCAAGCATGATGTAGACTTAATGCTCACTTAATTTTACTTAAATCCTAAGTATCCTCAAGCCTATAGCACTTAGTCCTATGGGGTGGCTTAGGTTATAGTCTAGGTCATTAAGTATTGGGTTTTTCCTAGTTCTCTACAACCTTGGCTCTGATACCAACCTGTCACACCCCCTGCGCCGCGTGCGGAATCCACGGCGTGGTGATGATATGGTTGAATCATGCACAAGTATTGAATAAGAACAACCACAATGCATTACTAGGTTTCAAAATGTTTAGACCATTGTTTAGTTACAGACATTCTATCTATCTATCAAAAGAATAACAACTACAGACCCAAAATATAGTTTACAAAATAAGACTTCAAACAAGACAATTAAACAATCAGGATTTAGTGTGTTTCTAATCCATCCTAGCTTGTTTCTTCATCTTGTTCTATCTTAAAACAGTCTCCTTAGTTATCCCTTAGAATGTCTTAAACCTGATTACCTGAAACACGTGAAAAGTAACTGTCAACTACAAAAGTAGTTGGTGAGAACAATAGGTTTAACATTTGTAAGTATGAATCTGCAATGTAAGGCATATGTATGAAACAATGAATGAAAATACATGGATGGTTGCAACCCAAACTAACATCAAGTATGTATAATGTGTCCAAACAGTCATCAGACTGTTTGCTAGAAACCAACAAATAATCAAGTCCCAAACTACGTTTGGAGTCAGAAAATTAGTCAGCAAGACGCATCAACACGAGCTGTACTAACGAGTTTACTCAGAAGAAAACTCCGTGTTGACGTAACCCGGTCAATATGACGTATGCTGGTAAACTTAATTAGGAGCAATTCCATATTACCGTAATGTAACCAATTCTGCAGTTAGCTTTTAAAACAAATTTAAAAGCTAACTCCAGTTTTGGTATGTCCCAATGTGTCCGCTTTCCCTTGTTGTGATCACCCAGTACTAACGCTATATGAATATGTAACCTGATGTATGTATAAGTTTGTTCACAACGATGAACACTGTTTTTGAATACTTTGATTTGAAACCTCTGGTTGAATGCCTTGTTTGAATACCATTATTTGAAAACCTTGCTTGAATACCATGAATTGAAATCCTATGATTGAATACCACTATGAAAATCATTGGTTGAAAACCTTGTATTGAAACCCTTGATTGAAGACCAAAGATAGTGTCCTTGTGTAACAACAAGGTTTATAACATAACATTTTTTTATCGAAAACACAAGTTTATACTAAAAGAGTTTATAAATCTCATTAGTTAAAAGTGTTTAGCATTTATAAAACCATTAGTGTAAAGCTGATATAAAACAGTTTAAAGAACCTTTATAAAACCTTTTAGAATCAACAAGTTTAACAGTTGATAAAACCTTATAAACAGTTGATAAATCCTTTGAAAATGGTTGAGAAATCCCTAGGATTTCTAAAGTGAACTAGTAACAGTTGAACAGTAGCATAAAGAGAGTTTAATCACGTGTTCGACCCCAAAACAGTTGAAAAACAGTAAAAGAGGGGCTAATGTTCGCACCTGTCTGCAGTAGACTCTGAACTATAACAAGTAGCAAATACCAAGCAAGACTTCTAACCTTATTTGTTAGTGATTACATCTTGAATAACTTGTTCTCATGTTTAAGAATGTTGTGAATTTGAACATCATGATTGAGTCACTTGATTGATAATTGATTCATGAAAAAGAATGTGTCATGTTCTTTTATGCACAACTTGCATGCATAAAATAATAAGTGTTGTTGAATTTGATAACCATTGATTAACATGTAATTTAGAGATATGTTAAAATGCTTCTAAGCCTTTTATGTTTATCACTTGATCACATAATTGGGTTAAGTTGAACTTAACCGAATAAGATAAATTCACAATTTCTTTAAGTTGTGGGCCAAACATTGGGCCTTGAGCCCATGAAACCATGGTAGTCTTTAAACCAAGTCCATGGGCCTCTTAAGTTAGCATTGGGCCAATTGGGTGTGGTGTTGGGCCGAACAATGTGTATATGGGCCATGTAGTGTGCCAAGGGTAATATTGGGCCAATTAAGAGTCATAGTGGGCCGAAAATACTAGGCTTTGGGCCGATAACCCCATTGCTCGGTTGGAATAATGTTGTAGGCCAAAATGGATTACTTGGGCCAATACGTGCTTAAACCGTTCAAAAGAAGGGAAACCGCATTAGTTTTCCAGCGAACCTAGCTTTCTTCGACCTTGAGGTTCGGCCAACATGGTCCCAACGAACCTAAGGGTTCGCCCTAGTCAAGGTTCGACCAATGAGGAAAGATGATTGGTTCGTCTGGTATTGTAGCGGTCTGGCAACCTCAAATGGTTCGGCAGTTTCCATGGGGTTCGGTAATCACCCAGGGTTCGTGGACATGAGAGGTTCGCTGCGTGAGGGGGTTCGCCGACTGTTAGAAGGTTCGGCTTTGTCAGCATGGTCCAAGGTTCGTCTTACCCATGGTTCGGCCATGCAACCCTAAGGTTCGGCGAACTGATCAACGAACCATGAAAGGTTCGGCTACACCCCAAGGGTTCGGCAAAGATTCGCCAAGGCACAAGAAGGTTCGGCGGTGGCTTTTGCGAACCCTAGGTAGGTTCGGCCACGTACAGCTCCTACACGAACCTGTACCCTCGTCATCTTCCTTGTTCAAAATCGGGGTTCCTACTGCTGGTTGCATGGTGTGTTATGCAATACATGATCTACGAAGGTGCGCAGGTCATGGGGTGGGTCTTATGATCGGTTTTTAAGGTGGTGATCGTACAACCCAAGCAACATAATGAAAACCCTAAATTTCAGAACTTTCGTTCGATTGTACCTCGTTTTTGGCAAGATAAAACTTCAGATCCTTTGTACTTTCTTGTAGAGGACTTCGAGAGCTTCGCGTGGACACCAAGAACACCTAATTCCGTCAAGAAACGAAGGAGATACACGCGTTTGAAGTGTGGAATTTTAGAGAGATAGAGGTTTCACGAAAATTATAGAGAGAGGGTTTGGCTGCCATAAATGAAAGGAAACACCCTCATTTGGTGTTTATATACCCTCGGGGTATTCGGGTTCGTTTCGGTTGCTCGGTTCGCGTTTTCGGAACGAAACGCGCATTTTACGCGTTTTAAATAAAATAGTTATTATTCTCATCATTTTGATGAGTTTCAAAATTGTAAAAATGTAAAATAATTTATTTTACTTATTTTTATGTTTCGTTCGTTGTCAGACCGTTAAACAACTGCAATTACGTGTATACCCGAAATCGCGTATGTTTTTCGATTTTATTATTTATTTATTGTCGTTTACTCGTAATTATAAGTTCAACATTCGTATCATTATGGATCGTCACCCATAACTATACTCAGTTTCGCTTAAGCATTACGATTTTGTTTTATTAGTTTGTTTGTCGTACTATTCGTCAGATCACTACGCACTAACACTATCCCATTACACCGAACGCAGTATATGTGTAGGGCATACCCCAGAGTCCAGCTACCTGCCTTATCTGAAGCCGTCCCACCACTGTTTCGATAAAATACGATACTGTTCTTGCCTAGCGAAGTCGACTGTAAATAAATAATACATACTTGTTCCTATTTAGTTAAGATCCTATCACACACAAACACAATCATGAACATATGAATCACATTGACTGATTGGACATAAATACACATTGTTCTAACACTGTTTACGACTACCATGACTAAATGTACAGATGTTACACTATGGTTGATCGTTATTGTGATGAACTTAAGGAATCAACATGGATTCCAGATTACAGTATTCACAGAAACAATGAACAGAAGAATCATTTTGGGTAAATGGTAAGGGTGAAATGCTTAATTATCATGAACAACAATATGTTAAGCAGTCTGGTATGTGATGGAACGGTGGCTGGGCGGGCGGTAAGTTCGACCCTACATATGCCCTATATATAAGCATACTTGATTGGTTAACATAGGTGGTTGTTGATGAGGTTAAGGTTGTCACTTCGAGAGAAACAAGGTTTACATTTTCAAAGTTATCAAATGTTACGAATCATGTGTCATGGAATCCAAGTAATAGAATGAAATGCTTAATTATCACCAGGAACAATATATCATGTGGTTAAGTATGTGGTGGGATGGTGGCTGGGGCTTGTCCCCTACATATGCCCTATATATAAGCATACTGAACTAGATGGTATAGGTGGTTAATGGTGAGGTTAAGGGTGTCATTCAGGTTTGTTCAAACTCATTTTTATAAAATTTATTGAACTCACCAACCATGTGTTGACTTTATTTTTGCATGACTTCTCATGTGACGAACAGGTCAATTAAGAAGCTTATGTTTTTGGACTAGGACTTCAGATAGAAGACTTAGTATTTTTGGACCTGCATACTTTTGGAACATCATTATACAATTATTTTGTATATCTTGTGCAGCTACAAGATAGATATTTTATGATGCTTATGATAGATTTGCATTGTTAAATTATAAACGATACGGATGTAATTTAACTTTGTAATTCTATTCTATTTAGCATTTCTCATTTATATCATGTGCAATGTAAACAATCTGATCACTTTGATTATCACTCACGATATCGCGCCCCGGGAACCTTCCGCCCGACGGGGAATCCGATCCAACCCCGCCGGCTCGGGGTGTGACAAGAACCCACCTTATTTTAGAAAACTCTATAACTCAAATCAAATGGTTCAAATTTCCAAGATTTAATTTAATGGTGACATGTGTCAGTAATTAACTTTTAATATAAAAGGGCATTATGGTCTTTTGTGTTAATTACAAAAATCAGATTTAATATAATAGTGACAAGTGTCACACTCTTAAAAAACCATCTATTTTCCTATTTTTAAATTAAAGTTCCCCCCTTGATTTTTATACACTTATAAGTTTTTTATACTATGTTATTTTTTTATAAAAATTACACCATTAAACTCGTCATATTTTTCTCGTTAATTTCACTATAGTCATGCCAAATTTTTTTCGAGTGTTCGTAATTACACTAACGTAAAAAACATAAGTACAATATTTTTTCTCTTTTTTAAAAAATTTTCCATCAAAATTTTTTTTTCTCTCATCTTAAATATATATTACAAACTTATTTTTTATTGTAGAATTTAGTAAATTAGATAAATTTATATCAAATAAGATAGAAAGTTAGATAATTGTAACATAAAAAAAATAATAAGTTACAGCTCGTTACATCAGTGTAACGACTCGTTACATCAGTGTAATTATGAACACTTTGAAAAATTCAGCTCGTTACATCAGTGTAATTAGGAACACTTTGAAAAAATTCAGCTCATTACATCAGTGTAATTACGAATACTTTAAAAAAATTCAGCTCATTACATCAGTGTAATTTCGAAAACTTTAAAAATTTTTGACAAAACTATACTTGAATTAAAGATAAAAATGTGACAAATTTAATAGTGTAATTTTTTTAAAAAAATAATAATGTATATAAAAGTTATGAAGGTTTAAAAAATTGAGGGGTAAACTTTTATTTTAAAAATCAAATCAAGTACACCTCACAAATCTCCAAAATACCCTTAAAGAAATCTCAATCACTCATTTTTCTCAGATTTAATATGGACCACACATTTCAAATTCATTAAATTAAACAACCAATCAAATTGGGTTTATAAGTTAGTTCAATTACCATGGGTTACCATTCACTCCTTTCCCTATACATACATATATATATATACATATATATATATATATATGTATATATAAGGAGAGGATCAAACGTTAACCCATGTTTATTGCGTTAACCGAATAACTACATCTTATTACTTTGGGCCCACACTAAAGTAAATATAAATGTGTGTTTTTTTTTTCAAATTTTTTTAACGGCAAAGATTATCTCCTAAACCACTCCAAACTAATTACACCATTGCATGGATTAGAACCCATGACCTCCTATTATAAGTGGCAAAGCCTCTAACAAGTGAGCTAGTCCCACAAAATAAGAAAAAAATAAGAAAAAACCTACACTTTTAGATTTACTTTAATATGGTCTCAAAGTAATAAGATGTAGGTATTCGGTTATTGCAATAAGGAAGGGTTAACATTCGAACCATCCCTATATATATATATATAGGGAAGTGTTCAAATGATAACCCATTGATAGAGCAATAACCCATTAACTCAAATCCAATGGCTAATCAAAAAGTTAGGTGTATATTTGAATAAAAAAAGGTATTTTAGTCCCTTGCACCATATTAAAAAGCTGGATTTAATTTGATGGTGTCATGTGTCATCTTCTAATATATTATAATATATTTACTTTTTTATTTAAAGTTTACCCCCTCTTTTTTATGCATCTATAACTTTTTTATCCTATAATATTTTTTTATAAAAAATGCATCATTTTACTCGTCTTATTTTTCTCTTTAATTCCGTTATAGTCTTGACTAAGTTTTTTTATTTTTTTTCATGTTCGTATTTACAACAATGTAACAAGTTGTAACGAATTTGGGTTTACAACAATGATACACAACAGGATAATCCAAGAGATTATCAGAAGTCGCACACACGTGTCAAAAGTCACGAACGTTGGTGAACGTCACAACAGTTAAGCACAGAAACACTTCACAAGTCAATTATGGCAAATAATTGATGATTAGAGTCCAAACGACGCTCGAACAATGTGTTACAGTCGAGAAATGGGGAAGAACGGGCCTAGAGCAACAAAACAAGCTTATTGGGCCTGACAAGTGGGCCAGGCGGTACGCCTGACCCAAGGCCTTCACCCTAGGCGGTACGCGCGGAAGGAACAAGGGCGTCCCTTGGCCGGCACACCCGCGCGCTACGCCTGGCACCAAGCGCCCTCGTCGGGCAGTACGCCTGGGGCGTCAGAGTCGCAAAACAACTTTTTAAGCTCCCAAAACCATCATGACACCTATTCCACTCATTATAACCGATTCTAGACGAAATCCCTCGGCCATCCCTCTTTCCCAGCACCTGCAACAGCCCTGGAAGCCATTGTTGAGCATCTTGAAGCTCAAGATTGAACGTTTGAAGGTTTAGAACTTGAAGAACCAAACTTGGAGCTTGACACCACCACCTTTCTTGTTCTTTCTGTCGAACCCAGCAAATCCAGAGGCTCTAGAGGCTGTTATCATCACCATCTCAGGACCTTTGAAGCTATAAAAGGTAGTACAACACTTCTTGTAACTTAAAAACACCATAACACTCACATGCATGTCTTTAAACACACATGCAAGCACATATCCTTCACATGCACCAGATTCACTTCTGGGTTTGTTGATTTCAATGGGTTCCTTGATGATCTATGAGGTCTAAATGGTGATTTGTGACGATCCATGATAATGTGTGTCACTAGAATACTTGGTTTAGTCATAACTTGATGAGATGATAACATGCATGCACGATCTAAGTCATTTTAGATGATATTGAATATTGTTATATGATTATAGTTGTTGTTGATGATGATCTACATGATTAGTTATGATTAAAATGGTTAAAATGTGATAGTGTTGGATTATTTCCATTTTTAGTAACTTTTAAATTGCAAAATGGTGATTTGGTGAAAATGAGGAGCATGCATGCATATGAATATGTTGTTTGAATGTATTTAGGATGATGTTGATGATTAGTATATGACTTGGATGTTGGTTATGGTCATTTTGGCATAGTTGCCATTTTTAGTAACTTTTGTAGATGAAATGTTGCCAAATAATGATTTTGACTATATGTACATGTTTAATTGATGTTAAATGGATCATTATGATGATTTGTGACATAAGAATGGATTAAGAATGTTTAGGTGATCATTTTTATGCAAAAACTACAAAGTTACTATTTATGGTAACTTTATTTTTATAAAAACCAATTTATAAACATGTTGTATGATTTAAGCATGCTAAGTGGTTTAAAATGTTATAACATGATGATTAGTTGCCAAGTTAGATGGTTTCCGATAACACGTATGCTATAAATGGAAACTCTCCATTTTAGGAAACTTTTATGTGCAACATGATATAAATGACTTATGTGACTCCGAATGATGATGTGCTATGTGTAATATGATCACGTAGGACTAACGAGCATGCTAGAACTATAAAACCGTTATGCTTTGTGAACTTTCCATAATTGGAAACTTACTATAAATAGTAATTTGTCCACATACGCGACTTGCGCGTTTTACACACGACGAACACTTACACGACTGCTACACGATTCGCAACCGTCACACGGTTCACCAACGGGTCGTTGACTTGACACGGTCAACTCTGGTCAAACATGGTCAACTTTGGTCTAACATGGTCAATGTAGACCAACACGAGCAAACACGGTCATTATGGACCGACACGGACAAACAAGAAAAACCGGGGGTTGTTGAGCACAAACATGAGCACTAACACGAACACGAACACAGTCGTTACATGAACTCACGTATGGTAAACGATATAGGTCGCCGGTGACCGACACGCCCTTCGACGCAGGAGCTTACGCTTGCTTATTACTTTCTTCATTAAGGTGAGTTTACGGCCCCTCTTTACTCTTTTTCAAACGCTTTCAAATAGGGGGAGAATACTAGTTACATCGAGTCAAAAAATATTACTATGACAAAAATTTTTGTGTGTATGCTGGTTTATTGGACAAACAATAAGTGTCGAACTCGTATTAAGTCCTCACAAAGTCTTACCGTTTATGTACGAACAATGTGGTAGATTTGGATGGATCCATTAGGGTATGACTAACCCCACGGGGCACAATGTTGACTGGATGTCATAACCCGTGCAAACTCTAACCTAATTTACTGTGTGTACGAGACACAGGGGAGGCAAGGACAAACAAGTCTAGTTCGGTAGTGACGTACTGACACTTGGAGCCTAGGGCTCGGTACTAACATTTGATAAACAGCATGACACATGTTTTCTTACTATATATGTATATTAAAACCTGTGAACTCACCAACCATTGTGTTGACACTTTTTTTTCAAACTTGTATTCTAAGGTAATTGACAGGATGATGGACATCCAGGAATGAACGTTTAAGGAATCGAGCATAGGGACATTCATGCATTTTTGTTTATGTTTAACTTTTGAAAACAATTACATTTGGATTATGTATTATGAAATGTTTTGTCTGACAACTTAATTTCCGCTGCATGTATCAAACATATTTATTTTCCGCTGCTATAACTATTATTCCGCTGCAAACTATTTTGTTAAAGTGTGTGTGTCGAACTTTGTATTTGTAAACGCATATAAAGGCGTTCTATATGACCTTGAGCTGTGATTCTGGCCTCGTCACACCCACGTGGACTGACACCATGAGTGGGAATTTGGGGGTGTGACAGACTGGTATCAGAGCCTTGGTTATAGAGAACTAGGTTTGCATGTAGTAAACTTAGACTATAGCCATAGCTCAACTTTAGACACTACACTTAGAACTTGCACACTGCTATTGTTATTATTACTATTGAACTGTTACTTACTAACTTCAGACTTACAGGATGGTCGATAAGAACGGAGATGCTAGTAGGAACCCGGGCAAGCGCCCGGTGAGTGAGGAGCTGACAGACGAGAGTCGTCGACAGATTGATGATATCGTAGCACAGGTGGACGCCGAGATGGACCGGCGTGCCAGACGGATGGTACGTGATCGGTATTGGGGGTGGTACCCCATGACCATTCATGACTGGATCGACGGAGAGAGGGTACCTCCACCACGGTGCCCTGGCGACATTTCATCAGGCCGTCGACTGCCACCACTAGGAGTGCCGTTGGATCAGGCCTTCGCAGCTCACTTAGCTTTCACCCGACGTGAAGCTAGGAGGAATAGCGAGTTGTCGGACGAGGTCCGAGTTCTTCGCGAGAAGAACGAACGCCTTGAGAGACATAATGACAGATTGGAGGAGCAGGTGGAGACATTACGTCTCCAGATGGCCTAGCTGATGAGTCAGCACGGGCAGATGGTTGATATCATGCAAGAGCATGATGGGCGCATTGCTGCAAACAGAGTCGCCGTTGAGGAGAATCACGCGATGATTCTGGCCAGCGACGCCATGCTTAATGCATGGGCCGAGCAGTTCATTGTTGAGCCGCCACCCGAGGACGGACCACAGATCGAGGTCGAGGACCTCGAGGAGGGGGACTTTGAGGAGGATCCCCGATGAGGATCCCGAGGAGGTCGAGGATGATGACGGAGCTGATAGTGACATCTCGCATGTTACCATAGACTCCGATTGGATAGGTTATTTTATCTTATCTTTCTTTTGTATTTGCCTAGACGAGCAGGATTGCTCGTACAAACCAGCATTAGTATTATCTTTTGAAAAATTATTGTACTTCAAATCTTACATTAATTAGAATGATGATTTGACTTATTTATCGTATTTTGATTATGGTTGCCTGCTAACATGACATCTGACATGACATCTAACATAACATTTGATATGACATCTGACATGACATTTGGCTAACACTCTAACACATGCTAACTAACTTTCTATCCCTTCCGTATAAAAAACATTCATGGCGGGAAGAGGACCATACGCGCGTCCCGCTAGACGAACACTAGATGCGGCTGTCATCAAAATGATGGTTGACCGACAGGTCAACAAGGCGATCGCCGAGTACGAAGCGAGTCGCCAACTCAGCGAGACT